>CAMGYJ010000009.1:62801404-64001404 GCA_946122785.1 Linum tenue | reverse complement strand
GAGATAAGTGATTTTAGTGAGAGAAGCCGACCTTCTTAAATGCCACCTACCGGGTACTATTTATACTAGTCGAGCTTTCGACCAAGCCCCAACCAACTCCTGCCGAGCAGCCTTACATCAGCAGGGCATTAAATGTCTGGTATGGTCCAACGTCTAAGTGCCTACACGTGGCGCATTCCCGGGTCCTTGCGTCGGGGCGCATGGGGAGACCATCTGTCTACGTGGCACTTTTCTAACTTTCCCCTGCCGTACTCCTTTGTCCACAAGCCTCTTTTGTCGTCATGCGCCCCCTCGTCGTTGGCACCAAACCAGGCCATGCCATTTCGGGCCTTTAATGGGCTTCAGACCCATTGAACGTTCTCCTTCAGTGGGCTTATCCATACTTCCCTCACAATTTGGGCTTATCCATACTTCCCCAACAGCATTGTACCACCTTTTGAGTATGAAATGCTTCTTCTTATGTCATGGTCCGTGGACATATTGGGTCTAAAAACCTAACTCATAAGACTTACTCAAGTTGATTTTTATTGTACCCTTAAATCCCACTCCTTGCAAATAACATATGTGGTTTTCAAGTGTAGATAGTGTTAGAAATCGAAAAGGAAAGTTAGGGTTACCGATCTGGCTGAGTCGCGGACTAGGTCGCTCTCTTTAAGACGTTCGCGGCACTGCCTTCGTTGCACACGGCAGACTATCAGCCGGTCGCCTCCAGGATAAAACAGCCATTCTGATTTGTTGCTCATCGGTATTGTGCGAAAACCGGAGCTCTCTGAATCTCACTCTCTCTCTCGTGTTTCTGCTCTCTGAGGTTTTTTTAGAGGGTCTAGGGGTCTGCTATTTATAGGAGCAGAAAACCTAGAATATTCCCTCTTTCTTTGGGAATAAGCCACATTTTAATTAGGAAGATAATTACTTCCATAATTAAAATATATTATATTATATTAAGATAATTAATCCTAATTATCTCCATAATATTCTTTTTATTAATTATCCTTCCTATTTTCGTATCTAAAAAGAATACGGGATAATTAATTCAATATAGCTTTCAAAGCTTTTCATTCCCAACAATCCCCCACTTGAATAGTTTTGAAACTATCTCTGAGCATCAACAGATCCATAAGATCGGGCATAAACTAAGGTATCGCGAAGATTTGAACCTTAGCGTAGTGGTTACACTTCCGATTTCATAAGGGTGACTCGTAGTCTTGAACCCTATCTCAGACAATGTAGCACACCGGATCTTTTCATTGAGTGATATTCTCTCATAGGCCGTGCGTTTATGGCCATGCACGTTATCCCGGTTTAGTGAACGCTCTAGCAACTTTATGCCTCCAAAGTTCCATAGGGAGCGGCCCCACTGCCACATTCACATAGGTGAGTCTATCAGAAGTACCCCCAAAGTAAAGTACTTCACTCCACATAGAGTATAGATCTCATTAAGAATTTAACTCAACCTCCAAGGCTTTGGGATTCATGCTTCACTATGCATGAACTTTTCTCAATATTACTCATGACTTGTTATTACCCATTGAACCCGTTTCTTGGGATCTCCAGTCTATCGGGTCGGGTTACCATCACTTGTAATCCATGGTTCGGTAGGCATAAGTCTCATACCCTTCGTGGTATTTTGGACTTTCTCTCTAGATAATCCTTTCGTCAAAGGATCAACTAGATTCTGTTAGGATCTTACAAGATCCACCCTCATTGCTCCTATCGTTAGGAGTTCTCTTACAGTACTGTGCTTACGACGAATTGGTCGTCTCTTTTTGTTCTAGAACCGGTTCCCTTCTTTAGTAATAGCTGCGGTGTTATCACAATGAATCATCTACCGGAGGGATCGGTCTTTCCCATAAGGGAATCTCTAGTAGTGACCCTCTCAATCAACTTTCCTCTTTACTAGCCATTGCTAGTTCTATCATTTCTGATTTCTTAGTTGATTGAGCCAGGATCGTTTACTTTTTAGACTTCCAAGACATAGCTTCTCTATCGATGTTTAAAACACATCCTCTTGTTGTCTTGAGTCCTCTATAGGGTATTCTAATCCGCATCACTATACCCTATCAATACAGCAATACCTTTGATAACAAATACCAAGGTTTTTCTGTTCTTTTAAGGTGTCTCATGACCCCTTTCAATAGCATTTCAATGCTTCATACTAGGACAATTAGTAAGCCTGCCAAGTACCCCCACTATGTCGGGTCTCATGTTTACCAGCTGCCTCACGCAGACTGTCGATGCTAGTATATTCTAACTTTCTCTGTTTCTCACACTGTTTCCAGTGTTCTTTAATATTTACACTAGCATCATCAACCATTTATGCAGGCATACTGCTTGTATTTCTTTTAGATCTTAACTATGTAGTTAAACTGATCTAGAGGAAATCTATTCATTGTCATAGTTACATGGATCTCCTAGCTTACACAGGCTTCATCGAGAACATTCAAAATTCTCAAACATGGTTTTTTCATATCGACATCACGATTCTTTGTACCAAAGATCGACGTGTCATTCATAATGCAAGTGTCATTCTCAAATTTGTACTAAATGCACTTGTCACTTTCACTTTTAAAACCATGAGAGAGAACTAGTATATCCATGCCATCGTCTTAGAGTCTATTTCAAATCTTACAATGATTTGTCTAACTATAGACTCCCTAAGCATGTTCAGGAATAACAACCCTATAGGTTGTCCCATGTAGATTTCTCTATCTAAATCACCATTCAAAGAAACATGTTAAACAATCCATCTGACGCACAACACTAGCAATCAGAACATACATGGATGTTATTCTACATATGGTGGATAGATAGCAAGAAGATTTACAATTTTTCCTTTTCGCTTAAAGCCTTAGCTATTAGGCGATCCTTATACTCATAAACTAAACCAATAGGTTTCACTTTTCTTTTAAGAATCCATTTATTACCTTGGCTTCATTGCCAAGAGGTAATTCTCAAAGATGCCAAATCTTGTTCGATTCTATCGATATATTACCCAAGGCTTTTCAACCAAGAGGTAACTCTACAAGATTTTAAGTCTTATTAGACTCCAATAATTCCATTTCGTTAATAATGAATTCTCCCACAATTCTGCATCTTTATGGAAGTTCGAACTTCAAGCAGACTTGTAGGATCTTTCTTTCTTAGGGGGTAAATAACAAATTCATAACCACAATCCTTTCTTGATTTATGATTCATTTGTCTCTTCTGAGTTCATACTCAGATTCATCACCCCCACTAGTTATCCATTATCTCTAATAGTAGGCAGGATATCACCCCCACTATTTCTTAATATAAATGGATTCTATTGGCATCAATGGTTTTCACAAACTAATGAGTATTTCATTTCATAGGCTTATGTGTTTTACAATAACTTACACACTCATATGCTCTTCTAGTTATCATGTCACTGATTCTCTAATGCTACCACATGCATGCCACATATCGAATAATCAGTGCAATCATAACGCAACTAGGCATTTCAAACTATTTCTAATAACTAGTTAGACAACCAGAGCACTCTAAAGAGCAATAAATCATTTATTGTCTTTTACATCAAGTTTACCCATATCAAAATAAATCAGATCTATCGATTCTGATTCTCTAACCACATATTTTATGGGTCATAATTTTTATTTATCTCAAGCGTTCGAGAATAAAATGGGAATGTGACTTTAGATATTCTAATTATTTACAAGGACACACACGTTATAAAAAAGAATCCATCTTAGATCGTCTATCACAGACATCCCTTGGGGCGCTAGTATCCAACAACCATTCTCCAGAGTTACCATTAAGGCTAACCTCTGTCATCACCTAAGCGATTATTATTGCCAAATCCTCTTCTTTAATCAAGTTAACACAATACTATGTTAAACTTGCTATAACACTTTCGTGTCATATGACCTAGTTTTTCTCAAATTTAATTGAGAAACATAGCGTCATTCATAGAGAATTGTGTGACAATTTTATGGTTACCACGATGGGTACCATTCTAATTGGTGTGGATCTGGTTCAGCTTGCTGCTCTCATTCTTGAAACTTTAATGTTTCACAGCAACCTAAGTGGTTCGTGTAGTACTGATAATAGTACTTCTTATAATATCGTTATTATGGGCAATAAACTCATTCTATTCCCATATATTCTTCACATATATGCATGCGTTTGAAGGAAATCATTATACTCCATAGTATGTTTTCAATTTATGCTCTAATCATCAAGGTAATACACCTCAATGTCGACTTATCATACATCAATTCAAGCTTTCATTCTAGCATTCATAACCTTTCTAAAATTTCATGCATAAAATCCAATGAAATTTGTCATTCATTAATGACTCATGAGGAAGGTTTCAATACTTACCTCATTTCAAGAAGTCATTGCGTTCTGTTTTTCTGATTTCTCAAAAATTAACTAGCACCATGCATAGCTCCCTTGATCCTCGTCCTGCTTCTCTCAACTTTAATTATCCAATAATGATTCCATAGCCAAGTGGCTTTCTACGATGATACGTGCGGCCTGCGGCAACGTGCTGAGGAAAAGTGCGCGGGTGCCTGGGTTCCAATTTATTCCAATAAGCAGGACGACCACACTGGGTTCTGTGCCGTCTTAATTCCTTAAGCCACCTGGGTCTCTCTCAGTGTGGGGCAAAGCAAAGTGCGGACAGAAGCAGTTAATTGCAAACAATTAATTGGACAAAGGAGAAAAATTGAGGGCACATAATTACTCCCTCCTTATCTCCCTTCCAATCGTCTGTCCGTAGAGGAGCTCTAAAGGTTAGAAAAGAAACTTCAGTTACTTCCATCTCCACATCTAGGGCTGGGAATCCAGACCAAACCGTATGGAAAACCGCGGTCTAGACCGTATCGTATGGTTTGGTCTGGACCGTGAGACCAGAACTATGGTCTGGTCTGGTTTGCGGTCTCCTCCTTTAGTGCGTGGTCTGAAGTGGTCTGGACCGCGGTCTACCGCAGTAAACCGTAACAGACCGTGACACCCTACCTACTACATTGGACAAAAATAACACTAAATTGAACCTCCATATGTGTATTTGAAGAACAAAGTTAATTGATTCTTCATCCAGTTGAGAGCCAACAAATTGCAAAAGGATCGCTTATATGTTATCTCCTTATCAAAGTACCACACAAAAATCAGAAAGACTCATAAATAATATTCACAGATAATGTCTAGACTATGGAGTCGATAAAAATTAAACACTACAAAAAAATTCGTTCACCTTGATGAGATAAGGAAAATTATTGAGAGATATGCGACCATCTTAGTGGTTCGAAATTACCTCGACGTCATCAAAAAAGTTATCAACTGGGAGAAGCTTCGGATCACTCGAGAGAGGAGAGAAGCGGTTGCACAAAGAGGAATAGGGAAATAAGGCTATTTGAAAATTGAAAAAACCCACTTCTATCCTCATATTTCTTCTCATTTAATACGATCACAATTTTTTTGTTTCACTAGCATATTGGTCACTAGATTTTTTTTTATAGATACCGGCGAAGGGTTGGAGGGCGAATAAGAGTTAATTTTTTTTTAACATGGTCTGTCTGGTCCAGACCGTACCGGACCGCACCGCACAGGTGTGGTCTGGTCTAGACCGTATAGTATATGGTCTGGTCCATGGTCTGTGTTCCAACCTCTCGGTCTGGACCACAGACCGTATCTATGGTCTGGTCTGGACCGGACCGCACCGTTTCCCACCCCTATCTACATCTAAAGATGATTAGTCTCGTTCCCTTTACCTGTTTGACAAGCTCTAAAATTATTAATAATAATAAAAACAAAAACAAAACCCGCTTAGGGTTTGAGAGGAGAGGGTATTAGCCCCTTTCATAGCCGCCACGAAATCGGAGCAGTATAAGCTTCCCTATCCATTCTTCTTTTCTCTTTGGACTCCATTAGCTCCGAGATCCGCCTTCGATCTATCCTGTCCAATACCCCTTCTCCCTAAAGGCTGCTCGGGTCTAAGGAAGACGGTGTTTCCCAAAACGACGACGTTTCCAGACTGGTCGAGCGTTTTGGCGAACTCGGCGCCTTGTTCCTCGTTTCCGCATTCCTGGGCGCAGATCTGGGCGAAATCCGGGAAAGAAATTGAGCTCGTCGGAAATCGCTTGAGCCAGAATCGGTATCCTGTTCGGTGCACAAGACAGCAACCAAATGGTTTTAAAATTGTTAGAAATCGAACAGGAAAGTTAGGGTTACCGATCTGGCTGAGTCGCGGACTAGGTCGCTCTCTTTAAGACGTTCGCGGCACTGCCTTCGTTGCGCACGGCAGACTATCAGCCGGTCGCCTCCAGGATAAAACAGCCATTCTGATTTGTTGCTCATCGGTATTGTGCGAAAACCGGAGCTCTCTGAATCTCACTCTCTCTCTCGTGTTTCTGCTCTCTGAGGTTTTTTTAGAGGGTCTAGGGGTCTGCTATTTATAGGAGCAGAAAACCTAGAATATTCCCTCTTTCTTTGGGAATAAGCCACATTTTAATTAGGAAGATAATTACTTCCATAATTAAAATATATTATATTATATTAAGATAATTAATCCTAATTATCTCCATAATATTCTTTTTATTAATTATCCTTCCTATTTTCGTATCTAGAAAGAATACGGGATAATTAATTCAATATAGCTTTCAAAGCTATTCATTCCCAACAGATAGAACCAAATCCAACTGTAGACAACATCATGTTGATGGTGACAACCTCCATGCAGAGCAGAGAACAACTCACCATAAACTGAAACCCTAAATCGACCATTCACTTCCTAAATCTATCACAACCCTAAAGCTAAACTCTCTCTCTCTCTTCTTTCCCATGCCTCAGTTCTCCTATGATTTGGGTTTCGTACACTCCATATGTCTCTCCAACTTATTTGCGCTAATGGTCCTAATCACTCTAACTACCACATGGTTTAGGCTATGAAAACGGCTCTTGCACAACCAATAAGAATTTCTCCTTGGTCATATACACGGTGACTCAAATTAAACTATATGATAGTTCCAAGTTACTACCATGTTCATGTTTCCCAACCCTGTTTTTTTTTTTTTTAATTCCCCTTTTGCCATTATGCCCTATTGATTATGACCTAATGATGTTTTAATGCAGTGAAGTAGTATTCTCATCTTGCAATAATGTCTTTTTTAGGACCAAGTATGGGCTAAAAGAAGTAAACAACACAAGCACAAACACCCTTCCCCAACGGTGCTCGCGATCTGCCATACATTAGCATGTGAAGAGCGATGCGACCGAGCCACCCACCTCAATTAACAATTGCATAGTTGCCTATCGTCTCCTGATTCTCCCAATAGAGAACGAGAATGGGAGATTTCCTGGATCTCTTGTCCCCATTGCCATTTGTTTATATTTCCTTGAAAACACCCCTTTTGTTTTTTGACCTGAATTCGTCTGAATCCTGTCTAGTAAAACACAAAGTACATTGTTCAGTACTTCTCTCCTTGGGCGCCCTTGGAGGATGCAGCAACAGTTTATTCGGAAGGGTTCCAGGCAGATCATGGCCCTCATAATCATGTTGTGAAAGTCTTGGTCTTCCTCCCACTTGGACTTGATTATAGAAGTGGAAGGGATTCTGCCTAGTATGATATCTCATTGATTTTGGTAGATGTACTTTATAAATGATTATTGTGACCATATAATGTAAAACTAGTCATGCTTATGTTTGCGAATAGCTAACTCTTTCCATTCAGTGATTGGGTCAGGTCAAGGTACAATTGATTTAGATTGAGAGAAAATCGTGAAGCGTTTGGACGTATTGACGATCTACAAGGAAAGAGGGAAGGTTCTCACGACTTGTTATCACACTAAACCTCAAGTCAATTGTGGTACTATAGAGAGAGAAGTGTATGTGGTTTAGTTAGAGAGCGAACCCCCCTCCCACAAAATGGGGCACCTTGCATTCGATGTGATTGTACTTCGAAGATATAGGCACCAGACTGAAGGCTCTTGGTCTCAGGATTAGCGGACCTTGGCTCTTTAACCTGCCGAACTTCTCGGAGGCCGATGGGTTATTTTCGTCACTGTTCCTAGCAGGCCGGTCATCTAGGCTGCGGCGGGCTTGGGCCTTTGCATTCGGGTTGAGGTATGAATTCTCACATTCTCAACCCTAACCAATTGTCATTAATATCTAAATCTTAACAAATCGTTTTTTACGCTTTCACTAACTGGCGAATCATCAATCTCCATTCACATTTTGTCCAAATTTGTCATATTATAATGCCATGTCACCAACATTTATACCAAAAAAAGTCACTCGGAAACCCACAAGTCTGTTGGTCCAAAAACATAGTACATTCGACCAAAATAAACGGGTCATCACAAGACGGGTCACCCCTTCAAAAATCGGTATTACAAAAAGAAGGGGTAAAACAAAGTTTTCATCAGTACAAACTAGTCGAATCATGATGATACGAACCACGCAAATTAGTAAATAATAATCTTAAAAAAGTAAAACTTTCACCAACTAAATATTAAGATCAAGATGACAATAAAAACAATTGTGACCTACACATCATGTGTCTCTTCAATTGGAGCAAATATATCAACTAAGTCAAATGCTTAACCTTCATAGAAGCCGTTAACCACTAAAACACTTATTATTGTACTCATAGTAATGATCTTAATTAACTTATACAAAGAGTACACTACCTTATTCGCTTTGACTAAAACCAAAAAACTAAATCCATTTTTCATTAAGAAAGAAAACAAATCACAACTTGTCTGAGAAAAAAGAGAAATTTTTAATTGGTGGAAAAAATCATTAAAAAAAGCATAATAAAATATTTGGAGGATAACCAGATTCAGAGCGACACAGACTGTTTGTTGCCATTTGCCAACAACAGCCCATGTTCTGGCGGTTTCTTTCTTTGCCTTTGCAGATAGATAACTTTACACACTACAATCAATAATCGTCATCGCACCCTGCAAGCAACGCAACCCCGTCGTCCCCTTTCCTTCCCTTCTTCTTTCTTCCATCTTCTCCTTCACTCTCTTTTGGAATCTTGCGTCTTTCTGATTTCTCCCCCATAAAGTTCCGAACTTTATCTACTGTCCCCCCCTCTGCAGCTTGTCACGGGGCTCTCAGATCTGCGAGCACTTTGATGGGAATCAACACAGTGATTGATTGATCCCAGGAAATAGTTGCTGTTTCCTTTTCTTTGGCTTCCCGGATGGGAACTTGTGAAGGTAACCTGACAATCTCTGCCTAATAATCTTCCAGCAACTTGAATGCCTTGTTCACTGTTCTGTGTTGGAGCAAAAAGAAGTTTTGTGGTCTCGCGATACGGTTCATCTCTGGGAGAGGGTTTGCCTTGTTGGTGTTCGACGAAAAGCCTGAATGGGGAAGATCCAGGGAAACAAGCTCTTGTTGGGTCTTGTGTTTATTGGGTTGGTGATTTTGGTGCTGGCGGGCAGTGGGGAAGGTCAAGATCAAGGTTTTCTCATAAATTGCGGAACAAGTTCTACGATTCAAGTCGATGGCAGGAATTGGACAGGGGACTTGGCTCCTAGCAACAGTAATCTCACTCTTAGCTCCCCTGGGTTCTCTGCCACGACCTCGGAACCCATCGGCGATTCCATATTTAGCCAGCTCTATAAAACTGCCCGGATTTTCACCACCGACTTTAACTATACCTTTCACGGTGTTCAGGGCGCTTCTTACTTCCTCAGGCTCCATTTCCATCCCGCCCAGTTCCAGAACTACAACGCTAGCGAATCCTTGTTCAGTGTTGCGGTCAATGGCCTTCGACTTCTGTCCGAAATCAGTGTCGCCGGGGACATTTCCCACAGGAATTCCATCTTGTTGAAGTCAAGCAGCAACTCGAGTTTTCCCATTTCCTTGGTGAAGGAGTACATTCTGACTGGCAACGGTACTGAGCTTGTGGTTGAGTTCATTCCCGCGAAAGGATCATTTGGGTTCGTGAATGCGATAGAGATTGTTGAAGTGGAGTCCACGATTTTCCCTGAAACATTGAGCAAAGTTGGGGGAGGTGATGTTAGCCTTGGCCCAAGCCGAAGAGGGATCGAAACTATGCACAGGCTGAACGTTGGTGGTCACCAGATTAACCCGGATCAAGATTCGGGTCTAGGGAGACTGTGGGAAGATGATTCCAGCTACATGGTCACTGCAAATGCCGGCTTCGAAATCCACAATAGCTCCAACGTCACCTACGCTTCTTCTGGTGGTAATAATAACAACAATGTCACCACCACCTCGGTGGTGGCTCCTCTTCTTGTCTATGAATCAGCAAGAGCCATGTCCAACACGCAGGTGTTGGAGAAGAGGTTCAACATGTCGTGGAGGCTCGAAGTCGATCCAGGTTTCGACTACATGGTTCGGCTCCACTTCTGTGAGCTCGAATCCGATCGAGCTAACCAGAGGATTTTCAGGATCTATATAAACAACAAGACGGCTGCTGACAATTTCGATGTGTACGCAAGAGCTGGAGGGAAGAACAAGGCTTACCATGAGGATTTTTTCGACGTGCTGTCTTCTGGTATCAACACGATTTGGGTTCAATTGGGCCCTGATGCTGCTGGGGGGGCTCCATCGACTGATGCTCTGTTGAGCGGGCTCGAGGTTTTCAAGCTGAGTCGAAACGGGAATCTGGCCTACGTCAATAAACTCGATTCTCCAGGGAAATCCAGAAGGAGCGGAGTTTCCAGGACTCTGTTGGTTGGAATAGGAGCAGTTATAGGCTGTATTGCCATCATGGCAACTTTAGGCGGCATCTTCTGCTGCTACTCGATATGCATGAAGTTGAATAGAGAAGAACCTGGTAAGAAGAATCCTAGTACAGGCTGGCGTCCGCTATTCAATGTTCATGGTACAGTAGCGAGTAGCATTGCTAATGGCAAGGGTGGTGGTGGGACCCAGAACCCCGGCGGAAGTGCTGGTTCAGTTAGAATCGGCAGGTGGTTCACATTGGCTGAAATCCGAGCAGCAACGAACAACTTCGACGATGGTTTGGTTATTGGAGTTGGCGGTTTTGGGAAGGTGTACAAAGGCGAAACTGAAGACGGTTTAGTCATGGCAATCAAGCGGGCGAACCCACAGTCGCAGCAAGGGTTGGCTGAATTCGAGACGGAGATAGAAATGCTGTCCAAGCTGCGGCACAGGCATCTGGTGTCCATGATCGGATTCTGCGAAGAAAACCATGAGATGATATTGGTATACGAGTACATGTCAAACGGGACGCTTAGAAGCCATTTGTTTGGAAGTGATGGTAATCCATTTATGACGTGGAAACAGCGCTTGGAGGTGTGCATTGGTGCAGCTAGAGGGCTCCATTACCTCCACACAGGTGCCGACAGGGGGGTAATCCATCGTGATGTGAAGACGACGAACATATTGCTGGATGAGAATTTTGTGGCAAAGGTGGCAGACTTCGGGTTGTCGAGAACCGGTCCGGGTTGGGATCATACCCATGTCAGCACTGCTGTGAAGGGAAGCTTCGGGTATCTGGATCCCGAGTACTTCAGGAGACAGCAGCTGACTGAGAAATCCGATGTTTACTCTTTTGGTGTGGTGTTGTTCGAGGTTGTCTGTGCTCGAGCAGTGATCAACCCGAGCTTGCCGAAAGACGAGATCAACCTTGCTGAGTGGGCAATGAGGTGGCAGCGACAGAGGTCCCTGGAAACTATTATTGACCGGCGTCTCGAGGGAAGTTATTCCCCTGAATCGATGGAGAAGTACGGGGAGATAGCGGAGAAGTGTCTGGCTGACGAAGGAAAGAATCGACCAACAATGGGGGAAGTTTTGTGGCACCTGGAGTATGTATTGCAGCTTCATGAAGCTTGGCTGCAGCTGCAACAGGCAAACCCAACTGAGGTGTCTATTTCTGGTGGCCACCAGAGTATAGAAGCCAGCCAAGAACATCAAGAACAACAAACGTCGACTCCCCAGTCCCACATTGACGAAGATCAAGTGTGATGCAGTGCTGCAACTTGTACGTGTTATTCAAATTCTTTTATTTCACTCCAGTTTCTAAGCACAGAAATTGTAATCTTTCTAGCAACTGTATCATAGAGAGGGGAGAGCAGGATATTGATGTCTGATGAGATAGCAGAAGCATATAATTGTATTGTATTTTATTTCTTCTGCTAAGGTAGCTCTTGGCTACATTGAAGTCGGATTCTTCTTTATATATACACTGTCGGTCTCATTTTCCAGAGTAACACAATAACATAATATAACCAAAGCCAGAAATGTTGCAAAATGTATCACACGTAAAGAGCTGACAGATACCCGTTACAAACATGGTTTAGTAGCTATATTTAATGCAATTTGCAGGCGAGACTGCAGACAAGCTTTCGAACAGCTTCAAAGCATTCATCATCAACCGAGAAGGAGCTCAGACGCTGAAGCAGGGCTGTTTCTGTGATTTGGTCGAATTCTTGCCTTGACCTGAACAAGAAATAACCTCCGCATTCCCACGCTGAAAGGTTGGTAGAGTTTGGAAATGGCTTTCGCTGGAACAACAAGTGCAAACGTCAAATACCATTCCAGCGGTCAGGAAACTTGATCTTTCCCACAACTAGGGAAATCCCATATACATTCTTTTCGTCCCTCGAGTCTCTAGATTAAATATTTCATCCCTTTTAGCCTCACATGCCCCACATATATTGGAAACCTCTCGTTTCCCCTCAATTTCCTCTCATGTTAACCAGCTACCCGTTATTTGAGACTGAATGGGAGATTAATTAATGGAGGCAAAGATGGATTTCTTGCATACATGACGTATGAGTCATAAGATGAAAAACAGATTTCTTGCATGCTAAGCATGAACTCGTATAATTTGGACGGAATTTCCAGTATATAGGCACAAAACTGAATAAGAGGGGGGAATGGAGATTTACCTGAAGGAACAGAAAGACCTTCCTCCCGCAGTCGGCTATCAGCAGATTGTATGTTACGTTGTTCACTTGTAAGAAACTACAAATCTCAGCTACAACTTCCACTAGTATCCTGGAATAGCAGCAGGCTTCAAGGAGAAGGGTTTTGATGGGATAATCTATGACAGTTGAGATAGATATAGGTCCCGTATCCCCGTCTCTATATAAAAGTTCAACAGGTGCAAACTCCACTGGCAAAAGATCTGGGAAGTAGCAGGCCTAAATCCACCAAAAGAAAATAACCAAGAATGAAAAGCCTTAAAGTTGTTAGCCCAGAAGTCTCCAGAAATAACTCCATCACTTGAAATGATGTCGGTCTAATTCAGAAGTTACTGTTCGGCGCATAACTGATGCTAAAATCAGCCACTGAAGGAGTTAACTCAAACTACTCGACTTCCCAGATAAATAAATTCATCCAAAGATGAGATATAGTACCTGAAAGTGTGGATATGAAGCCCTAGATCCAGAGCAATCATGAAACAAGCGGAAAGAACAATTGTTCATGTCAATGGCAATCCGAGCAATCATGTCAAGGAATCTGGCATCCAGGGCATGGCAGAGATCTCTGTACCCACGAGGTATCAGGAACACATGCCCATATTCCACTGGATTTACCTATCAACCATAAATGGGATCAGTAAGATTTCCGTCATTATATGATCAGCTCCAGAAATATTGCAGAAATCCATCGAATACTACTTCAAGCTCGGCAAATGATTTGCTGGAACACAAGATACTGGCACAAAAAGCTAGAAGAGCTGATGCATCAGAAATATAAAGCAGTATGGCCTGCATGAGATCAATTTCTGGATAGTAGCTATATAAAATAAGTAAACAGCAAGCATAGTGCATAGTAGAGGTATTGAACAATGAAGCAAATTGAGTGAACTCCGGGAAACAACTCCCGGCACTCTATCTTACATTAAATGCAATCATGACTGCCTCGTCAGGCACAGCAGCTGAAGGAATAATGTCAGAATGCAGCTTGTCGCCACGTTTAATCCAAAAGAGCAGGTTATCTTGCTGGTGGTTCAACCAGGCAGACTCTGATATATTCTTCTTTCTCCAACCACAATTCAACTGAGCAAGAAATCTGCTTCGACCAGTAATGATCTACGTAAAATGTGCAAATGTTAACTACACACAGTAGCCAATAAATAGCTCTTAAAACAAGATGAGGATCCAAAGGAAACCTTGATTTCCGTCAAGGTTATGTCATGCATGAATTGACCTTTTATAAGTTTCTCTTCCCACTGAAAGTCATCACAAAATGACGGAAATACGTAAGGAAGCCAAACACTACAATGTGAAATTAGGAACACCTACGTTACAGACCAACCAAGAAGAACAAATCACACACTATTAACCTTTGCAAGCAGAAGATATTCAAGTGGACTCTGTTCTTCTTTGCATATGTGCAGGGGTTCGTCAGACCCAGTGTTTTGCACGAGAGGTTCCACACCAATGTTGTAAACTGGGGTTTCAATGCCTATGCAATAGCGTGAGCAGTTCAAAATATCATCAATAGAAATGGAAAAACCAACAACCAGAGAACTGAGAAAACTGTTGTGTCAATTAGTCATCTTCCAGTTTCAGTGACAGTGCAGAGAAGTAAACCAATGCAAATGAAATTACCTTAGACTACAGACAGAAAGCTTATATCTGACATTCTTTAACCCAATACATACCTCCAGAGTTATGTAGACGCTAGACAATGTTCAAAACAATTTCAAGTAACTTCACTACATTTAGAAGATGAACGTTCAAGGGATTTGACAATCAGAACTAACCTTGAGAACCAAATTGTGGACAAACCGATTGCTTTGTGGTGCACTTGGATGGTAAATCACTACCTTCGAGCTGCTTGATATTCACCATTGCTATACTGAGAACCCTTACAGAACCAGAAGTAGTCTAAGCCAGTAGTAATCAATGCGTTGCCTCAAGAAACTTCAAAAGCACAAAACTTTAGATACATTAGCAGCAACCGCCACCAGCAAGGAAGGTAAGGTCTGCCGGGTGGCCACCAGCCGATGGAAGTGCACCACGACCACCGTGAAACGAAGGAGATGCAATCAAGAACTTAGGGAGCTCGCTTGCATCCATGACTTTGCCCTTTTGATCGTTTTTATACGAGAACCTCCTTTAATAGCCGTGTTTGAATCGATGAAGCTAGCCCAATCAGGACCAGCTGACCACCACCCACCTTATACCCTCGCAAATCTTGCAGGAGAACTGGAAATAACAAGTTCGATAGGTCAAATAAACGAAAAATGGCTATTCCTCTCAAACAAGTTGGGGAATTTGAGCTTCCCCACAAAGAAAATGAAATTTCCACTAACACATTCATTCATCTAAAATCTAAGCTAGGTTCTAAGCCATCAAGAAAGTTGCCAAGGGATTCTGCACGGCCACTGTCTCCCTCGCATAAATCAACCTAAATGGCGCTATGCATAGCACGAGTTTTAGAAAAGGGGGATCGCTCGAATCACATTTCAACCGGAGTCCGATTCAGACTAATCAGAAACACATCAAAACCAACTACCGAATCCATGTCTAAAAGCTCAAGACGAAGGAATCAACAAGAAAAAATTACATTAAGGGATCGCGACGTTTGCTGATCAACGTATAATGGAAAGTACGTACCTCGGAATCTTTCGCTCATTAATTTCCAGTACCCTGTAAGCAACTGAGACCACCGCCTCTACGTGTTCCGTCAGCTACGAGACGGGATGGCAACGGAAGAGGTCGGTTCCGGATAAATTATAGGTAAAATACACTTGTATAGCCATAACTTTCACGTTTTTGACAAATATAGCCATTTTTATTCGAAAACCACAAAAAGCCAATTCCGTCCATCTCTTTAACGGTGTTACTTAACACTCTGACTAGACTGACGGAAATGCTTACCTGGCGATACTTTGTCGGACACGTGGATTATAAAAAAGGACACAAATTCAATTTTTCCGAGTTCATAAAATGAAAATTAAAATTAAAATTTTTTTATACAAAAAAATTCATCTTCCTCCCTGTACCTCCCCCACCACCATTGTTGGCCGCCGTCAACATCATCTTCATCCCTCCTTTCCCCTACGATTCCCACCAGCGACGCCATCAAACCACCGCCCGCCCGCAGTCGTGAACAACCGCTCTCCGACTCCAAATCCTCCATCCCCACTGCTCCCTCTTGCAGCTGATATTGCTTCCTCGAGATTCGCCCAATCAGTTCATCGATGGAGGATGGGTCCGGTGGTGAGAAACGAAAGGGATTTCTTCAAACCAGGAAGAAGAACCCGATCTGGAACTGCGCCGAAATCGCAGTGATTGCCGCCATGAAATTCAACATCTGCAGGTGAGTGAATCCAACGATCTGGTTTCCAGATCTAGTTTCTGAGCAACTCCATGAGCCCAAGTCCCTCCACGCGTAGTCCCAACTGACCGACAAGGAAAACCCCCAGATTCCCAAATCAAGCCCGACTCTGGCTATTGGCGATCTGTTGGGCACGGTTCGGATTGGAAACGTCGCTGCGGGGAGATGGCGAATTGGGATTTCAGACTGGTCGTCGACTCGTCGTTGCTTTGTCCGGGGAGAATAGGATGAGGATAAGAAGGCGAGCCAGTACGAGGAGCTGAAGGCGGAGAGAACTGCGGCGAAGGAGCTGCAGGGCCTGGCTGTGCGGTAGGATCGGTGAGGCAGATCTGAATCGGAGACATAGGCTCTCCCAGCGTGGCGTAGTACTCGATCCTGGTGGCGTCGGCGTCCATCGGAGAAAGAGCGAGAATCGAAGCCGCCAACAGCCCGATGCCCACATCAACTATGCGATTCTTCCGCTTGGGAACATAGTTCAAAGAGGGGTTGCTATTGGCATTTCTGTGGAATTGAGGTTGCGAAGAGGAGAAGCAAGAAAACGAGCAAGTGGGTTTTGAAATGGAGGGAAGGGCTTGAGCGCGGAAGAGGGATTTGGGGCTTTCGATGGCGGCGGAAGCAGAGAGCGCCATTTTTGAGTTTGAGATTTTTGTTGCAGGGAAGGGGATTTGTTCGGAGACGGAGGGGGTCGGGTCGTTGGTTGGGAGCAATGGTCGCTGGTTGGGAATATTGATGCGGCGGTGGTGGATATTGAAGAACAGATGGGGAAGACGAAGGAGAGGAGAGAGGGAGAGGGAGAGGAGACTGGATATTGAAAAGGAAAAAATTAATAAATGTTTTTATGTTTTTAAATTAGTTATTAATTGATTAACTAATTTATTTTTGAATTAAAATATGACATGGCACTTACGTGGCAAGTGTGGTTGAGTTGTCGCTGACGTGTGCGATGATTTGGCATCCTAGTCAGCCTAACGTTAATTTAACTAACGGAGTTTCTAACACCGTTAAAGTTTCTAACGAAAATGGCTAGATTTGTCACATGACCATCCAATTTCTTGGCTATTTGTGGTTTTCGAATAGAAATGGCTATATTTGTTAAAAACGTGAAAGTTATGGCTATACAAGTGTATTTTGCCTAAATTATAAATTACGGTGACAAGGTTTGACAAAATACGTATAAAAATAAAATTACTTATTTGTCAAACCGGTTTATACCGTTGTGCTGGTTTGACAAGTGAAATGGTACGACCGGTGGTATAACCAGTTTGTGCCGGTTCATGCTGGTTTAAAAAAATGTGAAAACAATTAATATTCAATGTATTTAATCATATATAAAACATATTTGTGGAGAATTTAGTTACAATCCAACAAATATCATCAACTTTTAACTATTACATTCATATAATGAATAAAAATTTATTTTTTTATTCATTAAATTCATTAAAATGATGTCATTTTACTTAGAATACGTAAGTCGATCATACCGGTCATACCGGTGGTATCATGCCGGTTTCATGACCGGCACAGGTTGAACCAGGTTCAACCGGGTGGCATGCCACCGGCATGACAACCATTATTCTTAAATACAACTTTTGATGTCAGCAACCAAACGTAAGATCAATACTTTAATTTTCAAATTTACTAAATAAATCACAATTTAATTTTTCAAATTAAATCTATTAAAATAACATCATTTTGTATAGAGGATGGAAATCCATCATACCAGTCATATCTATACAAAATAACATCATTTTGTATAGAGGATGGAAATCCATTATACCAGGTTTAACTGGCTGTCATTCGATCGACATGACAACCATACTCTAAACTATTTTCATCTCCATTCTCATTTTCATATACCTAAATTCATACACGACTTATTCCATTGCTGTGGATGATTCATAATTTGCAACCTCACTCTTATATCCGTGATTTTTTTTAGTACACGTGGGTAATATCATATATTCAATATTATTATACAAAGATTGTCAACCTGCGGGTTGACCCGGTTTGGTCCGGACCCGACAGTAAAAACTGGTTATAGGCATCCAGTTTGGAATTAACTCGGATACAGTTAAATCCGCTCATAACCGGTTAAACCCGGGAAAACAAGGTGGGTTGACCAGCTGAACGATTCCATGGCCCGCTACTTCGCGTCTCTGCACTGTGGTCTCTGGGAATTGTGCAACAAAAATTCTTACAGACCGTTTGGTACCAAATGAATCTAGAATACATTTCGTTTTAAAATGAATTCCTGTGTAGAATTCATTGTCAAATGAATTCCTGTATTTGGTATATGCTATTAGCGTTACAATCAAATTCTTGTTGACGTTCCTTATACTGCATGAATTGGCGCCAAATAATATATGTAGAAGTAATTTTGTTAATAAATGAGAATAATTATGTCATTTTATCATAATTGGTAAATACTTGTGGAATTCATTTGAAAATTCCATCTCAATTCCTCGGAATTGCTATAACTAGTTCCAATTCCGTAGAATTCAAAATTTAGAATTGAAAATGAATTTTTTTAAATTCCAAACACAAAAAGATTTCATTTCAAAATTAATTCTTAAGAACTTATGGAATTCATTTATACCAAATGGTATGTTAGTTGTATTTGGTAATGTGCACTGCACTTATTAACTTATTAATGAATTTATTTATAACTAGTAAATACTTAATCAATTTATAACTAGTGTTTGTCGTGGGAATTGTAGAACGCAATTTACAACTTTTGATTTTTATTATGAATTTTTTAATATTATATTATTTGTAAATGTAATATGAATATTGATCTTATATGATGAATTTGGATATACTTAATATTTTTATTATATATATTGCTACTTAAGTATGAAATATATTTTGATATAATGTTGGAAGCAAATTGATATAATTTATTATATATGCAAAATATAATATTTGTTACACTTATTCAGTTTATTTGGGCTAAATCGGGCTAAAATGATTCGACTATTAACGCTTAACTCACTCTATCGAGTCAACAGGCCAAACCGGACTAACAACCTTACATAGAATCAACATCAACATGCAGCGGGGGATCCAGGACACAGTAGAACACTGGGCCTGCATTTCATTAGAAAATTAGACACCGTATGAAAATCATAAATTTATTTACTATATCAATTGTACACGTCGATCTTTTTAAATTTCAATATAGTGAATTCATCAATAATTGAGTCTACATCCATACCAATAACATACTCTCTTTAAGATAAAATAGTTAAAGAATTGGCGAGAAATTCATCGCTCATTTTATTATGTAGATAAATTTTCACCTATTTCATTTGTGAAAAGGTTCTCTCCGTAGTTGTTGAAACGAGCAATGTCAACATTAGACAAATCAATCGACTAATCAATATATATGTTTTGTGTCAATCCCTATTTTCACCAGCTACTCTAGTAATTTTTCAAGTGAACAAACCTCATATTCCTTTTAATCTTTTACGTTTTTTACTTTTAGAATTTTAGGTTTCATTGCTTGTTTTTCTTTAGGCTAGAATCATTGGAGTTAGAATTTTCAGGTTAAATTTAGAGCTGCGTTTTGAATATGTTCATCTGACCCATTTTCCTAATTACACACAATTTTATTATAAAATAACACTGGGCCGAATGACTACAACCGATAAACTAATAAGGGCTATACTAGCTTCGGATCCAGAGGAGGGCTGGGCCGTGGCCCGCAGGCCCGGGGTGGCCTCCCCCTGGCAGCGGCGGATCCAGGATTTAGTAGAGCACTGGGCCGCATTTGAATAAAAAATTAGATATTGCAAACGAAAATATATAATAATAACTATGATTTTTATTATAAGGTCAATTGTACACGATAGTCTTTTAGTTTAGCAAATTCATTAATAATAAAGTTTTCAGCCATACCAATAGCACTCTCTCTCAAAGAAAATAGTTAAGCAATCAACAAGAAATTCATCGCACATTTTGTTGCACAAATCAGTTTTCACATGTTGCATTGTTTAAAAGGCTATCTCTATAATAGTCGTTGAAACGGACAACATCAATACTAAACGAATCAACTTATAACAAGAAAACAATGTTGTTTTTGCATTTTATTTGGTGCTTTAGAATATGTCAATATTAAGTATCTTTTAAATCTACAAAATCAAATGACACAACAATCATATAACATTCAAGTTTCGAATTAACTTATCTTCAAATATGCATAATCAAATAGCACAACAATTATATACATTCAAATTTGGAATTAACTTTGTGATTCTAATTCTAATTATAATATCATTAATCAAAAGAACAAACATATACGTTTCCTTTCTAATAATACGTGTCCTTCCACTTATGTTCTTTACCATTCCATCAATTTCCACCAAAACCAACATCACAGGGTCGTTCCTTGCATCTCCTAATCCTCAAATTTAGGCCACTTGACCAGCATTTGTCGACACAATAAACTAGAGCAACTTGATTTGTTTGTTTCCAATGCAAGTAGAAATGAGTGGGTTTTCAACCAAGAATTAATTAACAGACACAGCTAAAGCCCACTGTTGCTTTTTATCTTAAGTAAAGGTTAAAGACACATTTGGTCATTGGGATTACAAAATCGGGACATGTTTAGTCACTAGAAAAAGTTAATATCAAATTTGGTCACTACAATTACTAAAACTGGACACATTTAGTCACTCGCCGTTAATCTCCGTCCAACTCCGTTAATAAAGTCCGTTAAGTGCTGATGTGGCAAACAGAATTGCCTAATCAGCCGGATATAACCCAACAAAAATAAAACCCGACTCGCCACATCATTATAACCCGCCACGTCATTAAAACCAACTCAACCCAACCCAACCCTTCTTCCTCCTTCCTCCCACCTCGGCACCTCCCACCTCCTTCCTCTTCTTCTCCTTTCTGATCAACGCTGCTGCTGCTTCTTCCTCCACCTTCCTCCATTGGTAATGCATACTTCCGACCGGAAACATCTGCACCACCACCACCACCTCCCGCTGCTGCTGCTGCTCGGCGACCCACGTGACGAGGATCTCTCCTCTGCTTTCCGGAGATTACTGACACCAACCCCACAACAACACGCAAAACAACAAAAAGGTTAATTAGAAGTTCTAATTAAGGACTAGTAATAATTAAATAAACAATATCAATCGAATTTGAACACTACCGAAACTAATACTCACGGAGCTTGCTTCTCAAGTAGTCGTCGGCGGCGGCGGAATCAGGAGGCGCGAGCGGGATGAAAACGCCCGTGCCACTACCGGCGGAGGAGTTCCTGCTGCCGAGATCCCGGCGCGGGGCAAACCAGACCCGCTCCCTTGAAACGGGTACACCTGGGTTTGGGTCGGTCGGCTTCTCTGCTTCTGCAGTGGAAGCACTGCTCCTTCTTTCCCCAAAACCACCGCCATGGAAAGAAGGAGGTGGAAGGTGCCGAGGTGGGAGGAAGGAGGAAGAAAGGTTGGGTGGGGGTTGGGTTGGATTGGTTTTAATGACGTGGCGGGTCGGGTTTTATTTTTGTTGGGTTATATCCGGCTGATTAGGCAATTCTTTTTGCCACATCAGCACTTAACGGATTTCATTAACGGAGTTGGACGGAGACTAACGGCGAGTGACTAAATGTGTCCAGTTTTAGTAATTGTAGTGACCAAATTTGATATTAACTTTTTCTAGTGATTAAACATGTCCCGATTTTGTAATCTCAGTGACCAAATGTGTCTTTAACCCCTTAAGTAAATGAAGAAGACAATCCATTTTCCTTTTGTTTTAGAAGCTCTCTAATTGAAACACTTTACCCAACGATCAAGTTTGTTCAATAAAAAAAAACTACCCAACTCTATTATCAAAAGCACAGCCTTTTAAGGTTTAACTTTTTTTTTATAATGGTGATGGCCTTTTAAGGTTTAACTTAAAACACAAAAAACAAAAGATAGAGCTGGGTCAGCTTGATTATGACTGAATAAAAAGAGAAGGAGGGGCTTTAAAAAAATAGAGAAGGAGGGAGCTCTATACAAGCGTTAGGCCCAAAAGAGGGCTGGGCCCCGGCCAGGTTGGCCCCCCCTTGGATCCGCCGATGCCCCCTGGATCCGCCACTGCAACATGTAGGTCATCATTTATAAGACTAACAAAGTAACAATACAAAATAAATCATAAAAATAAAAATCGAATAAAATTGATAAAAAAAAAAAGCATATCAAGATGCAAAATTCAGTTCCAAATGGGCATAGGAATTTTTTTGGTAGAGACTAGACTAGAAAGTACTAAAGTGTTCTTTCTTTCCTAAACCCGTTTAAGAAACAAGTCCGTTGCCCCACAAAAAAAAAAGTTGTGCCTCTATATTTCCAAGCTCCGAACAAAAATTCCCGTTTACATTAAATGTACTAATCTCCCAATTTACATTTAAGGCCGAACAAAAAATTACCTACTAATCTCTCAATTTGCACTAAAGGCCGAAAAAAATTCATATTGACAATCAAGAGGTAGTATCGCACATGTGATCCGCTAACTGCCCAGCCAACTGATAGCCTCTGTAGCAATTGGAACATTTTTGCTTATGTTTTCTGTGCAACGTTTTCACCTATGAAGGATCCTTGTGAAAATTTGCAGGTTTACAACATGATTGAGTAGAAGAGAAGAACAAGTCAAGTTTCCTTTAACTAGACCTGTACGATAGCTTACAAGGAAACGACGACGTTCGGATTCAAGCGGTATCCAACTCCATAGGACACAATGTCGTCGTATGACAACAACTTGGTTTAAGAAGAATAACGACTACCAAGTTAATTAGTGACAGATGGCATCCTATAATTAGTCCATTCCACGGTTAGTTAAATGTTACCATTAATGTACAATGTTTATGGATTAGTAGAGATATATAAAAGCAGAAAACCAAAGAAAGACATTCAGTCGATTCTCTCATACAAATCGTCTTCCTCATCTACTCTCAACTCTAGCGTTTTCTGCTACTAGGTCAAATCTTTCTCATGATATCAGAGCCTGATTGGCTACACATGCGACGCCAATTCCTTTGATTCACTTCCGTCTTTCGTTTTCTTTCTTTTCAAAACCTCACAATGTCCGATGGAGAAGACTCGAGTGTTGGGAAAGACAAGGAGGTTCCTCCTTGATAGACTGTTAATTACACATGTTTTTACCCCTGTTCTTACACCGTTTGAGATGTGGTTTATCGCATTTTAGGCCGATTTCATGCTAGGTTGTGCTTGTTTGTGATATTTCAGGTCCTTGTACGTGAATGGAGGCTTGGGAGCGTGTTTGGGGTCGATTGGACGAAGATCGGACGCGTGGCGAGGTGCTAAGGAAGCCGCACGGGCATTCCTGGACATCACACGGCCGTGCAACTCACAATTGTGGCCGTGTGATTTGTGCCGAGAGCAAACACGGGCAGAGCAGAAATTTCACAAGGCCGTGTGGGAAGCCTGAAGTGCAACTAATCGATACGCCGCGTTTTGACTCACACGGGCAACTGGGTGAGCCACACGGCCGTGTGGCCTGCCCGTGTGAGTCGGGAAATCTTGGTTTTTCAGCCAATTCCGAGCCACAAGTGAGAGAATCGGATTTTCAGAGCAAAAACAGAGCCCTAGAGAGAGAAAGTGCGAAGAACACATCCTAGAAGCTATCTTGGAGCTGGGTTTCATCAAATCGAGCTTGGAGATCGTCATAGGAGTGGAAATCATCATCCCAGGGCAGATTTTCCTCATCTTTATGAGTATGACTACTCTGATTACTATTTTCTTCTCTCGCTCTATGGAGTAGAACCCTTCTCTCACTTGGGTATGAAGAACCCTAGTTCCTTGTGTTAGGGATTTGATTGTAATGACTTGGAATGATTATACTGTTTGGTTTTAATCGAATGATGCATGTTTATTGAATTGATTGAAGTCTGATCAGCTTTTCTTGATTTCTGCTGCAACCTGAGATAGATAGAATCTGATTAGGTTGTTAGAGCCTCTTCATTCGATAGTAGGAGATTGGTTATACGAGAGTTAGCCAGTTTACTGCTTTGTACTGGAATTCAATTCCAGTAGTGGAGTTCTGTGTTCATAGCCTCAGCTTTCTAACCCGGTGAAGACTAGTCGTCTGCCGGGTAGTTAGACTGAGAGGGCTTGGTCAGCTTAAGAGATTCCAAGCTACTGTCGGATCTTCCGCAGTCTAATCAACAGTGAATCAACCCAGGGTAATTACAATTGAACCTAACTAAGGAGCTAGGGGGACTCATTCCTGAGTGACTCTTTCCTGCTTTAGAAAACCGAACCATTTCCTACTTTCTTATTGCTTTTGCTTTAAACAACAATCACTCGACTTAGTTGGTTAGATAATAGATAATCACGGAGTAAGTAGTAGATCTAGACCCCGGGTTGATAAAAGAACTTGCCTGTTACTGCATTCCCGGACTGCGATTACACTTGGTCGCAGTTTGGTGTTGTGTTTTGGCGTGTCAAGTTTTTGGCGCCGTTGTCGGGGACCCTCTAGGTTATTGGGGAAACGTGAAAGTTTGCTACTCTAGCTTTTTCTTTATTGCATTTTATCTCTTCCACCTGTGTGCCTTCACGGGTTGTTTCTTCTGATTGTGTGCAGGTAGTGCATGACCCGTAGCCAATCGGGAGATCTACTACCATTAGACCAGGAGCTTGAACGAACCTGCAGGAACTTCAAGCGGACTCTAAAGGCGTGACTGGCTGCGGAGGAGGCGCTATCACAGCTGCAGATCGAAGAAGAGATGGCTGATCCAGAGAACCAGGATATGATCAATCCAGAGGAGCAGACCATGGGATCCTACTGGACCGCTAGAGCTGCGGACATGAGGTCACCCATTCAACATCCTCATGTCCCAGCCAACAATTTTGAGGTGAGCACCTCATTAATCACCATGCTGCGCGGTTCAGTGGTGTTCCGTGGCAAGGAGGGTGAGTGCCCCCGATCGCATCTGAGGAGATTCCACGAGCTGATTGATGGAATCAAGATAAATGGGGTCCCAGCAGATGCCATCCAGCTGAGGTACTTCCCATTTACTCTGGAGTGGCAGGCAAAGGAGTGGCTAGACACTCGACCTCCGGGCTCTATCACCACGTTCGCCAACCTGGCAGACAAGTTCCTCACCCGCTACCATCCTCCATCCAAGACGGCTGACCTGCAGAAGCAAATTACCCATTTTGCTCAGGATGAGGATGAGACCATCAGGGATGCTTGGGAGAGATACACCAGTCTCTTTCTCAGGTGTCCCAATCATGGTTTCAATGATGCTTTCAAGGTGGGCACCTTCTATCACGCCCTCTTCCCGGAGGACAAGCAGCTGATTGACTCGGTTTGTGGCGGGAACATGCTGACCAAAACACCGCCACAGCTGAATCAACTCTTTGAGGAGATGGCGGAGAACGGGTATGATTGGGGCACTGCCAGGAGATCGAGACGAGCACCAGGATGGGGTGTGCATGCTGTGGGCACCCAGTCATCTGATTTGGTGCAGGTGGTATCGAAGCTGGTTTCAGCTATCGATCGTTCTGGTTTGATTGCAGGTACAGGACAGCCGCAGGCGATGCACTGCCAGTGGTGTGAGAGCTCCCATCACACCGTGGAGGACTGTCAGGCGATGAGGGAATCGTCTACTCCCCAGGAGCAGGTGGACTTCATCAGTAATGCCAGGCGCTTCGACCCCTACAGCAACACCTATAACGAGGGGTGGCGCCAGCATCCTAACTTTTCTTGGGCTGGGGCAAATCCCAGACCACCAGCTCCCCAGGGACCACCCGGCTTCCAGAGGCCTCCTCACCAGCCCAGACAAGGGCAATTTCAGCAGCAGCAGCAGCCTCTCTACCCGCCCAGACAGGGGCCAGTTCCACCTCAGTCATAGGTGCGACCATTTCATCAGACAGGGGCAACACCTGCAACCCCAGTACAGGTTGAACCGATGGCGGAATTGAGAGATTTGGTGGGTTCTCTGGCCACCTCTAGTGCAAATAAATTCAATAACATTGAGCAATTCATGGAGAAAGCTTCATGCAAATTCTTGGAGCTAGAAGCTGGTCAGAGAAACACGCAGGCTGTGCTGCGGGATATACAGACCCAGCTTGGGAGTGTTGCCCAGGCTGTAGCTCAGAGGACTCCTGGTACCTTGCCTGGTCAGACCATCCCTCACCCGCAGGACCCGAATGCCAACTGCAGTGCCATCACAACCAGGAGTGGCAAGGTGACTGCCGATCCACCTGTTCGGGCAGAGGAGAGAGAGACCCCTGCTTCAGCACTTCCAGCTAATCAGGAAGAAATGGAGAAGGAGGTTGAGGTGCCTGCTCCTAAACCGCAACCAGTGGTGAAGGAGTATGTACCACAACTTCCCTTTCCTACTCGGTTGCACAAGGACCGACTGGAGACTGAGTTTGCCAAATTCATGGCAATGCTGAAGCAGATAAACATTAGCATGCCCTTCGTGGAGGCATTATCGAAGATGCCCAAGTATGCCAAGTTCATGAAGGATCTCCTCACCAACAAGAGGAAGCTTGGGGAGCTGTCAACGGTGATGCTCAACGAAGAGTGTTCTGCCATCCTGCAGAACAAACTACCAGAGAAGCGAAAAGACCCAGGGAGTTTCACTATCCCTTGCATGATTGGTAGTTTGCATGTAGGGAAGTCCTTGGCGGATTTAGGCGCTAGCATAAATGTCATGCCATATAAACTGTTTAAAAAGCTAGGCTTAGGTGAACCCAGTGATACTACGATGAGCATCCAGCTTGCTGATAGATCCATTGTGCATCCTAGGGGTATAGCAGAGGACTTGATAGTCGCAGTAGGGCCATTTTCATATCCTGTTGATTTTGTGATTTTGAACATAAATGAGGATGTTGATGTGCCATTGATACTGGGTAGACCTTTTTCTCGCCACCGCCAAGGCGCTTATTGATGTGAATGATGGAAAACTGATTTTGAGAGCTGGGGGTGAACAAATCACCTTCTCTGTTTCTGATAATATGAAACACCCCCAGCTCCATGATGATCTAGATTACTGTGATGTTGTTGCTGATTTTGAGACCGCACCCGCCATCACGAGTGCGAGTACTGATGATTTCCTTGAGCGTTGTCTTTTGCTAGGGGAACAGGCATCACAGGATGTGCAGCTGGAGGAGCAGCTTGCGGAGCTGGACGAGGCTGCGATCGAGGGGCGAGAGATACCATTCAAGCCGATCCCCATCTCGCCCCAGATCGCTACATCATTGGAGGAGCCACCAGAGTTGGAGCTTAAACCCCTCCCTTCTCACCTGGAGTATGCATTTCTCCGGGAGGGGAATAAGCTCCCGGTTATTATTAGCTCGGATCTGACACCCGAGCAGAAGAGCAGGCTGGTGGCTCTGCTGCAGAAGTATGCCCGGGCCATGGCATGGAAGATCAAAGACATCAGAGGCATTAGCCCATCCTTCTGCTCCCATAGAATTTTGATGGAGGATGAGGTTAAGCCAGTCAGGCAGCCGTAGAGGAGATTGTCTCCTAACTTGGAGGCAGTGGTCCGGGCAGAGATTGTGAAGCTCATGGATGCAGGGATCATCTTTGCTATATCTGATAGCAAGTGGGTCAGCCCCACTCAGGTGGTCCCGAAGAAAGGCGGGATGACTGTGGTCCCGAATGAGAAGAAGGAGTTGATCCCGATGCGGACCGTGACCGGCTGGAGAGTCTGCATCGATTACCGGCGTCTGAACGACGCCACCAGGAAAGATCATTTTCCCCTAACTTTTATTGATCACATGCTGGAAAGGTTGGCTGGCCATGAGTTTTATTGCTTCCTGGATGGCATGTCTGGTTACTTCCAGATTCCTATTGCACCGGAGGATCAGGCGAAGACCACATTCACTTTCCCCTTCGGTACCTTTGCTTACCGGAGGATTCCATTTGGGCTGTGTAATGCACCGGCGACCTTCCAGAGATGCATGCTGGCGATCTTCGACCGACTGGTTGGAGAGATCATGGAAGTCTTCATGGATGATTTCTCGGTATATGGAGACTCCTTCACTCACTGTCTCCATAACCTGGAACTCGTTCTGAAGAGGTGCGAGGAGACTAATCTGGCACTCAGCTGGGAGAAGTGCCATTTTATGGTTCGTGAGGGTATTGCGCTCGGGTACAAGATCTCCAAGCAGGGGATTGAGGTGGATCGCGCGAAGATTGAGACGATCAGTCAGCTACCTCCTCCTGTTTCTGTGAAGGGGATTCGCAGCTTTCTGGGTCATGCAGGCTTTTACCGACGCTTCATCAAAGATTTCTCGAAGATTGCCCTGCCTTTGACTAAGCTGCTGGAGAAGGATGCACCATTCCAGTTCACTCCCGAGTGCACAGCTGCATTTGAGACTCTGAAGGAGAAGCTTACCCATGCACCTATCATGGTGACTCCTGACTGGTCTCTTCCTTTTGAGCTGATGTGCGACGCGAGTGACTATGCAGTCGGAGCAGTTCTGGGTCAGAGACGCGAGAAGCACTTCCAGCCCATCTACTACGCGTCCAAGACCTTGAACGATGCACAGGAGAACTACACCACCACTGAGAAGGAGCTCCTCGCCGTGGTGTATGCATTTGATAAGTTCCGACCCTATCTGGTGCTCTCCCATGTGGTGGTCTACACTGACCACTCGGCGATTCGCTATCTGATGAGCAAGGTTGATGCAAAGCCTAGGCTCATCCGCTGGATCCTGCTGCTGCAGGAATTTGATATCGAGATCCGGGACAAGAAGGGAGCCGAGAATGTTGCTGCAGATCATCTTTCCCGGTTGGAAGCTCCTCCGGTGGACAACTTCGTGGAAGAGATCGATGACTCCTTCCCGGGTGAGCGATTGCTGGCGATGACCCTGGTGGACAGTGTAGCCCTTTGGTATTCTGACTTTGCCAATTATCTGGTGGGCAAGCAGTTACCCAAGGGGATGGCTACTCATGCAAAGCGCAAGTTCTTCTCCGATCTGAAGCACTACTTCTTGGAGGATCCTTACCTCTTCAGAATCGGAGCAGATGGCGTGATCCGGCGCTGTGTCATGGAGCATGAGATGGGGGACATCCTGTCTCAATGCCACGAGGGACCTACTGGAGGTCACCATGGAGGAAACCGCACGGCGCGGAAGGTGCTACAGTCGGGCTTCTATTGGCCCTCACTCTTCAAGGATGCAGACACCTTCGCACGATAGTGCGACCGCTGCCAAAGGTCAGGTAACATTTCTTCCCGGGATGAGATGCCCCAACATATCTCTGTTATTTGTGGAATTTTTTATGTTTGGGGTATCGATTTCATGGGCCCATTCCCTCCATCTTTTGGCAATTTGTAGATATTGGTTGCAGTGGACTACGTCTCGAGGTGGGCAGAAGCTCAAGCCATGCCCACCAATGATGCAAGACGGGTCTGCTCATTTCTGAAGCAGTTGTTCTCCCGGTTCGGGACACCTCGCGCCATTATTAGTGATAGAGGAACCCATTTTCAAGGGCAATTCACTAAACTCCTCTCTCGCTATGGCGTTAAGCATCAGGTGTCGGTGGCCTACCATCCCCAGTCAAATGGGCAGGCCGAGCTGACGAACCAAGAGTTAAAACGAATAATTGAAAAGACGGTGGATCAGTCCCGCAAGGATTGGTCCACCAAGCTCGATGATGCTCTCTGGGCGTATAGGACTGCCTATAAAAATCCGATTGGCACTTCTCCCTATAGGCTTGTCTATGGGAAGGCGTGCCATTTGCCGGTAGAGCTAGAGCACAAGGCCTTCTGGGCCATTAAGCTGCTAAACCTGGATTTGAGTGTTGCAGGTACAGAACGTAAGTTGCAGCTGCTGGAGTTGGAGGAGTGGCGTTACCACGCCTACGAGAACACCCTGCTCTACAAAGAGCGCACCAAGCGTCTCCACGACGCGAGGTTGAGGGGCTCGAAGGAGTTTCAGGTAGGTGATAGTGTTCTGCTCTTCAATGCACGGCTGAAACTCTTTCCGGGCAAGCTCCGTTCGAGGTGGTCGGGACCCTTCACGATCACCCAAGTTTTCCCGCACGGTGCGGTGGAGATCAGCAATGCTCAAACCGAGCCATTCAAGGTGAATGGCCACCTCCTAAAGTTGTATTTGGGAGGTGCTATCGAGCGAGCAGAGCTGCTGATCAAGTTGGAGGACACTTAGTTCCTCTACTGGCGTCCAGCTAAAAGACGGTAAAGAAGCGCTTGTGGGGAGGCAACCCCACCGAGGTTTGCATTTTCTTACTTTTTTCCTTTTGTTTTTGTATTTTTTGAGTCTTGAGATGTTGTTCCAGAGTCAAATGTCGTTTTGAGTGAAAACAGGTTGAATTCGGGGCTCCAGCTAGGGGTGGAAATGGGTACGGTATCGGTATCCCAATACCAAATACCGAAATCCCGAATACCGAATTACACCCTAAAATCAATCCCAATCCCAATCCCTAAATAATTTCGGTATCCCAATCCCAATCCCTAAATAATTTCGGTATCCCAATCGGTATTATCGAATACATAATTAATTACCTTTGCAATTAATAATTAAATATATAAATGAGATTTTATTGTTTAATTTAGAGCAAAGAGACTAAGCAAATAGTCTTGAGTTGCCTAGAGCTAACATCTTAAGTTCTTGTAATTGGTAATTTTTAATTTGACGAATTTGAGGTTGAGAGACGACTAATACTAGTGTGAAATAGTGATGTAATGATCTATGTATAATTAAATGACACTTTTGGTGGTTGAGGGTCGCGTAGTATTGAATGAGAGAGTCTAGTTGGGAGGATAAAATACACACTAGCTTATATTTCGGTATTGATCGGTATTTCGGTATATACCGATCCCAATCCCGTAATCCCTAATACCGAATAACAATTGAAATTCAATCCCAATCCCAATCCCACAAAATAATACGTGTATTCGGTAATACCAAAGATAGACAAATTCGGTACGGTATTCGGTATATCCCAAATACCGGTACCAAACTTCCAGCCCTAGGCCTCCAGCAGTCCACACGGCCGTGTGGATTTTATCCTTTGGCCGTGTGAGCTCTCGGCAAATTCCACACGGCCAAAAGTGCAACTGGCACGGCCGTGTGGATTGGCCTGGCCTGGCCGTGTGGCCGACACGGGCAACTCATATGCTCGCACGGCCGTGTGGATTTTATCCCTTGGCCGTGTGAGTTCTCGGCAAATTCCACACGGCCAAATGTGCAATTCGCACGGCCGTGTGGAATTCCTCGGCCTGGCCGTGTCGGCCAACACGGGCAAACCTGCACCTCACACGGTCGTGTGAGCCTGCCCGTGTGCCCGAGCCACGGCCTATAAATTCGGCCAGCATGGCCGAGTGGTCAGAAAATCCACTTTTGCTCGCCGGAAACCTCTCCCCCTCGCCGGAAAACCGAGCCTTTTCACTCTCCTTGGCGATTTTCGGCCATTGTCGGTCGTTTTTCCCCAAATCCAACACCACACCCAACCTTCCCACACCATTATCGGCCTATCCCTCGTTTTTTAGGTGATTTGGCTCGACTTTGAGTCGGCGGAGGCGATTTCCGGCGAGGCTCCGACGAGCACTTCCGGGCATTTTTTCGGCTTTTCATCGCTTCCATCGCCTTCCCCTCATCATCCCCTACACCTCTACTTGAGTCTCCAGGTTTGAATTTTCCCTTAACTATGTTAATTTTGGAGAATTGGGTGTTAGGGTGTATGTTTAGAGAACCTCATTGAATCTTGTGATTTTTGTGCAATTGATTGAGGGAAATGCATGGAGTGTGTTTGAATTGTGTTGGGCAATGTCCCCCTTGATTGTTTGAGCCCTTGTGTGCAAGAATTTTGCCAAATTCATGCTTACCTTCATAGTGCACACAAGGTGTTCGATGAAATGCCTGTTTTTCATGCCATGTTGTGGGCACCGGTTGTGGCCCTTAATGATGTGCTTTGAGGGTGTATTTGCTATGGATGTGAACCTTAAGTCGCCTACTTTATCGTGAATGTGCACCCCCACTCAGATTATGCTTGATTTATTGAGTTTTTGACCCCCGAACTATGGATGAAACCATGGTTAGGTTGTTTTCTGTTCTTAAGTGTGGGGGTGTGATTGACCTTTTCTTTGCCTCTTTTGGTTCCACTTTGGGTTGTTCTTTTGCAGGACAATGTCGAAACCTAACCTCAAGCACCCGTTCATCCGGGATCAGAAGAGGGGCCCCGACGAGGATCACTTCAAGCAGGTCCTGGCATGTTCGTTTGGGCAGCACCATTGCTGGTCCAAACGGGAGTTTCAGAAATTGCACTGCTACGAGCAACTCTCCGCCGTCGTCACCAACCGCCCATGGCGCCGTCTGCTCTCCATCCACGAAAAGGTTTACTACGAGCCCGTGCTGGAGTTCTACACGACCTTCAAGCACACACCCACGGAGGATTGGAGAGACGGTGCAGCCGTCAAATTCAGGCTAGGCGGTGCCCCCCGGTCCATGAGCTACCACGAGCTGGCCGAGGCTCTTGACCTCGGCCTAGACGATGGTGAGGACTACGTCACCGAGGTCAACGACCTGCCGGAGGTGGACTTCAGGACGCTGTACACCCGCCTGGCTCGGCCAGGCCAGCAGCGTCCCTTCTCAGCCGGCTGGACGAAGGCCACTACCCTGCAGCTCGACAACCGCCTTCTCCACCACCTGCTGGCGAAGTCTTACACCCCAGCTTCAGACAGTGCCAGCGCCATCACCAAGAGGGCCATGTACTTCATCGCGTCGATCCGCCAGCACGATCATCCTCTCCACTTGGGTTCGGTGGTGGCTAGGACCTTCGAGAAGACTGCTTCGGAACTGAAGAGCATCCACTGCACCCCCCTCATCACCCGCCTGGCCACCTACTTCGGCCTTTCACTGTAGGGGTGCACACAGCAGGAGGACACCAGCGTCTTTGGCAGGAAGACGATAAGTCACATGCACCTGCTGCGAGAGAACCGCGGCATTCTATGGATCGATGGGTTTCCGGAACCTCAGATCCCCGTGGAGGACCAGCCGGGCCCGGAGGCCCAGCCAGAGGGCCAGGAGGATGAGGCTGCTGATAATGTGGAGCCCGAGGAGGTGGATGCTGCTGCCCCCCGCCCCACTACCTACGAGTACGGGGATGGCAGCTCCGCTTTCCCCGGGCAGCACTACTTCACCTACCAGTTCGAGCAGCTGCGGATCCAGAACCAGCAGATCCTTGACCAGCAACTCCAGTTCCAGCAGCAGTACGCGGCTCACCAGGCCGAGTACCAGCACCAGATGGCTGCTTATGATGAGCGCCTCGACATGCTAGCGACCCAGCAGGGGGTGACTCTCGCACACATCGAGCGGGAGAAGCGACGTTCACGGCGCATGCAGGAGGTCCAGCAGCACCTGCTCCAGCTGCTGCCGGGCGAGCAGCCCGTCTGGAGGACTCCCTAGGAGGACTCTCCACTTCCACCTCACCCAGCTGATGGTGATGATGGAGCTGATGGTGATGACGCCTTCATGGACGACATTGACCTGGATAACCTTAACGACGAGTAGGCTGTACTCGTTGCCCATCTCAGTGTGTTTTTCATTTTAGACTTTTGTGTGTTTGCTCCATGTGTGAGGAGCGTGAACTTAGTGTCGTTTGGTTTTGTTTTTGTTTCTCTTTGGTGGATTGTTATGTTGTAGCCGTCAGGGCTAACACTTATCCCTAACGCACAGTGTGCTAGTGTGTTCTTGGTGTTCGATTCGTGCAGAACTGTCCATCTTCCCATTTGTTTCTCGCTGACTGGTCCACTTCCAGTCCCCCAGCAGTATTTCAATCCGGTAACATCGTTCCCCTTATCTCTCCCTCTACTCCATTGAGGGCAATGTCGTGCTTAAGTGTGTGTGTGGGGGGGGGGGGTGCTTTGTATCAGTTGGAATCTTTATTTGTGTGCTTGGAGCCTAGTCCGCTGTCCGAATCTTACGATTTGAGGGCTCCAAGTACTGCTGTTTGATCATATTGGCACTGTGTTGTGATTGGTGAATTGAATGATTTTTGGATTGATGCATGACAGCTTGATTGTGACTAGGAAAACCTATGATGAGGACTGAGACGTGCAGTAGAATTGTGTAGGGGTTCAGTTCTTTCAACTGTTTGCTTACCAACTGTGACTTGGATTGATTACTTGTTCTTGACAGTCGTTTATGCATCTAGTTCAGGGAATCAGAATGTGAGATAGAGCATATAGGTAGCCATGTGAGATTTGAGCCTGCTCGTTTCTTTCTTGTGCGATAGATCCCTCTTCCATGATGTGTAGCATTCACGTTGTCACTAGCTAAGATGATGGGGGCATAGGAGTAGCCCACGACCAAATTGACTGTCATGATGTGTCATATCCCCTAGTCAGCCCCTTTGAGCCGTATGTTATCCTTTCTTTTGGTCTGAAATGAAGAAAAATCACCCTTTTGCATCTTTTAGAAGGTTCCACAGAGTGGTTTTTACATATTCTCTACTGTTTCTGCTTAGTTTAATGTGAGTGTGGAGGTAGTGCTTAAAAGTTGGGCATGTGTTTGAAATATGTGCAGAAGTGGTGGCTCTCTTATGAAATGAAAAGAAAATGAAAGAAAAACAAAGAAAAAAATGAAAGCAGAAGAGAGCCACTACCAAAAATCTGAATAAAGCCCAGTAAGTAGTGTTTCCTAGCAGTCTGGCTTGGAAATGCTAACATTTATACCTCTTTCGCTCTTGTGCTTTTGAGATATTGAGTAATGCAGAATAGCAGAAAGGAAATATCGGTTTGTTTGACTGTGATTGTGTGGGTTTGGAAATGTGGAACCTTGTGCTATGAATATTTCCATCACCTAAAAGGCATTTTCCCCATGTCCAAGACCCTAGCCAGTCATTTGAACTTGTGTCTAAGACCTCCGGATTAGTTAGTGGTGACACTCCATATGTGAACTCTAGCATTTAGAGGCTGCCATCATGGTGAAGAGATGTTAGGGATTGAGAGAAATAGCATGCGTATTTTTCGCATCAAATTGTCTTGACCCCACTGGTCGAGAGTGAGTGATTCTTTTTCAAATTCTATATACTCTTGTACCCCGGTGAGGACCTAGATTGCTCGGTCTCTATTCTGATGTCTTGAGTTGGATGCATGAGGTGACTGTTTTGAGTAAGTGGTTGAGTCAAGTCTAGGTTGGTTGGTGAACAGAAGGGAGACTCTTCCATTACTCGATTTTGCTGCACTCGAATGTCCTTTGTGGTGGTTGCCCAGGTTGCTATTGAAGTTATTCATGTGTTGATGTTTGAAAACCCGTACGATTCACGTGTTCTGTGCCTTTATGACTTGTCCCCAATGTTGGTTGATTGAAATATGTAAGCTTACCTTGTGTCTGACTTGGTTTGCTTGGGGACAAGCAAACAGTTAAGTGTGGGGGAGTTTGATAGACCGTTAATTACACATTTTTTTACCCCTGTTCTTACACCTTTTGAGATGTGGTTTATCGTGTTTTAGGCCGATTTCACGCTAGGTTGTGCTTGTTTGTGATATTTCAGGTCCTAGTACGTGAATGGAGGATTGGGAGCGAGTTTGGGGTCGATTGGACGAAGATCGGACGCGTGGCGAGGTGCTAAGGAAGCCACACGGGCATTCCTGGACATCACACGGCCGTGAAACTCACAATTGTGGCCGTGTGATTTGTGCCGAGAGCAAACACGGGCAGAGCAGAAATTTCACACGGCCGTGTGACCCTGGACGTGTGGGAAGCCTGAAGTGCAACTAATCGATACGCCGCGTTTTGACTCACACGGGCAACTGGGTGAGCCACACGGCCGTGTGGCCTGCCCGTGTGAGTTGGGAAATCTTGGGTTTTCAGCCAATTCCGAGCCACAAGTGAGAGAATCTGATTTTCAGAGCAAAAACAGAGCCCTAGAGAGAGAAAGTGCGAAGAACACATCCTAGAAGCTATCTTGGAGCTGGGTTTCATCAAATCAAGCTTGGAGATCGTCATAGGAGTGGAAATCATCATCCCAGAGCAGATTTTCCTCATCTTTATGAGTATGACTACTCTGATTACTATTTTCTTCTCTCGCTCTATGGAGTAGAACCCTTCTCTCACTTGGGTATGAAGAACCCTAGTTCCTTATGTTAGAGATTTGATTGTAATGACTTGGAATGATTATACTGTTTGGTTTTAATCGAATGATGCATGTTTATTGAATTGATTGAAGTCTGATCAGCTTTTCTTGATTTCTGCTGCAACCTGAGATAGATAGAATCTGATTAGGTTTTTAGAGCCTCTTCATTCGATAGTAGGAGATTGGTTATACGAGAGTTAGCCAGTTTACTGCTTTGTACTGGAATTCAATTCCAGTAGTGGAGTTCTGTGTTCATAGCCTCAGCTTTCTAACCCGGTGAAGACTAGTCGTCTGCCGGGTAGTTAGACTGAGAGGGCTTGGTCAGCTTAAGAGATTCCAAGCTACTGTCGGATCTTCCGCAGTCTAATCAATAGTGAATCAACCCAGGGTAATTACAATTGAACCTAACTAAGGAGCTAGGGGGACTCATTCCTGAGTGACTCTTTCCTGCTTTAGAAAACCGAACCATTTCCTGCTTTCTTACTGCTTTTGCTTTAAACAACAATCACTCGACTTAGTTGGCTAGATAATAGATAATCACGGAGTAAGAAGTAGATCTAGACCCCGGGTTGATAAAAGAACTTGTCTGTTACTGCATTCCCGGACTGCGATTACACTTGGTCGCAGTTTGGTGTTGTGTTTTGGCGTGTCACTCCTACTTCTCGCTATGAAGATCCATACAACATTCATTTCTACTTAGCACAGAGCGACAACTCTTTTTTTCCTGTCATCATATTCAAGCTTAATGATTACAACTACTTACTATGGAGTGAGTCAATGGAGGTGGCTCTACACACCAAAAACAAACTAGGGTTTGTCCTAGGTACGATTCCGGTCCCTGATCTCACTGACCCTTCTTATGGAACATATGATAGGGTTAATGGCACATTAGTTTGCTGGATTCATAATTCAATTTCAGAGGATATTGTTCTTAGTCTCCGAAACATTAAGGTTGCTTATGAGTAGGGGTGGGCATTGGGTGGGCAGGGCGGATTTTGACCATAAAACGCACTCACCCACGCTTAAACGGATTGACAATTTTTAACCCGTCACCCACCCATATTTAGTCTCGGGTTAGGTTGGGCGGATGGTGGATGATGTGGGTGGATTTGTGGGTTCACCCACATCACAATGTACAAGATATAAAGGAGTCAACATGACATGATAATCGGTGGAGAGAGTTATCGGGTGGAAACAATAAGATGGAATAAGGAAAAAATGTCGAATTAGTTCTGAAATTTGATAGAAATTCTATTATGAAGGAGTTTTCTACAGATGGAGATGATTATCAAGTGCAGGAAACTAAGAAAAAATAATTCGTCAAAGGAAATAGAGGTGATCTAGGCATAAGAATCAGAGGAAAAAATAACGGGAAGAAGAGGGGATTGCGATTTGGAAGATTTGCTTAGATGTTCAATCTCCACTCTCCACCCTTCAGCGCCAACAACTTTGTTCTTTTTGTTGTTGGGTTCTGCGGGTCACCCGCACACCCGCCCACAACCCACCCGCCACCTAGTGGACGGCTCCCAACGCAACCCGTCACCCATCCACAGACCCATCCACATAATGAAATTCGGGTCAAATGCGGACGGGTCGGCCCAAACCCGTGGGTGATACATGCCTTACCCTACTTATCAGGCTTGGAATTTTCTTAGATCCAAGTTCAGTCAGGGGGATTCAGTTCGAATTACAAACCTACAGAAGAAAATTGAATTGACGAAACAAGGAAATCAAATTGTTAGACAATATTATACTAATTTGAAGTTGTTGTGGGATGAAAGTTACAACTATTTACCCATTCCCTATTGTGGTTATGCATCCAAGACCTATGAGAGAGTAATCAAGTACCAGGAACGTGCTGGGGCTGTACATTTTTATCAAGCCAACGATGATAAAAAGGAGTTGGGGAGGGGGTGTCGGGCAATGCAACTCGCTAACCGCACCCAACAACCCTTCTTGTGGGAGTTAGCATCTGTGGGGGTGCTCGGTAGGGAAGAATCTCCGATAGATGAAGTCAGTTTGAATTGCTAGGAATTTGTGGGATTGACACTCTTATAATTGATGAAGCCTTTGAGAAGTTTCACTCCTACAATTATGGGAAGAAGAAAGGAACAGTTACATGGGGTAAAAAATACCTATACTCAACACATAAATATGTATGCGCCGTAGAATACAGAGGAACGAGAATGCGATATTGACTGCTTACGTGAATAGGGTGAAAGGCGAGAAAGGGTAACGTAGAGGGGGTCTAATCTCAAAACCCTTTTAATATTTGTTAAGATTAAGATTAATGTTGTCAAATTAAGTTACATTACTAATAATTCATACATTTACAAGAGGAAAAGTGGCATGTAGATCTTCATTTGTAACACGAAACATACCTAATACCTAATAATTCATGAAATCAACAAAACTGCAACTATTCTCATGGAGTATCAAATGTTTCTCCTCGAATTATCAATAAAAAATACTTGACAAAGTTACATGACTAACTATTCATACATTTACAAGAGGAAAAGTGGTGGGAGGGGTTACGGTGGATACTTAGTCTTAGTAGCCACGGTGGTTACTAGGGATAACATGGGTATTTTGCATCCTTCCTAATATTAACTGCCATTTTAATAACGCAATTAATTAGAGAAAGAGGAGAGATCATTGCAGAAACTAATTATACGGAGTTTTAATCACAGTAGGGGTTTGTTCCAAGATTTACGGAAGGAAAAGAATTCAGCAGTAGGAACGCATGCTTAGGGGAGAAGATTAGCAATGACGATCGTCGACACGCTACCATTACAGATGAACACTACCATTCCACACCAAACATGACTACCGTTGCATGGAACACAAACTACCATTCAAAATGAAGACTACCATTCCACACCAAATATCACAGGTATGAAGATCACTACTTATGCATGAAAAGAACCTATCATTCCAAATAACATACACGCTACCATGACAAATGAACACTACCATTCCACACCAAATAGCACAGAATCACTAGTATGCAGAAAACTACTAATGCATGAAAGGAACCTACCATTCAAACAACCTACACACTACCAATGAATTATTGTAACTACCATTCCAAACAACCTAAAAGCTAAATAGCTACCAAATCCTTCGTAGTTCAGATCTGGAATCATTCAGTGGCTCCTCATCGTCGCACCGACGACAAATCCTCACCGCGAGAGAGAGAGAGAGAGAGATGGAACAGAGGGAGGGTAGCGATGGGTAGACAAGGAGATAGAGAGATGGAGAGGGTGGACTCCGCCGACGAGTGAAGAACGAAACGCAGCCAGAGAAGACGTCGTGGGTTCGTAGGCTGAAGTGATCGTCGGTGCGAACGGGGCTATACCAGTTTCTCTTCTGATGTTGGGGAAAGTGGATGCAGAACGGCGGTCATTGTGGCGTTGCCTGCAGGGAGATTGAAGAAGGAGAGAGAAGGGACGGACGAAATACGAGGAGGCCTAACGTAATTGACATAGGATGGGTTTTGATCCTGTGTGCAGCTCCCGAATTTGCCCTTGACAAATCTGGGCCACAAGATGGGTGGGACGGGATATGGATGGCCGATCCCTAAGTAGCCACGGTGACAACTTGAAAATGAGTTACCACCCTAACCCATTCCGAAAAGTGGTCAACCAAATTTATCTTGTGGTTACCTGATTGACAATGTGGTCAACCGACCAACTTTGCGGTCGACCTAATTTGTAAAAGCGATCGCCCAAACCTAATGTATTTTATGGTCTACCAAAACCCTACCGAACTCCATATGAGATTTACTGGACTTTATTGCAATTATATTGAATGATCCGTGTTTATTAGGAACTACATGAGTTAGTTATCTCAATGGACAATTCTCATGTATGTTCATGATACATGTTGATAGATCGAGTAATATTCGTGGACAAGAGTCGTGGCAGTTGCCTCATTATGATATATTAGTATTTTTTGTTAAAAAACACTTTTTAACCAATATTTGAAAAATGAATGAGTTACATTAAATTGTGAGTTGTGACCATGAGCTAGTTTGACCCTGCTATAATTTTTGCTGAATCAGCTTCTAGTTTGAACTTTTAGAAAAACATTTTTTTTAAAAAAGCAGTTGAGTGTTTGGCTAAAAACTATTAGAAGTGCTTTTTAATATGAGTGGTTGTTTAAAATGACTATAAAAGACTTATAATATAAACTATGAAATAAAAATTCTAAACAATAAAAAGTAGTCAAAATGAATCTTGTTAGATTAATTTTATATTAAATAATATAATTTTACAATTTATTTCATTTCAATATGATATAAATGAATAAAAATATATTTTCTGAAATAAAATTAAAATATGGTTAGAATAATCTTGTATTTTCAAAACAGTTTTTCGCAGAAGCTCTGATTCGGAGCTTCTGCTTTTATGTTATACAAAAGCGCTTCCAGCTTTTCAAAAGCCAAACTTTTAGAGGTGTTCGGCCTTACTTTAATTTTTAAGCCGAAAAACACTTTTAAAAAGCCGAGCCAAACATAAGCTATAGTATACTACTCCGGAGGAGCCAAAAGAGCATAACAATAAAAGTAAAAACCAAAGAATTAAGATAAAATTGTTAAAAATAGGATGCAAAATTCAGTCCCAAATGGGCATACGAATGATGATTTGTCCTTGATCAATCAAGCAAGTATCTCACTCAATTTATAAATTTTTTTAGTAGAGACTAGACTTGAAAGCACTGAAGTGTTCTTTCTTTCTTTCCTAAACCCGTTTAAGAAAAGCTCCATTTCCACTCTTATTTAGTCAAAACCCTAGAACGGGGGACGGCTGCGTGCGTAACTTCTCAGCTCACCGTCACACTCACACAGAACCAGAAATGCCTCCGAAAGCCTCAAAATCGAAGGAGGCGCCGGCGGAGCGCCCGATCCTCGGGCGATTCTCATCCCATCTCAAGATCGGCATAGTAATCATTCTTACTTTCCTATCTTCTTCTTCGTCTAATTTCCCTGGTTGTGCCTTCTTAATACTTAGTCGTCGCCTCCGGCGTTCTTTGGCTTCAGGTTGGATTGCCTAATGTCGGGAAATCGACTCTTTTCAATACCCTGACGAAGCTGTCCATACCCGCTGAGAACTTCCCTTTCTGCACCATTGAACCTAACGAGGCTCGGATTAATGTTCCCGACGAGAGGTTCGATTGGCTTTGCCAATCTTTCAAGCCGAAAAGCGAGGTTTGTCTCTTAACTTTGCCGTCTTCGTGTTCTTATACTCGAAGTATGACAGCATCTCCGTTGTAGATGGAAAATTTTGCTGGAGTACGGTGATTAAGCGATTGGTTGCTGCGTTAGTGAGATATATAGGTTTTCAACATTGTAATTGGAATGGTCTATATGGATTCGGGAAGTGCAATTGCTTTGATCTGTTGTGCGCCTGCAACTTGCAAAGTTGCAGCTTTGTGAGTCTCATGGATCAATGATGTATTCTGGCTGTTGCATTTCCTTGTTCTTTCCAGGTTTCCGCATTTCTTGAAATCCATGATATAGCTGGACTCGTTAGAGGTGCTCACGAAGGACAAGGGTTGGGCAATAATTTCTTGTCACATATCCGTGCTGTTGATGGCATCTTCCATGTCCTACGTAAGAGGCTCTGTACTTTATCTGTTCCATACTAACACTTTTGAATCCTGAGGATAGGCACTTGTCAGCTTTGATTTCTTATGTTTGTGGACTTATAACTGAGAAGGAGATTCTGTTTAGAGATAGCTGTGATTCAACTACGATGGTTGTACATTCAACTGCATTTTCTTTATGGGAGAGTGGAGATCACTGCTGCTTGTCAACATTTCTAGATGATTGCTTGATTCCCTGTTATATGTTTGGTGGGATTTTGTGGTTGTTACCTACATTAGATGGTTAGATATTAGAAAGTCCACAGAAAGGGGATACAAGTAGTGTAAGTTAGCTTTCTAGCATCTACATTGACTGCACTAGGCAGTGCGCTAGCAGTTGTTGATGGTAGTACTCTGTGGAATCAACCTTAATAGGTCCTTTGCTTTTCTTGTTTTCTTTCAATCAATTTTCTTAGAGCTCATTTCTATTTTTAACTGTTGACGTACAATAGGCGCATTTGAAGATTCAGACATTATCCATGTTGATGACTCAGTGGATCCTGTCAGAGATCTGGAAACTATAGGGATAGAGTTGCGACTAAAGGTAACCATGATGGTGCATGGTATTTGAATTATGGTGCTCTTTCGTTTTTTTGAACCTCTGTTTTGAAATTTGTTTTGAAATTGTTATATAGGATGTTGAATTCATGGAGAGGAGGATTGAGGATATTGAAAAGAGCATGAAGAGGAGCAATGACAAGCAGTTGAAGATAGAGCTCGAGTTGTGCCAAAGGGTTTGTGCTCTATGAGTTCAGATTCATTTTTAGATCACACTTTAACTTTATCGTCATGTGTTATCTAGACGTGTCTTGCTTTGAGTTCTTGTACCAGTTTGTCATATTGATGTGGAAGCAGTAGCTTAACACGTTGAAGACTGTTTCAGATCTTAACTCTTCAGTTTTTTGCTTTTGGTTCTCTTTCTTATATAATTCACATTGAATGCAGCAAAGTTTGGTTTATTTCCTTCCTCATTTTATCATTTAAATTGTTATCAGAGTTGAGAAAACCTATGCATTTTGTTTCAAATCAGTATTTGTCCAATTGGCTTGATTGAATGTGTTTTTTTTTCTAGGTCAAGGCATGGCTTCAGGATGAGAAAGATGTGCGCCTTGGAGACTGGAAAGCTGCTGATATCGAGATATTGAATACTTTTCAGTTGCTCACTGCCAAGCCTGTTGTTTACTTGGTTGGTTTTCCCTATGGCCCTTAGCCCTTGTGATAGACTCGGTTGCTATCTCTCTGTTCAGTTGCAATCTTTTCGCTTAAATTTATTTACTGTCACAACTGCTAGATTATTTGCTTGCTCCTTATTCTAAACTATTATCAGACCTTAAATCTTCCAAAATATTGTTGAAAGTACTATGCCCAATAAGTGGCATACGATTTTTCAGTGTCGGTAGTGTTTATTGTTATCATAGGTTAGTTTCTTGCACTACTATGTTTAACAATTTGAATCTCTGCCTTCTTTACCGTGTACAGGTAAACATGAATGAGAAAGACTACCAGAGGAAAAAGAACAAGTTCTTGCCGAAGATTCATGCTTGGTATTGCCATCATTTAAGCCATTATATTATGTAGACTCAGCATTTTGACAATTTCCGAAAGTTATGGGTCATTTCTTTTCTTTCAGGGTGCAGGAACATGGTGGTGAAACCATGATTCCTTTCAGCTGTGTGTTAGAGAAGAATCTGACTGATATGCCACCAGATGAAGCTGCTAAGTATTGCGAGGAGAACAAGGTACAAAGGTTAGTGACTAGTGGAAACTGGCTTCTGTACTGTTGTATGCCGGTTCAAATGTTTCTCTGTTCCTAATTGTTGGAGCAGCCGCAAGAATATACTTGACCATAATTTCTCGTTCAATTGTATTTACTATAACATTTCTATACGTTGCTCATATAACTCACTTAGCTTGTATGGATGGTGTAGTCCTGGTTGTGTAAATCGAATCATTCTATTTCCATTTGGGTTTAGTCTCCCATTTATTCTAGATTGCTGTATTGATTAAATGAGAGTTTTATTTTGCAGTGCTCTTCCTAAAATCATAAAGACCGGCTTCTCTGCCATCAATCTCATTTACTTCTTCACTGCTGGGCCTGATGAGGTAAATCGACTGTGTACTTGGGGGATTCTTTGCTGGATCCTGCTTTCCTTTTATTATTGTCTTGCGACCGTACCCGAATGCACAATGCCTCTGGGGTTTGAAGTGTCGTTATTTGTTTTTCTTTGAGCTTTGATAGTCTCAGTTACTGTATTTACTGTACTGTTTTTTTGTATGTTATGTTTCGTAAAGTTCCACTGCGGGTTGATGTCTGAAAGATCTACTTTTGCAGGTGAAATGTTGGCAAATCAGACGACAGACAAAGGCGCCTCAAGCAGCAGGGGCAATCCATACTGATTTTGAGAAAGGGTTTATATGTGCTGAGGTAGCTTAATTTCTGACAATTAGTATATTTCTATAACCAGAAACTAAATAGACGTAGCTAGACACTAGAAAACTTGTAGGTAATCGTTTTCAGTTGCGTAATGCCTACAGTTTGGCATTTGACCTTGACCAACATTGACATGTCTCTTCCTTTTCATTTCCTCCCTCTCTACCCGTCCGTACTTGGCCTCCATATCCCTGTCAGCCTGGTAGTTCCCTAATGAAAGAGAGATTCAACAAACATTTGAAGTTTGTGACCTGGTTATGGCTTTAATTGCTTGTGGTTTTCTTGAATCCTAAGAATACCTTTTCAACGTAAAACATTATTAGCCACTTCTTTTCGGCGTGCCATGTTGTATCATGTGCTTATAATTGATTAAGTTGCTCATGACTGTTCATCAAGTGAAGTGACTGACTTCCAACTTTTGCTCAGGTCATGAAATTCGAGGACTTGAAGGAACATGGCACTGAGTCAGCCGTCAAGGTACTTGGTCTGGTTAATTTCAAGTGTTTAATTCTCGACATTAATGCTACATGTCATCTTAAATGCGGCACAGCTTTTTACGTGTGTTTTTCCCCCTCTTCTGAACATGGGGGGAGTTTGAACTTTTTTTTTTTGACAAAGGGGAGTTTGAACTTTGAATGAGGGAATAAATACACATTCTAGAATTGTGGTTCTGTGGAGCATCCTAGGAATAAGTTACTGCTAGTCTCTTGTTGAGTACAATTTCCCATGAGGCTGCTAAAATCCATTTGTTTTCTGTTTCCCCTTATTTTGGTTGGGGGGTAAATGCAGGCTGCTGGGAAGTACAAGCAAGAGGGGAAAACATATGTTGTCCAAGATGGAGACATCATTTTCTTCAAGTTCAATGTCTCTGGAGGTGGAAAGAAGTGAGCTTTCGCAACCTGACAGGCATTGCTGTACCCGCCTGCCGCAAGTCGAGCTTCTAAGCATGTAACTGAAGTCCGATGTGCGCGACAACATAGTGTAGTCCGAAAACTCAGCACGCTCTTTGAATTTGATCCGAAAGTGCTTGCTCTGTTTTTCTACAGCTACCTGCATTTTGTGTTAGAGCGTTGTACTCCCTTCTCCCCATCCAAATACTTTCTGTCTTGTTAAACAAACCTCTTATTATATCGGATAGATGCATGAGAGCTGGACGTGATGAAGGTGTGACTGAAATTATGAATTACAGTACGATGATGTCTTCCTGTCTGTGATTTTACCTTTTTTTTTTACAGTATTGAATGATGATGGCAATGCACGGGTTTTGCTTGTTTGCTGCAAATGATGGCGGAATGATGGTTGTGTGGGTGGGAAGAGATGGTGAATGGTTTTGTCTTCCCGTGGTGAATGTTTCCTTGGGTGTTCCTTCGTAATAATATTGCCTCCCATTATTAACTTTACAGGGGACCATTCCATCGGAAAAGGCGCATACAAAAGAGAAATTTCGGCTGGAATCCTTGGTCCTTGATTAAAGTAAACACCTGGTTCTTCTATAATAATGGCCCAATTCCGGAAAATGCAAAACTGCGAGGGAAAGAGAGGCAAAGAATAGGGGTGTGCAACGGTTCGGTTCGGTCTGGACCGGACCAAAATCATGAGAACCGCGGTCCATTAGTGAAAGACATGTTAGGACCAAGGACCGGACCATTCTTGCATTTGGTCCATTTGGTCCGGTTCGGTCCGGTCCAAATATGAGCTCGGTCCACCATTTCTTCAGTAATTATAAAATTCATTAGGACCAAGGACCGGACCGCATTTTACTCGGTCTGGTCCGGTCCGGTCTTAACAACGGTTTGGTCCGGTGTGGTCCGGTACGGACCGGACCATTGCACACCCCTAGCAAAGAAGATGAATTTGAGCAGCAATGGCAATTTGCAGGTGCAGAATAAATGAGGGGGGACCGCCGTCGGCTCGTGGCAGATCTCATCAATCAAAACTGCAGAGAGATCAGGGTTTGGTGGCGATGGCTCACTTGTTTGTGGTCCTATCCTTGTGGCAATCAAGGTGTCCACTGGCCTCCGGCGTAGGGTGATTAGTAGACTTCTTTCTTACGATTATGAACGAAAGTAGACTTCTTTCTTACGATGCACCGGGTACCATTACGAATGAAAGCCGACTTATTTCTTATGATGCACCGTTCGTTTTTCTAAAATGCCTAGATACAAACCTTTAACAATTGGCCGAATTTAGAGACGAATCAATCAATCAACGGAGCAACGATGGTACCATCAACAACGAAACAACCCCACAAGTATGTAAGAGGGGAGTGTTGGTTGTCATATCCGACGGTGTTGGGATGTAAATACGAGTACGACTAATTTTTATTGCGCATGGATTATTGAAGATTTTTGGACTCGTGCCCATTAAGTTAAACCCTTATGGCCCAATAACACAAACCCTAGCCTATATAAATGCTCTTAAACCTTTTGAGGGGGACATTATTCTTTTTTCCCCATTCTACATACAAAGCATAATTTTGCGGCGCAACCTTTATCGTTGTTGTACGCACGATCTAAACTAACTTGGCTCGAACAGAGGAATACCTCCCTTGCGAACAAGATTAAAAGAACGGTAACTTGTTGAAGAATTTAATTGATTTGAAGATTTTTCAGATATCTAATGAAGAATTTTTATATGAAAGCATTTTGTGCTTGCTATCCTCATATCTGAAAATTTAGTATGCAACTTATAGTTTGTTTATTTAATTTATGACGTATGGCAGTCTGGACCCGCACCGGGTCAGTCATTATGGCTGCACCCACCTCACCTCTGGTGCGTTATTGTTGGGAACCGGCGAGCCAAGTCACCCAAACCCACGCCGGCAGCGGACCCCAATCGACGAAATCCCTAGTCAACAAGGCAACTGTGCGGGTCCCACTGGTCCTCTACGTGGCAGATCCACTAAAAACTAAAAACTGCATTTGATAATGCCACTGACGTCCGCCACGTAAAAAACGGAGATTTTTTTTTCTTCTGTACTCTCTCTTCACTTTTTGGCGGGTAAATCCCTAATTCTTCCGCTAAAACATTTTCCCTTCCCTCCTTCCCCCCAAAGGAATCCAATAACACTTTTCCCGCTATCCTTTTTTTCCTGACAACCCGCCCTCTAAGCCCGGCCCGCCCCTCAAAAGACCAAACGAAACCAGTAAGCCACTCTTTTTAATTGACCAATTGCGAAGGTAGTCTTCTACTAGGGTTTAATCCAAAGAAGAAAATCTTTTTACTAGGGTTTTTTTATTGGCCTTTGGGGGTGATTTGTCACCTTGCGCATGGCTTGTCACAGTCGCACCGCATTGAGACAAAATTAAGCTTATTAACTGTGCGAAAAGGGGTTTTCTTGGTATTAAAAATGGAGAACAAATGTGGGGTTTATGGAATCTAAGTGGACAGTTACTAGTTCGTACTCGTACTAATACTCGAGCTTTTTAGTGGCTGGGTCCCTTTTGCATTCATTCCTAAAATTTGATTGTTTTTGTCCAGGAGGATGCCGTCTTGAAGCTCCCATTTTCATTGTTGGCCACAGCGTGAGGGTGAGTTCATTCTTCTCATTTCTCTCTACCCAGCAGCTGTTCAGTGTGTTTGGTTGCTTTGAGTGAGTGAGCAAACGAAACCCATGTGCATTTTTTGTATTTGCAGGAGATTTGGCTTCCCTTTTTCTTAAAAGTTGGGAGAGTTCTTTTGTAGGGAAAGGATTCCCAACCCGGAACCACCCACCTCCCACATTGTTAAATCAAAAGTTTTGAGAGATCTTTTGTGGGAAAATGTCGTCTCTTTTACCTTTTTCGGTTGCTGTACACGGCTGGTTTTCGTTGTAGCTGGTTTTTTCGCCATTTAAAGCTCTCTCTGGGTCAGCTCTTTTGAAGACGAATCTTTACTTTCTCGAAGCTTGGAGGAGCTGGTGGTTGGAAAGGGCCTCACAAACTCGCCGGAGTTGGTTCAAGGTCTGTATTTGTCTTTTCCTCTCTGGGTTTTCTGCACATTTCCTCATTTACCCGCTGAATGGTTGAAATGGCTCGCTCTTGCTAGGTTTCCAGCTTCAGAGATCCTTGTTTCTGGTTGAAAAGTGGGTGGTGGTAGTTTCTTCAGTCGGAAAAACTTTCCCATTTTGACATTTGCGGTTGAGGTTACCTTACTGCTGTGGAGAGGTGAAGCAAAGGCATTACTACAGTACTATGAAGCTTTTGAGGTTGTTAGTTTTGTCCCTCCTGTTCCTATCTGCCATGGGGCAGCTCCCTTCACAGGATATCTTAGCGTTGCTTGAGTTTAAGAAGGGTATCAAGCATGACCCAACTGGGTATGTTCTCCAGTCATGGAACGAGGAGTCAATAGACTTCAACGGCTGCCCTTCTTCTTGGAATGGCATAGTATGCAATGGGGGAAATGTCGCTGGAGTTGTTCTAGATAACTTGGACCTCGCTGCAGATGCAGACTTGAGTGTTTTTGCCAACCTCACAATGCTTGTTAAGCTCTCCATGGCAAACAACTCCATAACGGGCCAGATTCCTGTAAACATTGGTGACTTCAGGAGCCTCGAGTTCCTTGATCTTTCCAACAATCTCTTTTCTTCATCCCTGCCCCCTGGGGTTGGTAAATTGGCGAGCTTAAGGAACCTCTCTTTAGCTGGGAATAACTTCTCTGGTTCTATTCCTGATTCAATCTCTGGGCTTTCATCCATTCAGTCCCTGGACTTGAGCCACAACTCGTTTTCTGGGGTAGTACCAGTGTCACTGACCAGGCTTAATAGCCTGGTTTTCCTAAACATGTCTTCTAACAGGTTTATGAAGAAAATCCCCAGAGGGTTTGAACTGATTTCGAGTCTACAAGTGCTTGACTTGCATGGAAACATGTTTGATGGTCGTCTTGATGGGGAGTTTTTCCTTCTAACAAATGCCAGCCATGTAGATTTCAGTGGGAATATGTTGGGTGGTTCTAGTTCAGGGAAATTATTGCCAGGTATATCTGACAGTGTCAAGTACTTAAACTTGAGTGGCAATCAGCTTACTGGTTCACTATTGAGTGGAACCGAGTTGCGCTTGTTCTCTAGCTTGAAAGTGTTGGATTTGAGCTACAATCAGCTATCTGGAGAGCTGCCTGGATTTGATTTTGCTTATGAGCTGCAGGTCCTCAAACTCAGCAACAATATGTTCACTGGATTTGTCCCCAATGACCTATTGAAAGGAGATTCACTACTTCTCAATGAGCTTGACTTGAGTGGAAACAATCTATCAGGTAAAGAGTTCTGAACTTTAATTTCCCCCCCCCCCCCCCCCCCCCACCCCTAGCATTTACTTTGCACAATGATTTGCAAATTCCTGACATTGGACTATGAAATTCTTTCCAGGATCAATAACTGCAATTATGTCAACAACTCTGCGTGTGCTTAATCTCGCATCGAATGGACTCAAGGGGGAACTTCCTTTGTTAACAGGAGGCTGTGGTGTTCTTGATCTATCAGGCAACCAATTTCAGGGAAATCTCTCCAGGATACTGAAATGGGCAAATGTTGAATACCTTGATCTCAGCAAGAATCGTTTGACAGGGCCAATTCCTGAGGCAGCCCCTCAACTCTTGCGTTTGAATTATCTCAACCTGTCCTACAACTCTCTTACTGGCTCTCTCCCAAGAGCTATTACCCAGTTTCCAAAGATGAGGGTCCTGGATCTAACTTCCAACCAGTTAGAAGGCCCACTGTTGACTAATCTTTTGACTTTGCCTACTCTGCAAGAACTTCACCTTGGCAACAATGCACTCAGTGGTGCCATCGACTTCCCTCCTCCCAATACTAAATCCAACCTTCAAGTTCTCGACTTTTCTCACAATCGTCTTGATGGGTATTTCCCTGATCGGTTCGGGTCACTGACAGGACTTCAACAGCTCAATCTTGCAGGAAATAACATTTCTGGTTCTCTACCAACTTCCATGTCTGGCATGAGTTCACTTACCTTGCTTGATTTGTCGCAGAATCACTTCACAGGTCCTATACCCAGCAACTTGTCGACAGCCCTTGCAAGCTTCAACGTTTCCAACAATGATCTTTCAGGGGTTGTCCCAGAGAACTTAAGGACATTCCCTACCTCTTCATTCTACCCTGGAAACACCAAATTAACTCTCCCAGGCGGCCCTCCTGGATCAAGCAATGCCCCAGCTGAAAAATCGAGGAGGAAACCAATCAACACAGCAGTAAAGATAGTAGTAATAGTTTCCTGTGTGATTGCAGTAATCATTCTCATAATGCTTGCCGTCTTCATCCATTACATCCGCTTATCAAGCCGATCTTCGGCAGACGAAGTCGCCGGGAAAGCCATCGGGAGCCGCCCGGGGAGCAAGATATCCGGTGTTGGCGGGAGCAGCGGGGGCGGTGGACCGTTAGTTGTTTCTGCAGAGGATCTGATGTCAGCTCGCAAACCATCATCATCCGAAATCCTCAGCCCCGACGAGAAACTGGCTGCTGTAACTGGATTCTCACCTTCAAAGCACAGCCGGGTGTCCTGGTCACCGGAGTCAGGAGAGTCGCTGCCTTCTGAAGCCCTTGCGAGACTGGATGTTCGATCACCTGATCGGCTAGTTGGTGAGCTGAATTTCCTCGATGACAGCATTGCATTGACCCCCGAGGAGCTGTCGAGAGCCCCTGCTGAAGTATTGGGCAGGAGCAGCCATGGCACTTCCTACAGAGCTACTCTGGATAACGGCGTGTTCTTGACTGTGAAGTGGTTGAGAGAAGGCGTGGCCAAGCCGAAGAAGGATTTCGCCAAGGAGGCGAAGAAGTTCGCCACTATCAGACACCCGAATGTGGTGGGATTGAGAGGATATTACTGGGGGCCGACGCAGCATGAGAAGCTCATTCTTTCAGACTACATCTCGCCGGGAAGTCTCGCAAGCTTTCTCTTTGGTAAAGTATCTGAAGTACACTTCTTCCCCGTATTCATTTCTGTCCCATTGTAGTGTAGTCAAAATCGCGCTGCTTTTACGCTTCATCACCCAAAACACTTCTATGGAGAATTGCGCTGTTTGACTGCATTGGTTGCGGTTTACCAATATTCGCATAACATTTCTGCAGATCGGCCAGGCAGAAGAGGCCCGCCACTGACATGGCCACAGAGGCTGAAGATCGCAGTGGACGTTGCACGCAGCCTGAACTACCTCCATTTCGACCGTGCAGTTCCACACGGCAACCTCAAGGCCACCAACGTCCTCCTCGACGGTCCAGAGCTCAATGCACGAGTCTCCGACTACTGCCTCCACCGCCTCATGACACAAGCAGGCACCGTGGTCCAAATCCTCGACGCGGGCGTGCTGGGCTACCGCTCCCCCGAGCTGGCTGCTTCGAAGAAACCTGCTCCGTCGTTCAAGTCGGACGTGTATGCGTTCGGGGTGATCGTGCTGGAGCTGCTGACGGGAAGGTGTGCAGGGGACGTGATCTCGGGGGAAGAAGGTGCGGTCGACTTGACGGACTGGGTCAGGCTGAGGGTGGCGGAAGGGAGAGGGACAGAGTGCATCGATCCATCAATGGTGCTGGAAATGGGGAACGCGGGAGTGGAGAAAGGGATGAAGGAGGTGCTTGGGATTGCGTTGAGGTGCATTCGGTCGGTTTCTGAGAGGCCAGGTATCAAGACCATTTATGAAGATCTCTCTTCCATATGATGAACAGTCGTCCTTTTTCTTCTTCTTCTTCTTCTGCAGTGTAGTTTTAGTTATGGAGTTGGTGTTTTGTTTTCTGCAATGTTGTTGGTGGGGAGGTTTTAATGACTCGTTGGGCCTCTCCTATGGAAGGAAGCAAAGAGAGTGTTTAGGGGAATATTTTGGTGGGTTGTGTAATGTTTTGGTTATGTGATGATTTTAGGGTAGTGGGATGTGGTTAGTTTATGGTAATGGGGGTTTTGGCGACTGCCTTTGGTTGCCTGCTAATTTGTATTAACAACAACCATTGGGTGTAAAGATGGGAGAAGTGGAGGAATTTGTCAATGCATGCAAAGGGGTTTTTGAGATTTTGTGAGATGTTGACATGGCATTGATCTGATCAGGTGAGCAATATTTATAAAATTTTATCATATTGATGGTTCGATCATCAAAATTTATTTATTGAAGGTTAAACTGGTAGGTGATTTTTATCGGTATGAAAATGGTTGAAGCATAATTAAACTATGGTTTTAGCATAAAATAACCTATTGTTGAATTGTTTGTTATAACCTCCGAATGATGCTAATTGTCATTGGATTTAGATTGAAGCTAGTGAGATCCGCCAAAAAAAAAGATAAAAATCACATCTCCTTATATCTATGCAATCTTTGTCTATATTGCCAACTACGGTTTTGGATTGCAGTAACACCACATAACTATACGATTGCTATAAATTCACCTCAAAATTGGATAAAATCTGTGCTAACACTTGAATTCGTCATATCCAAAATTCAAAATTTAAAAGTTAAATTACTCTATCTCAATATCGTCGGACTAAATATTTGTTAATTTATGATTCAATTCAATTTGTTCAAATCAATCACTCGTAAAAAACATATTCAATTTGTTATTTAGCCTTTTTGTAATTATAATAAAACTAATCGTAATACATTTTAAAGGGCTAGGCGGCTAAACATCGACCTAGTTTAAAACGTAAAAATACTAAATTGTCCTTCATTAACTAAACAAAATTCAATAAAATAAAATAAAACGCCCTAAATTCTCTTATCCTCTTTACACCGCCGAACTCCTCTACAAATACCTTCTGCCGCTGCTTCTCCCCCATCGCCCTCTATGCCTTTCTCTATGATTTGCCGAGGGCACTACACATTCATTCGTCGTTTCTTCTCCCCGCCATCGCTACGCCCTTCTCCCTCACGAGTCATGACTCACTGTTTGTGTCTGCTACTCTACGTCTAGTAGTCTACCCCTACACTCCCGCAACCGTTCCATTCCGTTTCCATCCCCGCTAAATCATTATTAGGTTTTTTTTTGTCACTTTTATTTATGGAAAGCTACAATGAAAGTCTAACGAATTATCTTGTTAAATTAACATACTTGGAAAGGCAAGTTCTGTAAAGGAGGCCAAGAGAGCCCAGTTGACGGATGACGACGATTTTGTGGGAAAAAAAAAACTCTCTCTCCTCTCTCTATCGTGGGGAGTGGGAGTGAGGAACTCGCCGTCGTGCGACTCGCCGAAACCGGCCACTCCGCCATCGTGCCCCCACCGGCAACGGCCAGCGGGATGATGGGGGTTTTAAAGCCACCGCCCTGGGCTTTGCGATTCCATTCGCCAATCTGGGGTTCTAGTCCTCCTTGTGATCAATTTGACGCAAATTCACGGTTACCCTACCTCTCTTCTCGCACCATGGCTGGGGTGAATGCGGTGGTTTTTGGAGATGAGGACATCGCTGCCGGTGTTCAACGCAACGATCTCTCTCTTTTGGGAAGGGTGGTTGGTCCTATGCCCCCAGTTCGCCATCTTCAATCTACCCTAGGGCGACTCTGGCATTGTCCTGGAGCCATTTCAGTCCTCCCGGCGCCGGAAGGATTGCTTCAGTTCGTTTTCCCTTCAGAAACGGACATGAACCGGGTTCTACGGGAGACGTCATGGTTCCTTCCCAAGTTCCTTGTGCATCTGGCTCCCTGGGTGGAGGTTTCGCCGGAGGTTGCAGAACAATTATGGCGTATCCCTATGCAGCTTCAATTCTGGGGAGTTCCACCGCCTTGTTGCACCTCTAAGCTGGGTACTCTGCTTGGTCTTGCTTTGGGGAAGAGCGACCCTGCTTCGGTTCACAGGGTAACCGCCACGGCCGAACTCTATCTCAATGCTAAGGTCTGGATTGATGGGCGACTTCCCCTGTCGGTGTCGATCCCGGCATCCCATGAGAAGATCGGTAGGGGTGGGTTCACGGCGATCGTCAAATATAAGCGCCTGCCCCAATTCTGTTACCTCTGTGGAGTGCTAGGACACATTGGCCAGCAGTGCCCTCGGCGCGAGGAGTTGGCTGGTACCGTCACTCCTTACAACAAAGAGATTGTTTCGCAGCTATCTGGGCCAAAAGTCCATGACCGCTTGTTGCTGAGTCGGAAACAGTTCACCTGGGTGAGACAGGAGATGGCAAACACAGAGCTGCATCCCAAGCAACCCACAGGTGGCTTCTTACTACCAGCGCCTCTATCTGGGGACTCTGCTCCTGCTGCTAGTGGTGAGACTTTGACCCCATGATCAGGGGTAGGGACATGGACATTGGAGGTGTGGATGATGAAGTGATGACCAAGAAGGCGCGAAGGGAATCAATGGAGATAGGTCCTGCCGACGAGACGATTGCAGTGGTGGAGGAAACCAACCCGAACTGGTCCCACCCTCCCCAATGAGCATTTTAGCTTGGAATTGTCGGGGACTAGGCTCACCCCTGACAATTCCTTCCATTTTTGGACCATTTGTCGGTTCTCTCCTCCCATAGTGTTCCTCAGTGAAACCAAGCGTGAAGATGACTTTGTACATAAGAAATTGATGCGTCTAGGATTTTCTTTTGTTCATTGTGTCTCCCCCGTGGGTAGAGCAGGAGGATTAGTTGTTGCTTGTGCATCTAATGTTCAATGTCGTGTTCTAGGAGAGTCTGATTTCTACTTATTTGTTGAGTGTCAATATTTAGTTTGGGGATTGCTGGGTATCTTCCTTGTTCACCTTAGATGTGATGTAAATACTCGTTCTGCTCAGTTTAATGAACTCGTTAATTTGCTTTTGTCGTGTGTGCTGCCAAAGATAGTCATAGGAGATGACAATAGCATTCTGCATGCTTCCGAAAAGCAGGGAGGCAGACCTCCCTCTTTTCAGGTGATGGAAACCTTTCGTGAGTTTATTGATCTTGCAGGGCTGTTGGATTTGGGGTTTAAAGGACCTCCTTTCACTTGGTCCAACCGCCAAGGCCTATCTTCTCACATCCTTGAACGACTTGATAGGGGATTAGCCACTGATAACATCCTTTCACTTTGGCCTAATATGCAGATTACACACCTGACTGATCTCGGTTCGGATCATCGGATGCTTCTGTTGCAGTTTATTCCAGGAGCTGGTAAAGGGAAGCCGCGATTCCACTTCGATATTCGTTGGTGCCCCAATGTTGATGCGCGCGAGATTGTAGCTCGAGAAGGGCAGACGATCTTTCATGGTACGCCACAATATCAGTTGTTCTCCTTCTTCAAGGCGGTGCGACATCAACTAGTCCAGTGGGCAAGACTTGGGACTACCAATGCTGCAAGGCAAATTCGCGAGTTTCGTGAAGCTATTGAAGTTGAATGCGACAAGCTGCCAATTGACTAGGAGCTCATCAAGGGAATGGAAGTGCAACTCTCAACAGCCTACTTGCAAGAGGAAGTGTACTGGAGCCAAAAGTCGAGGGTGACCTGGCTTCACAAAGGGGATGCAAACACCAAGTATTTCCACCTGACTACTACCCAACGTCGCCGGCAAAATAAAATCGAAGTCTTGCGAGATGATTCCGGGACACCTCATTATGACGAAATCAGCAAGGGGAGTGTCTCTATTGGGTACTTTCAAAATCTCTTCTTAACTGCTGGTCACTCTCCTCACTTTCTTGTTAATGCACTAGGTCTGCCATCCAAAGTCATTGCTGCCATGAACTACTTCCTGACCGCCACAATGACTCGTGAGGAGATTCGACGGGCAGCTTTCAGCATCGGCCCGGGACAGGCCCCTGGATCAGATGGACTAACCGGAGCGTTCTTCCAAGCTTATTGGGACATTATAGGCAATGTTGTTTGTAGGGCAACATTATCCTTTTTCAGGACAGGGCGTCTTTTGCGGAGCTTCAACACACTATTATCACCATGATCCCGAAAACTGCAAATGCAGATATGATGCGGCAAATGCGACCGATAAGTCTGTGTCAGGTGTTTTACAAGATCATTTCCAAGATACTCACTTCCCGGCTCAGTGCTATACTGCCATCAGTGATCTCAGACTCTCAGAACGGATTCCTTAAAGGCCGCGACGACATCTCTGATAACATTCTGATTGCACAGGAGGTGATGCAATTCCTGAAGACGAAAACTCTTGGCCGGGATAAATGGATGGCGTTGAAGCTCGACATGGAAAAGGCATACGACCGTGTTGAGTGGGGTTTCCTCTTTGCTGTGATGGAGGCCATGGGATTCTGCGAGCAGTGGATGAAATGGATCAAAGCTTGCGTGACGACTGTTTCTTTTACTGTGATTCTGAATGGCAACGAGCATGGGTACTTCCCGCCCCAGCGAGGCATCCGACAAGGGGATCCACTTTCAGCACTCTTGTTCGCCATTTATACAGAGGCATTCTAGACTCTTCTGCTTAATGCTCTCAGTTTCCAACAGCTTCATGGTCTAAAGATTCACCGGCTTGCACCAACACTCTCCCATCTCTTCTTTGCCGACGACACTTACCTTTTCCTGAGGGAAACGTCTTCTGAATGTGGACATCTTCTCCAGTTACTACGGCTGTTCGAGGAGGCCAGTGGGCAGCGGATTAATCTGCAGAAATCGTCGGTCTGTTTCAGTAATGATATTAGTCCTCAAGACTCGATTGCATTGGGCGCTACTCTCGGCATCTCTTTCATAGGCCCTCTGGATAAATATCTTTGTCTTCCTGCTCAAATACAAAGCTCCAAAGTTCAGACATTCCATTTTGTTGAGGATAAGCTTGCTGCCCGCATTCAGAGTTGGCGCTCTAAAGCACTATAGCTAGCTGTGAAAGAGGTTGTAATCAAGGTTGTTGGATCTGCTTCACCCGTCTACACCATGTATTCGTTCAGGCTTCCTTCTACTACTTGTCGACGCCTTAATAGTCAACTTGCTCGATTCTGGTGGGCAGGTCAAGACAAGGATTGTGGAATGCATTGGATATCTTGGTCTGTGATATGCATTAGCAAGTTCCATGGGGGACTTGGCTTCCGGGACTTTGATCTTTTTAATGTCGCAATGCTGGCCAAGCAGGCCTGGAAGATCCTAGAGTCCCCGGACTCTCTGCTTGCGAGACTATACCGGGCAAGGTACCATCCCCACTGCCATTTTCTCATCGCCCCCACTGGTTCTCGGCCATCCTAGGCATGGCAGGGAGTACTCGAAGGGCGCAATCTGCTGATGAAGGGTCTTCGATGGCAAGTAGGGTGTGGTAATGCAATCCGCATCCTTGAGGATCTTTGGCTTCCCTCCTCGCCTCCGTCTTCGCCTAAGCTACTCCCTGGTGCGTCCCTTGGAAACCCCTTTGTTGCTTCACTCATTCACCCGATCTCGCGCACTTGGAACAGTGAACTCATTCGAGGCTTGTTCACATCCGAAAGTGTACACTAGATCTTGTCCGTCCCCCTTCCATCGGCGCCCCAACCAGACCAGCTGATTTGGCACTACTCACCCACTAGACAGTACACTGTCAAAACAGGATACCAGCTGTTATCGTCCACGAAGCACCTTGAGTTTGATGAGCTCCCTGCCACTTGAACTCTCAGTTTTGGAAGGTGTTATGGAGCCTTCCCATCCCCCCAAAACACAAAGTGTTCCTGTGGCGGGTGGTGAGAGGGTTCCTGCCCATGAAAATAATCCTGCAGGAGAAGTCCTTATGCTCTTCCAATATATGCCCAGTCTGTTCAGAATTTGCAGAAACCATCTCACATTGCCTCTTTTCCTGCAGGGTCGCCCGAGATGTTTGGTTTTTGGCAGGGAAGGAGAATATCCGTGTAGCTGTTCAAAATGCGCACATTGACATTGCTTGGTCTAACATTCTTTTAAATATGCAGCTAGCCAAGGTGGATATCGCAGACATGGTTTTTCTCTCCTGGCGCTTATGGAAAGGTCGGTGCTGGGCTACTTACGATGGTATCCAATATCTGCCGGGGCCTCTCTTTCGCCAATTTACCAAACAGGTGGATGAATGGCGCGAGGCTACCGCGACGCCCCAGCCCTAGAGTCATGTGCCGCGGCAGCCAAGATCCCCACCAGCAGCACCTGCTTGTCCCCCCGGTGGCCGCCTCATCCGTTTCGATGGTGCAACACGACAGGGAGTCAGAGGCAGTGTAGGCTTTGTCGGGTTTACAGGATACGGTACACTCGCTTGCGCATACGGTAAGTTCTATGAAGGGCTATCTGATCCTTTCCTGTTAGAACTATTGGCATTAAGAGATGCAATGATATGGAGCTTACACAATGGTCATATGCCGAGCTATGGAGAACGAAGTTGGTCATGATCGAGGTGGGGCGGTTCTTGAAGAAGTGCGCTTGATGAAGACCACTTTTACATTTGTTTCTTTTGTCTATGCTCCCCGTAGTACTAACAGGGCTGCCCATCGTGTGGCACAAACGGCCCTTGGATCGGTAGCAACCCTTTTGGTTGACTACCGCTTTTTATTTTTCCCTGCATTGTAATGAACTATCTATTACAAACTATCTATGGCAAAAAAAAAAAAAATTCTGTAAATGAGAGATAAGACTGGAGGAAGGTCGTACAGGACATGGCCGCCGCCCGGGGCAGTGGTGGTGGCGGTGGGAATCAGCGGATGTCAAAGTTTTTATTTTATTTGTTAAATATTTTTAATAAAATAATAAAAAACAAAAATGTAATCTTAATTCAGGCGATTAGGGTGACAATGATCAATTCCCAACAAGGGAAACATAATGGGCTAAGATCTGGTGACTAAGGGGGGTCCCTTAGTCACATGACTAAGCCAATCTTAGCCATTGAACCTCATTAAAATCTAATGGTCCAAATTAATCCAATTTAATGAAGGGCAATATGGTAATTACAATTTTTATTTATGATTTAATTAAAACAAAATAATAAGCGCGTCCTCCTCTGTCCGCTCCGCCTGCTGACGTCCGGCTTCCCTTTCCGGCGGGGGAAATTGTTTCGATGGGAATTTTCCCGGGTAATTAGCATAAATGGTCACAAACCTTTGCACTTAGTACAAAACAGTCACAAACCTTTAATTTGTAACCATTTTATAACAAAACTTTTTTACTTAGAACAAAACGGTCACAAATTAAACAGTGTGACCATTTCATACCAGTTCAAACTTTTGTTACAGTGTCGTTGCAAATTAGACTATTGGTGACCGTTTTGTACAAATTAAGTTCAAAAGTTTGAACACTCAATCACCGTTACAATTCACTCTAGTTGTATGGTGGTTTTGTTAATGTATGTGAATGATATTATGTTGTTTAGGATGACAATGAGAGAATTCAATGGCTCACAAACGGGTTCCAGACTGCTTTTTAGTTGAAAAAACTATGTTTACTTTCTTACTTTCTTGGTATCGAAATTGAAAGGTCAACTGAGGGCATTCTTATTCGTCAAAGCAAATATGTCGATGAACACATGACCTGACATCTTATATGTCGTTCAAGTGGTTAGTGTCATATACTTAACAAAAAAACTACCCGACCTCAAGACATGACAAACATTTAATTTGTAACGATTCGGTAACAAACCTTTGCACTTAAAACAAAACGGTCATAAATTAAATAGCGGTGACCATTTTATACAATTTCAAAGTTTTGTTACCGTATTGTTACAAATTAAAAGTTTGTGACCATTTTGTACTAAGTGCAAAGGTTTGTTACCATTGATGCTAATTACCCGAATTTTCTCGGTGGCGGCCGGCTTCTTTTTCCAGGGGGATTGGTTTCACCAGGGGAATTATTTTTCCCAGTCGGCGGCCGGCTTCCCTTTCCAGGGGGATTGTTTCCACCAGGGGAATTATTTTCCCCATGCCATGCAATCATGAGAGAGAGAGATTTCCGGCGACCGGAGGAAATTTTCCGGCGACGGTGTTGGATTTTCTGATGTTTGCTGACCTATTTTGTAATGTTTGTATAGTTTCGGTATGTACTGTTTGTAATTTTTTGTGACATTTTGTACGGTTAGTATGCTTTGTACTGTTTGTCGATTTATTTTGTAATGTTTGTACGCTTTGTTATTTTGTATTGTTTGTCGGTTTTTTTGTAATGTTTGTAAACTTTATTATTTTTGTGCACCATGTTTATCATTTTAGTCAACCATGTTTGTAATGTTTTTTATGTCTAAAAAACAACCTGGTTGACTTTTGGATGGAACTCCTCTATATAGGGATGAAGCCTCCAAAGTCAACCCGGGTGTTTTTTCTAGTTCGTATGGATTGTCAGTCTAGTTTGTCATTTTTGTCCACCATGTTCGTAATGTTTGTATGTCTAAAAAATAATCGGGTTGACTTGGAGACGGAGCCCTCTATATAGGGATGAAGCCTCCAAAGTCAACCCGGGTGTTTTTCCAGTTTGTATGAATTTTTGGTCTAGTTTGTCATTTTTGTCCACCATGTTTGTATGTCTAAAAAACACCCCGAGTTGACTTTGGGAAGGAGCCCCTCTATATAGGGATGAAGCCTCCAAAGTCAACCCGGTTGTTTTTTGTTTTTTTGTATGGTTTGTATTGTTAGTCGGTCTAGTTTGTATTGTTTGTACAGTTCATACGTTTGTAATGTTTGTAAATCTGTTTGTATGTTTTGTCGCTCTAGTTTGTACTGTTCGTATGTTTGTATGGTTTGTACTGATTGTAATTCCGGCTTATATACTTCCTAATTTTCCATAATACCCAAACTACCCCTGTCATTAATTAAATGACCTTCCCACTTTTTAACCATCAGATTGCTATATCCAAATCTAAGGGCTGGGAGGGGCTTAGTCAAGTGACTAATCACCCCCCTTAGTCACTGGATCCTCTCTCAAACATCATAATGGGCCGTCTGGGCCAACTTTATTATTTTTGTGCACCATGTTTATCATTTTAGTCAACCATGTTTGTAATGTGTTTTATGTCTAAAAAACAACCTGGTTGACTTTTGGATGGAACTCCTCTATATAGGGATGAAGCCTCCAAAGTCAACCCGGGTGTTTTTTCTAGTTCGTATGGATTGTCGGTCTAGTTTGTCATTTTTGTCCACCATGTTCGTAATGTTTGTATGTCTAAAAAATAACCGGGTTGACTTGGAGACGGAGCCCTCTATATAGGGACGAAGCCTCCAAAGTCAACCCGGGTGTTTTTCCAGTTTGTATGAATTTTTGGTCTAGTTTGTCATTTTTGTCCACCATGTTTGTATGTCTAAAAAACACCCGAGTTGACTTTGGGAAGGAGCCCCTCTATATAGGGATGAAGCCTCCAAAGTCAACCCGGTTGTTTTTTGTTTTTTTGTATGGTTTGTATTGTTAGTCGGTCTAGTTTGTATTGTTTGTACAGTTCATACGTTTGTAATGTTTGTAAATCTGTTTGTATGTTTTGTCTCTCTAGTTTGTACTGTTCGTATGTTTGTATGGTTTGTACGGATTGTAATTCCGGTTTATATACTTCCTAATTTTCCATAATACCCAAACTACCCCTGTCATTAATTAAATGACCTTCCCACTTTTTAACCATCAGATTGCTATATCCAAATCTAAGGGCTGGGAGGGGCTTAGTCAAGTGACTAATCACCCCCCTTAGTCACTGGATCCTCTCTCAAACATCATAATGGGCCGTCTGGGCCAACTTTATTATTTTTGTGCACCATGTTTATCATTTTAGTCAACCATGTTTGTAATGTTTTTTATGTCTAAAAAACAACGTGGTTGACTTTTGGATGGAACTCCTCTATATAGGGATGAAGCCTCCAAAGTCAACCCGGGTGTTTTTTCTAGTTCGTATGGATTGTCGGTCTAGTTTGTCATTTTTGTCCACCATGTTCGTAATGTTTGTATGTCTAAAAAATAACCGGGTTGACTTGGAGACGGAGCCCTCTATATAGGGATGAAGCCTCCAAAGTCAACCCGGGTGTTTTTCCAGTTTGTATGAATTTTTGGTCTAGTTTGTCATTTTTGTCCACCATGTTTGTATGTCTAAAAAACACCCGAGTTGACTTTGGGAAGGAGCCCCTCTATATAGGGATGAAGCCTCCAAAGTCAACCCGGTTGTTTTTTGTTTTTTGTAAGGTTTGTATTGTTAGTCGGTCTAGTTTGTATTGTTTGTACAGTTCATACGTTTGTAATGTTTGTAAATCTGTTTGTATGTTTTGTCGCTCTAGTTTGTACTGTTCGTATGTTTGTATGGTTTGTACGGATTGTAATTCCGGTTTATATACTTCCTAATTTTCCATAATACCCAAACTACCCCTGTCATTAATTAAATGACCTTCCCACTTTTTAACCATCAGATTGCTATATCCAAATCTAAGGGCTGGGAGGGGCTTAGACAAGTGACTAATCACCCCCCTTAGTCACTGGATCCTCTCTCAAACATCATAATGGGCCGTCTGGGCCAGCATTCGGTTTCCCTGAACTTCCAAGCCCGCCCATGACGTGGTACAATCAATGGATAAGCTAAGCTCCACACTGATCGAGATCGTCTTTCATCAGGTTTTGTGTTTTATATTTGGCAAAATTCATCTGTGTCGCCAAAACTTTAACGTTTGTGACAATAATAGCCATTTTTGGGGAAATACCAATAATAACCAAAATTCTGAACATTTGATGACAAATATAGCCATTTCCGTTACATAGTTTGACGGCGTCAGTAACACCGTTAGTCAAATTAACAGAATGCTGATGTGGCTGCCAACTCACCCTCTCTTTCATTTCCACCTCAATCTTCAATAACAGGTGGATGCCACATCACATTAAAATTTTAATTTTGTAATTATTATTTAAAAAATTTATTCTCATTTTCTTTTCCCTGACTTCATCTTCCCCGATTGAATTTGTTCCTCTTTTCCTTCTTCACTGAACTTACTCCCCACGACACTCACTCGAACCTCCGATAATCGCCGATTCCACATCACCCAACTGCATCAATTTATGAGGAAGGCCGATGGATAAGATATGTAGACGAAATTCTTCCAGCCCCAAATTTCCAAATCCCTAGAAAATCTCATGGGTGGCTCTACAATTCTGTCGAAGAAATCGAGCCACTAGGATTCGAACTCCTCGGTAAGTATTCAAATCGTGAATCTTGGGGATTGGCCCTCTGTTGCGAAGTGTATCGAATGGCTCGAACACAAAATCTGGGTTCGGTTTTGTACATCTCGTTCGGATCCCAGAACAGCATCAACCTATCCGGCCGTCAATCCGATTTCCTACCCGAATGGCTGCCTGACGGGTTCGTGCGGCGGATAGAGGAAACTAAGAGACGTCTGCTGGTACGTAACTGGGCACCGCAGCTCTTTCCCACGATTAGATCGGCGGGTTTCTGAGCCACTGCAGGTGGAAGTCTATTCTCGAGAGCTTGGGGAAGAAGAGCGGTGGAGAGACTCCTCATGGTTTCGATTTTGCGAAAATAGATCTGAGGATGTTTGGGAGAGAATGGAAGTGGAGGAAGCTTAAGGATGTTTATTATTCTGGTAAGGATTCGTTTTTGGGAAGGATTACAATATTAAATTTTGTAAAAGAAGGATCCGTTTTAGGAGAAGGAGGTGGAAGAAGGGGAAGGATTTGTTGTTGGGAGAGAGTTGGGTAAACTGTAAACAGGTGGAAGAATTGGGTGAATGTGAACAGGCGGTGGTGGTTAGAGGATAAAACTTATGTTTTTTTTTGTTGTTTTTACGTTTTTTTGTTGTTTTTATGATTTTTTTATTTTTTCTATTTTTATGAGGAGTGATTATTGTTTTTATTATTTGTTATTTAATTTGACTAAATAAAGAATAAAATTTTGATTATTTTCCACCTAATATTATTATTGAATAAAATATTGACAAAATTCATCTGTGTAGCCAAAACTTTGACGGTTGTGACAATAATAGCCACTTTTGGGGAAATACCAATAATAGCCAAAAATTTGAAAGTTTGATGACAACAATAGCCATTTCTGTTACATAGTTGGACGGCGTCAGTGACACCGTTAGTCAAACTAACGGAATGATGATTTGGCTGCCAACTCATCTGACACATCATTGACAACTCACCAATACTTGCCACATATACGTGACACGTCAGATTTTATTTAAAAATATTTAATTAATTTATTAACAAAAAAATCACTTATAAATCATTTATAAATTATCGTAAAAAAATCATTTATAAACTAAAATTAAATTAACTAATGAAAATAAAATAAATTAATTAATTAATGAGTTTTTCGGTAATCTTTTACTTGTATTAAGCTAACAAAAATTATAAAAACTAAAATTTAAAATATCATCTCTTTTTCACCTCCTCTCCGAGACCCTTCCCCTCCCCCAACTTGCCGCCTCTAAATCCCTAAACACCTCCGCCCATTGCCAACATGTAACTGGGATTTCTTCTTCATATTTGTTGAGCACTTGAGCTTAAGGGCTATGAAGCCCCTCGAGGAATGCTGAACACGAATTCCATCCCAGTTCGACATTGTCTCAGCGAGCTGACGGTTATTCACCTGCGACGAGGAGGGATGGTGGTCAAGCAGCGGTCAGATTTCGAAGGGGAAATGCGACGACGAGGGAAGAAAAACTAGATTCTGGTGACCATCGTGACTGCCTTTTCTTCTAGATCTGGTCCTTTGCTCGTCGGCCGCATCTCGTCACAGTTCTGTTGGAAAGCCTCCCACCAGCGAAATTGAAAAGAGCTCATCAAGCTTCACGGCGAAGCTGGAGATCTGATGGGGATCATTGTGGATTAACGGCGGCCGGTTCTGCAGGAGATTATGGGGGCGATTTTATAGATTGGAGAGGGGAGGGATGCTGCTGGAGATTATGGGGAAGCTGTAGGAAACCATTAATGCATTGATGGTTTCTAACTGTAAACCAACTTCAGTCTTCATCAATGGTCTGCCTCCATCAAGCTTGCAGTCACCCATATTGTCCAGCAGCCACCCATGACTCCCATGTGCTCCAGTTGCACTCCAGACAACAGCTGCCATCGTCCATACCTCATCCATGCTCTGCTCCAACAACTAAACAGCAGCTCTTATCTTTACAGCTTTTATGGTTGTTCTTCTTCCTTGTATAAATAGAGTAGAAACCCATTGTAACAATTAAGCTTTCCATCAATAAAAATCATATCAACAAATTCATCATGGTATCAGAGCTGGATTCAGAATCCAGTATAGGAAAGCCTAAAAAGAAGAAGAGGAAAAGGAAAAGGAAGAAAAGAGTTTGATAGAGTTTCTATACCTTTCTAATCGTCCTTCAATTCTTCTGTTTCTTTAGTTTCCAATCTAGTCTTATAGTGAGTTCTTTCTGTAGCAACCAGCCATGAGTGAATTTACTCCTGGCTGTTACACTTCAATCTAATGCTTCCGCATCTCTCGCCAGCAATGGCGTTGCTACCAGCGCCATATCTATTGCTCGGTGGGAGGCTGGACATCAAGCACTAAGAAGGCAGGACATAGTTCGAGCCAGGGCAACCTTTGCCATCAGCTTCTTTTGTGTCTTCTTCAAGAACCAGCTTCCTCGTCCATCATCAGTCACCACATCCGTCAGCGTCGCGGCCGGATCTTCATCATGGTCAGTTTGTCGCCGCCAGTCGACCGACACCATCATCTTCCGTGCCATCATCATTGGCGGCGCCCAGTCCCTTCACTGCTGCAACAGTTGTCAATCGGAGAGGTGCAATCACTATAGCACATCTGCTCGGAGAGAGATGAAGTCACCATCTCCGACCAGCTGCCCTGTTCGACCGCATCATCACCGCCAAGGTCATATTCACCTCCAGCGCCATCCGTAATCGACGGCGCGTCCCAGCTCGTCGTCATCACAGTCGCCGGTGCCATAAGTTCCGGCGGCCCTATCATCTTCGCCATAAGCATCCCCGGCGACATTGATCTCTTTGTCATCTTCATTCTCTGTTTCAACCAGTCAGATCCGGCGTTAGATCAACCGCCGAAAGCGTTTGAGGAAGATCGAGATTCCCTCGTCATCGTCCTCCACCAACGGCGATCCCGCTCGTTCTCTGCTTCTCTGCCGGATGTGTCTCCGTCCGTCGGCATCCGTTGAAAATGTTGCCGTGCCGCCGAGTCGCAATCGTTGCCGCCTCACAGTGCTACTGCCTTAGCAAAGGAAGGAAGGGAAGAAGCAGATCAGCGGGGTTCACCGCGATTTTCCCATTGCCGCCGCTGCTGAGAGAAGCAGAGGAGCAGTCTTTGTCATTGGCTTGCTCCCGGTGGTCTCGAGTTCATCTATCGTCGCCATCTGTACCGCCAAATCGCTGCTGTCTCCTCGCCGTGCCCTGCGCCGCCCTCTCGCCCGTCGATCGTCGCCGCCAGTCGTTGCTGCCGTCGCGGGACGAGCAGAGTAAAAAAAAAAAAAATTTGGCGAGAAGGAAAGAAAAGAGGAGAAGGATGAAGCAGACTGAAGATAGGAGCGGGCGAGCGGCGGATTCCCCAAAGTAAAGATGGGCTGGCCCGCCAGCAATTTTTTTTCTCCAACCCTAGTTGGGCTGCCACAATACCAACAAATTAGGCCTCCTCTATCAGGCCATGGCCCATGTTTTCAAACCCAAGCAAACAACGCTGGGTTCTAAAAAAAAAGAGAAGAAAAAAATGGAGGATGAGAACAAAGGAGGCAGCGGCAGTGAGTGCTCACAAATGGAAGGGTTTCTCAACCCTTATCACACAATCAGGCCCAGTGGCCCACTGATTTCCCACTTTCCCAAGCAAAAATGTGGCAAGTTTTACTTGCAGGCAAGTAGGCAAATCATTGCCAACAATGTCATGGCAGCGAAGACAGTTACGACCAATGTGTTGGTCGCTCTTCCATAGCCAATGTTGGAGTGAAAGAGAGCTTATGTCTGCAATGATTGTCAAGCCACTGTGCGAGGTTTCTCCGATCAGGTTGTTACCTTGACGTTTTTAGACGGTTATCCGATCCAAAAAGAGATCGGCCCCTCGACGTCCAAAAGGCACATACAACCCAAGAAAAGATCGGCCCCTCAGCTTCACGAGGCACTCTCGATCAGATCGTTCCCATGGCGTTTTTAGACGGTTGTACAATCCAAGAAGAGATCGTCCCCTCGGCGCTTCAAATGGAAGAAACGATCCTAGAAAATATCGACCCCTCGGTGTTTATTATTGGGACAAGACCAATTATTCATCACCTTTCAACCTGGGCATTCACGGTGTTCATGCTCCAGGTTGAGGGGGAGAATAGGGAATCAACACAGATCAATCGATCGGTTCAATCATCCGGTCGACCAGTTCAGTCATCAGATTGATCACAATGTTAAAATGTGTCGATCTGTCTATCAAATTACACGGAGAGACGCAATCAGCAGTCTCCAACATCAACCTCGTCCAAGATTTCCAAAAGGCAGTTACGACCCAAGCATGGTCGTCCCTTCTTCGTTCTACACATTTCCTTTTCAAGCTTGACATTCTTTACATCCATGTCTTCGCTTGAGGGGGAGTGTAGGAAACCATTAATGCATTGATGGTTTCTAACTGTAAACCAACTTCAGTCTTCATCAATGGTCTGCCTCCATCAAGCTTGCAGTCACCCATATTGTCCAGCAGCCACCCATGACTCCCATGTGCTCCAGTTGCACTCCAGACAACAGCTGCCATCGTCCATACCTCATCCATGCTCTGCTCCAACAACTAAACAGCAGCTCTTATCTTTACAGCTTTTATGGTTGTTCTTCTTCCTTGTATAAATAGAGTAGAAACCCATTGTAACAATTAAGCTTTCCATCAATAAAAATCATATTAGCAAATTCATCAGAAGCATTAATACGTTTTGGAGTAGCGGTCGAACAAGAAGCCGTTGGGGGAAAGATTGTTGTGACGCCGAGGAAGAGCAAGAAGAGGAATTTGGAGTAGCGGTGGAGTAAGAGTTGCCGCAGGGGAGAGTGAAGGGGAAAGAAGAGAGAGAAAATAAAAATGGTTTGTGTGTTTTTAGTTTTTACGGAAGGAAGGGGTTGGGTTTATTAAATTTGTTTTTCTTTATTTTTTATTTCATTTTTTATTAATCTAGGTGGCAGTGTCCTTATGCAATATTGTCAAATCAACATTTTCGTTTGTCCAGTCAGCTCGTTAGATGACACCGTCAAAGGATTGGACGGAGAAGTGGCTATAAGTGGTATTTCTTCGAACTTGGCTATTATTATCACAACACGAAAGTTTTGACTATACAAGTGTATTTTGCCTTTTTTCCTTCTTCGGTTCGGTAATCACTAATCAGTTACAGAATACAGAGGTACACTGAGTTATAAGATCATTCTTAACCAAGGTGCAAGGGCACTGAATTTGCTAATAACCTTCCTTTTCTTTGCAAAGGCAAGCTAAGAACGTCTATAAAGTGCGATTTTCCCTGAACTCGCAGTGATCTCTCCTCACCGAATATCACAACCCAGTTAAAAAACGAAACATAAAAGAGTTGCTTTCTGTAACTTGATCAACGCAGCGAGGAACTATTTGCTCAGGCTAGGAAGCTACTTGGACAGTTTTTCCAAATTTTCTTTCTCCCATGGCGATATGCAGAGCCAGAGTTAGAGCGGGAGCTCTACTTAGTTTGTTTCGCCACTATTCAGAGCGCGCCTGCTCTTCTTCACCAATCTCCTCTAACTTTCAGGTAAAATATGGTGTATTTAATTCACAGACTTGTTTCTAGTTTAGTTTTCTTTTTGTGCTCATCTTTTGGTTCGCCTAATTACAGAATGTTGGATTCATAGGACTGGGCAACATGGGATTCCGGATGGCAAATAACTTGATCCGAGCTGGGTTCAACCTAGCAGTTCACGATATGTAAACACTCCTCCTTAATACCCTCTTTTACTTCAAAGTTTGTTACTTTCCGATTCCATGGATAGCTTTTCGTTAATGGGCTTCTGGGTTTCAATTGATTTCAGTAACCATGGTGTAATGAAGATGTTCTCTGACATGGGTATTCCGGCTAAGGACTCGCCTCTTGATGTTGCTGAATCGAGTGACGTTGTGATTACTATGTTGCCTTCCTCATCTCATGTAATGATGAACTTGTGTGATCATTTCTTTTTGATGTTGACCCTTATTTGCCTGTGTGAAGCACGCCAGTGTAATCTAGTTTTTGTTTTTGTAGGTATTGGATGTGTATACGGGACCAAATGGCTTGCTTCACGGTGGAAGCATAGTGAGACCTCTATTGTTCATTGATTCATCTACTATTGATCCTCAAACATCAAGAAAGCTTTCAGCTGCTGTGTCCCAGTGTGCTCTAAAGCAAGAGAAAGGTATCACCAAGTAGCAATGTGTTCTGTGAATGATGTTTAACTCTGCCGATTTGGTGCTGACATCAATTTCCGGCAAATGTCTCCCTTCCTCCTTGTATTGAATGAAAACAATTTGCATATCTGGAGATGATTGGAAGAAACCTGTGATGTTGGATGCTCCAGTTTCTGGAGGTGTGATTGCTGCAGAAGCTGGTACTCTTACTTTCATGGTATGGTTTGTCCCCTTCACTTATCAACTTTTGTGGATGAAATGTTCTGAGAGCATGGCTGGATAAAGAGTCTCATAGGTTAACTCACTGTTCTAATGTGACAATAATGTAGGAGAGGTGGCAGTTTTCCTGAGTTTATGTGCTGTTTAAGTTTCCATGTTGCTAGAGCCAGGAGTTGGTTTTGTATCAACAGTGGGAGGTTACCTAGCGGTAGTTGTTCGGGAAAACATCTTATCCACCATGAGTTTGAACTTTGGGGTCAGTGAACTATGCTATACCTTGATGCATGATATGCAAAACCACATTTGTGACAGTAGTGCCCTCCAAAAGCTTGTTTTCTTCCCTGATGTTGCATGGAATTCATGATCCAAATAAGGTATCATGTCCAGGTTGGTGGTTCCCAGGAAGCCTATCTGTCTGCCAAACCCCTATTTCACTCAATGGGAAAAAACACAATCTACTGTGGAGGAGCAGGAACTGGTTCTGTAAGTTGCTACAAGTGCTTAAAAGCAAACACTTTTTTGAGTTAAGAATTCTCTTACCATCGTCTCTCCTTTTTCGGTTTCTTTCCCGATTGGTTCTGTAGGCTGCAAAGATATGCAACAATTTGGCCATGGCTGTTAGTATGCTTGGTGTATCAGAAGCCCTAGCTCTTGGCCAGTCCCTTGGAATTGATGCAAGCACTCTGACCCAAGTTTTCAACTCTTCAAGTGCTCGATGCTGGAGTAGGTATAATGCTTGAATGGGCACATTACCTAGTATCTGCTGGGAGCTTCACTTCATTAATCGTGTGTTCTCATCATAAAAATAGTTTAGACTCATACTTAGTTCCTAACCAAATGAGACCCCATACATGGCAGTGATAGCTACAATCCAGTTCCAGGAGTGATGGAAGGTGTACCCGCTTCGAGGAACTACGCTGGTGGATTTGCCTCCAAACTAATGGTGGGTAGGAAACAAAACACAATCGATCATCTCTGATAACTACATATGAAAGGTTGAACTGTTCACTAAACAAATGACATGCTGCAGTCTAAAGACCTGAACCTTGCTGCTGCATCTGCCAAAGATGTTGGCATTGAATGCCCTTTGACATCCCAAGCTGGAGAGATGTAAGTATTTCTGACATTTGATTCGAGTGTGTGGAACCATTTTTGTAAGAGTCAATATGATTATGGTTTGATGTGAAAACTTTGAGCAGATATGAGAGCGTGTGCAAGGATGGCCATGAGAGCGAGGACTTCTCTTGTGTGTTCCGTCACCATTACTCTGGACAAGACGAGCTTTAGTGGCAATGTGCGCCCTTTCAAGAGATTTCACGGCTGCCCAGCTGAACGGAATGCCGGTTTTCTATCTGTGCTGATGGATATACACAGACGATCAGCTGAGTGCTCCTGCCGTTGGAGATGACAGACTAGAATTCTGCCTACCCATGCTCTGTAGAAAGAAGTGTCCAAGTGGACTTTTACAAATTAGAAGTGGATTAGGTAGTTGTCAAGTGCAGCCATGTTTTGTTTTGGACGATAATGAACGAGCGAGAGGCAATGGTTATGTTATGTATCTCAATCAAATGTGACACCAAAAGTTTTTTTTATTAGTTAGTCGGAATCTCAGACGCCAAAGGCCAAACCGCCTCTCATCTCTCCCCATATCCGTCCCAAAAAAGCACACCAACAAGCACAAGGAAGATTTTCTTGGAATATATTCGCTTTCCTTCTTTTGGATTTCTCTCCCTCTCTCCCCCTGTCCATTTGCGCCAGGATTTGAAGAGAATATGAATTGGTTAAATGCTGATAATCGGTTTGGGGCTGGGTTGAGGAGCCTGGCCTGTGCGGTGGCGAACGGCACGATATTTGCATTATATGGTTTGCATAACTCGGTTTATGAAAACCTACTCTAAAGGTAAGAGCTCAATTGACTAGTCGAGTCGAGTCATTTTTAAGTCAAAAACCAAACCAACATTTTCTATGCATCACTCACTCGAACTCTGTAATGACCCACACATTTCGGGCCATTGGTAACCCACGACCGATGACCCAACCGTTAACCAAACCAACATTTAATGTGGACGGTTTATTAGCATTGGGCAGCGGATGGGTTCACATCCTTAAGCCTCTGAACTTAAGAAGTTCCTTAAGTTAATATGGGCCATTAGATTAATCTTAAGTAGTTAGCGGATAGTTAGTGGGTAGTTAGCCGGTTTTAGGTAGTTAGGGGTAGTATTGGCATTGTAATTGTAATTTTGATTTAATTAATTATTGTTGTATTTATTGATAATAATCCCATGTTTTACGTTAGTTAATTTGCTGTAGGCTTATAAAAAAAAATTGATGTAGGGTTTTTTCCTACTGTTCTATTGGATTAAACAACCATGTAGATTTTTTCTGCGGCTCCGACAACTGGCGGCAAGCAGAGCACCAGTAAGCGGGGAGCTAAACCCGACCCCAGCCTCGTCTCTGACTTCTTTTCCCCGGCGGTCGACGTCTCCGCCGGCCTTGTCCTCGTCTTCTCCATATCCGACGCTGTTTCCTTCTTCGGCAGCATCTCCTCCTTTGTTCCCCTCCTAGTCGGCAAACCACGGACGGCACCAGTCACTCAAGACGAGGCTCCTGCGGATTCCTCATCGCCTCCATCTCAGTCGGTGAGTCCACCAGCTTCGCCCTCGACTTCGTCTTTCCTCCGCTCGACAACGTGACGGAGACTGCCGCCAATCATTGCGTTTCGTCTGTTCTTAAGATAAATGCATTGAACATATTTTGTTATCAATGCTTTTTTGACAAGTTGTTAATTGTTGTTCGTTCAGTTTTCAATGATATGGTGGGAAAAGTTCGCATTATTAGGTTTGACAATCATCTAACTGTTTGTGAAACCATAATAGCGATATTTTATACTATTAATATACTTCGCATAAACGTGGATAACCTTACATTACATAGATAATAATTTGTCCTAAAGTGTGAATAATTTAATTTTAGTCATTGTAAACGTTCTATGGTTTACGTTAAAATAGCTAGATATCATTGATGATGATTTCGTAAAACGCCAATAATAGTGATGATGTATATCGTTAATGATACTGCGCATAAATGTTGACAATATTATATTACATCAATAATGCCAATAATAATGATGATGTATATTGTTAATAATACCGCGCATAAATGTTGACAACATTATATTATGTCGATAACAATTGGGCTGAAATTGTTAATAAGTTAATGGCTAGTTATTGTAAATGTTCTATGAGTTATTTGAAAAATCTACGAGATATTGTTGATAATGAGTACGAGAAACACCACAAAATTACTTATAAAATGATAATACTGCTACTATATGTCGTTGCTATTTTGTTGTAAAGACTTATTAATAACACATATTATGTGGTTAATAACAATTGAATCTCACCATTGTTAATGATTTTGCTTGCATGTCCAACAAAACACAACCTATTTATTAATAATTTACAATACCGTTATTAACGGTCAGAGGTCATTTTTAAAGTTAACATTTTTTTATTGTTTTTAACAAAATACCACAATCATATGAAAGTTATAGATTTTTTTTTAACAATTAGTTATAGATGGTATTTGATATTTAACAATAAGTTTGAATATTATTAATGTTTTGTGCTTGCTTTCAACGAAATACAATTTTATTATCAATGATTCGTTGTACCATTATTAACGGTTTTGGTTATGGGGTGTGAATGTTGGTTTGCTTGACTAAAGTTTTGCACCACCATGAACTAATATTTTGTTTAGTGAATCACAGGTGCAAGATGTCACGAGTGTCGAGGATGTTGAAAATAAGCATTGTGTTTTATGATCGATGAGAATGACAACGTAAAACAATATCAATTAGTCTCAAACTATTAATAATATCAGTGAAAGTCCTTGTAAGAGACCATGATTGACTGGTTATGAACATGACGTGAAAACATGAATTGTCAATAAATATGTTGTAAATAAATAATAATGTTATTCAAACTGTTAACGATGATATAACATAACTTTCATAATTCATTCATAAGCGTTGATAAAAAAATGGATATTAGCAGTTGAAATAAAATCATCAATAATGTAATTGTAAAACCATTAATGGTATATTAACATTGTTAGTACCGATGAAGTATATCGATAATAATTCATTTGAGAAACGTTGCTAATGTCATTGAAAAGCGTTAATAACGTCACTGCTAGTCGCACATAGAGAATAGAGATTTTCTAATTTCGAATTTGCAGTTTTAAAATATTAACTACTAATTTCGATTTTCATTAAAGATTAAATAATATTATTTATTTAACTGCACTAATTTTGAATTTCTATTTAATGGGGAAGTGGCGGATTTTAGGGGAGTGGGAAACGTTTTGGATTTTTACACCACTAATTATTATTATTATTAACATCTAATAATTAACCAAACTACCCTATTTGCCCTTTTAGTTGGTTACCTTCCTCTCCTCTCTCTCCTCTTCCTATTGGCTAGCCAAAGCTTAAGCAACTTCTTAAGTTTGGGGCTTAAGGATGTGATCCAACCCGGGATCGGGCCCATGGCAACTAACTATAGGACTGTCTATATCGGAAGCCCAGACGATCCTGCTAATCCGGCTATAGCGTAAAAAGTAAAAACAGTATTTTCCGTTTTCATTTTGTCGACGTGGGTACTCCGTTCACCTGTTTGTAATTTATAAAGGTAGGCCACACCGTAGCCGAAGAATTAAAATAAAAAAAAATAGAAAAATGGTCCTTTTTTCCCTCCTTTCCCCGTTCACCGTTTCCTTACCTTCCCAATAAAACCCCAAACGCCAAAACCCCCCCGCTCTTCATCTTCTCTGACAGTTCCCCAGCACTTCTTCTGCTGCTCCGTCCTCTCACCTACTCAGACCACGCGGCGCCCGCTCGCAGAGATCGTTGCCGACGCCGGAGCAGCCGTCCCACCTCTGCCGCCTTCACGGAGACTCACGCGTTCGTCGTGATTGTGAATGCCACGCGAGGTTTCTCTTCCTTCCCTCTTTCTCCTTCCGGTTGTAGCTCACAGTTCCGAAATGCCTCTTCCATCTCCGGCTTCAAAATCTCTCGGCGATTTCTGTTCTTATGCAAGCTCCACGAGTTGCTTTTTCTCCGAAATGCACTGCACTTCTCTTTGCCCTTTCGTTTCTGAGGATTCTTGCTCTTTGCTGTGCGCTCATTTTCTCTTATTTAGCCGCTTTTAATTCCCTGTTTCGAGTCTATGGCCGAATGCTTCTGGTTGTTTCCTGAGAAAATCCGGGAAAACGGATTCTAGCGAGAGATTTTTTTGTCGTTTTCCGCGACTAGAAACCACACAAATCGCCATGTACGGGAGACAGTGCGCTCCGATTTTGTTCATTTGATTGGCCTTTACTTTGACAATCTACTCACGGATAGCCGTTTGATTTCTACAGGAATTGAAAATGGAAGGCCAAGGATCTGTAGCAGTGACGGTGAGGAAGATGAATCTTACTCCAAAGGCTATTATCCATCAGAAGTTCGGTCCCAAGGCATGTTACACAGTGGAGGAAGTTCAGGAGCCTACACAGAGTGAATGCCCTGGGTTGTGTATCCCACAGAAGGGACCGTCTCTTTACCGCTGCAGATTGGAACTCCCTGATGTTTTGATCGTCACCGATACTTTCAAAAAGAAGAAGGAAGCTGAGCAATCTGCAGCCGAGATGGCTTTGAAGAAGGTTCTGTTTGTCGTTCTCATTCAGTAGGCTGTCAAATGAAATTTTGCATTTTAATTTTTCTGAATTTGACTCTGTCAGCGTTATGCCTTTGTTGCTTTCTGGTGTGTGGACGAAAATGTCAATCGTGCTGATGGGGAAAGTGAGAATTTGGTTATCTAAGTCTTGTCGGGTGTTGTTTTTTGCTACCTAATTTTCAATTTTATTTTTGTCTTCTCTGATTCTGCTGCTTATGTATATTATTTGTTGCTTGCTGCTGCAGCTAGGTATCCATCCTGCAACTGATAATCCAACTGCAATGGATCTATGTGATGCCTTAGTTCAACGGCTCAAGTACTTATTCTCAGAAGAGGTTTGTGCAGAAATATGCGGCTTAGCAAGTTCCAACCCTTGATAGATGTGAAATGCTCGTAATTTAGCCCATGCTAATCCTTAGTGGGATCAGCAAATGCATACGTGCTTGTCTTTTTGAAGGTTTTGGGTATTTTGACATGGGCTCTTTGTACGAGGATATCGTTCCTTGGCTGCATTTTGTGCTATGCTTAAATTTTTTAAGTATGAAGCTTTTAGATACCTCAGTTATCTTATGATTATTGTGACATGCTTGTCCATGTTCTTGTTGATAGCTTGGCCAGTAACCATACTGACAAGTCTTTTGAATTTCGTGTTTGGCTGTGGTGATTGGTGAAGTTCCTTTCGTCTTCGCATCCATTGACTGGTCACCTTAGAGGAGCTTCTCGCAGAGCTGGTGATCTTTGTGGTTCAGTGCCCTCTTCAGTTTTTGCCACCTTTGACACAAAGTTGAGCAATATATGTAAATCACTGAATCCCAAGGTGGATTCTAATCCTTTCCTTGCTTTGCCAATCATTACAAGTGCTGCGACGAGGTTGTCCTCCTCTGTTTTAGTGTCCGAAAGTCGACTTTCACTTCAGAGACTGAGTCCGTACCCTCCTGAGGTGTTTTACTCCTCTAGTGTTCAACAGTCTGATTCTTCTGAAAGGATATCGGTTGATGCTATTTATATACCATCTTCGCTCGATGAACACGTTCGACAAGTGACTCTTCATTTGTCTTCATCTGGTTATTACATGGACATTATTGCAGAGAAGCTTGGCGTTGAAAATGGCGATAGGATTTTACTGTCAAGGTGGGTGGTGACTGCTGTACGTGTAAGGGATGGTTTCCCTGTAATGCATAGACTATATGTTTAATTCTGATTGCATGCCACGTGATAACAAATGCCTTAGGTGTTCAGTCCAGTTACAGGAAATTTTTTGGTGCTTTTATTTCTGAAAGTGTCTTAACATGTATCTACAGGACACTTGGTAAAGCTTCTTCAGAGACTAGATTATACTTTGCTGCCCCTGGATATCATCTGTTGGAGGTGTCCTCAGACCCTGGTGCAGTAAAAGACAATCCCCTAGAAGGATCATTAAATGCAAGAGCAAGTTACTTCTGTGGCCAAGTTGTCCATGGTGATGCTATTATGGCTTCCCTTGGATACACTTGGAGGTCTAAAGACCTCTTTCATGAGAATTTGACCTTACAATTGTATTACAGGTCTCTTACTTCTCTGAAGTTCAATTTATTTGGGTTTTAATCTTCACATCCTTTGTGTATACTCTTGTTGTATTGCTGCTTTGAACTATTTGTCTGAACAAACCTCTGACATCCTCAACATAAATTATATGTTAGCATGCCGCCAGAATTACACTGAAAAAGTAGTTATTCTCAAATGTTATGTTTTGTTTGGCAGGTTACTAGTCAGCACATTTCCAGGTGGAACTTATAAGTTGTCAAGAGAAGCTGTGCTTGCAGCAGAATTGCCTTCGCGGTTTACAACAAAAGCATATTGGAGGGGTTCATTTCCAAAAGAAGTTCTCAGTACTTTCTGCCGTCTGCACCGATTGTCTGAACCTGCATTCTCTGTTATAAGTTTGCCTTCACCTGAAAACTGTTTATCAAGGGTGCACAAAAAGGTGAAACTCAAAGATACATCCACATCAGAAATGGAATGTCTGAATGAGAGACCTACTAATGCTACTGGTGAGACAGACTCAATGGAGTCTGGGAGCACTTTTAGATGTGAAATAAAGATATATTCCAAGCGTCGGGATTTGCTCATGGAGTGCTCACCTACTGATCTATATAAGAAGCAGAGTGATTCCGTTCACAATGCTTCTCTGAAAGTTCTCTCATGGTTGACTGCATACTTTAACAACTTTGGCATTCCCTTAGAACAGCTAAGCTCTTATGGAGAAAACCTTGGTATCCAACTTTATCCTGAACTTTTCTTTAGAGAGTTTGTGCTTTATCCATATGTTGGCGATAATAGCATCGGGAGGAATGCTGAACAAAAACTATTAGAATCAAAATGTGCAGATATGTTGTATTCTCTATCAGAACATGGTGTATTCTCATTGAGAGTAGAAGGTTGTGATTCTGGTGCATATCCATCTAATGGATCTCTACTGTGTGTAAGCTATTCTGTTATTTTAGCAACAGAAGGCAAAGAAATGAAAGAACTTCTTGAACAGAAGGATGAGTTTGAGTTTGAGATGGGCACTGGAGCAGTTGTTTCCTCCCTTGAGGCTGTTGTGACACAATTGTCAGTTGGTCAGTCTGCTCTCTTCAATACGAGGCTACCCCCTGAATATTTTGTTTTAGCTGCAGGGACTGATTCTGGAAGGATACTTTCATTTATGTCTTCGCGTAAGTTGCTCCCATTTTCTCCTCAAATCTCCAATATATTATTTTCCGTTCTGTCATTTACTCGCATGTTTTCTGAACACTGATTTATGGGGTTTAATGAATACTGATATAAGTTTCTCCCATCCGTTCTGTTGATTTTTTTTGGGGAGAAACCAGTTCTTTTAGGTGCTTCCTAAATTTGAACAGCCTTTTATCCCTCCTCGTCAACTTCTCACTGAATCGTGAATAGGATAGAACATCCTTTAGGAATTAGGAGCTTTAGATTTGCTATGAGTGCGATGTTTCAGTGCCTTTTCCCATTCAGTAACATAATATAAGGGCCTATCATCCAGCTAATAGTTAAAACTCTAAACTACCCTAGTAAGATTCATCATTGTGCATATTCTCCTTGAATGCCTTCTGCCGTTGGCCTTAATTCTGATGTCTAATAGTGAACTTTATTCTGTTACTGGTCCTGCAGATAATTGTTACTTGCAATATTCAGTTTCCTTGTTGCATGTAACTGAACCTCCTGAAGAAAGAATGGAGCAGGCTCTTTTCAGTCCTCCGCTCTCAAAGCAACGGGTGGAATATGCTGTCCAGCATATCAGAAATTCTTCTGCTGCTTCCCTAGTAGGTGGCTTTGAATTCTAATCGGGTAAAATTGTGACTTGTGAGTTAAGTACATGGAGTTGTTCTCTGAAAATACTACTCATATTTTCTAGGTTGACTTTGGATGTGGATCCGGAAGTTTGTTGGATTCACTATTAGATTATCCAATTTCTCTGGAGACAATTGTTGGTGTAGACATATCCAGGAAGAGTCTTAGCCGTGCTGCTAAGGTCCGGAGACTGAATACTGTGCTTTATTCCTATCGTAGAATAATGCCCTTCCTATCATAAACTGATCTGGCTTACAAATATTCTTCCCATGTTCTCAATTTCCTTAGATTCTTCATTCCAAGCTTGCTGCAAACACCGACATTGCTGTCAAATCTGCAATTCTATACGATGGTTCCATCACTGTTCACGATCCACGGCTGTGTGGTTTTGATATTGCCACTTGCTTAGAGGTTTGATCTTAATCTCTGACCTCCCACTCTCTCTTGTGTAACTATCAGGGGCGTGTTTGCTTAAGCTTTTGCCTAAAAATACTTTTTTTTTGTTTCTCAAGTGTTAGAGACGTGAATAAATAGTTTGATTATTAATGGAATGCTAGATAGTTTGTTTAATAAGAAAGAGACGATTGGGTTTCGAGAAATGAATATTATCTTTATAACTTTAAGACTAGTTTTAATTTGTAGGGGCAAATGAAAAATTTATTAGTGAGATAGGTTTTATATGTAGGAATTTAGGTTAAATAGTTGGTTTAAAAATGCTGGATTGAAAATATGTGCTTGTTTCAACTTTCAAGTAAACTTCTCTTGAACATACTCGTTTACAGCCAAAACAAACACACCCGTGATGGTGATGTTTGTCTTTGCATTTCTAAAACTGCGGTTGAGATTTTGGGTTTTGTAGGTGATTGAGCATATGGAGGAAGAGGATGCCAGTCTGTTTGGAGATGTGGTATTGAGTTATTTTCGTCCCAAGATCCTCATTGTTTCCACCCCCAACTACGAGTACAATGTGATCCTTCAAAAGTCGGCGGGAAGCCAAGAGGAAGATTCGGACGAGAAAGTCCACTCCCAGACCTGCAAGTTTCGGAACTTCGACCACAAGTTCGAGTGGACAAGACAGCAGTTCAGTGAATGGGCGTGCCAGCTGGCCGAGAAACACAATTACAATGTCGTGTTTGGAGGTGTTGGTGGCACTGATGGTGTCGAACCAGGGTTTGCTTCTCAGATTGCCGTTTTCAAGAGCAAGGAGGCGAGGCTTGTTGAGGAAGGAGCGAGTGGCGATGGCGCTTCTGCAACCGGGATGGACTCGGAACTAGGGTACAATGTTATATGGGAGTGGAAGAAGAGTAGTGATGAGCAATAGGTCCTGGGATTTTCTGACTTCTCGTATATATGGAAATCTGTCAAGATTTAGGGAGGTAGTAGGGTTTGTGGAACTTTGGGTGGTCAAAGGAATTATGGAGGCCCAAGGAAAACATGCCTGACAGGAGCAAGCCATAACCATATGCAAGTACTGGTTTTGCTTAGTTAACTTATCAACTATAAGATCTTACAAAAGTGTAGTTAGTCTTACAAATACCTGGAAAAGGAAAAGTTTCTTGGCCGTTGTTATTTTGCTGTTCCAGCTCTTCTCGACACATTTTCAAACTTGATATGATTGAAATGAAAACTCAACAAAGGTTGCCCTATAATGAGGAGTGTGCAATGGGTTGTTCGTACTGCATCGTACCAGACCATATCGACACTTGAATCACATCATATTGAATTGAATATAATGTGGTTAGGTCTTTGCTTCCATGAATTTATAAGTACTAAAGAAAAATGAATTGGATTTAGTGCACTGTTAGTTCTGTTGTTGATCCTAATGTCTTTCACTATTGTACCGTCGTTCTCATAAGATTCGGACGGAACGTTGCACACCCCCGCCTATATTGAACTGTTTCAAGGATGTGTTAGCAAAGATGCATTTCAATTTTCAAGTAGATGACCATGAAGGTGAATCATGAGTTTGGGTGACCAATCCTTGTTGGCTCGGTGGCATGAACCATTTTTGTATCTAGCCTACTTGTACTTGTGATATTCTATAGCAGAAAATAGAACCATGTCGGCGCTTAGGATTACCGTCTATAGGTCAAAATTGAGATTAATGATATTTTATGCCTCTATGATTGGATTGTCAAATTCAGTTCTCACAAAAATTAGTGTGAGAATAGTATCCAAAATTGTCATGTGAATACAACTTGCCTTAGTGCTCACACCAAATTGTTTGCACTTCTCATAACTTCTTTTTTCATTTCTAAACATAGATATTGTTAGATTTAATTTAAGAAACGTGGTAGTGAGAATTTGTTAAAAAAATAAATAAAAAAATAAATAATTATGAGAAGATGCTTCAATTGCTCATGCAAAACAATGTGAGCCAAATCCATGTGAATGGACCTCTCCATCTCCCACATGATTATGGATCCCAAAAAAAGCCCAACCAAGGAACAAAATTCGAACCAGAAAAGTGAAATCCAGAACGAAAAAAAGGAATCAACCGCGTCATTCCACCATTTTAAGTTTTCTGAAAATTTCGATTTGCCGCTTTATGTTCCGTTCCCTACAAGGACAAGGAAAGCCCTAAACTTCGTTTTCAATTCTTTCCTTCTCTCTCTATAAATGATAAATCTGGAACCCATTCTACTACAGAACCGCCGATCGCCATTTTCTCAAATCTGAAATTCCTTCCTTCCCTCGCCGCCTCCCGTCAAAAGGAAACAGAAATAAATTTTCCATGTCGGTCTCAACAGCTTACTCTCTGCACCTGTACGGCTCCACGGCAGGCGACGTCATCCCCTTCGATCCCACTGCGAAGCTCGTAGTTGCCCTGAGGTACAGGTACCAGCTCCAGCTCCCGACCAGCGAGGGCGTCAACGTCCAATTGGACGACGTCACCGTCCCGGAGGTCCGCCGGGGGTTCAAGTTCCCGCCCGACGCCTTCCGCTCCGCCTCGCTGAGAAAGGAATTCGTCAGCCGGGCGCTGAGGAACGTGATCGGCGGCGGCGGATGCGCGGAGGACGAGTCGGCGCGCGAGGAGCTGGCGCAGCGAATCTCGTCCTTCGCGGTGGAGACAGCGGCCAAGTACGGGATAAAGACTTCCGCGGTGGTGGCGATGGTCGGCGTCAACAGGGTCGAGGTCGTCGGCCGCCAGGAGGTTGTGGATTTTCTTGCCGGCCAACAACGGCAGCAGCAGCAGCAACACAAAACCAGCCAGCAGCAACAAGACGACTCTGGCTTAACAGATTAGCTCTTCTATTGCTTTCCCCCCTTTTTTTCCTTCACTTCTTTGTTTAGGTGTAGCTAGTTGTTTAGGTGGAGAATGTAGATAGGGTAACTTTTGTGCTATACACAAGTAGAGGGAAGATGGGCAATCAACCCACCCCTGAAGTTTTGGTCATGGTTGCCTGCTTGTAACATTTGTATTTCCACGAGTTTTGTTCGACTGCGTTTGCTAGCTGATGATGCATTGGCGCAGTCTTTTTGCTATAATGAATGTTATCGATGTTGTGAAATGGGAAATTTGATGCTTTGCTGAGCAGTTCATTCTCTTAGATGAACAGGAAAAGGTCCAATCTTGAGTACTCGTAATACTCCATTCTGTGTCCTGCATAACAGAAACTCGGATGCCTATTTTCTTGTGATAACGTTACCAATGTTGGGTTGTGGTGAAGTTTCTATCTTTGCATTCCATTGGATGATCAAAACGCTTGGAGCCAGAGATGGTGATCTTAGTGGTTCAGTACTGGTTTTCTGTTCTTTCTCATTGAATTCTTTGAATTAAGGAGGAATTGCAGATTGCAGAATGCATTTCTCTCCTCTCTGTGGCTGTGAGTTATGATACATCTCCCTATTGGTGGCTTTTTCTATTTGCTGTTTATTGGTGGGTTTCTATTAGATGCACAGTTCAGAGCTTCTTGCTAAGATTGGACATTAGAGTCTAGAGACCTGAGATACAGTCAGTATAGCTGCCATGTGGGTTTGTTGTATTGGTGGGTGGCAATTCACCAAAGCGGTGGCTGTTAGGATAGGCATATCTAATGATTGATAAACTGGTTGACAGAGTCTTTAGCAGAGTAACGTGACCAACAAGGATAAAAAAACTTGCATACCAAGTTTCAAGCCGTTGACTCGACTCCAAAAGAGAGTCCAAGATAGGCAGCTGAAAATGCTCCATCTCAAACTGAAAAATGTTGGCGAAGTAAGAAGAATGACGTTGATCTCCCCTACCACAAATAGTAATCATGGTTGTAAATTTAGAGTTCTCGATTTAGTGTTAAAATTTGTTAAGAATGTGGAAGTTATTTATTTTATAAAAAAAATATTGTTTGGTGTTTGGACAAATGAAAGAGAGTGAGTAGTCTAAGAGATAAATATATCTACTGAATCATATGGATGACCAAAATGTCTAAGTGAGACTAATTAGTGAGGTTAAGAGCATATACTTATGAGTTATAACATGTAATCGGATAAGTTTAGTGCAAATATTTAAAATATTAAACTCGTATCAAAATCACTACTTTTGGTATCGGATTCAAGGAAAACTCATCTTAAAAATTAATGTTGACGGGATTTTCACTAGTAAAATCGAATTAACTTCAGCTTGGTACCCACAATGATGAGTTATCTTCGACATCATTAAAGTAAACACGCACGTGATTCTCTAATTTCTTACAAAGATAATGTATCAACATCTTACAAATGTTGTAGCTATCTCTAATCCTTGTCCCATATCTATAGCAAAATGGTTACACGTACTCTCTTAGTTTGTTCAAAATCTTATATAGGTTCTTCTGATGAAACTGAAAGGAGAGAGAGGGTGTCCTTATCCAAGATCCCTTTTACTTGAAAAATAACCATAATCATCAAAACATAGAGATAACTGTAAACATAACTAAATGGTTTGTTCGTTAACATGGTACAAGAGCCTTCTGATAGAAAAAAATGGTATCAACACTTTCGATCCAAAGGTTCGTGTTCGTATCCTTACAACGACCTACAACATACTAAATGATTTAGCACAAGGTATGCTATGTTGAGAAACAATTATCCTTATACTAGAAATAATTATTTCTCAAACTACAATAATCAATTCACAACTAAAAATACTATTCAGCATTCACTTCACACCAACAATCAATCTATTAACAAAGAAATTCTTGTATATTCCATCGACTTTACTTTCTCTAATTTTTCGCCGTATATAAGCTTTAAAAATCCTGAAATTTTAATTTTAGGCGGCAGAAACAAACACATATTTAAAAATTACTCGGCACGAAGGCTTAGTTATCCACGGGAATACAAGAAATTCAAATGGCATAATTCCCAGTTTGGACCAATATATATAACCCCACAATTCGACGAGTCCTTAATCAATCCGGCAATTAATTAAAGTTGGAATTAACATTCTCTTCCATTTTTCTGTCTCGAAAATGAATCTCAGAAAGGCCGGTTTCCTTCTCCTCCTGGCTTTTCTGGTCATATCTGCGGCTGCAGCTAGGAGCCATGTCCACCCGGAGAAGACGGCGGCGACAAAAAGAGGAACCCTCGTCGCCGCCGGCATAGCAGTTGCAAAGCCCGAGCTTACATGCGATGGCGATACTTATTGCGGCGATTACGGTTGTTGTGGATCATGTGACAGCGCTGATCCTTCCAAGTGCGATTCCTGTTGTCAACCCATTTTCGTGCCGCCGACAGAGATTCCGGCCGTCGGCGATCCATGAGCAACGATGCCACACTATTATGCATACTTGAATGAATGAAATGTTGTCTTCTTTTTTTTTTTTTTTTTTATAGTTTGTTGGTCGCCGGTGTACGGGTACTACTAAAGTGTTCATCGCTATGAAACAGAGTGAGAGGCTTTATGAGGTTCCTATCGAGTTTGCTTTTAGGATTTGTCTGAAAGAAAGTTGATGTTTCTCTAGTCTCTACTCATATGTAATTGTGCTTGGAATAAGATGCCTCTATATCTTATAGAGTCCTCGATTGTGGATATCCATTCTGATATATGGAAAATAATGTGTTTCTATTACGTGATATATGATTATGATCTTTTATGTGTTGTCCTCTTTAGCAAGTACTCAGAAAGGAAAATCTAAAAATATAACGTTGCCACACCTATATAAATAATTTATTGAAGCGAGTGTGGAAATGAAGAATTGTGCGATCATAACTTCATAAGTAGAGATGATTGGTCCTCTCGGACTATTTATTAATTCTGGTGAGTATGAATTTTTCGATTGTACGTGATGGGTCCTGACATGGAGATTCACATTTTAGTGATTATCTTGGTCGTGAAATTACGAGATTAAATTGATTAGTAGACACTCTATTTACATATGATGTTTAATGAATTCCAAAAAATTCCCTAGAGCTTTTTTCGCATTGTACTTTGTGGTTTGTGTTTCTTGTTAAACTGCATATTTTATCTGTTAGTATTTTTTGAGTTACTCTCGTCTCTCGTTACACAATCATATTTGGATATTTGGTTTTTGTTCCCCGAATAAATTAGTTTCGGATAATTTGTAGTAAACTAGTCCTCGTGGGATCGATACTCCACTTACACTTTATTACTCGATACAATATGTATACTAGTAGGATTTTGTTGCATCACATCCATGCATATTATGATAATTATTAGAAAACTAAGAATCTATGTTTATTAATGAATGATTGATTGAAAAAGTTAGACAGAAGATCATCGAAGCTTAGCTTTTATATTGAAGGTTAGGGCTGAGAAAATAGACCCGACCTTTTGAAAAATTATGGACTAAACCAAACTATACAGTTTGGTCCGGACCATAGACAATTAAAAATTGTCTCATCTGGTCAATGGTCGGTATTATATGATGTTTTGATCTCTTGGTATGGTCTGGTTTAGATCACGCTTTACCGGACCAAACCGTGGACCCAGGCGACTTCCCAATACGTGTTAGCAACCCACTCGACCACTCTCCCTACTCCCCTACGAGACCCAAGCATTGGCGGAGCCATGTTGTTGAATGTGGGGTCAATGGACCCCACTTGGAAGGTTAGGCCAACGTCAAAAAATGCAATTTTTCAAAGGAGGAGAATGGGAATTGAACTTTGGACCCCATGCTTCAAACTCAACAACTTTACCTTTAAGCCATAAGCATTATTTGATTAATAATTGGACCCCACAATACTAATTTCCTGGCTACGCCAATGGACCCAAGCCTTAATTCTAATTTTGCGAATCTCGTCTCCTCCTTCATTCACAACCACATTTCACTATAGAGCAGAGACAATCGTGTTTGCATATGACATTATGTTAATGTTTATGACGTTATGGTGCAAGTTGAGATGCTTTGACTTTGTATCTTTGTTATTTACTTCGATTAAGGGTGTCAAAATTATTCATGCATGTTGGAATCTCTGTTTTCAGGGGGGAAAAACAAAAATTTTCTCGATTATTGGTTCAGTGCTGACTAAAAAATTTGTTCATTGTTAGTTCAATGTGGTCTATTTGTACCAGAACATATCAGACCAGACCGCATAGGTGTGGTTTGGTCTGGACCATACAGTATGTGATCTGGTCTCTGGTCTATACTACAGGCTCTTGGTCTAGACCGTAGACCGTATATATGGTCCAATCTGGACCAGACTGCACCCTTTCTCAGCCTTACTAAAGCTTACGATGACGAGGAGAGAGAAAGAAGCGGGAGTAGCCGATATAACAAATTCTCAACAGCTAACTCAGGCTTTTACATATAGACACCTATACTATGTAAACTTGACTATTTAATCTTATATAAATTACATAACAGAACCTAAACTTATGACAATATTCATTTAAGTTCTATCTCCTGTTATTATACCCTCCTACAAACGAAACATGGACAAACTTCATGTTGAGTTTGGAAACCAAATCGGTGAAAGTATGTAATGGTAATGCTCAGCCTTAGTGAATGAATCAACTAGATGTAAGGTAGTTGATCTGTGTTGCATTTTGAGTTGATTGGCTAGAACTTGATCTCGAGTGAAGTGACGATCGATCTCAATATGCTTAGTTCGAGCATGTTGGATGCCATTTCAGTCATCTTCATATTAGATAGACTGTCACAATAGATGAGGTATGGTTGTTGGGGTTTTGAGGAAGCTGATGGAAGAGGAACTTCATCCATTGAAGTTCTTGAGCTGTGTCGGTCAGTGCTCTATAATCTGCTTCAACTGAGGACCTTGAGACTGTTTGTTGCTTCTAAGACTTCCATCTGACTATAGCATTTTCTACAAAAACACAGTAACCAGTAGTTGATCTATGAGTATCAGGGAAGCCAACCCAATCTGAGTCACTAAAAGCAGTAAAGACGAACATTTGATTGTGTGGGGAAAGAAATCCTTTAGTTGGGGTGATTTTGAGATACATCATATATGAGTAGTCTAGAGTGGCCTGCTCATGGGAAGTGTAGGAACTCCAAGAAATTGGTTAAGTTGATTGACAGTATAACTAATGTCAGGCCTAATGTTGCATAGGTATCAGAGTTTATCAATCAAGGTTCCCATCATGAATGGAATGATAAATCCTAGATGTAGATGAGCTGTTGTGTGTTTACTAGCTAGGAAACTAGTATCACTAAGAATGCCCAAGGTATATTCCTTTGACAAAGATGTATACCTTGAGAGATACGAGAAATCTTCATGCATAGGAAATATTTAAGTTGCCTGATCAGGTCTTTAATGGTAAAAGTTTTGTCAAGAGGGAGTAATCACTAGTAGAGCAGTGGAATAAGTTCCTGAATCCCGAGTATTTCGTGAAGAAGGAGTAATTTATGAGATTTTTTTTTGTACCCTAGGAACTCTAATATAGTAGCTAGTTTTGCAAATCACTGTTTAGTACTAGCCTGTTTTAGGCCATAGAGGGACTTAACTAGTATGCAGAATTTATGTTTGTCGGCAAAGATGTGATGAGTCCAGGAGGTTGGATCATGTATAATACCTCATGGAGATCTTCATGTAGGAATGCAATATTGACATCTAGTTGCGCTAAATGCGAATTGTTTATAGAAGCAAGGGCAATGATGATTAAGATGACTACATGTGCAAGTGTATTCATGGTAGTAACTCCAGGGGTTTGATTGTAGCCCTTTGCTACTACTCGAGCTTTTTGTTTATCAATAGAGCTAACATGTTTTTATTTGATACAGAAAACACATTTGTTGCAAATAATAAGTATATCAGCAGAGGGTCAACAACTATCCATGTTTTTGTTTTGTCAAGAGAACCTAGTTATGAGTTGATAGCTAGATTCCATTATGAATGTTTAGAAGCTTGTTTATATGTCTTAGACTCTTGTTGTAATGTGATGGTCATGGAAAATCTCTTGTGAGCTTGACTTAAGGAACTATAAGTCATAATTTCCTGAATTGGATAAGTATTATCCTTACCAGGTGGGGCAGTACAGCTGATAAGATTGCATTTGTAATTTGTTAAGTGAGCAGGTTTTTTAGTGATTTCGTAGTGGTTGTGTACCAGTGTGTGAAGAAGTATCAGCGCAAACCAACTTATGAGATTGAACATCAACTGATGGAGGTAAATTGTTGTGTGTAACGGGAGCTGGAGATTGAGAATATGAGCTGGAATGTTTCCAGGAAATAGAAGGAGAGTAAGTAGAGTTAGCAATGTGTGAAGTTGTTCCCGAACTCATATATGTATGAGATGGGATTGTAATTGTCTCATTCAGGATTAATCGGAGAATAAACAGGTATTGGTAAGTCACTGTGTGCGATTTCTAGTTTAAAGAAGAAAAAAAAAAGGAAATATAGTTTTATGAAAAATAACATCTTTGGAAATGTAATCGTCATTATGAGCAGGTGATTCGTGTCAAAATGATGTCAATCGTCATTTGTTGCTATTAATTAAAATTCAAAATTAGATCTCTTAAGACTAGTTTTAGAGTTGGGTGCATAATATGCACTAATTTTTGTGACTGTACCGTAGAAGGCACCATATATATATGACAGAGGATAGCATACGTATGATACATGCTAACATTACTCTACATTCAACTAGTTTTACTATTTAGATCATGAATTAACCAAAGTTTGAGACATGTATTACACCCTAACCTCCAACGAGTGAACCCTAGGACTTAATCTAAATACAAACTATCAGATTCATTAATTAACTTGAGCAGGAGATTGAGAAACAGGAGCTAGAATGTTTCCAAGAATAGAAGGAGGTGAGTAATTAACTAGAGGTAGGAATGTGTGAATTTGTTCATAACTCATATATGTATGAGATGGGATTGTAATTGTCCCAATCAGGAATAAACGGATAATAAACAAGTATTGGTAAGTCATTGTGTGTGAATTCTGGTTTAAAGAAGTAAAAAAAAAAAGGAAAGAACACATTGGACAAGACTTCTTTCGATGCTAGCACCTGAGTGGGACGACCATTGATTGATCACTGAGACTATATCTCCCATCGGTAAGGTGAAAATGGAACATCCTAATGACACCATCCTCCAAGTATTCTTAGCAGTAGGGCATTCCAACAGAAGATGGTTAATGGATTCTTCATTGCATCCGCACATAACACACCTATTCGCCAACACCCAACCACGATGTTGCAGATTATCTAAAGTGAGTATCGTCTTGTGCCACACCAGCCACATAAATCCGCATATCTTGGAAGGTATGAAATGCTTCCAAACCAAGTCATTGGGGAAGTCCTACACACCTGGAAAACGAATGTCAACTAGGAACATGTACATTGATTTCACTGAAAAAGAGGACTCTTTTCCAAGCCTCCAAACCACACGACCAGGACTACAGCTAATCCTATGAGAATTCAAATTTAAAGAATCAAAGAAAGCCCCTCTCTCCCTCTCTGCTCCCCCTGAAGAGTAATAGATAGGGGAATGTTCCAATCAAGTAACTCACATGTGTCAGTCGCAACCTCGGAGATCATTGCATTGGGGAGAGTTGCCACAGTAGCAATTCGAGGGAGCATATCAACGAGTCGCCCTTCTGGAATCCAAGTGTCGTGCCACAAAGAAACACCAGTTCCTGGTCCTGGATCAATGTAAGCACCTCTCCAGAAACTGTTGTTGACTTTGGCAATATTCGCCCAAATAGAGCTACCAAAACCCTTATCAGGAATCCTAGTTCTCCACTCTGAATTAGAATGCTGATACTTAATCGCAATAAGCTGCCTCCACCAGCTGTCCCTTTCAGTTGCAAATCTCCATATCCATTTGTTTAAATTCATGGAGGAACAAACAATAAATATTGTTCATAACATGGACAAAGTAAATTCTAAGACCATGAAAACAATTATTTGTATTTGCAAATATTTTTTAACATCAAATTTTTGTGCACAATGAAATGCATGAAAACATGGAAGAGATTATTCAAATGCAAGCGAAGGAGTATCTGTCGGGTTATATTGGAGATCAATATGTCATTAATGGAGATGAAGACCTTACTACAGCGGAGATGATGATGTTGCTCATGGCATAGGAAGTGCAAACAAGCAAAAAAGAAAACGTACAGTATTATATGGCAATGAGGAGTAAATATAAAATTTTCACAAAACTTATAGGAGTCGGATTCCTGACATAGGGTTTATCTTTCATTTTTTGTAAAAAAATTATACTCGATAACAATATGATGTCATCTTTTGGATGGGTTTTTTCATTTTTTTGTAAAACAATTATACTCTGTAATCAATTTAGAATGTAAAAAAAAAAAAACAAAATGATGTCATATTTTGAATGGTTGAAGTATTATAATAATAATAATTTGAATTCTTTTACGCTACAAAGCAATTAGAATGTTATGTAATTTCATAAACTTTTATTTTTAACATTCTACTGAAGAGACGCTAATTTCACAGACAAATTGCTATGACTATTTACGCGATTGACAAATAAATCCGGTCGGGCCCGTGACTATTCGATATATGAGATATACCGAATGACGCATCCAATTTATTACTATTTGATATTATCAAATGATTACTTAATTTTAGGGATTGAGATTTGAATTCATTTTGGGGTGTTATTTAGTATTCAGGATTACGGGCATAAAGATTGAGATTGGTATATTAATTTTTGAGAAACAACAAAAATTAAAAATAATTAAATATAGGACACATACTTTGCTTTTTCCTTCATTCTTTGACAATTCACATGCCCTCATCTAACTCAATTTTGACTTTCCAATTTAGGTCACTCTCGTCTCTCACTCAATCTCTTGTTATTTTCATTACACCAAAAAGTAGATACTCTCATTAGTCGTCTCTCAACCTCCAATCCAACGATAAAGATTACCAATGACAATAATTGAGATATCACCATATCCTCCCTTCTCCTTATCCATGTCGTAGTTCTAGATGTACTACAGACTCTGGCTAGTCTGCTTGTGCTAAATAGGAATTATAATGAATCCGTTCAATGGAGACTTGAATGAATCCAATCAATGATGTCTTCTATTAGTTTTTGTTAAAAAAAATTCACCTCAAATTCTTAACCAAAAATTTCAAGCACGAAGTTAAACCTAGAAATCTAAACTATATAAATGCTCGAGATTAAGACCGTTATTTATATATTTGATTATTAATTGTGAAGGTAATTAGTTTCGTTTCGTATATCAATTGGGATACCAAAATATTTTGAGATTGGGATATCAAATTTATTTTGAGATTGATTTTAGGGTGTAATGCAGTATTTGGTTTTGAATACCGATATACTACCGATTTCCACCTCTATTTTTGAGAACCATATTTTAAATAATAATTTTTTAAATGCAAAAAATATTTTTTAACTATTAAAAATTTAAGAACCATAAAAAATAAAATTTATATTATTTGTAATAATTTGTTTAGGGTAAGCGGAAAATAGATGATCGAGGTGGACAGGTGGTATATCGATTATTGAGAAAAAAAAACAATTAACGAAGAAACCTAATATCCCAAAACGACGTCGGTCTCAGAGAAATCGCAACCACTCGAACCTCCAGGTCAAGAAGAACAGAAAGCAGCCCAAACGGCTACTAATATAGAAAAGGGGAAAAAACGGCTCTTTTCTTCCTCCTTTCTCAATTTGACTCACTCTGTTTTCTCGCCCTTTCTTCTTTCCCTCGCAAACGGCAATAAACTTTCTCAGTAAACAAACAACAGAATCTCCCCCTTCTTTCTCACTAACAAACTCCTCTCCTTCTTTGTTTCCGGTAAACTTCCTCGGCCGTTTCTGAGCAGAAACCAGAAGCCGGGCAGAAAACAGTGCGAATATCTGTCTCCACGCGATCAAAACTGAATCTTTCCGTTTCTTTCGTCTTTGATTAAAAGGGTCGCCACAGAAGAACTTTCCGGCAATGCGGCAGAAAGAGAACGATCGGGTTTGGAGTTGCGATCGGAAAGTTCAAGCTCGGGGTTTCCTCACCCCGCCGCCGACTTGGACGCCGCCGCATACTCGTGCCCAGCGTCGTCTTTTTCTGCCGCCGCCGTTCTCGGAGAGGAAGATGGAATCGCCCGCCGGGAGTTGCAAGCACGACCTCTTCCATGTCATTCACAAGGTCCCGGCCGGCGATTCTCCCTACGTCAAGGCCAAACACGTTCAGGCAAGTCAAACAAAACAAGTCGACCTTTCTTTTCTTTCCTTTTCTTTTCTTTATTGGGTATCTCAATTTCGGATGAATTTTGAATTTGAAACACCGCCTGGGAAAATTAAGTTATCTTCTTCTTGGGTTATGTAGCAAGTCTTTGGAGTTTTGCATGCCAAGTGTTCTGATAATTGCCTCTGTGGAATTTTTTTCCTTTTGTTTGTTCTGGGTTCGAACAGTTGATTGAGAAGGACCCAAGCAGGGCAGTCCCCATGTTCTGGGCCGCCATAAACGCTGGGGACAGAATTGATAGTGCCTTGAAAGACATGGCTGTAGTGCTGAAGCAATTGAACCGGTCTGAAGAGGCAATTGAGGCCATCAAATCCTTCCGCCATCGCTGCCCTCAAGAATCGCAGGAATCCATTGACAACGTGCTGGTTGAGCTCTATAAGGTAGGACGGTTCGAACCCAGTTCTCGATTTCCATATGCTTTTCGTCCCTAAAAAGAAGATCATTGCCCTGTTTCTTTTTCTTGATGATGTTTGTTCTGTTGTTTCGTACAGAGGTCAGGAAGGGTGGAGGAAGAAATTGAAATGCTTCAGCGCAAGCTGAAGAACATAGAAGAAGGAATGGTGTTCGGTGGGAGAAGGACCAAGGTCGCTAGGTCTCAAGGCAAGAAGATTCAAATAACTGTTGAACAAGAGAAGGCTCGAATTCTAGGGAACTTAGCCTGGGCTTACTTACAGCAGCACAATTATGGCTTAGCGGAACAACATTACAGGTATATGTTACTGCAACTTGATCTGTGAAATCCAAAAGAATGCTAACTTTGTTGCTTGTTCTAATGTCTATGGGGTTGGCTGATTCTTCTTCTGCAGGAGGGCTCTGTCTCTGGAGCCAGATAGGAACAAGCAATGCAACTTGGCAGTGTGTTTGATGCACATGAACAAGCTCCCTGAAGCAAGAGCTCTGCTTCAAGCTGTAAGAGCTTCATGTGTGAACCAACCGATGGAGGAATCATACGCCAAATCATTCGAGCGTGCTTATCAGATGCTGACGGAATTCGAGTCCCACCAATCAAGTGACGAACCTCCTTCTGCTTCATCTTCTCTGCAAACTCAACCAATTGGTGATCACCATGGCTGGACGGAAATTCCCTATTTTGCTGCTGCAACTCCTCCGCCTCAAAGCTTCGGCATCCTCATGAATAGCGGAAGGCATCGGCCGGGTTCCAGCCAGAAGAAGAATTGTTATGCTTCAACCACACCTGTGCTGTTCTCTCAGCCTAGAAGGTGTTTATTCGGAGGAAAGTGGGGAGCAGAGGAATTCCAGCCAATGCGCAGTTGTAGTAGTACCAACCGCGGAGAGCATCAAGAGTTGAGTGCAGGAGGGATTGAAGCTACACAGTTAAAAATGGAGGCTAGTATGGTCACCCCTCAGCTGAAATCTCAGCCAAGATGGGGGACTGTTTCTTCTTCACCTTCACCTGCTGAAGGAGACTGGAGGAAGCCATGGAGACAAGCTGCTGCAACTGCTGCGGGTACTACTCCTGGCAACAATGACAGCAATAATATAGTGGTTAAGTTTCCAGTGGGAGATGTTATCGTGATTGATAGGAAGACTAATCACAATGTTGTATCAGAAACAGAAGCTTCTTCTGTCGATGTGAAACCAGAGAGCAAGCACAAGAGTTGGGCTGATATGGTTGAAGAAGATGAAGCCGAAGCAGCGCTGGGAAAGCTACCAGTAGCTTGGAATGGTGATGAGGAAACGGGATCTTTGGATGAGAACTGGGATGCAAACGTGGCTAATGACGATAAGTGCTGTTATCCAAAGAATGAGCAGCAATGTGTCCAAGCTGGTGGAGGTGGTATATCGAGGACGACAGCTGCATCGAGACGTCTGTGCTTCGATGGAGCTGGGAAGAATATGATCAACACGGCGACTAAGAGAAGAAACCGCCTTCAGGTTTTCAAGGACATAACCCCATCTCCAGATAGTCCACGGGCATCTTCAGTGGCCATGTGAATGAACAAGAAAGAAACGGCTCTCTAAATTCGTTGATTCTTTCGTAAATGATGATTTGTGAGGCCCCCATTTGTATATCATTCTTTCGATGTAATACATACAAGTGATGAATAAATAAAATCTCCTCCCTGGAGACGAGCTGTTTCAAAGATCACAATTTCCAAACCAAGCAGTGTTTTTGTACTAACCATACAAGAATTGCATAGCATCAATCAAAAGGGGGACAAGACTCACTGAGAAGCAGAAGCATGAGGGAAGGTGAAAAGATCGAAAAGATCAATCACAGCTTAATGGAATTGTACTGCGCTGGGACAAAATTGATTGAATGTAATAATACATTTGGATCTCTCATCTGTCTATCTAAACCATAGTAGTACAGAAAGGGATTTGCAGTTGCTCGGTCAAAACTTTGATAAATCCTCCTCCGATAGCTTAAATCGTTGAATTGCAACTCCATTTTGAGCATCAGAAATCTTCCCCCATCTTCCCAGGCGAGGTTCCTAGTGCAGAAAAAACAGATGATCTGTCAGCTTATGAGGCTAAGAGATGAAACCATATTTCCTAAAACAACAAACACGAATCTGTATATGGGAGGGTTTATGTTACCTTGCCAACGCCAGCAACGAGGAACTTCCCAGATTTGGCAAAAGCCATGGAGTTTACAAAACCAACCTGAGTGTTTTGAAAAAGAAAAGGACTAGCTAAGTAACCACTAAAGGAGTATGCAGGATGAGACAATGCATAGGAAAGAGATTGTAAAATGAAAATGGTGATGTATGTTTGTTGCTAACCAGAGGAAGATCAAACAATGGCCGGATGGCTTTTCCTTTTGGAGAACTATCAATAGCCCATAAACGGACTGAGCCATTGCCAGCTCCTGATGCTGCCAAGTCGCTTCCTCTACATGCAGCAACTGAGCTTACCCAGGAATATGCTGATGACAGTAATGATAATATGTGAGTGGGACGTGCAAATCACTAGAGAGAGTAAAAGTCTAGCAATTCAAGGTATAAAACCATTTTTTATCCACAATCGACACTTTCTAAAGTATCACAGATAACAAACACCACCAGCTAGAAGCAGGTTACGTGCATCACCATTAGAGGGTTTCCGGTTGTCATTTTCTTCATTCTTGAGGTCAGATGCCAAAGCATGAGCGTTCTTGATAACGCTCACGGGCTTCTTCCTTTGTACAGTCCGAAGCTCAACACTCCCATCATCAGAGCCAGAGAAGAAATCCTCATAATCAATCAGACAACAGCTCTCTAAAGCCGAGGTAGAAGAACGAAATATCACTCGGGACTCCTCGGGGACCTATGTGCAAAATCCAGATATGAGATGTCGGTATTACACTCAATTGAAAGGAAAGTAGACTTTGATATAGAACATAACCCAGATAGAAGATCTAATGGTTTCGAATGTCACTATCTACAATAGCATGCAGTAGAAGATGCTTCATATAGGGAATTGGAAACTTACTTGTCCCCGCCCAAATAAACACTTCTAACAACCCTAAACTACGAGGAATACGGACCAAGGTGTCACGACAAATTGAGAATTATTTCTCTTTAGTACCTTAAAAAACTGCATAGTACGATCGCGTCCAACAGCCAATACCCTTTCTTTCCGTAGGCAATCTACATTTAAAACGTCACTCTGATGACCAAATAATGTGCTTATGTAAGTCCTGTCTGCAACATTCCATATCTTGATCGATCTATCAAATGAACCAGAAAAGAGTTCTGAAGTCCCATGCCTAAATGCTAGACATGAAACAGCTCCTCTATGGCCTGGGAAAGCCTGGAAGACATTTAAACAAAGATTCAAATGAGAACAGTAGAACCAGCCAGTTCAAGGATGCTCTTCCTTCTTATCACACAAACTCATAGATAGGAATATTTGACAAATAAGATATAAGAAACTAGCCAAGATACCTGAACATGTTCACGTGTCCGAGTATCCCATAAGTGAATGTGCCGATCTGACCCTCCACTAGCCAAATACCGACCATCTGGGCTAACAGCTAAAGCCAAAACACTTTTACTGTGTTTGGTAGCTCGACCTTCTGGATCCTTGGCTCCATGGGACTTCAAAATTTTCTCAGTTGGCCATTTGTATCTTTCACTTTTCCCACTCTCTATATCCCACTGTACGATTGAACCATCCTTGGAAGCAGAAAAGCCCCTCAATTCGTCATCTGACAGACACACTGCAGTGACAGGATGTGTGTGCTTCACTAGGTAGCGAAATCCATCACCAGTTTCAGGCTTCTCAACCCTAAACCAATGACGAAAGTAAATTGCCAACCAAATACAAACACATTCCACCGGTCAAATTCAAGCACAAACTATATATATCTTCCTAACTGGGTAGAAATGTAAACAGAACGAATGTATCTCCAATTCATTCACTGCTACTGAAGAGAAGTGTTATCAATTTTTGAAATGAATGGTTGAAACTTTAACAAACCTAAAAGGAAGAAACTTCCCAACTTATAGTTTCTTCAACTGCTTACCTAGAAGCAACATCCCTCCTCAAGCGCCCACTCTCCTCCAACTGTTCTTTCATCAACTTCCGAGCAACTAAGGAATCCCTCTCGCCTTCCTTTTCATACCCTATTCCTTCCTCCACTTCCCCATCGTCCTCCTCTGCAAATTTCTTCTCAATAGCCATAAATTTTTGCAGAGCCTCTTTTCCAAGCCTTACCTTCTTCTCGGCGGCTGTCTCATCGGCATATTCATCGATCTCTTCATCCTCATCGCCGTGTCCAGAGCTCGCGTCAGAGCCAGGGTACCCATTCTCCTGGTCCGACTCGCCTGACTCAATATCATCGTCCCGGAAACCGCCCTTCCGCCGCCTCTTCGAATCGGGCTTGAAAAATGAATCGCCATTGCTCTTGGATTTGTTTCCTCTGGGACCTCCCGGGCCTCGCTTCGCCGGAGCTTTGTCCTTCATGAGTAAGAAATTATCAGGGCGTCAACCCCTTCTGGCAGTTGCAGTAATCTGAGAAAGCCGCGACTTTGAAAGTTGCAGCCTTGCAGGGTATTCTGGGGAGAAACTGGGGAGGTAGGTTATTATGGGGAGAAAGCTGCAGGGGTTTAACGTTAGGGTTTATTTGTTTCTGTGGAAAGGAAGCGGCAATGTGATGACGGAGAAGCAAGATCAAGGCTGGGTCGGGTCGTCGGATCGGTGCGGTGCTGTTACTCGGGTTATCTCCAGTCAAAGGCTATCAGTACGTGGGCCGGAAGCCCAATGGCGTTCGTATACAGGCTTACTTGTTTGGGTAATAACATATATACATTCGCTACCCATTATTTTCCCTACCGTTATAAAAGAAGAGTCCAATTGTGTATTACTCGCACAAGCCCAACATTCTTGTTTTACACTTAACCGCGTCAAAGTAGTCAAACTTAACCGCGTAAAATTCCAAACAGAAACTGGCGGAACAGACTCCGGCGTATTTTTCAGGCTACCCGTCTCTTCAAAGCCGTCAAAATTGGGATTTTAAGTAAAATCGAAAATGGGATTAAATTGGAATTATAAAATCGAATCGTAAAATTGTAGGATTTTAGGGTCCATATAGAAATGAAGACGGAATAATATTAGTAAGGAAAATCATGAATAACACAAAAACACATAACACTTATAATGATAATTTTTTAAGGTTAATGTTCCAATTTATCAAGGTTAATATTAACAGGTGGTGAATCAATGATGATTAATCCGTTGATGTGAATTGATTATAGTCGATGGTGATTAGTGTAAGAGAACTAGATTATGTTGGTGGAGGAGAAGAAAAAGATGCGTAGGATTTTAGAAAAAAATAAGTAATATTCACTCGAAGATTTGAATCGTAAATCGTAAGATTTTAAAAATTTAAATAGTGAATAGTGTAGAATTTTAAGGTCCATAAATTTTATAGTGAAATCAGAATCGTAATAGGCAAATAAAATCGTAAAAGCGTAGGATTTAAGGATTTCAATCGAGATTTTGACTACTCAGCACCTCTTTGATTAAATGGGCTTAGTAGGTGGAAAAGGGGTATCATAATCTCTCACTTTGTTGCTTCATCAGCGTAAATTTGAACGGTTATTGATAAAATGTTTTGGCTGCTTTGTTCCAGAATCACAAGTTGGTTTGTTGTGTATGTACAATGCTAATTTTAGTGTGTCCTAGGATCTAATAGTGAGACTGCCTTGCTATTTTGCTTATATCTGTCTCATAAGAATACTTTAATTTGGCAAGTATGCTCCTTATAGTTTATCCGTTTGATAAGGGATAAACTAGGATTTCAAGTCGGGGGGGGGGGGGGGGGATTTTTTCAAACCAAATAATACTATAAAATTCAAATAAATTTTATTATCATAAACGCACATGACGTCTTTGAGATTAATGAAATCGCTCAAAATAGCATCTACGCTAATAGTATCGATTATATCTCGTTCAATATAAATCTAAAACAATCGGCAAGAGAATCATCGCTAATTTGTTGTCTAGTTTAATCAATAGAGACTAGAAGAGTCAAAACAAGATTAATCATCGTATCAATAAAATCAAAGTCTTTTAACTTCGCATACTTTGTTATATGATAGATTCACTAAGTAAAATGACTGAAAGTATCAACATGAAAATTATCTAATGGATATGTTTACTTACACGGAGATTTTGCTTTAGCAAGAGAACAAAGGGTGATTTACACAGGGAAAAATAAAACATTATGCTGCAAGTAACCTTCAAAATGCTTACCTGAAAGAAGGAAGCTAGAGCTTGCACCACTCCACCACAACCATGTTACTTATGAAACATGTTACTTATGAAACATTTGTTGGTTGTGTGTTAGCAATTGTGTGTTAGCAATTGATGAAGTCGTTGGAATCCTGCTAGATTTCACAGAGTTAACAGAAGGCGTTGTTAATTGGTTGTCGGCATATTCAAAACATATTACGAAGTAATATGAGCTTTGCATTAATATGATCTCATTTTGTTTCTAAATTCGTAGAAGGGAGTTAAGCTGTCGTAATTACACTTCTGCCTTAGGTAAAGAGTGGTTCTTGTGGCTCTCCAAACTGATAATTACAAGGGTCCTAGATGAGAATTATGCTTAATCATGGTTGCACTTTTGCTTTGTGTAAAGATTGGTTCTGGTGATTCTTGAACTGAAATTTCAAAGTCCTAGAAAGAAATTATGCATATTCATTGTTGCCTTCTGCCTTGAGTAAAGTTTGCTTGTGGCGATTCTCAAAGTAAATTACAATGTCCTAGAAGAGAATCGTGCTTAATCAAGGTTGCCCTTTAGCATTGAGTGAAGGTTTGTTGTGGCTGTTACTTGAATTGAAAATTACAAGGTCCTATATGGGAATTATGCTATAATAATTACCCTTCTGCCTTAAGCAAAGACTGACAGTTGCGGTTCTCCAAACTGAAAATTACAAGGTCCTAGATGGGAATCATGCTTCGCATGGTTGCCCTTTTGCCTAGAGTAAAGGTTGGTTTTGACGATTCTCGAACTGAAATTACAATGTCCTATAAGGGAATTATGCATAGTCATGGTTGCCTTTCTGCCTTGAGTGAAAATGGCTTGTGGCGTTTCTCCTAGTGAATTATAATGTCCTAGAAGGGAATCGTGCTTAATCATGGTTGCCCTTCTGCATTGAGTAAATATTGGTTGTGGCAATTCTTTGAATTGAAAATTACAAGGTCCTAGATGAGAACTATGTCCCTTTTGTCTCGAGTAATGATTGGTTGTTGCAATTCCCGAACTGAAATAGAAAGGTCCTAGATGGGAATTATGCATAAGCATGGTTGCCCTTCTGCCTTGAGTCAAAATTGGTTGTGGTGGTTCTTGAAGTGTAAGCTGAATCGAAAGAATTCGTAGGAAGAAACATAGGCAAGCTATTGGCTACTATCTACCTTAAATAATAATTTTGGTTGTGGATATTCTCTGAGATAAAATCACGAAGTCTTAGATTGAATCTTTCATTGTCATGACTGCATAATTATCTTATGATTCTGCTTTGGTCAATTCCCTAGGTTTAAAAAACTAAAGGTTCTACAAGGGAATCTTGGTCCTAGCTGTTGCCACATGTAAACATAGTTGTCATGCAATCTCCCTTTTGCATGTCTAAAAGTTCTAGAGATTCTGTAAGCCAAACTTGTGAGTTCGTTCCTAGAGATGAGTTAGTTTTTCCTTCTGCAGCCTTGTGTCAAGATTCTAGTGGTGGAAGTCCGTGAAGTGAAAGTTGGTTTTTTGTTCTTAGAATCAATCTCATGTTGGTAGTTTCCAAGTGAAAATAAAGAAGTCATGGGACGAAGGGTGGCTAGTTCTTTCGTCCTACTATGTTATTGGTTACTTATAATAGAACAACTATTTTGTCTGATTGGTTGGTTTCTGTCCTGTAGCAGTGCTTTTGGATGCCAAACTTGCTTTTTATAACTTAACATTTCAAAGAGAGTTATAAAAGAAACCATGTTCAGTGGATTCACTCTTGACCTCTAGTACTCATTTGAACTGGAATCATCTGCCAGGACTTTCTCACATTATGTTTGCTGCAATTCGCTAAGCGATTGCAAGTCCTCGTTTCCCTTCTTCTGTCTAATTGATAACGAGGATCTATTTTTTTATAGTGTTGTAGCCTACGGTTGGGATGAATTTGAAGAGTGCACTGCTTATGACTCGTTTGTAGGTCATGCATCTACATGTAAGTGCTTAATGAAATTGTTGGAATCCTATTACACTATGAGCTTGCATAAATATGGGTCCCTATTCTGGACATTATGTTTGTTTGATGTCCTAGAATAGAAGGGTATAGGTTCAGTCATGATTGCCCGTCTGCCTCAAGTGAAAATTGATCATGACGGTTTTCGATGTGAAAATTATGAGGTTCAAGTGGGGAATCTTGCTTAGTGATGATTGTGCTTCTGCCTTGAGTAAAGAATGGTGTAGGTAATTCTACTGTTAAAGTTAATTCGAGTATCTTCCTTAAAAAAGGGTTTCTGGTTGTGGATATTTTCCAAGGGAAAACTAAAAGATCCTAAAACGAATCATGATATTCATGGCTGCCTTGTACGATCTTCTAGTTTGGGCAATTCCTTGGGTTTACAAAAAGCAAACGATTCTGTAAATGAATGTTGGTCCTAGTTGTTGCCTCTTGTAAGCATAGTGATCATGTGAGTTCTTTCAAATTACCCTATTGCTTGTCTAAAATTTATGGTTCTAGCAATAGATTCTATAAGTTGAACTTATGAGTTTTAAGAAGTGAGTTTGCCGATTTCATATCTCCTTTCTGTAGCCACAAGGCAATATTCTATCGGTGGAAACTTATGAGTTGAAAATTGGTTGTTCTTGGAATATATCTCATCTGTAACTTCCAAATGAAGGTCAAAAAGTCCTGGTGTGTTGTGGTTTGTTCTTGATGTATTATTGGTTCCCTAGAATTGAATAGTGGGGTTTCCTTGTTAATTAGTTGATTACTATCTTGGTAACATGATGGACGATCGGTTCGTCCATCGCGTAATCGTACGAACTAAAATTAAAATAAACTGAAATACTGATTTATTCTTCTTTGATTGATGATTAAAACGTAGAAACCAAGTACATATTTATAGTAGAACCGGAAATCCTAAACTCTGACGAATTCTACAAGGACTCGGTAACTTAATCCTAAAGTAACTACCTTAAATACTTTAATAATTAAGACGATTCCTAAACAATAGCTAAAACTAATAATAATGATGATAATATAGCTGCCGAGAATTGTAATGCATCAATCCTCCCCCCTTCGAAGAACTTCGTCCCCGAAGTTCAAGCGTCGTCTTAACCCGAATCTATGAAAAAGTTGTTGACGATAACGGCTGTTCATTGATGCCGCCCTCGTTTACGGAACTTCCAATTATGCCCGGGCACTCGAACAATTCCAACGTCGACATCCCCTACATACGCGGTCCTCATCTGGAGAGCGAGTGGATGGCTTACTCCCACAAAATCAACTCCATCAATCGCCGACGAGAAGCTAGGACACTCCTCTTCTAAACCGACCCTTCCATGCTCCCCATGCAATATGGTTACTTCTATGGTCCCACGTACTCCATCTCCTTGTCCTTTGGCAAACTTCCAATTGCCACTTAATGGTTGCCCTTGAACCGCGGTGAACGTCGTGGCGGCGACGGGGTTGGGAGGCTCTTCACATGATGATACTGGGCATGGCGAAGACGGAGCTACGGTTAGGTCGGCGTCGTCCACAGCTGATGATGATGATGGAGCGATGGTGTGCTCCTCGTTGGCAGCAATTGGTGGCGAAGGCTCTGCGGGTAACTCCTTCTCGTCGACGGTTGGAGGCTCCAACTTGGTGGAGTCAACGTCGGCGCGGTGGATGACGGTGACGATAGACGATGCTGTGGATGATGAAAAGGAAGCTTCGGTAAGCTCCTTGACTTCAGTGGTGGGCATGATTGTTGTTGCGGCGGAGATCGTGAACGCTTCGGCTACGGCAGTCGAGTTTGCAATGGTGATTGGTGGTGGTGCGAACGATGATCGCCTACGAGCTACAGTTAGCTCGGTGGCTGCGGTTGGCGATGATCTCCTCCCCAAGTCTTCTCTCGATCGGCACCATCGACGACGAACTTTCCCCATCCTTCGCTCCTCGCAAACTCCTTGAGCTCCTGGCGCAACACATCCTTGAATCTCTCCATCTGGTGCCTCAACTCCCCTACTATGAATGCGGTCCATGATGAGAGAGCTACGGTTAGCTTCTCGTCGATGCGGGTGATGAAGATAGAGCTACGGTTATCTCCTTCATCGACGAGGCCTCGATTGGCGGTCCGTCCCTCGTTAGAACCCCATCCCTAATGGTTAGGGTTTCGTCATCGTTGCCGATGGTGCTCGTGGCCTCGACGTAGGGTGGCTGCGTATCCACCTTCTCACGGCGGTTTGTGATGGCGGCAGTGGTGGCTCGCGGGACCTCTTCCCGACGTTGGTGGTTGAACGTCGGCGATGTCTGCCTTGGGAGCTGCGTAGAGCTCAGTTCCGTCGAACCAGGCTCTGATACCAATTGATGGACGATTGGTTCGTCCATCGCGTAATCGTACGAACTAAAACTAAAATAAACCGAAATACTGATTTATTCTTCTTTGACTGATGATTAAAACGTAGAAACCAAGCACATATTTATAGTAGAACCGGAAAACCTAATCTCTGACGAATCCTACAAGGACTCGGTAACTTAATCCTAAAGTAACTACCTTAAATACTTTAATAATTAAGACGATTCCTAAACAATAACTAAAACTAATAATAATAATGATGATAATATAGCTGTCGAGAATTGTAATGCATCATAGCACTTGCATATATATGAATCCCTACTATGAGAATTCCGTCTATTAAGGTCTTAGAAGGTAGTTATTCTTAGTTATGGATGTCTCTTCTTGCCTTGAGTATAGATTGGTTGTGGCTACTCTCGAAGTGAAATTAAGTGCCTAGAAGTGAATTATGCTTAGACACAGTTGTCATTCTGCCTAAAATAAATATTTGGTTCTCGAAGCGAATACTCTTTTACTGTGTTCTTCAGTAGTTGGCCCTTTTCTCTTCACCAACCTTGAGTCTTTCACTATTGATTCCTATCATTCAAATGATAATCTTTCAGCGGAGTTTCCTTTTTTATAACATGCAATATATTATTGATTATGATAGTGACTAGATTCTAGACCGTATGATGTCACTTGCTTGATGGATAGAGATTTTGATACTGGTGTCATGTGGGGGATTTTTTCCAGAAATAACACGTTTTAAAAAAATTTACAAAAATAGCACCCTTTTTTATGGACCGCACCTCCAAGGTTCATTTTATATATAAACAGCACATCTAAGGTGCGGGTTATTATCCTGGGCCAAAACCGCATCTTGTCCATGCGGTTTCACGTCTGACCTACAGAAACCACATGGCCGAGGTGCGGTTTTGGCCTGACCTAGCAAAACCGCATCCCCAAGGTGCGGTTTTGCCACACAAACCGCACCCCCCAGTGCGGTTTGTGTGTCAATTATTTTCCGACACAAGACATATAGCCATGCATAATAACAGACGTGGGGCTGCATGGCAGACGAAAAAGGTGCGGTTTTCATCAGTGATTTTGCCTATAAAAGACTGCCCGGAAAACCTCTTCTCTTCACACCTCTCCTTCTCCCTTTTCAATTTTCTGTTGTAGCTCTATATTTCTTTAGTGTTTTTGCGATTAACGTTAACTCGTAAGTTTATTTTGTATTACTTTTTATTGTTATTTATGATTTTTATGATATTAACTGAACTACGTTTTTTTTGCAGATGACATTCCAAAAGTTCACGCTTGGCTTACGGTGGAATGGTTACACGGAAGCGCTAATGCGACATAATTTGCGATTATCATTTGTCGGTACTTGTTATGTTTGTTTTTCGATTAATCAAAGTCTTCTATTTTACAATGAAAAGAAAGCCTTTTTAAGAATTCGTGCAAAACAAGTTAACTTGCAGGCCAAGAAACTGACTTAAAACACAAGTAAGTCTGCCTAGAAACTAAGATAAGAGGAATAGTTCCAAGTACATATAGTTAAAATTCAGCTCAAAATACATCTCAAGGAAGTCCACGAGCTTCACCGGAACTGACGGTTTTCTTGCTCCTTGTACGACGACCGACGGGAGTAACAATAGGTGGTTGAGGTGGCAAGTTTCGAATGGCCAAGGTAGTGTGGCGCTCGTCGGTGTTGTGTCGGTGGGGATCCGTGGGAGGCGGCGCTTCCGGGGCCGAGGTAGTGTAGCGGGGACATCCGCGCTCATACGGTGAGGAGTAGGAGGCCACAGTTGATGAGGGCGAGTCCATGGGTTGAATTCGTGGGGCGCCGTCGTGGAGGAACCATCATGCCAAGTACCCGATGATGTAGGGGGTCTTGGGGGTAGACCGGGTGAGAGTCGTAGTATGGTTGGCGGGTAGATGGGGGGTAGACCCGGTGGGAATCGTAGTATGGTTGACGGGGAGATGGGGGTAGACCGGGCGGGAATCGTATGATGGTTGGCAGGGATCGTTGTATGAGGTCGGGTTGGGATCATATGGGGATTGATGGTAGCTCGGAGGGGATTGATGGTAGGTCGAGTGGGGATCGTAGTATGAGCTTGGGTGGGAATCGTTGTGGTAGGAGGGGCGGTGCTCTTGGGATGAACTCGGGCAGGGATCTTGGGAGGAACTCGGGCGGGGAGCTTGGGAGGAACTCGGGCCGGCACCTTGGGCGGAACTCGGGCGGGGAGCTTGGGAGGAACTCGGGCCGACACCATGTGTCACAACTAATGGGGGCGGCACTTTCCATGCTTGATATGGCGTTACGTCGGGCACGTTGGGCCTTTCCCGAACCCTCTTGCTCTTCTTTCTCTCGTATGGTAGTGGGGGATCGGGGACATCAACTTGTACCGGAGGTGGCGGGGGTGCGGGCATGGGCGGATATCTACGATGATCCCGACCCTGAGCTCTGATACAGCCAAGCAGACTATTTGCCATCCTCCTGATGAAGCTCACATCTTCATTGCCCATTTCAACTCTCCCGGCGGTCATATCTTTGATCCGCTCGATCCCATCAGCCTAAATCACAAAAAAAAAAGTTAGAAAAAAATTTAGGAACCAAGTAATAAATTTAATTGTTTAGACGGAATATACTTACCAATGTACCATCGGACGCACCCTCCGGAGTCATGTACCGAACCGATGTTTGCCGATATCGATCCAAGTATGGGTCATGATACCCCATTCGACCCACTCGAGTTGGAGTGACAGTATCCTTCCATTGTCGGTTCTCCCACATCGTGATGAATTTCGCCAACTTCGTGGGCCAATCGCGAGTACCTTGCCAACCATCTCGGTGGTGAAAGGCCCTTTGACTATCGGGGACCTCTAACGGAATGCACTGCTCCCGACCAAATTGACGGAGGCATCGATCCGGCAAGTGCCACTCCACGATCCCAAAACAAATTAGAGGGACCCTCGTGCACCATTGCCCGATATGACCGAGGAATTGCTAGAGATGCCAATGAACGATGTTCTCCGGGTATGGATCGAAGACGATCTACAAGAAAGAAATGAGTAACTTAAGTTTATCAGAATTGGAAAAATACATGTACTCCATGAAAAAAAAGATATAAATGGATCGAAGTATAGAAGTTACCTCTCCTTCCCAAAGTCGCTCAAACCTCCTCCGATACTCGACCAACTTGTGTTGGGCAAGGTTGTCGCATGTTGTGTGTCCGAGCCACCTTATTAATAAGACAATAATGAAACTACAATAAGCTAAAACACAAGGGAAAATGTGTTATGAAAAACATGATGGGGTATGAGAAGTTTACCTTGTACAATAAGCTTCACCTCTTAGGGGATGATCGATTGGCCAATCCCTGTCGGGACGTTGGACCGGTGCAATCCATGGCATATGCTCCCAAGCCCAAAATTAGACGATGAACATTGCGCCGCCGACCTACCTCACAGATTTTAGAGACGCATTGCACAAATTGTGGTAGATATTAGCTAGGCAAGTGGATGCCAAGCTAAACTCCCCCATCTCCTCCCAACTACCGAGGATGATCCTAAGCCATCCACAGCTAAGGAGATTGCTTGATTTTTTGGAGAAGAACACTCCTCCGATCATGCCTATGAGATAGACACGAGCATATCTTTCCTTCTCATCCTCCGGACTTTCCTCGGTCAGGGGATGACTCTCGTAATGGTCTCTAAAATACATCGTCAACCAAGTAATTGAGACTTGGTGTTTCCTCATTGGTGGCAAGCGATCGGTCGCATCAACGCTCCCCTTGACTGGTACTTTCACCCCCCAAAACACTGTGGATGAAATTAATCCAACCGGGCATACCGTCACGATCGTCGGGGGGATGATCACTCGCGCACACCGGTTTGCCGTCGATGGGCAGATGGGTTAGGATGGCGACATCCTTTAGCATGATGGTGGCCTCTCCTTCTCTAAATTTGAAACAATGGGTCTCCTTTCTCCATCTCTCAGCTAATGCGGTAATGAGTTGGCGATCGACTTTGATGCCGTCAAAATGCCTAATCGGGTCCAACCGTGCCCTTTTGAGAAAGGGCAAGATAGCTGGGTGGAATGGGAACACATTGGTCGTACCCCTGTAACGGAGTATTGTTTGCGCCTCCTAGCAAAAATTTACACGTTAATTATTATATATTAGTAAGGGTTTTTTCTCATAACTAAATTAATTAAATTAAATTATTTAACTTCGAGCAGAATTTTATTATCATAAAAATACATTTCATATAATTAACATAATAACATTCTAAATCAATATTAATTTAAAGAGATACATACATATTATCATAAAACAAACATCCTAAATTAATTAACATAATAACATTCTAAATGAATAATAATTTAAAGAGATACATGCATATTATAGTAAAACAAACATACTGAATTAATTAACATAAATAACATTGTAAATGAATAATAATTTAAAGAGAAACATACATATTCAAATATTTGAAATTAATAAAATTCATTTTGTAAACATAAAAATAAATCGTATTGGTTGTTTGGTAAATAATTTAATCGTATTGGTTGTTTTAAATAATTTAATCGAATACAGAGCAACACTCGTTAGACTCTTAGAAGATGTATACATCTTCTTAGAAACGCATTCTTTTTGACAGAAAAAGGGGGGATCCGAGGATATCTTAATACCTGATTTTCCCAGGGAATGGGAGGATATGATAATCGCTTAAAACCCCATTTCCTTATATGTGCATCTCTTTATAAAGGGTCGAAGTAAGTGGCGCTATGTATTCGATTAAATTATTGAAAACAACCAACACGATTAAAAATTCAGCATAAATTTATTTTATATTCCACTAAATACATTAGCAAAATAAAAGAAAGACAAATGATGAAGAATTGTATGTACCGGGTGATCGTTCCAAACATCCCTTGACCGATGGTTGGGTTGGTCGTACAAGTCGGTTGGATCCAACTGTCCTTGCTCGAGATAATACCGTTGGTTGTAGATATCCACGTCGTCCCCAACCTACGAGAAAATAACAACGAAGTTAGTACATAGATTAATTAAAAAGCTTATAACAACAACAAAAATTAAACCAGAATAATGAGTACGTATCGCTAGAAATTCATCAACATAAACTCCCTCTCCTTGCCACAACTCGCTCATTTTTTCAGGAAATTCAGACAGAGATTCGGCTCGGCTCGGCGGGTTTTGAGGAAAAAACCAAAGAAATGTTTTCTGATGGCAGATCGGACTTAGCCGCAACCAACAGACCACTATTTCCTAGGATTTTGGGAGGGGAGGGTTAAGAGACATAATTCTAGAGAGAGAAGGAAGAATAGGTTGTGGTGTGAAGAAATGAGAGGGGAAGGGGGGTATTTATACTTTTCAGACCGCACCCTTCAGGGGAGGTCTGGTAATTTTCCCCTCGCGGAAACCGCTCCCTTACGATGCGGTCCGTGATTCCCGAGGCGCTGACCGCACCTTGCAGCTGCGGTCTCCGATCCATGGCGCGGATCGCTGAGCTGGCGTGCGGTCCGCGGTCTGATCGCGCCTTCGTCCAATGGTCTCCAAGCCCGCTGCCCAAAAAACACAAACCGCACTCGGATGATGCGGTTCGTTTGCTGACGTGGATTGGACCTCACCCCTAAGGTGCGGTTTATAATTAAAACGCACCGTCCTGGTGCGATTTAATTATAAAATGCACCGTCCTGGTGCGATTTAATTATAAAACGCACCTTGGTGGTGCGGTTTGATTTAAAAGGTGCTATTTTTGTAAATATTTTAGGTTGGGTGCTAGTTTTGTAATTTTTTTTAAAGGTGCTATTATTGAAAAAATCCCGTCATGTGGTGCTATGCTCACTGTAATCATATGCAGGGGAAGTTGCAAAATTGAGTCTCGTAAAAATGGAATTGGTGGAAGCAATAGGGTTTGGTTGTATAGTAGTATGTTTTGATCATACCTCAATATTCATTTATTCGCTTCCATTGGTTACCCTTTCCAAGGATCTGTTGGTTTGTTGCAATTACTTAAGAAACAAGAGAAGTATGTCATTAGCTGGTCACCTCTTAACTTTGTAGTGGTTTTTAATGTGAGAGGTAAAAGCACTTCAAGAAACTATTCAGATAAAAAGTCATCATGTCTAAAGCATCTTAGGGATTCCGAGGTTGATGGAATGCAAATGCATGTCTTAGTGTGGTGCCAAAATCTTACTATGGTTGTTGATGTGATCTAGACCTTGGAAGGAGAACGTTCCTATCTATGACGTCACTATGAAGAACGGTTCCTGCTTCACTACCAAGAAAAGTAAGGATCAAGTTAGTAGCTCGAGGTTGTGGAAATTCTGCTGCAGGAATGCTGTGGATGGTGAAGTTAGTGGTCCAAAACTCTTGCCATATTGGATTTATGTTCCTTGGGAGGAACTCTTATGACATGTTGACCCGGAGAAGAACTAGATGGGATTTGTATCCCCTTACTGTTCTTTATGACAAGTATGGAACCTAATTGCGCTGCAAATCCTATTTGACTGACAAAATAGGAGTGTGAATGTATCTGTGACCTTGAGCTACATGGGCATGGAAAAGAGGGTGGTTGGGTTTACATCTATTGTGGTTGCCACTTCATGGTGTCATGAATTGTTTCTCTACACTATTGTGGGTGACACTACATGTCACCCTTCTGCCTTGCGTACAATTTGTAACTTGCTCTTTTCTCCCATCTACCATAGCACCGAAGGGGAGTTTTTACACTTGGTTCTTCTGTAGATTCTTGATGTGTTTGTTGGCAGTGTATATACTCTGGAAACTGTGATTGGCAAGGGTATTTTTTACTTGAATCGGCAAGATGGAGTTCTTGGCCTTCTATGCACGCCTGACATTGTTAATCTTGAGCTTGAAAGCTCCTGAATTCTGTTTCCCGAGAGGATCTTTTGTTGATCTGCTGAGAAGTCGTGTTGGCTGAAAGGTCTCCTTCTTGGGTGGATTCCATCTAACATGGGTTTTGGTTCTGTCATTCTACAAGGTTTGCCTTTCGAACAAGTCATATTTTTATTGCCTTTGAGACTAGTCTACGTTAAAAGTTCTGGAAGGGAGGTGTTGTTTTCTTCTCATACGGTTGCCAGTCAATTCTTCTGTTCGTTTATGATGTACTGAAATTCTAAAAGCTGTGAACTATCTCTGCTCCCTAAGGAATTAGATTATTCATGTGTTAGGATTTTCCCCAAGCTACTACTCTGCAGGATGGTTGTGTTTAAAGCTTATCCCTCTTTGGAAGTTGGGCTCTACCTTATACATCACTGGTTATTGTCTTATGATGCAATATCCCTCTGCAACCTATAGGTGACAGCAGTTGGAAGGGTAGTATGCATGGCCGGTGTCCATCAGGTCTTGCACTATACCAGATTTCACTCTCCTGGCCCCAACCGACTGTCTGTGTTGCCAATTCTCTGTATACAGTTTTATCTAAAAGGCAGCTTTACTTATCTTCTGTCTCATTAGTTAGCTTGCCTTGGATATGTTCCAACGTGTCCTAGAATTGGAATTGGATCTTTCTTGGCACATATGACAGCTCTTCTCCAGTCTGTGCAGCGAATGTGATGGTTCTCTGAAAGAGTTAAGGGGTTGTTCTCCACTTGCCAGTTAGGTATAGTTTTGGATTGATCTCTCCTTTTCGATTAAGTTCCAAGCGCAGATGTACTATGTTACCAATCAACAATTAAATGGACTGCTAGCAGGAAATCATTAGTCTTAACATCCACCTATTTTTAATTTGAGTTTGATTCCAGATGTTTTTATCCTCCTGCAAGTTCTGAACACAAATGCTCGTTCGAAATTATGTCGGTGTCATAGCGCTGCTGACACACTCTTGGCATGGTTCTAATATAGGATTGATGCTTTCCCTGTCTGATCTTGATTTGAGTTATCTACATTGATCTTGATAACAACAGGAGCAACCATTTTGGGTTGCTAGATGTGAAGGGAGTTGGAGATTGGTTTTTGAATATTTCATGGTATTATGAACGCAAGAGATATCTGTTGGTATGGTTTGATCCATTATGGTCACAGTAGCAGGTTCTGATTTTGCCTATAAATTGGAGACCTGCTTCCCATGGTGCTGTTTATAGACTTGTTGGTTTTGCTTCCATCAAGAAGCATTCCGAAACTCGATTATGTTCCTAACATTAGTTCTCAAATCATTGGACAAGTGTGGTTTTGAAAGAAAACCCGCATGTTCATGAAATTAGCCCTGCATGTGATCTTTTTCGCTATATCACTATGTTTTCCCTCGAGCAAACTGGGGTGGTTGAGGTCTTTAAAATCAAGGTACTTGAAAAAGAATGTAGCTTGTATAAGATCTATGACAAGACTCTAGTATTGTGGATCTCGTCATTTGGCTTTAGCTTCTATAGTGTTGTTTTGCGGTTGGAGCGAGTAGAGACATTAACTGGTGGGAAAGAGGCTGGGTTACATAGTGTGGAGATTTGATTTAGGGTGTGTTTGGATAAGTGGATTTTAAATGTAAGGTATTAGAAATATTAGCATTTGAAATGGATGTATTCGAAATATTAGCATTTGAAATACATGTAATTCAAATTCATTGTTTGGATACTCATTTGTAATTTGTTTGTATTTTGCATTTTATGATTTTCAATTTCAATTTTTAATTTTCTGGTCACTTACTACAAATTTTGTTAAATTACAGTTTGGTACCCAAAATTATTTTTTCTTACAATTTAGTACCTAAACTTTTAAAATTTTACAAAAGGTCCTGAAATTTTGATGGTAAAATTACATTTTGGTACCTTTATATGTTTTGCCTCACACTATAGTACCTAAACTTTTCATATTTTACAAATATGTCCATTCTTTTGTTAGGAGGTATTTCAAATCACTAGTTGTTGAAATGTATTTGAAGTTGACAAAAAATACACTAGACATGTATTTGGAAATCACCCCATGAATTTGACACAAATCCAAATACCAAATGTAATTAATATCCAAACACATGATTTGGTATTTGGAAATCCAAATCACAAATACCAAATCCAAATCATTGTATCCAAACGCACCCTTAAGGTTTTCTCGCTCATCTGGAGTTCCATTTGCTTGTTTTCTCAGTTCGAAGTCGATATGGTGTCTCTGAATACTTAACTTCATTGCTAAAAGTGCATGTAAGGACTGGTGTTTTCCTGGCTTGCATACTTGTTGTTGTGAGGAGCGGAATGTATTGCCAAAGATTTTCATATCAGCACCTCAATTAAAAGGGAATTTGTCAATCATGCTTACCCCATTACTAAACAAATGCAAATGGGATAGCTGTAGGCATTACTGCGTTCTACATCTTCGAAATCAACATCACCAATACCTTGGTTCACCTTATTGACCACCAACTGTGTTTTTTATACCCTGTTTCCTGTGAGTTTGTTAACTCTGTTTCATCATGCGTAAGCGAATTCAGTGATATGCTTAGGCTTCTGATTTCCTAATAATAATAATGAAATTGTTGCCCAAGCATGCCCTAGTGTCACTGTTGTCAAAACCGGCCCGGATCGGTCGGTCTTACCAGAAAAAATCGGACTCGTCCACGATGTCGGTCCCGGCAGTATAAATCTGATGCTAAATCTGGTCGGCCGGGTGTTAATCGGGTTTTCCGGTTAACCGAAAGAACCAATCAACCCGAACCGACGATCTGGTGCTTTGAATTCATGAAATTTAAGTTACCTAATGTATGAAACTAAAAAAGGGAAATAGAATAAAAAGAAAATGGGAAGATCTAAGTCTATTTCGTATTCTCGGCCAACATTTTTTGGCGGCTTTTAATTATTAAAACCAATAAAATCTATAGTTACCTAAGTAACGTATGAAACCAAGGTTGTCAACCCGTGGGTCGACCCGGACCCAGATGAGCTAGTGGGTCAAGGGTTAATGGGTCACCCGTTTTAGCACGGTTTAGCCCGGATTAACCCGGATATATGAGAAAAGTTATTATTTTTCATACATAAATTTATTATATAACCAATTTGAGATGAATAATAACATATAACATTACTCCAAAATAATAGTATTCTAATGTAGAATTGTGAATAATTAATTGACTTATATATACCAGCAAAATAAAATGATTTATTAATTAAACAACAAAAGGTGAGGGGAAATATAGTTTAATTTAAGGTATAGGATTATAATATAGTGTTTTGAAACTTGAGGAAGTACAAATAAATTTTAATTTAATGGAGCATTTTGTAAAATTCCACCCAATCTAACACAAATGACAAACCCTACCTACCCCCAACTCTCTCTGCCCTGCGCCCCTGCCGCCAGCTTCTTCTTCTATTCTCTCTTTTCATTTTCTGGAACCAAAATGGAGATTAGAACAACAACAAAAAATTCCCCGCCATCCCTACAACAACTCACCTCTCTTATTCAATCTTCTACTGAAAAAGACTCTCTTATTCAATCCGAATTCCATTTATTCTTCAACCTACCAATCAATCTCTTTCACCGCCGATCACTTATGCCGCCATCCGAATCTCTTCATTCACCATTAGGATTTCAAGATCTCTTTCTTTCTCTCTAACCTTCGATTTCTTAGGGGTCGCAGCCTAGTGAAGCAGACATGGACGCATGAGGTTTGCCGGCGAACTGGACCTCCGGTTGGTGGGAAGTAGGATAGGTGGGAAGATCATCTTGTTGGTATCGGTGTCGCACAAGGAGCAAGCCCATAGACCCGCTCCGTCGGGCCAACCGGCGGGTTTGCCGGTTTTCACCGGGTTTGACCAAATCTGGGCGGAAGCTCCAATGGGTTGTTGTAACCCGTTTTTGTGGGCGGGTCCGGGTTAAACTGGGTTGACCCGCGGGTTGACAACCTTGTATGAAACTAAGGAGGATAAAAAGAAAAAAAAAGGAAAATGGAACATCTACGTAGGGCTGGCATTTCGGTTTGCGGTTAGCGGGTAACCGCCGGTTTTAACCGAAAACCGCCGGTTACCACCTAACCGAAAACCGACCGGTTACTTTGACGGTCGGTGGTCGGATGGGAAAAGGAAGGGGTCGGTTGACCGAGTAACTGACGGTAATTAACCGCGGTTATCCGACTAACCGGGCCAACCGAGACCCACCTTCACCTTCCCCAAAATATGTCCAGATTCATCCCCATTCCCAAATCTTAAGTAAAAAAAATCCCAAATACAGGAAGAAGAAGAAGCAGAGAGGGGGAGAAATCCACCAATCGAGGGATCCGTTGGGGACGAAGTCGTAGACGAGGTAGCGAGACTGATTGGGGACGATGCAGTAGCCGATCAGCCTCGCGAGGTTGAGATGCTGGACGCTGGCGATGGCGGCGACCTCAGATCTGAACTCCTTCTCGCCTCGGGCTTACGGCCCGATTCGTTTCACCGCCACGGCGGTCCCGTCGCTGAGGACGCCCTTGAAGACCGAAGCGGAAGCTCCCCTGCCGAGGAAGGACTGGAAATTGGCGGTGGCGTCCTTGATCTCCTGGTACCGAAACTTGGTCGGGACGCAGGCGACTTTCCGGAGGAAGCTGTACTCGATGCGGAGCTCCCGGCTCTCGGAGACCATCTGGGTCCTGAGGATTTTGCTCCGGTTGTTGTAGCGGCGGCGGATGAAGATGTAGGAGACGACGGCGTGGATGACGGCGACATCGGCGCCGGCGATGAAGAAGAAGGGGCGGGAGAGCTTGAGGGAGACCCGGGCGACGATTATGAGATCTGTTTCTGGGTAAGACGAGGGAGAGTGAGAAAGAGCAAAGAGAGAGAGAGAGGGGTTAGGAGATAATCGAGGGAGGGAGGCGATTTTCCACAGATGTGAGGGAGGGAGGCGATTTTCCTTTCCCTGGAAAGGAAGAAGATAATCGAGAGAGAGTTGGGAGAGCAAGGGTTTCTCTCTTGAAAGGAAGAAGAAAGGAGAAGAAAGGAAGAAGAAGAATCGAGAAGTGAGTAAGTGGTCCAGATTTTTTGTTTCTTTAAATTTTTTTTTTTTTAGGAAAGGTATTTCCGGTTGGTCGGCTAACCGAGCATTAAACCGAAACCGATTGGTCGGTTGGCCGGCTAACCGTGATACTCTCACGGTCGGTGGTCGGCAGCTCTAGGGGGTTGTTCGGTTTAACCGAAAACCGGATTTTCGGTTTTCGATTAAACCGAAACCGACCGGTTGACAGCCCTACATCTACGCCTATTTCTAAATCCTAACTTAGCAACCCAATTTTCCCTTATGAATTTGTCTGCTCCCTTCTTTCTTTTGTTCTTTTCCCTTTCGCGGATCACCTTCTTTTCCAACAACGATACATCTACTCCTAAATAAAGAATAACCCCAGTCAACTCCATCAAGAATTGACTACTTTTACTTACTTTTAAAATGTACCACTAAGGTATGATTATTTATTTGAAAGATTTGTACGTTAACGATTTTATGGTCGTTTCTATACCGGTTAATCATCGGTTATCCGATAAACCTTACACTTCTCACTTATCCGGATCGCTGACCGGTCCGATTTTGACAACACTGACTGGTGTGGAAGTCCCCCTCTGATTTCCATTACAAGAGAGCATATGAGAGAAATATTTGAATGAATACTCAATAATTGTTTTGTGTGCTTACCAGAAAACTATGGTTATTGTATTTATACTCTTAATATACATTTTGCACAATGTTTCCTTTCCTATTTTTCAGATTATGTAGTCACTAGCGAGATGTTCAGTCGGAGGTATAGTGTTTACTATAATGCATGCGATTTTGTACCGATTCAACATTGTCCGAGTATGATATCTCACCAAAGGTCGATGGATCATCGTCTTCACGTGAGATCACCACATTTGAAAGAGACTTTGATATTAGTGGTGATGAGTTACAAAGCGTGATCATCAAGGTTGTCAACCCGCGGGTCGACCCACTTTGACCCTGACCCGGTGAGAAAAACGGGCCGCACGCACCCGCCGGGCCGACCGCTACAAGGTACCGGGTTGGAGGTCAAATTGTGTCATTTTTTTCTTTGGTTTGCGAAATGCGCCTATTTTCCGATTTTTCTTTTCGCCTAGCTCAATTTTTAGAATGCTAAGTTGAACATTTGAATATTTATGTTATACAAGTGTGTGTGAATTTTCACTATATGTTGGATCTATATATGATATGTTATTTTGGTGTAATATTATATGTTATAACACATATGTTAGATAAGATTTGATATAATTTATGAGGATAAGTACAATATAATAACTTTTTCCTTATTCCCGGGCCAAATCGGGCTAAAACGGTTGACCCATTAACCCTTGACGCACTAGCTCGACCGGGTCCGGGTCAACCCGCGGGTTGACAACCTTGGTGATCATAGATGAACCTTTCCGTCTAGTCAACCCCAGACCAGCCACAATGTTGTTGTATATGACTTGATTATTAAGTTCTACCTATTATGTCGTGTTCCTTTTTGTTTTAGAATACTTTTTGTACCCGGTAGAAATGGTGGCTTTTGGGCTTGTTTTGTTTGCGAATATGGTCTATGTTTATCAAAGCTAAAACAATTGCTCACAATCTCAGGTATGTCCATAGTGAGCTTTCATGCTTCCTTATGGTTCTTAAAGCCTTCTCGAGCCAAACTATACATTATACAAGAGCAATATACATATTTCATGAAAATGAATTCATTGTTACGCTAATTCAGTTCTATGGGTTTGCAGCAAAGGGACAGGTACACCCTCTGCAGAATGGGAAGCTTGAAGGTTGCTGCTATTGCGACTGTGATCCTCTAATTTGGTATCACTATCATCATTCTCTTTCTCCTTCCCCCACTTGCCACATCAACATGTAGAACCTGGATGATATGATTGTTGCTTCAATTTGGCTGCCAAATTTCAACAAGCAAGCAGAAAAGTTTATGCCTATATGGCATTTGACTTATGAGAATATCAGCAAACGCAGTTCAAGAGTTCCCTTCCAAAACTAACTTCCCATAATCATTTTCCGTTAAACCAAAGCTGTAATTTCACTGAAAAGAACACACAAGTACAAACTAACCACGCCATGTAACATGCTACAAATCTGAGAATAGCGTCAGATATCATTTAACATTCACAAGAGATAGTTTCAGACCACCACTAGTCTGTAACGAGGGAAAGCGTGCCAATCATCCAGTATAAAGTCCAAACTACGGATTATTAGTAATGCAAAGAGCTCTATCGTTGTTGTTCGACTTCGTCAGCACTAATATACCATTTCAGCACATAAGCACAACCAATTACCTTGCTACTCAACTCTTCCCATTTCCATCTAGGCTATCACTGCATCTCATCTAATAGATCATGAAGCCTTTAGCCACACTCTCTAGTATCCTAACAGCCAAAAAGAATTGACAACAAGGAGGAGTTATTGGTAGTCCATGGTAGTCTGTGGTCTCCTATGACACTCTAATGCCATCTCTTTACAGAGCAATGAATTGTTGCTCGATAATAAAGAAAGATTAATGAGTATGGAATAACACCCAAACAATGCTCACATTGCCGCATTGGTAACTTAAATATTTAAGAGACAACAGAAAAGAGAAAACTACAACCAACGCAGGAGCAAAATGACCTGAATCATTGCCCTAGTTGCTCCAGTTACAGTCATTGTGGAGAGTCACTACAGGACCGGTATGGGTAATACACACAAAACAAAGGAGAATGAATGGATATTCCTAACTCAACAACAGATAATCACTTATTCATAAACCTCATGTGGAGGAAATAGTTTTCATTTCTCATCTCATAGAAAACCTTCTTCGCACCGTTTCAGGCACTTTTAGGAAAAACTGAGTGATCCGACATCCATTTAACTTTGTCTTCTTGCTCACTGTTCAAGGGCCTTTTGTTATGTCGAGGATGAGGCAGGAGTCTCCGCCCCATCCTCATGCCCATTATCGCCCGACATCTAATTCATATATACTATCCACACCAAGTTCCATTAATTTGATCTCTCCCTCCTCCATCTTCCACGAAAATTTGAAAATGATATGACATTAAAAACCTTCATTCACTTTTCTAGTACCACCAAAACATATATGTAACCTTTTATCTCTAATTTCCCCTAAGATTTTAAATTTATGTTTCAACATTCTAGTTCTAAAATCTCACTTGTCTTTTACTTAATTATATTAGCTTTAAGTTAAGTTTGATTTGGATTTCCAAGGCAGGTACTATTAGGGGTGACAAACGGTAAGCCGGTAAACGGTTACGTTTTACCGAACCGTTTACCGGCGGTATCGGCAGCCGAGTATCAAATGGTGAAGCTCGGTTTACCGGCCCCAGTATCGGTAAATACTAACGGTAAATCGGTAATACCGATACCGACAAGTGCGCAACTTTGAGTTTGCCAAATATTAAGGCATTAACATATAACATATACTTCATTATTCACAAATATTACGTACATGAATGGAAGTAAGTAACTATAGGGCTCAAAAATATTATAAATAAGAGTTAATAATAAATTATTAATTACAAAAATGAAGAAAAAAACTCATAAAAATCAAAATATTACATCACTCCACTTCCCAGAAATTCGGTTCGGTAATTTTCAGGTAAATCGAACCGAAAAACCGTCCGCAACTACTCCTTACGGTAAGTCGGTAAAACCAGTTTGTAGCAGTTTACCGGTAATTCAGTAACCGGTAAACCGGTTACAAACCGGTATCGGTAATCAATTCCCCTTACCCACACTCGGCATACCGAAAACCAGTAGTACCATCCTTTAGATAAAACCGGTTACCGACCGAATACCATCCCTAGATATTATCCACAATTATCAGTATGAGTCTACGAATTGAAAATGGGGACAAATTCAAATTCAAGTCATATTAGTTTTTATTTATGAACAGATGCATTCCAGCCACTCTCTCATGTCTGAATCATAACCCCTGCAGAAGTCCTGGCAAACATCAACAGATGGAATGTAATCTGCTTTCCGGATTCATTTTACTTCTACAAAACGTACACAAGACAAGCATAAATTTCCGGCAAAATCAAGGCACCGTGTTACAGGCATCTGTATTCTGAATGCATTCTTCTTTCTGTCAGCCGACCAGGCAATTCGAAAAGATAACACCTAATCAAAACAAACGCAGAATGGGGTTGCAAAAGCTAGCAAATGTTGTCTTAGAAGAAAATCAGTTTGTTCTAGCAGCAAGACCGGTCGATTAACGGCTTCTTCTGCTAGTGATCGGAGCCCTGGGCCCCACCTTCTTCCGAGCCTCGTCTCTTCTTCTTGGCCTCCCCATGTCTCGAACGCCTTGGCGCCTCATCCTCGCTTTCACTCTCGTCATTTCTGAAGCTGTTGCCTCCACCACCAAATTGGTCTTCATGAGAACCCGCCTTAGCTCCTTCATGCTGGTACCTGCTGTCATCGTCTGGTCTCGACGGATCTCTTCTAACCGATCTCATGCTGTTTTGTGACATTGGTGCCTGAAGTGGCGGATGGAGCATACCACCGCCAGGCCTGCCACCCCGCATCTGATTAGCAGCATTGGGACCCATCCCTCCCCCCATAAAGGGCGGTCCACGTCCTGGACCCATATTCATCCCGAACCCTCCAGGTGGAAATTGAGGGGGTCGCCCAGGGAACATCATACCAGCTCCAGGGCCAGGGAAATCGCCGGAGAACCTGGGACCATAAGGGCCAAATCCACGTGGTGCCACACCGAAAGGATCTGGCATTCCAAAACCATCAGGTGGTACATGATGTCCGTAAGAAAATCCATCACCATGACCACCCATCATCATTGGAGGGAATCCTCGGAGTCCGGGCATTGGCCTGACTCCGCGACCCATTGGTGGTGGCATTTGAGGAGGCCACATAAGTCCACCTCTGCCTCTCCCTCCTCTTCCCTGCATCGGTGGCATTAGTGGCTGCCCAAAGCTCTCTTCCTCCTCTTCGCTTTCTTCCTCTTCCTCTTCTTCATTGTCATCGAATAGAACAATGTCGGGGTTTTCATTCTCGGTATTCACTCCTTTTGCCTTCTCTTCTTCTCGTTTTGCTTCTGCTGCAACTGAGATTGCCTGCATCCAGATGAATTAGGTGTCAATTTTGCCTTTCCTTGCCCGAAGGCAGAAGACTGGAAGTTGGTAAGGGGAACAAATACCATGAGTTCACTATCGGGCTCGAGGTAAAGTAGGGAAGCCAGCTGCTCTCCAATGGAAGGCTCTAACTCCTGACAATCTCTACTAATCTGCATAATGTAAACCACACAGCACTATCTGAATACTGCTGCAGCAAGGCTGGATGGAACTACAAGTCTACAGATGCATGTCGTCCGGCAGATCAATTCTCAAGATATAAATGCGGCCTAGAAGTATACAAAAGGAACAACTGAAACACAACTAACACTAGGATAAGCATTAGCTATGCATAAGAAGTTCCAGATACTACCTTCACCGGTAAGTTCTCATTGTAAGGGTTCCTCAAATGGCGAGTTTTGTGGAATGATAGCTCACATAACTGCAGAAATGTTCAAATAAGCTTTGGGAAAACCGGAAAATGCAAGTAACAAATGGGGAAAAAGAACTCATGAAAATCATTCTTCGTCCCTGAATATTACTATTACAGAAGTTTTATTTTGATACCTTTAACCATTTAACAGAGAAGTTCCGTCCGTAATGTGCAGTGCCATGTTGGTATTTCCAATTCCCTCCACCAACGGTTGCCCCTATCTTTGATGTCATCTTTGCACAACCCTATGAAAAATGTCTTTCATCAGAAAGGTGGGGAGATTTGTCATAGATTAGAAAACATGTCATAAGATCCTAAACATACCTGAAAATGACGAGTTCGATTGACTGAGAAAATCAAAATCACATTTTCTGCAGAGTCAAAAGCTTCATTCAGTTTAGCTTCATTGCTTCTTTGAGTTGCCCATACACCTTGTTGGACTGATAGTTCCAAATTTTCACGGTTGCAACTTTTGACTATAAAATACCTAAGTATACATTTACCCAAACAGGTCTGGTTATTACTAGAACAAAATTTCCACCCTGACTGAAATGCGAGACTTAAATGTACACACAATTGACTCTAAAAGCAGAAATTTGAAATGCACTAACAGATCAACAAGAGGACTAGAAGTCCTGATCAGTATTCTCATCAAAAGAACAATGAAAGCAGTCAGATCCGGCAAAAAAGCTAGCATTCGTCAAACGACAAACCCTAATATCAGAATGAACCCCGTAAATTACACATTCAGAACTTATCTACACTGTAAAAAAAAAAAGAACTTTATCAACAAATGCAGAAGATAGTTGACAATAGTAATTGCCAATCTCAGACAAGACTCAAAATTTACACCCATACAGTCAGAACTCAGAAGAATTTGGTAACGCACATTACCTAGTCAATGACTGATGATGCTACCAAGAATATATAGTGAACAACATACATGGCTACTGGAAATCCTAAACTCTTAAATAAATAGATGTATTTCATTCATTTTACAAATCCTTTAAAACATTATCAGAAACCCAAATGGAATGAAGTTTTGAACAAAGCTATGGTACACTTGGACAGATACATATTACATCACTCACAAATTGTAAAAGGAAATGAATGCCTTAATGGCCTGACCACTTCCGCATCTCGAACCCAGAAGGTATTCAGTTTCATTGTACAGTAAATCCATCATAGATAGGTCATGGTTTCAGGAGAAAAGTACAATAACAGTCTCGGCCTCTAGTGAAGAACATAAGCACTTTTTGCCTCTACTTCAAAATGGTCCTACAGATTTCAAATTGCTTAACATAATTAAGATTCTAACACTAATCCCTGGAGAATAAAATGATGTTTCGAACCTCCAGACCAATGTATGGCATCTGACATCTGTAAATAGCTAAGCTTCTTATATATCATAGGGGTTTCTGTTCATCTCATACATACTAGAATGTCAGATAAAATACAAAGAGGGGAGAGAACTTCTTCATAAATCACACTATAATATATTAACATCAACGAGACAAGATACACCAATTAAATTATACAACCCAGTTATAGGCCTTAGAACTCTGAACACACCTAGATATTCCTGGAGGCAAGGGAGTAGCTGCTTTGCTTGGCTGATTAGGCACCCCGTTTGGAGCATTTTGCATCTGCGTCTGGCTGACCTGTTGTTGCTGTTGTGGTTGAAGTTGTTGCTGCTGTGGCTGCTGCACCTGCTGTTGTGATTGCTGCTGCTGCGGCTGTTGCTGTTGCATGTTAGCAGACTCCACCACTGAAGGTCGCATATTCCCACCCTGGTTGCTGTGGTTGGGACCTTGCTGAGCATGCATTCTGTCACCTTGTTGATTATAACCGCCACGTTGTTGGAAAAACTTGTTTTGCCCATAGTATGAAGTCAATTGCTGAATCTTCTGGAGCACTTCTTCTACCGAGGGTGGAGGCCCTGGCAGCTTTGCGTGCCTATAACGACAATCTGAACCGTTTGGACAAAATCCCAGCTTGTACCTACAGTCACAAGAATTCCATCAATTCTGATACCCCAATGCTTCACTTAAATCATTGCAGCTGGTCCTAAACAGAAGTTTGAATGCAGAGTTTACCATAAGGAACTTGGGGAAAGAATGCATTATCCAGGAGTTGGGCATTCTAAAGCAGATAAAATTGTAACTGAATGGGATTACTCAATCCAAAATCTAAAAGAACTTGGAATGTAGCCAGGTAGAACTTAGAATTATAGGTTAAAATCAACTAAAAACCCCCCAATTCAATGTTCTCTGGTAGAAGTCTGAAAGCAACAATCCGGCAGTCAGGAGAACTAAGCTAACCGATGAAAGAGTTACGAGAAGACGTACATGTTGCATTCTTTGATGTCCTCATTAGTGTGCTTGTAGACGCAATCCTGCTCCCGGCACTCCCCGTAGAGCCTGAAGAACCGGCAAATGGGCATCCGAGCCTTGTCATACTGATGCAGGAAACCGCACGCGTCGCCCTTCATACAGAGGCTGCGAAGCCAGTGCCGGCAGACGGTCTGCCGAAAGCTCCGCCGCCCGGATTGGTTGTTCGGTCCAAGGTCCATGGGCGCAGCGGCGGGGGTGGATAGATTGGAGGCAGCGTTGGCGGAGGCAGCGGCCGAGTTGTCCGATGGGATAGCCGGCATGGAGGCGGTAGGGTGGGAAGGCGCCGAATCGAGGCCGCCTTCGAAGTCGAAGCTGAGAACTCCCTCCGAGTCCTCCATCGGTGCAGACGCACGAAGTCTCGCGCCGGCGACGATATAGGCTGTTGCAATTAGGGTTCTAAGGTGACTGGGTGAGGATGAGTTGGAAGTAGAGGGTTAAGGAACTGAAATTTGCAAGGTACAGAGAGCGATTTATGATGCTGCTGGCGATCGGGACGGCCAATGGCAGGGGGAATGGATTTCTAGGTCTTCCGTCTTCCTTTGTTCAGCGGCTCTGGAAATGAATGAAAGGCAAACGGGAACGACCAAAACCGGTGTTGCTACAGTACTGCGCTCTCATCTCTCCAAAAACTTCTCGCAAATACACTAGTCTAGTCTATTACTATTTTACCTGTATTTTTTTTCTTCCTTTTTTCGAAATATAATGTAACATCCCGTACTTGTTTTAACAAAAATTTGTCTGATTTTTGCTTAGACCCTCATGGTCTTGGACTCTTGGTGTGTATATCAACTATCAAGGCGACCATGGTTCATGGTTGTCACGCCGGCCGGCGTGTCACCGGTTGTACCGGGTTCAACCGGTACCGGTTATAAAACGGCGTGACACTACCAGTATGACCGGCATGATCGATATACGAATCTCTAAGTAAAATGACCTTATTTTAGAGAATTTAATTGATAAAAATTATTTTTTTCTTTATTTTATGAGTATAAAAGTTAAATATTGATGTTATTTGTTGGATTCAAATATAAATGTTTAGGTATTGACGTTAAATATCATGTTTAAAAATGAGTATTTATAATTTTATTTGTAATATTGACCGGCATGAACCGGCACAAACCGATATGTGTTACCGGTTGAACCATTCCACTTGCTAAACCGGCACACTAGCATAAACCGGTTTGACAACCTTGAAGACGACTTTCGATAATGTCACACATTCTTGCAGCAATTTCGCTATGGTACTCACACCTAGATCTGTGTGAACCACCTCAAAGCACAGGGGAGGGCCACGTCGCCCAAGCCATCAACGGAGGGCCAGGATTGATCGGCTGGGGCACGGACTCGGGGAAGGAGACGAGTCGCGCTTGAGTTGTGGGGAACCCGAGCTAAGGGTACTGGTGGGGCCGAGGAGTGAGAGATGTGTGGGGTCTGGACACAATTTTTTGGGTGTTTTGGCGGGATTTAGGTCGAAAACTCCACCCCCAAAATTGGTTTCATTAATTCCACCAACCTACCAACCTCTCTCTCTCAATCTCACAGCTCTCTTCTTCTTCCTCCTCATCTCTTCTCTTCATCCGCCTTGCCGGCATTGAAGACGAGAATCCAGAGAAAAACGTAGGAAGGGGCAGTCTGATGCAAGATCGGTCTTTCGAAGAGAAGAAGGAGATGCAAGGAAGGGAAAATAGTGTGTCGAAGATGGGGGATGATGTCGAAGGAGATGCCGCAGCAAAAGAGGAGGTCCACCTTGAAGATCTGTCGACTGATAACGATAAAGGTTATGTCGAAGGAGACGAACCAGAAGATGAGGACCTTGCTGATCATACCATCCTCAAAGTGGATGGTTCATCTGATGGTTTGTGGGGCTCGCAAGAGTGGATGGCCGCAGTTGATGAAATAGAATGGGGTATGTGAAGACCAAAAAAACATATCCATTTAGACTTATATATGTTTTGGTTGTTGATCAGCATTGAATGTGTTAGGGGTTTACATTTATGGTGCTTGCATTTATTATGTTTTAGGGTTTCTTCATTGCATGGTGTTCTGTGCTTGCATGAATACTTGGTCGTTCTATCCTGAATATCACTGGTGGAGGAACAGAAACATGAATATCGCTTGCATGAATACTAGTTAGCCGTAATGACCATATTACTTTTTAAATTTCATGAATATTACTTTTACGTCATCGAATATTAGTTGGTACAGAATATTAGTTAGCCGTAAATACGCTTCATCTTTATAAGAATATTTGTTAAACTTCTAATGAATACACATTCATCTTGAAAAGAATATTTATTGACCTTTTAATGAATACGCACTCATCTTTTAAAGAATATTCATATACATTCTAATGAATACGCCTTCATCTTTAGAAGAATATTTGCCGACCTTTTAATGAATATGCATTTATCTTTAAAAGAATATTCATTGACATTTTAAAGAATATTCAATGACATTGTAATGAATATTCATTGACATTGCCAATGAATATTTGTTGACATTCTAGTGAATATTCGTTGATATTGTAATGAATATTCGTTGACATTGTAATGAATATTCATGAAATTGTAATGAATATTTCTTGACATTGTAATGAGTATTCTTTGACGTTGTAATGAATATTAATGAAATTGTAATGAATATTTGTTGACATTGTAATGAATATTTATTGACATTCTAATGAATATTCATTGAGATAGTAATGAATATTAGGTGACCTCGTTTGAAATGCACATGCATTTATGAAAGAATATTAGTTGACCTTGTATTGAATACTTTTATTGGTTGGATGACTAATTGTATTCGTTTGTGCAATTCCAATAACAGGCTATGCAGAACTAGAAGATGAGTGCTTAAGGAAGAACTTGCAATTCAATACAGTAGATGATTGCAAGAGCTTCTATTCAAGATATGGCCATGACCGAGGTTTTGGTGTTCGAGTATACAACGAACACACGAGGTTGCGCAAGAACAACAAGGGAGAGCTTGAGGAAAAATATTGGTACCTTTACTATTGTTGCAACAAACAAGGCTTTTTGAAGGTGAGTACTAGAACCCCAAAGGTCATTAAGAAACGACCGGAGGATAGTGTCATTGTTAAAACCCAGCGTAAAAGAAAAAGAAACGAGTTAAGGGTTGGGTGTACAGCTCATGTTGCCTTTCGGTGGGATGTCAATAGGAATGCATTCATGGTTAGTCATTTCAACAATATACACAATCATGAACTGCACCCAAAGGAGCATGCGCGGTTTTTGAGGTCTAACAAAAGTGTTAGTGAGGCTGAAGGTCTGATGGTTGAAGCCAATGCGGATGCTGGTGTTAGTTTGAGCTCTTCTTACAAGCTACTTGCTATGTGTGCTGGTGGTTACGAAAAACTTATCTTCTCTAAGAATGACCAAAAGAACCATCTGAACAAGCGAAGATAGAAGAACATGGCACATGGCGGAGCAACTTTTTTGTTGGAGCACTTTCAGAAGCAAATGGAAATCAAACCTGGATTTTATTATTCCGTGGAAGTTGATTGTGATGAGCAAGTTGCTAACATATTCTAGTCGGATGCCCAGATACGGTTGATTATAAATTGTTTGGTGACTCGATCTCTTTCGACACAACTTACCGTACGAACAAAGCCTATCGCCCATTGGGTACGTGTTTTCTTCTGTTGTTTGCATATAATTTTCTATTCAAATACATTTTGTGATAGTCATGATAACTTGAATACTCGTCCGCATTTTTTTAATACTAGTATGGAATGTATGAATATTACCATGGACGGTGACAATAATGAACTTTTCAAAATGTGTTATGTAGGAATGTTTGTTGGTTTCAGCCACCACCGACAGACTTGCATATTTGGGGCGTGTTTGTTGTATGACGAGACTAGTGCATCTTTCGAGTGGTTGTTTGATGCGTTTCGTCGTTGCATGGATCAGAAGCTCACAACCACCATCTTCACCGATCAGGATGCGACTATGGCCAAAGCACCTCGTAATGAGTGACCCGGTGTCTTCCATGCATTATGTACGTGACACATTTTAATGAATGCGAAGAAGCATTTTCAGAAGGACAAGGATGTTTGGAAAACGCTAAGCATTTACTCCACTTACTTACTCTACACGGTTGATAGTGAGGCTGAATTCGACATTGCATGGAAGGACATGCTTGGTGAATGCATCCCCGATAGTGGTTTTGTGGATGGCGACCCGTGGTTGCAGTATCTGCTAGACTTCCAGAAACAGTGGTCTTCATGTTGGCTTAGAAGTCAATTCACCGCTGGTATGTTGACAACTCAGGCTAGCGAATCCTGCAATGCATCGGTGCGGTATTTTCCGAAATCAAACCATCAGCGGGATCAGTTTTTCATACATTTTAACAGGTGTGATGTTATTGTTTTCGGAAATACTACATACAATATTGTTGAATATGCTCTATAGTAGTCGAGAATATTAATTTGTATGTTTCCAATTGCAGTTTGGTAGAGGATAAAAAATACAAGGAGAGAATTCTTGACTTTGAATTCATTGATCAGGTTCCTGCCATCTTCTCGCCATTCAGCAAGATCCTCAAGCAAGCTGCTGAGATTTACACTCCTCGCATGTATAAAAGGTTGGAAGAATAATATCAACAAATGGAAGAGTACGAATTGGAGCCGCACTCCAATGGTAGGGACGACAGATTTATTGGGTACACAACTTTTTACACAAAAAATGACGCCCGTTGAGATAAACGTGTTGTTTTCGTTGATGTGGCAAATGCACAGCTGGAATGTGGTTGTAGACTGTTCAATTCCATGGAAATTATATGTCGCCACATCCTCAAGGTAATGGTATACCTTGGAAATTTCGGCAATGCCGCCATGAAAACCCTGCCATAACATTTTATATTGAAGAGATGGACCATACATGCCAAGAAGAAAGAGGTCGGTGAATCCTCCACAAGTGCCAGGACGGATGAGGCTCCATACACTGCCAACATCGCAGGTAACACCACAACATTGAGATATAGAGAAACCACTGCCATGTTGAATAAGCTTGCCACAAAACTATCTGTTGCTGATGATGGAGTGTATGAGAAGTGGATGAAAGCACTATCTAAAATGTGCAAGTCGGCAGACCATGCCTTGTCCCGATCCATAACAAGCGGTAAGCATCAAATTAGAGGATTCTTGACTTTTGCATTGAATATTACATACTTTACAACTGAATATTACATACTTTACTACCGAATATGACTTGTCTTATATCAGGGGGGTCTCAACCATTAAATGGCCTGACCATGAAGCAAAAGGTAAATCCACGGAGTCATGGTCGTGAAAGGTACAAGTCTAGAAATGAGAAAGCCCGCGGTAAGAAGAAGATTCAGTATGCCAAGCAACTAAAGGATTTGGAGATTCTGTCGCAAGTTCCCGATTCTAAACGTGGAAGGCCAAACATGGATGACGAAGAGGACCTCATGGATCTGCTTACATCGTAGTTGGTTAGATACGTCTTTTTGGGAAACCAATTTTGATATGATTTGTTATACGATAACATATCATATTGCAATTGTTTGAACTAATATTCAGGGTCTTGCAAACTTCTATTTAGCAACATGAAACAAATGCATTTGTAGTAATATGCACATTCTTGTGAAGGCATATTACGTTTGTTGCGAGCTACTGTTTAGCCTGGATGAAACGTTATTTTGTACTAATATTCAGGGGGCCTTGCGAGCTTCTATTTAGCAACATGAAACGTTATTTTGTAGTAATATTCAAATAACCTAGACTCATATTCATAAAAACCAGAGTCATATTAAAAAATAACACACTATAATCGAGCACATTCGAACTCATATTAAAATACATTTAAAGTAATATTCAAATAACTCATACTCATATTCATAAAAACCAGAGTCATATTCAAAAATAACATACACTATAATCCAGCACATTCGAACTCATATTCAAATACATTTAAAGTAATATTCAAATAACCCACACTCATATTCATAAAAACCAGAGTCATATTAAAAAATAACATACACTAGAATCAAGCACATTCGAACTCATATTCAAATACATTTAAAGTAATATTCAAATAACCCAGACTCATATTCATAAAAACCAGAGTCATATTCAAAAATAACATACACTATGATCAAGCACATTCGAAGTCATATTCAAACACATTCAAAGTAATATTCAAATAAGCCAGACTCATATTCACAAATAACCAGAGTCATATTCACAAATAATTAGGGGAGGTCAAACCCAAAATAATTACAGCTTCATACATGACCTGCACCCCCAAAATAATTTCCCACTGCCCCCCATAAATAATTACTCAAAATAATTGTTTTTAATACTTAGTTAGTAGGCTACCAACACTCACATCTTCTGTCTCTTACTACCTCCATCTTGCCCTTCCTTCCACTCTTTCACCCACTTCAGTATATCATCCCTCCTCAAATTCCAGCCTCACAGCAAGCAGTGCACGTTGCAGCTCAACGTGCTCTTGGGTTCGCCAAATAATTTTGTATGCAGCATCCAAGTGGCCTTCCCAATGCTCCATGTATTGGCAAGCGAATACCCCACAGTCGTCATTACCTTTTTGTTGTGGTACGTCTGCAACATTGAACACCCATTCACTCAAGGGCGACTCCAGCAATACGCCCTTTCTCTCTAGCAATGTCTGCACATAGTTCAACAAGTTCCTCGCCTCCGGTCCACGAACATTCTTGGCATAACTTTCTGAAGGCTTCATGCTGTCCAACAAGAACGTTTGTTGCTTGATGAAGTCCACAACATAAACTAGGTAGTGGTCGTCCTCATATTTGGGAAAGAACATCTGTTACATGATAATAAAACCCGATTTAGTATTCAGCATAAGAGCAAGTAATATTCATAAAACCCAGAGTAGTATTAGGATTACCCAGACTCATATGCTAACCCATAAATAGTTCACTCACATAATTGCATCCTTTGAAGTCGGCAGTTTCAAATACTGGATCTCGATCAAATGTGACAAATGCCTCATCTAGGAGACTTGCAGTTATTGTTGCCCCACTCCTAAAATTAGCATTTGCCTTGTCCTGTGATTGCATTGAAAACAAGAACTTGTGAAGAAATTGAAGAGCGTGGTTATTCATGACATGCATTGAAAGCCTAATTTTACTTACAACAAAAGTCATAGGGAAGATGCATTTTGTCAGCTTCCCATTCTTCCTGACATTCAGGTCGTTGAGGTAGTATCCAAATGCCTCAACAACAACACGATTCAGCCATACAGTCGTTTCAAACTCAGCAAATGAAAACGGCACACCTTGCACTTCGCAGTCTCCACAAATTCCGCAGAACTGTAAAAAGGACAAAGTATTTAACAAACTTTTATGAAAACTCACGTGTAAATAATTAAATGAATATTGATTGGATAACACTTGAATACTTACTCGTTCTCATATCTCGTACTAAGTGCGAACTTAGGGATGGCAATGGGTCGGGTCGGGGACGGATAGTGCATATCCGTTACCCTACTCAAAGTAGTTCGGGTTTTCCCCATACCCATACCCACATAAGAAACGGGTAGAAAATCAAAATCATGCCCATACCCGTTTGGGTTTCGGGTATCCACGGTTATCCATGGGTAATAGTTTCTCTTTATAACTTCAACCAATATTGTTATTGTTCACATGTATTCTCACATTACCTAAGAGAAAAAGCATGACAATAATTCACTAGAATGAAAAAAATTCATTAAAATAACACAATTTCATGAAAAAGATTATATTTATATGCTAAATATAAAATATATTAGAGAAAAATAATGATTATTTCTAGACAAAATACATATGCATGTGTATATCGGGCGGGTTCGGGTTGGATAGTGAGAAAACCATGCCAACCCATTACCCGCAATATTCGGGTTCGGGTTTTACCCATACCCGCTAAAAGTCCTTCGGGTTCAGGTTTTACCCTACCCGACAAGGTCGGATTCGGGCGGATATCCACGGTTACGGATATTTTTGCCATCCCTATGCAAACTCAACTATCGCCTTTTTCAAAGGGTCCAACTTGCAAGTAACATGTTGGAGAGGATATAGCCGGATAATACTTCTGGCTTTCTCTTCGACCTCTCGAAGAGCGTAGTTTTCATGTCTATTCTCTTCCATTGTATGGTCGTAAGCTCCCCCTCGTCGCCTTCAATAACCACCTCCACCATTGGTGCTAAAGAAGCAGTCCTTGGAACAGGTTTTCTTTGCTGGTAAGTAACTGGAGCCGCCACGGGCACCGGAGCGGGCGTGACAGAGGGCGTCTCCACAGACGACGGAGTGGCCTTCTCCATGGACGCCGGAGTGGGCGTCTCCACGGACACCGGAGTCGGCTCAACTACCTCACCCTTGGAAGCTGGAGTTGGCTCCACAGATGACGAAGGAAGCTCAACAAAGGGCGAAGGAACCTCCTCCGTCGTCGGCTCCTCAATATCCTGCTCAGATGGCTTGTTCTTCTCAGCCATTTTCTCAAGTATGTGGCCAATTTGTGTGGTCAACTCCAGCCATCTTTTCCCCTCATGAAGACACACACTACGACAAACCCTTAGCTAGAAAAAGACAGAAAATAGGTATTTAGGACATTGATAACACACTTTATTCACTACAAAAGAAAAGGCTTCTAACGAGAGGAAAATGTGGCGAGGGGTACAGAAACGGTCGTCAGATGGCGATTTTGATTCCAACTATCTTACTACGAAGGGGTTTTTATTTCCGGTCGTTGTTCGCCTCAAACACCCCTCGTTATTGGCTTTGGCGAAAATTTTAGAAAGTCCGCCCAATTTTTTCGGTTTCGCGGGATTTGCTGGGTCACTTTCTAAATCTTAGGAAAAGGCGCACCGCACCTAGATCCTCCTTTTGTCCGAAAGAAACATTCACCCCTATTTGGTCTTTCTCTCGACCTAATCTTCCCTCTATCTCACCTTGCCGCAAGAAATTGATTCAGGCGAATGCCCAAATGGACTTCAACAGCGTCGATCTAGGTTTCCCAAAAGGAAGCCAATCCCCCATCAATCCTTCGCTAAATCCAGCCGCCAACGTCGATGATTTGCAGCCGCCTGCCAAGAAGGTGTCCATCGCGATTCTTCAGATTTGTATGCATGTCGTGGGTCGCCGCTTCTCCTACGGCTCCACCTCCAGTGCCTCATCTCCTTCAGAGAACTCAACCCCAGCAAAAGCTCTCTTCTATCACTGCTACCTCTGCTCATCACTTCCTCCTTCCGATGGTTCTAGCTATCCCCAGCTTCTTCTGTCCTGCGGTCACGAGCTCGCTGAAGTTTTCCTTTCCATTTTCATTTTCATTTCAGTTTTGCTTGCTCTAACCCCTTCTTTTGCAGATTTTTGGTGGATGTTTTTCCTCTGTGTTGCCCCAAATTTCCTTTTTCGTTCCCCATATGTTTTAGCTAATTTGATGTACAATGCATGTTACGCCTCCTGTCTTTGCCTCTTGCTCTTGCTTTAACTTTGTTATATATGAGAAATATCTCCTTGTGTATGGTGCCCTGTTCAAGTTGTCTAGTTTATTCTGTTAGGGTTGATTTGGTGGATGTTGTATTTCCAAATTGGAGCTGTATGTTCTTTGTTTATATCATATTCAGTTATGCTCTGTTCGCTTCCGTGTGGTTTAGTTCTCTTGGGTCGAAGAGTACAGAGCTAGCACCCCAAAGTAAGATCTGGAATCGAATGCTACCGGTTCAAACCTCGTAAATTATTGGTTTCCCATCCGAATCTATGACTCTATTCGCTCGTTGTTTATTGTGGTCTATTATGTTTCTATCTAATTTCTTTTTGTTGGGTTTTCACTGTGTTTGTTTTGCATGAGCCAAAATTCAGGAGCAGCTACCGATTCCCACTTCCCAATAGCAGACGAAAGGATCAGACAAAAACAGGGGCTATCGAGTTCATTCTAGTGAGTTTGGGGGTAAGGTATTGACAATATTTGAGATGATTAAATTGAAGTTTAGTTTTGTTGAGATTATTGGATGATATGGTTAAGCTGTTCTTTGATGATTGTTCCATTTCATTTCATTTATCTTCCCCTGAGTTAGCTCCCATTGCTATGCTGCGGGACTAAAGAATCCTAACTGTCTAACAGAAGAGGGAATTTGAGCCATGCTGGTTACATAATTCAACAATTTAGTTCATGAAGCAAAGTTGGCATTGTTTGCTTGTTACCTCTAATCATGTGTTCTGTTATTAGGTTAATTGTCCACTTTACTTACAAACACATATTGCATTTGTTACTAGTTTCAATACAGGTCATCATTTCTTAGTAGTTCCAACCGGGGCTGGTGGCATTATATACTATATACCCTTTTGGTTGGCCATTCTGTGTGAGTGTTTTAATTTTGTTGAATTACTATGCTGCTTGTTATTTTCTTGACTGTTATGTTATCCATGGTTCTAGACCAATAGAGTTTAGAAAGGGTTGTAAATGCACAACTGGAAGTTGCTACTGTGAATTATGGATGTACAGTTTCTTCTTGGGCTACTTCTCTAAGCCGGGAATTCTTGGCAAATAAGACTGGTCTATCCTTTTCTTGTTTGATTTCTATGTTTGTAGAAATTGAAGTAGCATGGTCTTTTGGTTTTGTGTCTATTGTCATTGGTTGTTCGAAACAGAGTAATTGTTGTGTTTTTTTTTTTGGCAGGTTAACTAAGTTCAAGTGTTTTGATTGCTAGTAATCCACAGAAAGTGAAGGTCTAATTCCTTATTTTCACAGTTCTTGAAGCTTTGAGTAGGTAAACTCTTAAGAGAAATTAGTTTATATATTTACTCTTTGACCTTTGTTTTCTTGGTTGTACATTTCCATAAATTTACTTTTAACCTTGATACATCTCTATCATCACCATTAACAAGTTACTGTATAACATGACTATATTTATTGCTCCAGCAAGGACTTGGAATGAGATCGGGAAGGACAAAGGGATCAAAGCAGAGTGTTTCAAGAAGCTGGAAAAAAAAAGATGTTATTGTTATACCACTTAGAATGCTAATGTAGTATATATATATATATATATATATATATATATATATATATATATATATATATATATATATATATATATATATATCTTTTGTATTTTAGAATATTTATGTATGTCTTGTATATGTTATGAGTTCAGATTACGTTTCCTTCTATTTTATTAAAGCATAAGCACATAAACATGTTGTAATCCTTGACAATTATATACTCTTTCTTTAGTGATATAAGATTTCAATGGTGAATATTAATAGTAGCAATTGGTATGGTATTTTTCGCAGATTGTATCTTTCCATGAAAATCAATAAGCATAGAAGTTGGGTTGCTTTTAGTGTCAATAACGATGGGAATTCACAAAATTGATAACGTATTAGTGAGGGTAATCCTGTCGTCAATGCTTATTATCTAGTTGGTGAAAATTAATATTCAACGACCGGAAGATATTACCCTCGGTAAAGATTTTAACGACCGGATAAGATTTTACCGTCGTTATTGACTTTTACCGGCGAAGCCTATAATGAGGGGTCCTATCCCGTCGTTAATGACTTTTCCCGACCGTTTTTGGACAATTAACGACCGTTTTAACCCATCGTTAAAACCTCTTTTTTTTGTAGTGATTCAATCTCATCCAAATAGTATTAAAAAAGCATCAAAATAGTATTCAAACAAGAACGCTAAACATTCGTCCATCATCCTAACAAAGTACATTGAAATAGTATTCAACGTACATGAAAATAGTATTCAAATTATTCTAACTACCCAAATCTCAACATCTATTACATCCAATTACATGAAAGCTACTCATTCCTCTCCACATTGGGGCTCCACGTTTCCAATCTTGCAAGCCGTGCCTTCCACTTATTGAACATGGACTCAGTCATGCACTTCAACACCTTAAGCTACAAGTATGTGTAAATTTTTTAGTTCATGCAATCTACCTTACTCCAGTATGTTCGGAAAAAAGTAAAACGTACCTGATCTTCGTCCATGCGCTCCAAGTCGTCCTTTCCCACCAAGAAGAGTTGTAAAACTCAGGCCCATCAGGAGCTTGTCTGCTGCTTTGCCCTTTATCTCCAGCAGAACCATCACACCTCTGTCGAAGCTTTGGTCTTGTCATCAACAAGCCTGCTATCCCCCCACTGCCCATGGTATGGATGACTTCAACAACCTTCATTTGACGATCCTTGAATCAGTAGCTACAGGTTGGGGTGATGGAGGTCACGACACCTTTGACCTTAAAAAAATCCAACAGATGGACCTGCCAGCCAAATAAGAGGAAGATGTTAGATTGGGGAGAAAAAAATAATATAAATGGCGAGACAAGATTGAAGTAATATTCAATTAACTCAGACCCATATTCATAGAACACACACAATAGTATTCATATTAGATTGAACTGATATTAAAAAAAAACCAAACTCATATTCAAACATTATAAAACTAATATTCATAACAATCACACATATTCAAAAACATAAATGAAAGAACAAATACTTAAAACTTACAACGAGGAAGTGGACATCTCCATGGACCCAGTCAAAGAATGCATTTCCTTGAACTGCAGCAAGACTACTCTTCAGTTCCGCTACAACAAGGTCGGACCAGTTGTAGCTTTTTATCCGCTCAATCTTCCCAACGAGGAACTCGGCATAGTCAAGCTCACAATTCTGTGACCATGATGGTCGGAGCAGCGAGGCAAGGGCAAGCAGCATGAACTGCTTCACGGCCTTACGAACAGAAGGCCTAACATTCTCATCCGTTAACTTGTCCACCATATCACTCAGAGGAAAATTCCTGCACCTGTTTCCTCCCATCCCAATCTCGGCTTGAAAAGCCGACAACTTGGTTTTGTCCAAGCACTTCTCTAGCACTATTTCTTCCCCAACGTGAGGAAGGTCGTAAACACGAACCACGTCCTCGTCCTCTAAGTGAAGCACCTTCCTATTCTCTCCCTCTCCGAAAATGAAGCTCCCAGAATGACCATCGTAGTGTCGTGTCATTGCACACAACAGAGACTTATCGACGCCACGCAATCGTATCTCCAGCAATCCATCGAACCCCGCCTTCTTAAGCTCCTTCTCGCATTCCTCATAGTAGGCCTCATCCTTCTTCCAAAATGCAATAACACTCAACAATGATGATGTGTGACATCGATGCTGTGTTTCATGTGGTTTATTGCCCTTGCCTTTCCCAACAGACTTCCCCCCACCTTTCCCAGCAGACTTCCCCATACCTTTCCCAGCAGACTCCCGGACAGCTTTGCCAGCAGACTTCCCCCAGTCGTCCCAGCAGATTTCCCTGTAGCTTTCTCAGAAGACTTTCCCTTAAACTTCCCAGAAGACTTCCCCATAGACTTCCCAGCAGAGGTCTCACCAGAATTCCCTGCAGAGGTCTCACCAGACTTCCCACCAGCAAACTTAACTCTTTTTGCAGGAGGAACAACTTCAGCAGCAGGAGGAACATCTTCAGCAGCAGCAGGAGGATCTACTAATGGTCGTTTCATTAGGCCAGGAACACGCTTCTTGGTTCGCACCATTATTCCAAACCTGTAGACCAAAAAAACATATATTCAGAAAATGGGAACAAACACAACACAATGAAGAGAAGTAATATTCAGAACATTCAACATGCAGTATTAATCTAGCTGCAAACAAACAATTTCAATGAATACAACTAATATTCAAAACCAGAAGAACATTATACAACTAATATTCAAAACCAGAAGAACTAGAATTCGTCAACAAAACAGTCAACATTGTACAACTAATATTCAAAACTAGAAGAACTAGTATTAGTCAACAACACAATCAACATTGTACAACTAATATTCAAAACCAGAAGAACTAGTATTCGTCAACTACAAAGTCAACATTAAACAAGTCATTCAAGGGTATTCGTCAACAAAACAGTCAACATTGTACAACTAATATTCAAAACTAGAAGAACTAGTATTAGTCAACAACACAATCAACATTGTACAACTAATATTCAAAACCAGAAGAACTAGTATTCGTCAACTACAAAGTCAACATTAAACAAGTCATTCAAGGGTATTCGTCAACTACACAGTCAACTAATATTTCAAACAAAAATAACCAGTATTCAACAGATTGAAGGTTAACAGGGAACAAGGAACACAAGAATCAACTAAAATGGACATATCTCGCCCAAAAACTTACTGATTCTAACCATATTTACTGATTCTAAGCAAGAACCGATTCTAAGCAAGAACCCAAAAACTTAGTCAACAAAAAATTGACATATCTCACCCACACAAGACACATTATGAAGAATACCCTTGAGAATCGAGTCGATTTTGAAGCTGTACTAAGAAAACCCTAAACACGTATTCAATAAACCCTAAACACCCAAGAATGAAGCAAAAAGGGGGATCAAGGGAAAAACCGACACCTAGAAAGAAAAGGACAGAGAGAATCATCCTCACCGGAGCAAATACGCGAGAAAGGTCGGCCGAAATACCCAGACTCGAGGAAGGACGATTCTCTCTCGTCGAGGCTCTCCTGGGTATCGACTGCGCTGCTCGTCGGCTGAAGGAACCTCGTCGTCCTCGCTTTCCTTGTTCCGATGTCCTTCTTTCTCGTCGACAAGAGATTTGTGTTTGGGCAGGGAGGTGTGCTCTCTGGTTCGACGAGAGCAAAATAGAGAAAGAAAACGGAGAAAGAAGAAGAATAGAGAAAGAAAACGCAGAGAGAAGGAAGAAGAGTGGAGGAGGAGCGCCGGTTGGAGGAGACAATTTTTTTTTTCAATTTCAAATCCGGTCTGCCCGACCCCACCACTTTTCCCTCCCTCCAGTTTTTGGCTCGGCTCAGCCGGCTTTGCTTTTCCCCTTTCCTCTCTTACGCCCAGCTCGCTCAATTCTGGCCCTCCGTTGCTGGCTTGGGAGACGTGGCCCTCTCCCCGCCGTCTGAGTTTGTGCACACAAAACTTGATGTGTGTACCATAGCGAAATTGGAGTGCTCCACGGTGAATATGTTTAACTTTATAATAATTCTGACAAGAATTCTTACACTTCACCTGAAAACGCTTAATGCTAGTTATGATCGTTTCTTACTTATTAATCATGGATTTCTCCCATGCTATATCGATATGGGATTCGCCTAGCGTGTTACACGCACCCCCTTTGGTACTTGACATCCTCGTTGAGGTTTGCCCCACCATCGTTTAAGAGGGACACAGAGAGGCTCTGATACCACTTATAACATCTCACTCCTTTTTCCAACAAGATATTGTCCGCTTTGGGCTTAGTCTCTCACTTTTTTTGCCTAGGGGTGCATATAAAGGTGACTTCTCATAAGTTCACTCATTCTTGCAGACTTGCAGTGCTCCATACTGAGCAGTGCGGATCCATAGGGCTTTACGGGTATCCCGAGACAGTCCTAAAATTTGGGAATACGATTATTCAACCCACGATAGTAGTTTGCATATAGGTAAAAATATTTAAGTGGTAGGGGGACACTCCTAAAATTTGGAAAAACGATTATGTTGGGCCGCATAGTTGAGCGTAATTGGGCTTCTGGCCCAAGAGGGACGCATCCGCAGTTAAGGCCCAATAGGAAACCAGGCCCGATCAGATTACCGGGTCAGCGGGATGTCTCTTGACCGGCCGCAAACCCGAAAAACAGATAAGGGCGCCTGACATAAAGCGACTGGGCAACACAGAGGAGCAGGGAGCCGTTGAAGATGCGTATCTGGTGTCAGGCAAGACTAAGCATTTATTGCAGGCCTCAGGCGGCCTGCAGAAAGGTAAAAAGCCTGATCGGGCGCCTGACACAGCCCGGGACGCCCGACAAGACATTTAATGCCCCAACTACCTTCGAACCAGGTATAAATACAAGAGTAAGCTCATTTATGAGATCCAACTACTACTCATCTCTCTACATAAATTCCCTTATTCCCCTTTCTCTCTCTAACTTAAGCTTCGGAGAGTGTCCCGGGCAACAGCCCCGGACCCTTGTTTTGCAGAGTATCTGGAGCGCCCCCCTCAGTCCAAGAATAGACGCCTCGCTCAAGCTCCACAAACCGCCTAGTATTTACTAGGCACAAACAATTTGGCGCCCACCGTGGGGCTAAGAGCGAAGCGCTGAAGAAAGGATGGAGGGGAACTTTAGAACTCCCATTAAAGACGTGGTTGGTGGAGAAAACACCAGAGGATTGGAGATGCCAACCGTCGAGGAAGAGAAAGATATGGAAGAGCGCGTGAGAGACCAAGGACAGCAGATCACCAGTATGCAAGAAAGTCTGAGCCAGATCCTCGCTATGCTCAAAACCCGAGAAGAGCCGGAAGGTTCAAGAAGGCGCGACGATAAAGGCAAAGGGGTAGAAGAGGAAGCTCCACCTAGCCCGTCCCAGACAGAGGATGGGAGGTCTGAAGACGAGGGAAGCGAGGAGGGCGCCCACCTTGACCTCCTCGAAGAGCATCTGCGGCCCTGCTATGGAAAGCCCAAGGGATACAACGTGTTGCACAACCCCCTGGCTAAGAGTCTGTTCAAGACTCAAGTGCCGTCGAACTTCTCGTCGCTTGGTCTACCCGCTTACACTGGCAACTCAGATCCGTCGGATCACTTGAGCGCATTCATGCTCAAAATGCACCTGATCAACGCCTCAGATGCAGATCTATGCAAGGCGTTCCCGGTCACGTTTGGAGGTCAATGCAGGAGCTGGTACGCGTCACTACCAGCAGGGATAATAGAGAACTTCGAGCAGTTCGCCACCCTCTTCTCACTCAAGTTCGCGTCCCAGCGAAGGAGGCAGCTCACGGTCTCGGCGCTCATCAACTGCAAGCAAGGAGAGGAAGAGGGGCTGGCGGACTTCTACGATCGATGGAACACGATAGCATGCGAAATCCAAGATGTTTCGACCAGCGTGGCAACGGGAAACTTGAGGATGTCCACGCACAGCCGAGAGTTGAAGAGAGCCCTCATAAAGAAGGAGCACAGCATCAAGTCGTGGCAGGACTTGGACCGCGTGGTACGAAAATTCATTCTCCTAGAAGAGGCCCTGAGTGCCGAAGAAGTCTTGAAAGGGGCACCAGCCTCGTCAAACAAAGCCGAAAAGGCAAGAAATGGGTCGCCAAGGCGAAGAGGGCGCACGCCCGAGAGACGCGGTTAGAAGCCCAGATTCAACAACAGGGATGGAAGGCGCGAGGTATTCACCTCGGAGAAGGACGAGGAAAGGCGCCAAGAAGGGGGCAAAGCCAGGGAGACACGCCCCCGTCAAAGGAGGGAGGATGATCAGAAGTGGTGCGACTGGCACCAGCTGCCGACTCACGACACCACAGAGTGCCGTGAGTTCAAAGCTAGTCTCAAATACTTGGCCCCAGGGGACCTGAGAAGCCGCCTGGACACACGGGCGCACCCCCGAGAGAGGGCAGAAGAAAGAGAAAGGTCGCCAAGCCCAAGGAGAAGATCTCGGACGCCCAGACGCCGGAGATCCAGGACGCCAAGGAGGGAGCGAACACCCCACCGGGAACGCTTACCTCCCCCGCCGAGACGTGCGCCTCCGCCGCGCCATCACGCGCGGGAGGAGGAGGATGGAGTGGAGATCATCACTATCGCAGGGGGGCGTAAGCGCCCCCGAACAGAGGGGGACCGCTTGGTGCAGTGCATGAATGTGCACAGGAAGGAGCAAGTTGAAATCAGCTTCGCGCCCTCGGAGCTGGCCCCCGAAGAATGTGGGGACGACCCCTTGGTCATATCGTTCAGGACGAAAAAGTTCAAAGTCACCCGAGCCCTGGTTGACAATGGAAGCTCAGCAGATATTCTGTTCTACTCCACCCTCAAAAGCATGAAGAAAGGGATACAGGACCTCAAACCGTCCACGACCAGCCTGGTGGGGTTCTCCGGCTCTAAAGTCAGAGTTCTCGGCTCCATCACCCTCCAAGTAACTATTGGGGAGCCGGGAGCGACCAAGACCCGCCTCATGGACTTCCATGTAGCGGACTGCCCATCCGCTTACAACGCCATCTTGGGACGCGGTTTCTTGTCAACCTTCTCGGCGGTCCCCTCGACTTGCCATCATATGCTCAAGTTCCCCACTCGGGGGACGGTAGGGCGCGTCCGGGGCGACTCTCAGCAGGCAAAGGAATGTTACAAAGCCACTATCCGGAGCCTGGAGGTTGATCAAGTTGATGCGCGGGGAAATCATCCCCGTCCCGAGGCGGCCGAAGAGGACGTGGCGGTCGCTTTGGATGATGAAGAGCCAGAAAAGAAGGTCAGGATCGCTGCCCACCTGGCAGAGGAACAGGCACGGGAGCTCTTGTCACTCCTCCGGGAGTTCAAGGATTTGTTTGCGTGGACGTCAGAAGATATGCCGGGCGTCCCAAGAGAACTTGCGGAGCACTCCCTGTCCGTAAAAAGCAAAGCGCGACCGGTACAACAGAGAAGGAGGAATGCATCGCTGGAAAAGCAAATGGCATTGGAGGAGGAGGTGAAGCGCCTACTAAAAGCAGGCTTTATCAGGGAGGTCAAATATCCAACTTGGCTAGCTAATCCCGTCTTCGTGCACAAAGCGTCGGGACTATGGCGAATGTGCATCGACTTTACCAGCCTCAACGCCGCCTGTCCAAAAGACGCATACCCCCTCCCCAGGATTGATCAGCTGATCGATGCAACCGCGAACCATGAAACCTTGATCTTCCTCGACATGTTCTCCGGCTACCATCAGATACGCCTGTCGGAGGAAGACCAGGAAAAAACGGCCTTCATGACGCACATGGGAAACTTCTGCTACACGGTCATGCCTTTCGGCCTGAAGAACGCGGGGGCGACGTACCAGAGAATGATTGACGCGGTTTTCCACAAGCAACTCGGCAGAAATGTGGAAGCCTATGTTGACGACGTCCTGGTCAAAAGCAAGAAGGGGTCAGACCACCTGACCGATTTGAGAGAAACGCCTCCGACTTAATCCGCTGAAGTGCGTATTTGGAGCTAAGGCGGGAAAGTTCTTAGGCTTCATGATCACCCACAGGGGGATAGAGGCGAATCCCAAGCAGATTGAGGCAATACTCAACCTGAAACCGTCACGCACGGTGAAGGAGATTCAGGCATTCAACGGAAAGATGGTCGCCCTGAGCCGCTTCATCCCCAGAGCAGCCGACAAGTGCTCCCCGTTCTTCCAAATGCTAAAGAAGTCTGCCTCGCGGTCGCAGTGGGGCCCCGAGTGTGACAAGGCTTTCTTCCAGCTGACAGAGCAGCTCGCCTCTCCGCCTGTCTTAAGCGCTCCCATCCAAGCAGAACCCTTGTACCTGTATCTGGCGGTCTCCGACCAAGCGGTCAACTCGGCCCTGGTGAGGAGAGATCCCGATGGCACGGACCATCCCATATATTACGTCAGCAAGGCCCTTCTTCCGGCCGAAAGGCGATACATGCCCATTGAGCGGGCGTTCTTAGCCGTCGTCTCAGCAGCAAGGAAGCTACGTCCCTACTTCCAAGGGCACCCCATCACGGTCCTCACCAACCTGCCACGAAAAAGGATACTTAGAAGTCTCGACGCCTCCGGAAGGATGACCAAATGGGCGGTTGAGCTAAGTGAATACGACATCTCGTATGCGCCGCGTCCCTCCATCAAAGGCCAAGTTCTCGCAGACTTCGTGGCGGAGGGATTCAGCCTCGACACCTCAATGGAAGAGGGGCAGAACGAAACATGGCGCCTGTTCGTGGATGGAGCCGCCGGCAAGAGCGGGGCAGGAGCCGGCATTGTTCTCGAGTCACCGAGGGGAGTCATACACGAGTTCTCACACAGTTTCCAAGAATTGAAAACCAACAACGTTGCGGAGTACGAAGCCCTCTTGAACGGTCTCAGAATCGCCATGGGAATGGGCGCCACGCGTCTCCACATCTGCTCAGACTCCCTGTTGGTAGTAAATCAAGTCCTGGAAAACTATGAGGTCAAAGAGGAAGCATTGATCAGGCTAGCCGATGAAGTCAGGGGCATCCTCTCTCAAATGGAGGAGTGGAAGCTGGAACATGTGAAAAGAGAAGACAATCACCACGCCGACGCCCTATCCAAGCTGGCAACCGCCATGGATTTCGAGGGCGACCGGCAGATCATTGTTACAAAAGAAGCCCCACCAGGAGGAGGGGTCATGGCCGTGGAAGAAGAAGGAACAGACTGGCGGTCCCCCATAGTCGCCTACCTGCAAAAGGACGCGTTGCCCGGCGACGAGTCCCAGGCAAAGCTGATCAAACGGAAGGCGGCCCACTACAGCATGATAGGGGAACAACTGCACAAGAGATCGTTTACAGGCGCATACCTGAGGTGCCTGGGTCCGGCAGAGGCAGAATGGATCATAAAGGAGATACATCAGGGTACTTGCGCTTCCCACGCCGGCCCAAGAAGCCTCGAGAAGACGATCCTGTTACAAGGATACTACTGGCCGACCGTTAAAAAGGATGCAGAAAAGGCGGTCCGCGGATGCCACGAGTGCCAAATCCACGCCAACAAGCAACATCTGCCCAGCGCGGAGCTAAGGAGCATAACGGCCCCGTGGCCAGTCGCACAATGGGGCCTCGACTTGCTGGGCCCATTTCCAACCGCCCCCCTGGGAAAGAAGTATCTGGTCGTGGCGGTCGACTACTTCACCAAGTGGATAGAGGCTGAGCCGCTGGACACCATTACCAGCGCAAAGATCCAGAAATTCCTCTTCAACAATATAATGTTCAGGTTCGGAACTCCTAATACAATCATCACTGACCACGGGACGCAATTCGATTGCAGACCGTTCGAAAATTTCTGTGCCAGGAACCGCATCATCTGTCGGATGGCTTCAGTGGCTTTCCCGCAAGCCAACGGACAGGTAGAGTCGTCCAACAAGCTGATCCTCCAAGGTCTGAAGAGGCGACTCAAGGAAGCGAAAGGAGGGTGGACCGCCGAACTCCCACACGTGCTCTGGGCACACCGCACGAACTACAAGCAGGCCACCGGAGAAAATCCATTCGCCCTGACGTATGGCTCCGAGGCGGTCGCCCCCACCGAGGTCATCCTGCCCTCGCTAAGGGTCCAGGCGTACGACCCAAAGGAAAACCACAGGAGGCTTCTCCACCAGCTCGACATGGTTGAGGCAAGGAGGGATGCGGCTCTAGCCCGAACCATGCAGGAAAAGTTCAAAGTGGCCAAGGCGTACAACGAGAAGGTGAAGCCTCGCCAACTGGAAGAGGGCGACATGGTGCTCAAGAGGAACTTCGAGCAGAAAGAGGGGCATGGAAAGCTGGCCGCCATATGGGAAGGACCATTCCTGGTCGCCAAGAAGATTGGAACCGCTACGTACGTGCTAGCTTCCATGGGAGGACAGCCAATTCCCAAGACATGGAATGCAATCCATCTCAAGAAGTATTTCAGTGAGTAGAAGAAAGTTACGAGGAAAATTTTGTTGGGAGCCGCCGCTACCAGTTGTAGCACTTTTGTAAAGCTTCGCAGCTTCACGCTCCTTAAGTTTAAACTCCAATATTTCAAATCGCCGCTGAGCGATACATTTCCGTGCCACAAACAGTTGTGGCATCTTTGTAAAGCTTCACAGCTCCTCTCTCCTTAGTTTAAACTTCAGTATTTCAAACCGCCCCTGAGCGATACATTTATGCATCATTAGCAAAGTTATCTTCATAACTCCTCTCAATCTAGCACGACTTTTGCAAGTTAGCTTCGTAGCATCGAACCGTCTCGCGGCAGCTAAGTCTTATAACTCGTGCCAAATTCTCGTGATGAGGTAGCGGAGCGGGCCAACGCATATGTAAGCCGGACCGCATCTTAACGCATCGAACATGCCGCTCTCAAGATAAGATAACCGCCCCCGAGCGCTAAATTCAAGCGAGCCCTCTCCGATACATCCCAACTGCCACAATGCGGCCCGCTAGTGGAGGAGTCATCACCCCCTGACTTGTCTTTTTCCCTAACGAATTGCAAACCCGCTTAGGAGAACAGGCTTGCCATTTTTGCCTCATAACATCAACAAAGAACAAGCGTAAATCTAACTTCAAGGTGGGATAAGAAAAGAAGATAAAGCAAGCATCCCAGGAAAATATTACATAAACCATCGCCCTAAGGCGGAATGTATCAGTTAGGCAAAAGGGGAATGGCAACAAACTTCTGAAATTTAAACTAAGTCTCAAGAAGAACCGCCACCAACGGGACCTGGCTGATCCACTTCACCGCCCGAAGCAGGAGCCGCAGACTGGTCTTCCTCGGAGTTGACATCGTTGTCACCCCAGAACTCCACTGCGTCCCAAACCGCATTTCGATCCCATTGCACGTAGGGATGCTCCCGGCGGAAGTGATGGCGGATGGAAGCAACCGTGTCCCTTAGCAGCTTCTGATATTTTGCTTCATCAATCTCCTTGTATTCATCAGACTCAAAGAAGGAGGCGCGAGTTTCCTGCTTAGCCTCGGCCAAATCAGCTTCCCTTCGAGCCTCCAAGGCGGCCAAGTTGGACCCCAACTCCTGCACCTTGTCCCGAAGCTTCCTTTCCCGCTCCGCAGCCTCCGCCACCTCCTTTTTAGCCTTTTCCAGCTCTCGGGCGGCCTTCGTCTGCTCCTCCTGTGCAGTCCGCAGCTTAGCATCCTTCACCTTCTGGGCCGCCTCTTGCTCCTTGAGCACTTCGTCTCGAAGTTGCCGGCAGAGGTCCTCACGCCCATCCTTCAACTGCTCCTCAAGTTTGAGGATGCGGGAATCCCGGTCACCCAGGTCATCCAGCAAGCGCTCGTTGTGCAGGATCAGCTGACTTATCCCAAATTGCGCCTAAGTGTAGAAATTGGGTTCAGTATCTTACGACTAACTTATGAAATAAGCTAAGGCATGGTTTGGACGCTTACCGCAAAGAAGCATCGAGCGGTTGTCCCGGCTAGGTGGCGGGTATCCGAGGTAGTAGGCATGGAGCCTGCAACCCGCACATACTCACTCGGGACTACGAATCCCTCGGCGATGGCATGAAGAGCGCGGCGAGCCGGTTTGGCATGAGAAGTGACATGCGGAGAATATTGCGCGCTGGCCGACAACTCCGTTGTCTTCTGCTTCTTCGCGCCAGCTGGCGGTTCGGGACGCGGGTCGACCTGAGTCCCCTTCAACTTCAGCAGCCCTCCCGAAGGCGTCTTGTCCTGGACAACCACAACGTCTAGGGGGCGCTTGTTGGATGACTGGCCCACACCCTGACCGTTGGGAATGGTCAGCTTCAGGTTCCCGGAGCGCCCCATGGCCAGATGCGATTGGGTCGAACCGCTGGCCGCTCGGGGTCCTTCAGAACCGCTAGGAATCGAAGGGGCAGCTGAGGGAGAGCCGCTCGCGGCCACCTTGGGCGGTCGGGCGGACGACGCATACCGGCGGATCCCTGAAAAATGAATACATAAGTAAAGGCATGAGAAAACAACATTTCATCAAAGCTAAGGGGAACTAACTAACCGTGAAAACGTTGCACAATCTCAAGTGCATTATCATGCCCGTGCGGGGGCAACCAAAACTGAACGGCCGAAGTGATGCGGTCCAGGTGAGGTCTCAGATGTTGGAGCTGCTTGACACCCTCGTCCCAATCCTCCGTACTCCCAAAGGAAAAGGCGGTTAGCGGTTCTACATCTCCCGAGTACCATTTTCCAGACGGCCGGGCAAAGAAATACTCGGAGTACCATGGCGAGTCCAACTTGGGAGATCCAAAAACGAACCCCACCTTCTTCTCTCTCCTTCGGGGCGACCAGCAATTCTTTGAGCCAGTCATGGCATACAACAGCCGAAAGGCGTCAACCGAGGGCTCCTCTTTCAACTGGTCGCAGGCCGCACGGTAGCAAAGGGCGTGAAAGATGATGGAGGGAGAGAGGCGGCTCAAGGAGCAGTTCAGAAGTGTCAAGATCCCAGTAACAACCGGGTCTAAAGGAAACTCCAACCCTAGGCGCACATGCTCGGTGAAGATGGTGATCCACCCCACCGGGCATGAACCGCAGCGTCCACCGAGGGAGGGAGCCGCATACTCCCAGTCAGTAGGCAGCCGGTGCCTGTGAAGCTGGCGGAGAACTTGTACCGGGGAATAAGCGGGCTTGTACTTCGGTCCATACGAGTACATGGCTTCCGGAACCTCCTCCCCCTCCCACATGTCCTCGTGAAGACGCACTCAATACTCACGGTCAGAAACCGCCTGAAACGGATGGACCAGGGGGGTCTCCGATAACGCCAGCGAAAGGGAATTCTCTATCGAATCTTCCCTAGCGGAGTCATGAGCCGCATCCTCCGGAGCGCTTTCCGACGATAGCTCTACCAAGTTATCACCAACTCGGGAAGTCCCGCCACGCTCAACCATGGAGGTGGCCGTGTCATTAAGAGCGCCCGCCCCTAATCCTAAAATGCAACCGTCAGGCCTATCTAAACGCTCACCCGCAACACCCGCATCGCCTCCCCCACACAACAATTCAATACCCTCCGAGTCCCATTCTATATCAGATAAACTTAAGGAATTAGAGAAATCAGGCATACTTGCTCCAGCAGCAGGACCGCCCGCGCTGGCGGCTTTAGCGCTGGGACGCGCGATACTAGCTCCGCCGCGGGAAGCAACACCGTCGCCGGGAACGGCGGCGGCCGCCGCACCGAAAGTGGTCGTCGCCGCAGCGGCAGAGGCGGTGTTGGTGGCAACGTCGGAGGTGGATGGCGGGGCCGACTCACCGGAAAGACCCCGATTCTGGCTGTCGGACGGAGTGGTCGTTTGAGAGGCCATCGCAAGTAGTTTTTTCTTCTTCTTCTTGTCTCGTTTCTCGGTTTTCCTCAAAGAGGTCAAAAACCGACGTCGATCCGCAGAGAGAGACAGACGAGTCTCCAAATAGTGAGAAAGAGAGAATTTGGAGCACCGCGCAATCTTGAAAAGAGGACAGAGAAGCAAAATGCGAAAGTGACCAGCAACAGGAAGTCTGAGGTATATATATAGCGGCAAAAAGCAGTGATGTGACGGTTGAGTGCCCTAGGCCACGAAATTCAAAAACTGGCACGCGAAGAGACGTTTCGCCTGCCCGGTGTCAGGGCACGGAAACCAACCGTCAACACGTGTACAAGGCGTCTCCACCCAAAACCCGCGAGGCGGTCGAGTCACATCTCAGGCAGGCCAACCCTAGGCCCCCGGCGGCCAGGGGCAGAGTAGGGTAAGGAGAAGGCGTGAACCGCTCAACTAGCTAAGAGCATCATTGGTAGCCGCCAAAACCCTAGGCTTTTCCCGCCTAAGGGGCAATTGTTGGGCCGCATAGTTGAGCGTAATTGGACTTCTGGCCCAAGAGGGACGCATCCGCAGTTAAGGCCCAATAGGAAACCAGGCCCGATCAGAAGACCGGGTCAGCGGGAGGTCTCTTGACCGGCCGCAAACCCGAAAAACAGATAAGGGCGCCTGACATAAAGCGACTGGGCAACACAGAGGAGCAGGGAGCCGTTGAAGATGCGTATCTGGTGTCAGGCAAGACTAAGCATTTATTGCAGGCCTCAGGCGGCCTGCAGAAAGGTAAAAAGCCTGATCGGGCGCCTGACACAGCCCGGGACGCCCGACAAGACATTTAATGCCCCAACTACCTTCGAACCAGGTATAAATACAAGAGTAAGCTCATTTATGAGATCCAACTACTACTCATCTCTCTACATAAATTCCCTTATTCCCCTTTCTCTCTCTAACTTAAGCTTCGGAGAGTGTCCCGGGCAACAGCCCCGGACCCTTGTTTTGCAGAGTATCTGGAGCGCCCCCCTCAGTCCAAGAACAGACGCCTCGCTCAAGCTCCACAAACCGCCTAGTATTTACTAGGCACAAACAGATTATAATCTCCCAATAGTAGTTTGTGTATTGGTAAATATAAACATTTAAGTGATTGCCTATGTGATTTGAACTTGGGTCGCTGCAATTATTAGTAAACATATTTTTCATTAGACTATAACTCATTTGTTCTTGTATTTTTTTTATATAAGGCATTCGTTTTTGTATTTCAAATCCAAGTATAATAGTAAAAAAATATTTCTTATCCCCAATTATTTTCAAAAGCTAACGATTAAACCCAATTACGAGCTCCCCTTGTGGATATATCAAGAGAGATTGTAGAGCATTGTTAGACACCGATTATATTTTATAATTTTTACAAAATACGAAACACGTCATGTGCTTTGTCGTACTTTGGACAAGGCAGATATTTTCTTATTTAATTATTAATTTAACTTAATTTTTAGGAGAGGACACTCCTATATAAAATTTCTGGATCCGCCACTGATAGTGAGTACATTTAATTTAAGAGCTTGTATAAGAACTCTTCCATTTCACCACAAAATGTGTTGTCGGTTAAGATCGATTTTTTACTTATTAATCATGGATCTCTCACGAACCCTCTTTAGGCAATACTTTAGTGAAACCATCCTACAAAATCAAAGAAAACTAATTCTAGAAGATGTAAGGAAGTGGTTAAGCACCATACACGGGCTTGTATAAGATCCAACATAACCTTCTCCCAACAACTCGAGTTATTGGGAGCAACTGGTTCTTGACATGGTATCAGAGCTGGTTTGGCCAAGTGGTCGTGTGTTCGAATCCTCACGACCCCCAATATTAACCGTTGTCTTTCGAGCACATGGTATGGCGGGCCTGTGCAAACTTCAAGCCCATGAGTCGGCTTTCGTTTGAGGGGGCGTGTAAGGAAGTGGTTAAGCACCATACACGGGCATGTATAAGATCGAGCATAACCTTCTCCCAAGTCCCAACAACTCGAGTTATTGGGAGCAACTGGTTCTTGACATGGTAGCCAACTCATGGGCTTGAAGTTTGCACAGGCCCACCATACCTTGTGCTTTAATCCACTGTTAATATTGGGGGTCGTGGAGATTCGAACACACGACCACTTGGCCAAAGCCAACCCATGGGCTTGAAGTTTGCACAGCCCCACCATACCTTGTGCTTTAATCCACTGTTAATATTGGGGGTCGTGGAGATTCGAACACACGACCACTTGGCCAAACCAGTTCTGATACCATGTCAAGAACCAGTTGCTCCCAATAACTCGAGTTGTTGGGAGAAGGTTATGCTGGATCTTATACAGGCCCGTGTATGGTGCTTAACCACTTCCTTACAGAAGAGACATCAACGGGGTTTAACATGCCACTTTATGTGCAGACCAGTTTGTGGGTCATACGACTGCCCTAAAAACTATACTATCAGAGAGTGAATCAACCAGACTGCGACAATTCTGAAACAATGACCCTCCAAGTGAATCAACCACTAACCTTGACAAGGGTTTACATATCACCACCTCAGAACCACTTCTAAGATTACTCGAGTAATGATGACGATAGAGCGGAAATTTCCTAACCATCCGCATCCTCATTTTCCAACACTCAAATTTTTGTCAGTTAATCTAAACAAAGGCTAAACTTGTGTCAACAAATTTCAAGGGAGGGTTTTTTTTTTTTTTTTTTTTCTTTTTGGATGAGATGCTAAAATGAATGGATTGTTGAAATGTATAGATTTCATTTAGAGGTGAGATAACGTAGCTAGTAATTAGTATGCAATTCACATGATTCCAGATCTGTCATCTCGCCTCCTCTGTGTTAGAAGCAGTGTGTAGAAGGAACGAGAACTTCGCATTAGAATTACACATAAGTCACAGTCAAGTCAATATAAAGATTATACAACACCGTCTCCTTAAAGAGCTTCTTGATAATTGTACACATTATTTCAACAGATTCCACTTTAAGAGAGTATATTAACAGCAAGGGAATTTCCGGTGGAGGTAAACAACCCCCCAGGGGCGGATCATCACAGGCTACAAGTCAACATTTGGGTGCTTGTTCTTCACCAATCTGTTCCCAGTTCTCTCGTCTCGAATAGTTTATCAATGTACACTATCAGCGGCCCAGATGCTGAGATGTAACTCTGCATTTGAATCCTTGCTGAAGCCTCTGCAAAGAACACACAGGAACACGAATCAGATGATGGCATGATGCTACTACCAAGAATTGAGACAGCATGAAATGGTTTCATTCTCTTTTTCCGTTTTTATCTCCATCGTTAGAGGAAAACAAATGCATTTTTAGACTAAGGTTCAAGACTGCAGTGGAGTGCCACCACAAGTCAGCAACTAGAATTTCATGCCTTGTCGGGTGCAAACTAACATTTGCAGCCTAGAAGAGAGTCAATTTTGTCGAAGTTCAAGCCTGCTAGACGTATCAACTCTAAGTCGAACCAACTATGCAAGAAGAATGGAAGTGTGATATTGTGTACCGTATCAGATTAGGGGAGCGAGAAGGCATACCCAAGGACATAATGCAACAGAGTTTTGGCACTTTTTCGAGCAAAGCACAATGGCCGCTGAATCTAGATCTCATTAATGTTTACTGAGAAAATGGTTCAACGAGAATGCAAACACTCACCATCTTCGTTAAGCTTCCTCATTAGCTGTGTTCTTGTGGGAAGGGCATACATCCCTGCACCAACTGCTTTCCTGATCGCCCAACCGTGGTGAGGAGCAAACACCTGTGCATAAGCCTTTGACGCTGGGTCCTTCAGGGAGTCCCCTCTGCAGCCAGAAAAAGGGAAAATGTTAATGTTGCCCTTCCAACCATCCATACAACAGATACTACCATCGTTTGGAATCTCCTTTTTTATTTGCATTATCAGCAATCAAGAACGTATCCCAAGATTGCTACTCAAATACACAGTAGAAACTACGCCCAGCAACAGTTAAGTGGCCACTGCTCAAAGCAGTGACAATACAGAAGATGAGTGAAAATCTGGCTAAAGTGAGCGACTTTATCAACTGCCATTTACTAACACATAAGAGTAACATCTCTCCGTAATGACTAAAGGCAAAGAACTGCTGCAGAGACATACGAGCAGAAGAACAACATGCGCAAGGACTAGGAAAATAGAAACACCATTCTTCGGTAGAGAGAATAGTGACTGGGAGATTCCGATGCAAACCCCCATTACAAACCAACAGAAAGCAAGAACCATTGAGTGCATTCAATTCAATAACTCTGGATCAATCTGAAATGTGGGTATTGCATATTCCATCAGCTCTACTTCTTAGCATGGGGCCGTACTCATACCAACAAACGCCATGACAAAATTTGCTAGACTTAATTATGAGAAGCTGAAAGACGAAGGAAATGCAGAAGAGAGAAGGAGAGAGGCGCATACTGTGTTGCAAGAATTTGCTCAAACAGCACTTTGACCATGTCGAGGCCACGCTTCACCCTCAAGAGGTTCCTGGTGTGACTGCCGGCTTTCCTCACCGTGTTTCCCGCTACATCTTTGTCCATCATAACTGGTAGGGTCGTAATTGATTTTGATGCTTCTGCAAGATCGTGAACCTGCTCATCAGAAACTAATCAATTCAAATCCCCCCCAAACAAAAATGTGGGAAAGAAGGGAACTTTGCAACTGAACTGATCCTAGCTTATAATGGCGGATTCAAATTACACAAAAGGGGTACCTTGGCTACATAATCCATCTCAGCGAACTTGAAGGCGATGCCCAAACAACCAAAGAGAGGCGAGACGAGGGAAGCGGCACGAGAGAAGGGCGCAAGCTCCAAGTCTGCGGCGGATTGGGAGTTGACAGTGGTTTCGAGCCCCTTGAACGCCTCCGCGATCTTCTTAAGAGGCTTCTCACCGCCGGCATCCGCCATTGCAGGAGCTTGAAAGAAGAAGAAGAGAGGAAATCACGAACTCTGTCTCTCGCCTGGAAAAGCTGCTGATCGGTGAATACGAGGAGGTTGGATTTGTGCCCAATGTGATCGTCGACGGAGAAACGACCACCCGGGGGATTAAGCTCCGGGAAAGTTCCCTGCTGCTGCCAGACTACGCAACCGATGTTCTGTCCCTTTTTCCTCTGCTTCTTTGTTTATGGGACAAATCAGGCCTTGGAAATTGGAAGAATCAGCAGCGCGTTGTCAGGAGTGGACTTTTCTGGCCCACGTTGATTGTCCGTGTATGCCGACCTGCAGCTGAAGCCCACGAATACGAACTCTTCCCCAAAATAGTTTCCAGCGGTAAAGAGAGCCAAAAGGGATACGGGCCACGCTGGTGGATGCAACTCTTAAATGGAAATTGATAGATATAGATAGAGTTGGGAAAATAGACCAGATGATTAGAAAAATTATGGTTCAAATTGAACTGTGCAGATCGAACTGTATAGTTTGGTTCGGATCATAGACCATTAAGTATTGTCTAGTCTGGTTCATGGTCTGTAATATTTGATGTTATGATTTTTTGGTCTGGTCTGATCTAGACCGCGGTTTATCGGACTAAATCGTGGGTCCAACCGACTTTTCAATACGTGTTAACAGCCCATTCGACCACTCTCTCAACTCCCACAATGACACCCAAGTCTCAACCTTAATTTTGAGAATCTCGTCTCCTCCTTCATTCACAACCACATTTCACTAGAGAGTAGAGATAATAGTGTCTCTATGTGAAATTATGTTAATGTTTATGACGTTATGGTGCAAGTTGTGATACTTTTACTTTGTATCTTTGTTATGTATTAAGATTTAGGGTGTCAAAATTATTCATGCATGTTAGAATTAATGTTTTAATACAAAAAAAATATTTTTTCCTTGGTTATTGGCTCAACTTTTTGTGTAGTTGACTAAACAAATTGTTCATTTATCATTAAGTGCGGTCTATATGGACCAAACCATACCGGACCAGATCGCACATGCGTGGTCTAGACCGGACCATATAGTCTGTGGTCTATATTCCAGCCTCTCGGTCTGGACCATAGACTATATAGACTAGACCGCACCGTTTCCAAGCTCTAGATATCGGTACCCTAAAATCAAATACCGAAATTTTGAATGTCGAATTACATCATAAAATCAATCACAATCTCAATCTCTAAATAATTTTGGTATCCCAATCTCATTCCCTAATTATTTCGGTATCTCAATCGGTATTATCGAATACGAAATTAATTTACTTTAATTTACAATTAATAATTAAATATATAAATTAGATTTGATTGTTTAATTTAGAACAAAGAGACTAATCAAAGAGTCTTGAGTTTGCCTAGAGCTAGGATATGGATAAGGATAACGGAGGAGTGGTGACATTTCAAATTCTTGTCATTGGTAATCTTTAATTTGACGAATTGGAGGATGAGAGACAACTAATACTAGTGTTTGCTTTTTTGGTGTTATGAAAATAACAAGAGATTAGGTGAGAGATAGGGGTGTGCAATGGTCTGGTCCATACGGACCATACCAGATCGAGTATAATGCGGTCTGGCCCTTGGTCTCAATGAATTTTACAATTACTGAAGAAATGATGGACCGAGCTGATATTTGGACCGGAACGAACCAGAGCAAATGGACTGAATGCAAGGATGGTCCAGTCCTTGGTCCTTAGATGTCTTGGACAAATGGACCGCGGTTCTCATGAGTTTGGTCCGGTCCAGACCAGACTGAACTGTTGCACACCCCTAGTGAGAGACGAGAGTGGCCTAATCTGGAAAGTCAATATTGAGTTGGACGGGGGCTTCTAAGTTGTGAAAAAGTGAGGAATGACCAAAAGTTGTGTGCTATATTTCATTAATTTTTAATTTTTGGTGTTTCTCGGTATTTCGGTATATACCGATCCCAATTCCGTAATCCTGAATAACACAACGAGGGGACAAGTGTCTGTTCTACGATCTGCTTGACACTCAAGTTCATATCTTCTCTGAGTGCGAATGGGCATCAAGGATTTGGAGGAAACAGAGGTAGCAAGTTTGTATGAGCTGCGAGGACAGGGGTCTTGTCTCTCATGGACAATGGCAATCCTGGAGACGGGGGGAGGAAGAGAAGATAGAAGGTTGGTGTGTACTTTTGTGGTATCTCTGGAAGGAAAGAAACGCTCATCTTTTCAATGGAGCAAAACTACCCGAAGAGGAGATACTACTCCGCGCGAAATATCTTTTGGCGGATTACAAACTACATCAGCGGCCGGAGATGGAACCAGCTACCCAACCTGAACGGAAGACTTGGAAATTTCCACCACAAGGAATGATATTTGTGTGTACGGATGCATGAATTTTGGATTCTGGAGGAGCGGGCCTGGGTGTTGTCATAAGGGATGCGAGCGGTAGGTTTCTGTTGGCAGCCGGGAAGTCAGTCTCAGGAACGTGGACAGTTGAAGCTGCTGAGGCATTGGCAGCGGAGCTTGGAGCTCAATTGGCAAGTCAGTTCCATTGGCAAAATGCGATACTGAAGTCAGACTGCTTGTCTTTGATTCATAAGCTGAGCGCCCCGGAGAATCTCAAGAACGAGGTAGGTGTTCTGTGCAGGAGTATCTGCCGATATCTTCAATCAAATGGAAATGGTTCGTGGAGGCATATCAACTGGGAATCAAACGAAGCAGCACACGTTATGCCCACCGAAAAGAACGGAACTCCGTTGAGTATCATTTTCAGCTGGCCAAGCAAGAAAGTCCTCTCGTACTAGGGTTGGCTCCTCGCAGTTCTCCCTTTAACACCAACCGTTTTTTTTTAACTTAAGTAGAGGGAGGAGGGCTTGGGGCCCCTTTCGATGTCCGATCTCGGATACCATGACTTACCTTCAAACGCCTTCAAAGGAGACGCTTTTATATTTATCCCTACGACCTTGCGTTGATCCTCCAGGTCTATCAGCGGTTGCTGATTCAATTGGCTTAGATTCCATAGCTGCCGAGTCGATAACCGGCGGCTGACCGTTGGTCACCCTGAGCCTAGCTTGTAGCAAGCCAAAACTTTTACTTGAACTCGTCTTACCTTATTAATCAACTGCAGCAGGATAATGTAACATCCCTTTCTGATTAATAAAATTACTACAGATTCCAGTAAAAAAAAACATAATCCGATATTCGGTAATACCAAATGGTGATAATTTGGTACGGTATTTGATATACTCCAAATACCGATACCAAACTTCCAACCCTAGCTACTCTTACCTAATTGGAGAAAGATGGCAATTGCTAACAAATCGAGTTGGGTGCAAATTCATTAGCTTACTCAAAATAGTTTGGCTTTTATTCATATTTATATCTATACCCATAAAAGAATCAGGTAAAATATCAAAATGATATCCATACCTGGTTAGGTTGCAGATATCCGCAATTATCCTTGAATAATAATTGCTCTTTATTACTTTAACCAACAATTACACTGAACTTAAATTATTGCTAGTAGTACTAGCCAAGCCAAACTCGGACTTCTTCTAAGTTGCTTCTAGGGGACAAGTTACTGTACCTTTTATTAATGGTCACAATTACTTTCTGACCATAGTCAACGATCATACCAAACATACTTGGATTTTCTTAATGAAATAGAAGTCTTACACCATACATCTTAAAGACTGCTCAGTGCTCACAGTCACAGGATCACATTTATAATCTTTTAAACGAGCATATTTCCAGGTAACCCAGTTCTTTCATATTAGCTAACTGATATTTGTTATATTTCCCCATCCCTATCGGGCGACAGCGACCAACAAACACACTAATCTGAACACTCTAGTCACATGCGAGCCATCATCTTCTAAACAGAGTTATAAAAAAGAACAAAGCTACACAAGCACCTGATCTCTGAGTCAAAGACTATCTGAATCTAATGTTTGGGAGGTGAACTTTAGCACTTGTTCCAGATAACAAATACAATCTTCCTTCTCGCTCCCTCTCTCTCCCTTCAGTTCCTCTCTTGCATATACGATAGCCAGTAGGAACACCCATCGTAGATGACCATCCGAACACGGCCGGACTTTGCTCTCAACAGAATAGATTTGCAGACAACATCTATCTCATGATGCCCCAACTCCAGTCTCCTGCAACATAGAATTGATACCAGTCGAAATAAGAGCCTCGGATCATTCTAAACTCTAAATCAGAAATGAAGGGCGAGTTTCATCAATCTGCATTGTGACCTGTACAGGGAAACAGTAAAAAAAGGTTCAGCATTTTACATACCTCCCCAAGCTTTTTGTGGAAAGTCATCTGTACTTCTCTGCGCAAATTTTCTACACTAACTGCAAAGTCGCCATCTGATTCCTCTGCTGTTACACCGTCCAGCTCCTGTGTCATTCTCTCCAAAGCATCATCCAGCCCACAAAAGTCCTTCAAAATGACTGCATTCCCAGTTTTCAGTTGCAGGATATTCTTGATAGCTAGAAGAGCCTATAATGACCACCAGATCCCAAGTGAATAAAGATTATTGCCAAGCTCCAATTAATTTTCTGTCTGCCTGTCCAATACTGGTTTCTACAAAAGCAAGGGTAGAGTCTGAATGCTAAAGAGTTACCTTTTCCTGGAGATCAAGGTCAATTGACATGGTCAAATCAACAATAGACTTCAAGAACAGCTGATTTCCAAAGCAAGAATGTTCTTCTCGGACTGGATTTTCTAATTGACCTTCGGCCAGATCAGAAACAAGTGAAACTGTTTTCCTGCGGAGTCTGATATTGGAGCTGGAGTTGCTCAGAACATCCTGATAGAATACGAATTGAGTGGTTGAAGTTCTTATAGCAATGGAAGTTGGATCATCAAAAGGTTTCCACAATTCTAAATTACCATAAGCAGTTTATCCCCAGCTTCAGAAAAGAACAGATCTTGACCAGCAACATTGTTACGAATCAAGGCTGACACAGCATAGAGCGCTTTAATTGCTTCATCAGCTGAATTAGATAACACCATCTTCATTAGGGTTGATAGTGCCCCAAGCTCCAAAACCTTGAAAGATTCGGGATTTAGGAAATTATTCGCTGTAATCATATACAAGGCACGACAGCAAACAGATAGCAAAAAGCACTTTACCTGTTTTTGCACAAGTGCATTATTTTGACTAGCCTTGCCAATCACCCATGCAGATATCGTCCTGATATCTGATGCAGGGTGATTAAGCTCTCCAACCACCAGTGCAAGACCGCCAAGTTTGGCCAAATCTGGCAGACAGTGGACAAGGTGTCATTGCCTCATTACATGCTTTAACACCCAAATCAGTCAGAATGCATACATACAAGATGGCTTTCCAAATCTCAAGTCTGGACAACTCAAATGTTTAACCATATCACCCTACAAAGAAATAATATCTGCTAGCTTACCTACCTCACAATCAAGTAAAACAGTGCCAAAGAAAAAAACAAAGAGGTGGTAGGGGAGTCAGGGCAAAACAAATGACACAAATTCAAAGCCACCATCTCTCTTCGCGTACTAGGGTGGGAACCAACCTGCCAGTACATTTTAAAGATTGTAGCAGTTCCACCTACTTCCTTTTGGGAGGTCATTTGGTCTGTATAGCTAGCACGCTGGCAATTTGGGCCGTTAAGCCTCAGATTCCAACATTCCATCCAAATTTATTGAAAACATTTCTACTGATCAGGTACTCTGAACGCATCATAAAGACCAGGTTAACGATGCTTGGAACCTTATTCGGAATTAAATGAGTACCAAATTCTTCTAGACATAGAATGCAACTAAATTGAGTCCTTGCTTTGGTACTACTTACTAGAACTGCAGAAGTGAAGTTAAGATTCAAGTGAACCCATGCAAGAGTTGACGTGATGGGAGGAGTCATTTTACAGTAAGCTACCTTATATTATAGAACGGGTGCGAGTGTACAACTCTGCTATTCATCATTCTCTAACAAGTGTCAACTATTTCTTCGGAACCAAGTTTACGAAAATGAATTTACTTCTAACAAGACAGCAGATCACTACAACTTAAAAGATACTCTCAATTCTCAAATCCTTCTCTACACGTTTCAAAGACCAAGATTTCGAAATTGAAATGCTTCAGAAATTTCTTTAAAAATCTCTAGAGAATTTGCAAGGTTGGAAAAGACATAATGGAATAAGTCTAACACACACATAGTGACTGTTCTTAAAAACGAAGAAGCTTCTAAGTCGTACCATTGGCATTATCAATCGGCTCAACAAGAACAAGAAGCTCCTCTAGGGCACGGTGACGATCTTCTATAGGTACAGAGGAATTTTTCAAGTCATCCAAAGCAGTCTGCATCAACTGTGCATCCGACGGCATTTTCAACTTCTCCATCAGTTCCTGCATCACCATAATAGAGACATAAAACACAAGAACTCAACAAAGCCCCTTTTTCTATGACGGGAAGGAATCACACTCACAGCAGCTAAAATTTAGCTGACATATGAGAGAGGGAATTGCTAATGACATTCTAACAGAATCTAGAACTCCAAATGGATTAATAAGGGCGATGTAATTGCATCACACAGTTTAGCAACTGCCCGACAAAGTATACTTAAGCTTATGTCCCGCGAAGAGATAGATGATGTGCTATAGCGTAGCCTGTTTTTGTGTCCATTCAATTACAACAAGTCAAAGTTATAAAAAAAAAAAAACAAATATGAACACATCCATTCCGAAACGTACAAAAAGGGTGCATTTTGTTCTTCAGCAGGCTGTATGAGTTTTAACCTTAATTTCCATTTGCCGCTTATTCAGTTCAGCAGCAGATAAACGCTGAGCATCTTGAGCAGATTGCTTCAACGCAGCAGGATCAGAATGACCTGATTTATGCCGATTGCCCAGAAATAGACAACAACATATTAGCTAACAGTTATCCAGACACAAAAAAGAAGAAGAAGAAAAAAAAAAGACAACTTCAACTGAGAATCTCACTCACCTATGGCCCACTGTAGCATCCCTTCAAGAGAAGAAAAGCCGCCATCAAGTTGATCCTGCTCGCTCACGATAGCTGAAATAACAGAGGATTCATTGCCGGGATCAGACTTGGGGATAACGATACCAGACTCCTCGTTCCCTGGCGTCCAAGATAAACCAGCTGAAGAAGATGTCTCGTTAAGTTGTATGTCTGCCGTTACGCCAGATACGACCAGCGCCAACAAGACAAGCACTCCCGCCAGCAGCCCGCCGAAGGCGCCATTATGAAACCTCGATGAACTCCACCGGACCATATGAGTGAGTATAGCGGATTCGCAGGTCTTAGTCCAGCCAGTCACTCGGGAAATAGTATCAGATAGCAAAGAAACCCAGCAACCTAAATACCAGAAACCCCAAACCTCAAATCCGCAACCAAATCCAACGAAGAGCTAAAAGAAGTAGAGGCATAATAAATGGAGACATCAACAGTGGGGAACGGAAGAGGCAAGCACGAATGAACTTACCCGAAAACTGGGGATTCAAGGAAGGAGCGAGCAGATGCGGTAGGCGCGTGTAATGGACACAGTAGAGCGGAAAAGAGAGAAACTAGGGTTTGGTAGATTGAAGATCAAACCAAAACAATTCCCTGGTTTGGAATTGCGAAATGGTAGTGGGAGAGTGGAGTTTGCGGAATTCTTTTCCCCAATGAGGATGACCTCGCTGGAATTTGACAGTGGAGGGAGGGAAAACTAGGAAGTAAATACTCGATGACACGACTGCAAGGTGCCATGTCACTTCTCCTCCGCGATTGGTCAGATGATGTCAACAAAAGATACAGCGTGGTCCTTGATTTGCCCGGTTTGGATCCGGTTCCTAAACGGTTAAACCTACTAGCTTTGTACCCGATTAGTTTTTTTTAACATAGATAAAACCGGGAAAAGCCCAGATACATAGTCAGAGAACAATACATAACCACAAGCAGAAGTCGACTAATCGTCGAACTTTCGATGAGAGAGCATTTTTTGTCACAAAATTGGGTGCTCTATTAACTCTATGAGTAACATACGAGCAGGAACAAAACTTGAAAAGCCTTGCTAGCCTGCAAATTACTTCTACAAGCACGCTGCCCATCGCTATGGCAGCATCTCCACCCAAAACCCGCCCAATAGGCAGCATTGAATTGCCACGACAATTGATTCGGAAAAATTATGAGTTAAGCACCAATTCAAAGCATCCCACAAAGCTAAAAGATCGGCCAGAAAAGAATCCGGAATACCTTCATAAAACTTACCCATGGAAAGCAGGACACTGTTGGAATCGTCAGGTCCCACAAATTCTGTGCCAGCGCAACGATCACGCTGCGCCCAACCATTAAAACCAACAAAAATGACCGCAGGTGGAGGAAGTTCCGCCAGCGCCATGGTGGAGTGGAGAATGCCCGAAACAGGGGAGAGTTTGGCCGATCACCAACATGAGAAGTAGAAGTGGAGTGATCGTCTTGAGTGGCAGACTTCCACTTCTCAAGCTAACCTAAAAATTGTCGATGTAATGCCGCGGGAAGATATTGGATTCCCCATGGACAACCCAACATCTTCCTTTTCATATCCGCCAAAGAAGGAAGACAATCTCAGCCACCTGCAACTTGGATAAGTGGAGAGAAAAGATTACAAGCAGATGAAAGATATAATATCGGGGACTACGTTATTAAATTCCCTGATATAGTTCCTGCTGAGGTTGCAAAACTTCACACGCAAGGTGTAAATGCAGTGGTTCTTGCTCGACTAAATGCCACACACCGACAACTATCGTGCAATTAAAAAAGCAACGATGAAAACTTTCTGCACTAACCGAGCAAACCGGACAGGTCGTTGAGGAGATCAACTTCTTACTAAAAAGAACTGTGCAAAGAGGGAGGAATACATGAACAAAGCGCCAAGAAAAGTTTTGGAGCTTAGGCGGCACCAGCAAGCTCCATAAATATTTCCAGAATCTGCAGTCAAAAGGTAACCCAGGGGGAGGAACTTGAGCATTGAGCTCATTAGTAATAACCTGGTACCCGGAACAAACAGTGTAGTCTCCCGACGAAGAGTAATGCTACAAAAGCAGATCTTCAGATGGTACGAGGGCCAAAGGAATGCCTAAAATAATCTTGATAGTGCAGGCAGGAAAAAGGCTACGCAAAAGATCAAGGTTTCAGCATCGACAAGTGTTGTCAATAAGATCAGCAACCCGAAGAAGAGCCTGAGAAACGCTAGGAAGAAGAATTGGTGAAGAAGGAGGATATGTCGATAGCCACCAGTCTTCAAGAACGGGAATGGACAATCCAAAACCAACTTTCCAACGGAGTCCGTGCTTGAGCAGATCACGACCTTCCAAAATATTCAGCCATGCCCATAATGGTCGAGAGCCCGCCTAAGCTTCCAAAAAATGATGATGAGGATGGTAGCGAGCTATGTAGAGATGACCCAAAGAGTTGTCCGGGCTCCGGAGAACACGCCAAGCCTGCTTAGCAAGTAAAGCAACATTGAATCAGTCAAAGTCACAAAAACCAAGACCGCTTTGAAACTTACTCTGACATGCGCCTGGCCAGGACAACCAACGAATCCCATTCTCCTTATCCTGGCCAGACCACCAGTACCTCACGAGCTAGCTATTACAACGTCGAAATGTCCACGAGGGAAGGAGAAATGAAAACATCGCATATACCGGGTTGGCAGAGCCCACTGCCTTGATGACTATCTCCTTCCAAGCAAAGGATAAGCCTTTAGACTTCCAACTCCGAATTCGCCCTGCCAATGCTTCTTCAACAAACTGGAAGGTCTGACTCTTCGATCGTTGTACTTGAGATGGCAGCCTGATGACTCGATATTTACACATGTTTTCCCCTTTGTTTCTTGATCGTTTAAGCTTGCATTATCGCTTCTTTGGATTCTTTTATGCTAGGTTGTGTTCCTTTGTCACATTTCAAGTCCTAGCACATAAAGTGAAGCATAGGCGCAAGTTTCAAGTCAATCAGAGATTAATTGGCGACTCGGGGGAAGAAACTCGGGCATGACTTGAAGAAGAATGTATTTCTACCTCATTTTTTGACCTGATAATCATGTAATCTTATATTGAGAAGAAAGAGGACAAGACTACGAGCGTATGGGATCAAACGAGACCTAATTTGAAGTCTGAACGAGGGAGAAACGAAGAATCCAAGATAGGGGACCCGACTTCTGTTAAAAGGCTGTTTTGTGCATTTTTGGAGGGAGAGAGTTGGGTTTTTGTTCCCAAACACCCAAGGGACGAACCAAAAGAGAGAGAGAGAGAGGTATCGTTCGCCTTGAGGGATAAAGTTGGGTTTTAGGGCAATCTTGGAGTGGAATTGGAGGATTTCTTCGCCTTGGAAGCTTGAGGAACAAGCCCGGACTTGAAGACTGATCATCTGAAGATTCTTACTGCAGTCTCTCTCTTCTCTATGGAGTAACTTCTCTTCACTTAGGTTTTGAGGAACCCTAGCTATGTTTGTTTGATTGGATGATTGTATGAGTACTCTGACTGGATAATCTTGAGTTCATATTCAATCTATGCATGTTTTCATGATTCAATTCTGCTTTAGTCGAGATTATTGATTCTGCTTTGATTCTATGAGAGGGAATACCTGATTAGGTCAATAGAGCACCATAGATTGATAGTAGTGGATCGATTGCTTTAGTCGAGGGTTGATTCACTACTTTGTATCGATTGAGAACCCCTTTCGATAGAGGGAGTCTAGTTCAGAACGCCTTGGTCAGTTGTTCTAGAGAAGGATACGTCCCTCTAGGCAATTGACTCAAGAGGGCCTTGTTCCTTTAGTCGAGACTCAAGGTCTAGTCAAGGATTCTCCGCATTGTGAATGAAAGTGAAACAGGTTAGAGATCATCAATCGTTAATCTGGCTAGTGGCTAGGGGGAATCATACCTAAGTGAGTTCCCAACCTGTAATTATATTAACTTTAACTGTAGTTTGCTAGAGTAGTTTTAGCTCTTTCATCTTAATCAGATTTGCTAAATAATAAACTGAAGCTGAGTAATAGTAACTCTAGAGACCCGTGGATTCGATATTTATCACTTGAGCCACTATACTGCAGTCCCTTTCATTGGTTACATACACTTGGCCTTTGTTAGGTGTTGTGTCATAGCGAGTCAAGTTTTTGGCGCCGTTGCCGGGGACTTTCTAGAGTATTAGGAAAGGCAGAAGTTTGTTACTTTAGCGTTTTTCGTTTCTTTTCTTTTCCACCCTTGCTTTTCACTTGGGTGTTTTTGTTTTTGTTGGTGCAGATCTGAATCATGGATCCTAATGGCTTCTCCAATCATTGGGGGTATCCACCACCATCTGGGTGGTATTACCCCGAGACTCCGTGGAGCAATCAAGGCGGAGAAGACTATGGATTCGGGTTCCAGTACCAACCCCCTTACTACGGAGAACAACCGGACCCCTGGGCATATCAAGAACAACCTCATTACCAAGAAGAATTTCTCCCACAACCAGAAGGGCCATTGGAGCTGGAGTTACCCATGGCGGCCTTCACGGGCCATTCTGCAGAGCCATGCTACACTCCACAGCCAGATCCACACTATGATTTGAGGCTTCTCATGGAGAGATCATGCTCCAGTATGGATCATTGTGTCCAGGCCTATCGTGAAACAGAGGAGATCCTCCTGAGCCTTAAGAAGAGCGTCGATGATCTTGAGCGATCTTGGGCACAGCCTGCTCCAGATCACCCTTCTGCTACCATACAAGAAGAGGAGGAGGAAGAAGAAGGCTACAAGGACATTGTGGAGCACACTGAAGTTGTCACGGAGAGCTCCCGTGATGATCATGATCAGGAGTGTCATGTCGTAGCCGACCACACCTTCCCACACCCCAAACTAAGCTTTGAAGAGGCGGGCATGAGTTCGGAGATGCAAGAAGATCTCATGAAAGAAATTGCTTGGTAACTTGCTCTCCAATCCGTGCTAGAAGAAGAAGAGCAAGAAAGGGTGCAGAAAGAAATTGTGGAGGATGGCGAAAGTGAAACTGGAGAAGTTCTTGATCATTTCCCAGGGGTGATACCACATGAAGAAGGAAGGGAGGTTAAAGAAGCAATTGGCGTCCAGGCTGAGGATGAAGTTGAGGTGGAAGAGGCATGCACCGGCCATGAGTTGCAAGTAATATCCCCACCAAACTTTGAGGAACTGCTTGGCAAGGACCCATTTGCAGTGTCTCTTTTCCAGACCAAGGCCACCTCGACATCGGTCCCTCTTGGTGGACGCGATGGTGGCCAATCGATGCTGTCATATCTGGTTTGGGGCAATGAGACGAGAGAAGAGAAGAAGAGGTCTCGAGGGTGGAGACTTCATCTGCATCAAGTACATGAGCCTTCATCACCTGCCACACCACATGCTCATGACTTGAGACTCCACCTCATCGACGAGAACCTCAACTTCAAGGAGGTTCTAGCATGGACCGAAACTTAGGAGCCATCGTCCGGCTCACGACGTGAAAGAAGCGCTTGTTGGGAGGCAACCCAACCAGTCGGTTTGTATTTCTGTCTCTATTTCTCCTCGGTTGAGTCAGTTTTGCTATTTGATTTTAGAGTCAATAACTCAACCTTTGTGAGATTTTGTGTGGTGTTTGTGTTCCGACTACTTTGTCCTCTTGGAATGCACCGCCTTCCCCGTCCACCATCATTCACCGTTGATATGGTAACTTCGTTCTACCCTCCTTATCTTTCCTCCATTGAGGACAATGTCGTGCTTAAGTGTGGGGGGATGTTCGATTATGTATGTGTGTGAATGTTTGACTGTTTGTGTGCTCGGAGCCTAGTCCACTGTCCAAATTTCGATTTGAGGGCTCCAAGTACGTGTTCCTTGCAATTGCCTGCTCAGTATGCTTTGAATTGACAGTCTTTATAGTAATATGCAACCTAGGGAGGTAGTGTAGCACTATGGAGGATGTTGATGCATTTAAGAAGTATCATTTCTTCTTCATATTGTGTTGGTTGATTGAGTGAATTAGTGATCTTAAGACCCCTGAATTGTGTGGTGTTGTGGACTCTCTACCTCTCATGGACTCTTGTTTCATGTTTTGAGTTTAACAGGTGCTCGAAAATGTGCTTTAAAATAATGTCTCCCGTGCGAATAGGGCGAAAGTGTGTAAGGGGAGTCGAGAATTCGTTCCCAATTTTCACCTACTACCTCTAGCCCCCTTACATGTCTTTCCCCCGCACGAGGCTCGAGACACCCGCTCCTGGCATGGCCGGTAAGAGCCGGGCTCCCGCAAAACCTCTGCTAGGTGGGAGCCCCCATTTTGTGAAAAGCAGGTTGGGACCCTTGAAAAAAAAAAGGAAATATAACAGAAAACAAGCAAAACAGAAAGAAAAGGGGTTCCAACCGTCTTCAAAAAGAAAATAAGATCACCTTGAAAAATGTGAGTCCATGATATTTTTTTTTAGAGTCTCTTTGTCCACGATTCATTTGTCCTCTGTTCACTATTTGCCATGATGCCGACTCGAGACTAGCATTCTCGCCGAAGAAGCTATGAGATGACTTGTGCGTCGGTTGACCTCGTAAGCTGCTAAATGATCTAGAAAATTCTCTATCAACGATCGAGGGTGCATGTTGCTATAGAGGTCTGGAGAGCTGCATTGGTTTGAGTTAGGTTTGCTTGGGGACAAGCAAACGGTTAAGTGTGGGGGGATTTGATGACTCGATATTTGCACATGTTTTCCCCTTTGTTTCTTGATTGTTTGAGCTTTAATTATTGCGTCTTTGGCCTATTTTATGCTAGGTTGTGTTCCTTTGTCACATTTCAGGTCCTAGCACATAAAGTGAAGCATAGGCGCAAGTTTCAAGTCAATCAGAGATCAATTGGCGATTAGGGAGAAGAAACTCGGGCATGACCTGAAGAAGAATGAATTTCTACCTCACTTTATGGACAAAGAATCATGCAAGCTTGTTATCAAAAGAAAGAGGACGAGACTACGAGCGTCTGGGATCAAACGGCGACTGATTCGGAGTCCGGACGAGGGAGAAACGAAGCATTGAATATAGGGGAACAGGTTCGGCAGTAAAAACACGGGCGCGCCTAAATCAAAACACGGCCGTGCCCATATTTAGGCACGACCGTGTTTTGGCCGACGCGTGCGAGCGTGTTTTTAACACGGGGCAAAACACGGGCGGTCAAAAGCAAAGCACGGCCGTGCCCTCGACCGTGTTTTGCCCAGAATCAGGTTTTTTAACACAAATTCAAACCAAAGAAAGAGAGAGCTGAGTTTTGGATCCCAAACACCCAAGGGACGAACCCAAGAGAGAGAGGGCGATTTGAGGGCATTCTTGGAGTAGAGAAGGAGGATTTCTTTGCCTTGGAAGCTTGAGGAACAAGCCCGGACTTGAAGACTGATCATCTGAAGATTCTTACTGCAGTCTCTCTCTTCTCTATGGAGTAACTTCTCTTCACTTAGGTTTTGAGGAACCCTAGCTATGTTTGTTTGATTGGATGATTGTATGAGTACTCTGACTGGATAATCTTGATTTCATATTCAATCTATGCATGTTTTCATGATTCAATTTTGCTTTAGTCGAGATTATTGATTCTGCTTTGATTCTATGAGAGGGAATACCTGATTAGGTCAATAGAGCACCATAGATTGATAGTAGTGGATCGATTGCTTTAGTCGAGGGTTGATTCACTGCTTTGTATCGATTGAGAACCTCTTTCGATAGAGGGAGTCTAGTGCAGAACGCCTTGATCAGTTGTTCTAGAGAAGGATACGTCCCTCTAGGCAATTGACTCAAGAGGGCCTTGTTCCTTTAGTCGAGACTCAAGGTCTAGTCAAGGATTCTCCGCATTGTGAATGAAAGTGAAACAGGTTAGAGATCATCAATCGTTAATCTGGCTAGTGGCTAGGGGGAATCATACCTAAGTGAGTTCCCAACCTGTAATTAGATTAACTTTAACTGTAGTTTGCTAGAGTAGTTTTAGTTCTTTCATCTTAATCTGATTTGCTAAATAATAAACTGAAGCTGAGTAATAGTAACTCTAGAGACCCGTGGATTCGACATTTATCACTTGAGCCACTATACTGCAGTCCCTTTCATTGGTTACACTTGGCCTTTGTTAGGTGTTGTGTCATAGCGAGTCAGATCATCAATCATTAATCTGGCTAGTGACTAGGGGGAATCACACCTAAGCTAGTTCCCAACTTGTAATTAGATTAACTTTAACTGTAGTTTGTTAGAGTAGTTATAGTTCTTCTATTTTAATCTGGTTTGCTAGATAATGAACCGAAGCTGAGTAATAGTAACTCTAGAGACCTGTGGATTAGATATTTATTACTTGTGTCACTATTCTGCAGTCCCTTTCATTGGTTAAACTTGGCCATTGTTAGGAGCTGTGTCGTAGCGAGTCAAGTTTTTGGCGCCGTTGCCGGGGACTTTCTAGATTATTAGGCAAGGCAGAAGTTTGTTACTTTAGCGTTTTTCTTTTATTTTCTTTTCCAGCCTTGATTTTCACTTGGGTGTTTTTGTTTTTGTTGGTGTAGATCTGAATCATGGATCCTCATGGCTTCTCCAACTATTGGGGGTATCCACCACCATCCGAGTGGTATTACCCCAAGACTTCCTGGAGCAATCAAGGAGGAGAAGACTATGGATTCGAGTTTCAGTACCAACCCCCTTACTACGGAGAACAACAAAAACCTTGGACATTTCAAGAACAACCTCCTTATCAAGAAGAATTCCTCCCGCAACCAGAATGGTCATCGGAGCTGGAGTTGGTCATGGTGGCCTTCTCGAGCCATTATGTAGAGCCATGCTACACTCCAAGGCCAGATCCGAACAGTCAATTGAGTCAATTGGGACTTTTCATAGAGTAGTTTGCTTGGGACACCGAGAGATTCAATCACAAGATGGACCTCTTTTTCCAATCTACTTCTCCTCCTGACTCTTTATCCCTTCGTGAATTGGAGGAGACTGTTCATCACTCAGCAAAGCAAACATAGTGGGTCGAGCAAGTTTGTGCACAACTTACTCAAGATCACCCTTCTACTACCATACTATAAGAGGATGAGGAAGACCAAGGCTGCGAGGACATCGTGGAACATACAGAAGTTGTCACGAAGAGCTCCCGTGATGATCATGATCATGAATGTCCTGTTGTAGCCAACCATAACTTTTCGCATCCCACACCGAGCGTTGAAGAGACGGGCATGAGTGAGGAGATACAAGCTGATCTTTTTGAAAAGATTGCATGGCGACTTACTCTCTTATCTGTGCTAGAAGAAGAAGAGCAAGAACGAATGAGGAAAGAAGTTGTGGAGAATGACGTAAGTGAATTAGAGGAAGTTCTTGATCTTTTCCAAGGGAAGGAATCGAATTCTGAGAAAGGAGGGGGGGGGGTTGAAGAAGCAATTGGCATCCAGGCTGGGAACGAAGTTGAAGTGTAAGAGGCTTGCACCGGCCCTATGTTACATGTGTATCTCCACCAAACTTCGAGGAGCTGCTTGGCAAAGACCCATTTGCAGTGTCTCTTTGCCATACCAAGGCCACATCGACATCAGTCCCTCTTGGTGGACGCGATGGTGGTCAGTCGATGCTATTATATCTAGTTTGGGGAAATGAGACAAGAGAAGTTTCGAATAAGAGGTCTCGAGGGTGGAGAATTTATCTACATCAAGTGCACGAGCTTCCATCAATGAGACTCCACCTAATCAATGAGAATCTCAACTTCAAAGAGGTTTTGGGGTGGAAAAAAACTTAGGAGCCATCGTCCGGCTCCCGATGTGAAAGAAGTGCTTGTTAGAAAGCAACCTGACCGGTCGGTTTGCATTTCTTTCCCTATTTCTCAAGGAACAAGCCCAGACTTGAAGACTGATCATCTGAAGATTCTTACTGCAGTCTCTCTTCTCTATGGCGTAACTTCCCTTCACCTAGGTTTTGAGAAATCCTAACCATGTTTGTTTGATTGGATGATTGTATGAGTACTCTTACTTGATAATATTGAGTTCATATTCAATCTATGCATGTTTTCATCATTCAATTCTGCTTTAGTCGAGATTATTGATTCTGCTTTGATCATATGAGAGCGACTATCTGATTAGGTCCATAGAGCACCATAGATTGATAGTATTGGATTGATTGCTTTAGTCGAGGGTTGATTCACTACTTTGTATCGATTGAGAATATCATTCGATAGAGGGAATCTAGTTCAGAATGCCTTGATCGGTTGTTCTAGAGAAGGATACGTCCCTCTAGGAAATCGACTCATGAGGGCCTTGTTCCTTTAGTCGAGACTCAAGGTCTAGTCAAGGATTCTCCGCATTGTGAATGGAAGTGAAACAGGTTAGAGATCATCAATCATTAATCTGGCTAGTGGCTAGGGGGAATCACACCTAAGTGAGTTCCCAACCTGTGTTTAGATTAACTTTAGATGTGATTTGTTAGAGTAGTTATAGTTCTTCTATTTTAACCTGGTTTGCTAGATAATGAACCGAAGCTGAGTAATAGTAACTCTAAAGACCCGTGGATTCGATATCTTTTACTTGTGCCACTATTTTGCAGTCCCTTTCATTGGTTACACTTGGACATTGTTAGGAGTTGTGTCGTAGCGAGTCACAACCTAAGGTATTCGGCCCCCACTGTCATTGTAGAGACCCCAGGAAAGAAGTAAGGCCTAGCAGTTCTTGGTCAAAGATATTGCGACTGATAGTAATTGCTGATTTCTCCAGATTGACAAGCTGTCCACTAACAGCGCCAAACTCATTCAACAAATGAATTAGGTTTGCATATTCAGGAATAGAAGCACGAAGAAACAGAAAGGTATCGTTCGCAAAAAAAAAAAAATAAATAAATAAAGAAAGATTGGAAGTAATAGGAGCTAGTCTATGAATACGTAAGCCATGAAGGGTGAAGTCCCAAAGCGTAGCTACAATGGAAGTAGAGAAGGCTTCTGAATATAAAGCAAACAATAATGGAGAGGGGATCGCCTTGCCGAATGTTTGTAAAAACATGTTTGTTGGATTCTAGAGCAATACTTATTGTACCCTCTTCAAATTATACTAATTCGCCTATCATGATTTCATTAAGACCATAAATATGAGTAATGTCGTTACCTCTTTGAAGTATGGTAAAGCTGTGAACCAAATACCTATTACAGACCAAGCTGCTTAAAAGAAATGTAAAGAATGAGAGTTGTTGACAATGGTATAAATCGGCCAAAATAACCATGAATAGCTACAATATTATAAGTTTCTTAGCCAAATTTTGTAATGGAGTTGAAAGACATAAATCTACAAAGAAAGCAGCTTCGCATTTTTCGAAGGGCGACTGCATAGGCGATCTGTGACTGCAACTAGGGTTCCGAAAAGATGTCGGCGGACGTTGTGCCGTTGGCAGGAGGTAAGCTATCCTCGTCGTTTTTTACGGAGGCGGTCTCCGGCTAACTTCGGTCGCCCACTGAGTCGTCCTCCCCAAACCCTAAGGGCGCTAGGGAGGCGCAACATATGAAAAAGCGAGCAAAGCAGATAGCGCCACAAACCAACGCCGTGTCGGAAGGAGCGGGTCCTAGGGAGGAAGATGCGACCAGGAAATCAATGCCACCAAGCCCCAGGCCAAACGCTTGGTCACAGGGGACGGGAGCATCACGTCGACTCTTCGAAGGCGAGGTACGTATGGAGGAGTGGTACACGACTGATTTTGACAGTGAGGAAGCGGCTACGGCGATGCTTTGAGGATGGCCTAGAGGAAGGCTTTGATGGGGAGGTGGATCCCACTTGCCCGCCAATATACTTCTCCGCAGCTAAAGAGAGGTCCTACTGCCGCAAGCTATGGTCTGCCCTTATCGTGAAAGCATTGAGCATATCAGTGTCATACACGGCGGTGTCCATCCGCTTGAACACAATATGGGCAAAGGCCGGGGGGATCCAGGTTACGTCGATGAAGAATGGCTACTTTCTCGTTCGGTTCACAAGTGGACTCGATTATGATAGGGCACTCATGAATGGACCATGGATGATCAGACCAAATTACCTGTCGCTGCACATGTGGGATAAGGATTTTGATCTGTATAACCATGAAGTCTCGTCGACGCTAGTTTGGGCGCGGCTCCTTGAGATCCCTATCTAGTATTTTCACCAGGATGCGGTTATGAAAATTGGAAGGCGCATTGGTAAACCAATTTGTATCAATGAGGCCACACGTACGACGGCTCGTAGGGATTATGCCAGGGTGTGTGTTCAGGTGGACATCATCAAGCCCTTACTCTCGAAATTCTCTATCAAAGGAAAAAATATTTTATCCAATATGAATGGTTGGAAAAGATTTGCTTGAGCTGTGGAACCTATGCTGAGAGAGGCGACTGCTCCTGCGCAAAGTCGCAGGCACCTATGAGAGCCGACAATGTAGAGAAGTTACTCACGCCAGTAGTCGCCTAAACAGAGCCCCTTTATGGAGAGTGGATGATTGCGAAACACAAGCCCCACACCCAGAGAAAAGCCACTGAGGTGGAGGATGACATGCACGTGGATACAGAACCTCTGAAAGCCACTGAAGCATCTCCTAGTCCCATACCGCAATAGTCGACAAACCAAAAAGAACACCATCCGGCAAGCTAACAGGGGACACAGGCGAGAGTCGAGAAGGGAACTACTCTATCTAGGGAACCCCAGGTGACTACCCCTAGCTCGGGCCAAGCTAAGGGGGTGGTTATCATTTCATAGGAGACTTAAACTGTGGGACTGAATGTGGTGACAGACGTAACCCGACCCGAGCTCACGACCGACGGGATGTTTACGTCGACACCCATGCAGGCTGGCGGGAAATAACACGTTCTAGTGGCTGTGACCTTGACTAATGATGGAGTGAAAGGCAGGCCTCCAGACTTGACTTCAGGTTCCAAGTCAGCAAGCTCGGGCGGTACCACGGAAAGTGCGAAGATCAACTCTTTGGGGATGCAGATCGACGAGACTCTCCTCCCGACTTCGTGATCTAAGGGAGTCCTCTTTCCTTCCCCCTTAATTTATGGATTATAAAGTCTTTTCGTGGAATTGTAGGGAGCGAGGAGCAAGGGCTTTTTTTGTGCTTTCCGCAAATATCATAGGAAGTCTAAAACTCTTGTAGTGATTATTGTGGAACCCAGGATAAGTGGAAACCATGCTTTTGAAGTAATTCTTGAAATGGGTTATGACAAAGAACTCATAGTAGATGCTATAGGGTTCTCTAGGGGCATTTGGATTCTATGGAATTCATATGACCTCGACATTATGAGAATCTAACCAACACTGTCTTCATGTGCAGGTACAAGATCTGCTATCCCAGGATGTTGCATGGCAACTTTCAGCAATTTATGGAAGCCCAGCACCCATGCAACGTTGCGAACTATGGGAATTTTTACGAGTATTGGCCGAGGATATGGCGCAATCTTGGCTTCTTGTGAGGGATTTCAATTCCATTATTAGCCCATTGGAGAAGCTAGGGGGTGCTCCCTTTGATGCTGCTAGAATTCGTGATTTCCAAGAAGTAGTGCAAGACAATGGGCTAATCGATCTGGGCTTTGAAGGATCCCCTTACACGTGGTTCAAAACGGGTCTCCAGGAAAGACTTGATAGGGGAATGGCAAACAATCTCTGGGTCACCAACTTTCCCGAGACAGTGGTTAGACACCTGCCCCGTATGAAGAAATCCGACCACCGACCTTTACTAGTCTCCTTGGCAGAGCCCCACCTCCCTACAGGACCTAAGCCATTCCGATTCCTGGTGGCATGGCTCACCCATGAAGGATTCCGCGATATGACAGATGTGGCATGGGCTAGAGGCAACTTCTTCACAGAGTCGGCTGTTGCGCTTGCTCGAGATGCTATGGTTTGGAATAGAAATGTGTTCGGCCACGTAACTAGATGGAAGGACCAATTACTTCGACGTATTGAGGCACTCGAGCAAGTTTGTGGAGGTGCAGGTTTTACCGCCCACTTCAGCAGGTTCAGGAAGAGTTGGAGTTTGTCTTATTTTAGGAAGAACTCCTATGGTGCCAGAAATCTTGGCTGGAGTGGATTAGTTCTGGAGACAAGAACACTTCCTATTTCCATACCAGAACTCTCCGGCGAAGGCAAAGAAACCGCTTCACAATGCTAAAGGATGGTGCGGGCAACTAGATTGAAGACCAGATGGTACTCTTGGAGATGGAGCGGGTTTACTTCAGTGGGTTGTATAAAGATGAGGGTGACGACTTACCATCACTGCAAGCAAGCTTCCCGAGCTTGGAGGACTCTCAGTGGAAGCCCCTAACCGTACTCCACACTTGGAAGAGATTCATACAGCTATCATGGCGATGGGTGCCTTGAAGGAACTAGGGAAATATGGTATGAGCCTAGTCTTTTCCAGAGGTGCTGGGAAACGATAAGGAAGTCAGTGAAAACCTTTGGCCTCGGTTGTTGGAGTAACCCGGATAAGATCAAGGAAATCAATTCTACAATTCTTGTCCTCATCCCAAAGATGCAACAGCCTACCGCAATTGATCAGTTCCGCCCGATCAGTCTATGTAACGTTGCCTACAAGGCGATCACGAAGTGCTTGGCAGAGAGACTTAAAAGCCTAATGCCAACACTTGTCCATGAAACGCAGACTAGTTTTGTTCCTGGTCGCCACATTACTGACAATATTTGCATATTGCAAGAGGTGATACACTCAATGAGAGCTCGTAAAGGAAGGCGCGGTTGGATGGTTCCGAAGGTGGATTTAGCAAAGGCCTATGACCGGATTAGATAGGCCTTTGTCCGTGACACCCTGGTTGCCGCCGGTTGACTCGCTATGACACAACTCCTAACAAAGGCCAAGTGTAACCAATGAAAGGGACTGCAGTATAGTGGCTCAAGTAATAAATATCGTATCCACGGGTCTATAGAGTTACTATTACTCATCTTCAGTTCATTATCTAGCAAACCAGATTAAGATAGAACAACTAAAACTACTCTAGCAAACTACAGTTAAAGTTAATCTAATTACAGGCTGAGAACTCACTTAGCTATGATTCCCCCTAGCCACTAGCCAGATTAATGATTGATGATTTCTAACTTGTTTCACTTTCATTCACAATGCGGAGAATCCTTGACTAGACCTTGAATCTCGACTGAAGGATCAAGGGCCTCTTGAGTCGATTGGCTAGAGGGACGTATCCTTCTCTAGAACAACCGATCATGGCGTTCTGAACTACACTCCCTCTAACAAATGAGGTTCTCAATCGATACAAAGCAGTGAATTGACCCTCGACTAAAGCAAACGATCCAATACTATCAATCTATGGTGCTCTATTGACGTAATCAGGTATTTGCTCTCATAGGATCAAAGCAGAATCAATAATCTCTACTAAAGCATAATTGAGTAATGAAAACATGCATAGATTGAATATGAACTCAAGATTATCAAGTAGGAGTACTCATACAATCATTCAATTAAACAAACATAGCTAGGGTTCCTCAAAACCTAAGTGAAGGGAAGTTACTCCATAGAGAAGAGAGAGACTGCAATAAGAATATTCAGATTATCAGTCTTCAAGTCCGGGCTTGTTCCTCGAGCTTCTAAGAGAAAAAATCCTCCAATTCCAATCCAATAATGCCCTCAAATTTCCCTCTCTCTCTTTGGTTCGTCCCTTGGGTGTTTGGGATCCAAAACCCAGCTCTCCCCCCTCCAAAAACGCACAAAACAGCTTTTAACAGCTTGCGTTCGCGACCCGTTCGGGTATTTTGGGTACCCGGCCGGGTATTTTTGGTTCACGACCGGGGGGGGGGGGGCCTTCTGATGCTATCAAAAATCCCCTATCAGATGGTCAAAATACCCGGTTGGCTATTTTGGTCGGGTATTTTGCAGTTCCGGGTCCCCTATCTTTGATTCTTCGTTTCTCCCTCGTTCGGACTCCAAATCAGGTGTCATTTGATCCCAGACGCTCGTAGTCTCGTCCTATTTCTTCTCATGACAAGATTACATTATTCTATGGTCACAAAGTGAGTTTGAAATCTATTCTTCTTCAAGTCATACCCGAGTTTCTTTCCCCGAGTCGCCAATTGATCTCCGATTGACTTGAAACTTGCGCCTAAGTTTCACTTTATGTGCTAGGAACTCAAATGTGACAAAGGAACACAACCTAGCTTAAAATAGGCCAAAGGAGCGATAATGCAAGATTAAATGATCAAGAAACAAAGGGGAAAACATGTGCAAATTATCGAGTCATCACCGGTGCTCCAGACAAGTTCGTAGAACTGACGATGGCCTGTATCTCCTCGCCATCGATGCAGATTCAGTGGAATGAGGGGTTCTAATAGAGAGCTTTAAACCGTCCAGGGTCCTAAGACAGGGGTGCCCTCTCTCTCCATACCTTTTCACTCTTTGTATGGAAAGACTGGGACATATCATTGATGAGGCAGTCAGGGCTGGCAGATGAAAACCGATACGGTTGTCGCAAGATGGACCGCCGCTCTCCCATCTTTTCTTTACGGATGATCTAATACTTTTTGGCAAGGCAACTAGAGAACAAGTGCAAGAGTTTAACGCCTATTTTGAGAAATTTGGGGGGTCATCCGGACAGCAGATCAGTAGGCCGAAGTCACGGATGTTCTTCTCGGCTAACACGACCGATGGTTGCTAACTAAGTTTGAGCGTTGAGCTTCAAATACCGGTAACCATGAATTTGTAAAGGTATCTGGGAGTGCCGGTAATACATGACAGAGTATCAAAAACAAGTTTCTGGGAGCTGATTGGCAGGATTGATAAGCAGCTGGCTGGCTGTAAGGCGTCTACACTATCACTAGCAGGACACATCACGCTAGCACAGTTTGTGCGGGCATCTCTCCCTGCCTACATGATATAGAAAACCTTCTTACCGGCAAGCGTGCGAGAATATATTAACAAGAAAATCCGCAATTTCATATGGGGTAGTATGGAGTAGGGCCGGAAGGTCCACCTGGTCGACTGGGAAACGTCGTGCAGACCAAAAGATGAGGGGGGCTTGGGGCTCCGTGACTCTACTAGAACTAATGAAGCTTACGTGCTCAAAATTTCTTGGAGGATCCTCACCAAGCTAGAAGAGCTATGGGCTAGGGTCCTCCTCTCCAAATACTCATGGTGAACTGAGGAGGGTCGTCGTTTGCTCACTGAGGGCCGACTCTCTAATCTTTGGAGGGGAGTGATTCAGGTGGCACACTTAATTGAGGAGGAGGAGACTTATTGGAACGTCCGAAATGGGCGTACGACCAAATTCTGGAGTGACAGGTGGCTGGACAATAATACGATCGTAAAAGTCCATGCCCAGAATCTCTCGTCGGAGCTCTTGAACATGCCCATCGTGAAGTTTGTACTCAATGGTAAGTGGAACTCAGATTTCCTCCTCTGCTACTTACCCATGCTATTGTTCGCAGATTTTGCTTCATCCCATCCCGACGGAGGAGGCAGACGACGTGCGTGAGTGGCGGTTCTCTCCCAATGCCAAATTCACACTACGAACGGTGTACGAGCTGACGGACAACAGGGCATACCCTATCTAGCGACAACCTGTATGGAAATCGGTGTGGAAGACTCCAACTTTGCAGAGAGTGAGGGCATTCCTATGGTTGCTGAATCATGACCGCTTGGTCACCAACGCCGAGAGAGGACGCAGGCATCTTACAACCAATATAAGCTGCAAGATTTGTGGTGGTGGCCCGGAGACGACACTCCACGTCATTGGGGACTGCCCTTTTGCTCGTGCTATGTGGGCGGACCTGCTCAAAGATGAACCTGATTCATGATTTTTCGAGTCTAATGCCCATAGGTGGACTCTGTACTATCTTTCAGGGCGAAGCAATATTATTGACAGAACCATTTTTGCAGGAACCTGTTGACTTTTGTGGAAGAACAGGAATGACTTTGTGTTTCCGGGGTGAGCTAAAGGCTCATATACAAATCCAGTTCCATTCAAAGCAGATCCGAGACCAGATCACCAAATCACTTGAGAAGGAGAGAACCATATTCGGGGATGGGGGACCCTGAGAGCGGCGCCTAATTGGCTGGCAACCACCGGCGCAGGACTGGGTCTGTGTCAATACGGATGGGTCAGTCATACTCTCTTCTAAGAGCACGAGCTGTGACGACATCATGTGTGGGGGGGGGGGGGGGGTGATGGCGTTTCATCAAAGCATTCACCAAAACCTTCGAGGGGGTTCAATCACTCGTGCAAAGCTGGCTGGGATTGTGTATGGTTTGGATCTTGTTTGGGAGCAAGGAGTCAGGAAAGTTCTTCTGCAGATGGACTCAGCAACTGCAAGAGTCCTGATCGATACTGCGACCCCGCATCATATGCACTACACTCAGGTCACCGAAATCAGGCAAAGACTCAACCACGACTAGACGATTAGGATTGATCATGCTTTTCGCGAGGCGAGCTTCACCGCGGACCACCTTGCTTCCATAGGGGATTCTTACTCGATATGAGTACACGTTTTGGATAGGTCGAGTACTTCTTTTCTGTATTGGCTGTACTTTGATCGGGTGGGGAGTGAGACTCCCCGTTTTGTTTGCATGCAATAAAGGTTGGGACGCACTTAGTGCCCTGTTCTTACAAAAAACAATCGTAATGGAGTTGGGCATCCCTTTAGTAAACCGACTTGGACCGATTCAACAAATTCAGATATTATTGATTGATTTCTCTATACATTCAGATATTATTGATAGATCACCTAACTCGTGAGTATAGGGGCAGCGTTCCCGCTTTAGAGCGCCCATTCAAGGATTCTGACGAGAGCGTTGAAAATTCGCGAACTCATTTTCCTCAGAGCGCGGTTTGTCTAATTGTAGAGCGTGATTGCGTAATCATAAGAAGAAGCCCCCTTCATTATCGCTTCCGACTAGAAGACTCATTACCGCCCATCGCAAATGAAATCCCTTCATTCTTGACCTCCTCGATTGTTTCTAGCTTTGAGTTGCTAGCTATTTATCATATCTCTCTTTGCATGTCTATGGAGCCCTCTTTCTCCTCCACATCTATTATTCACCAGTCATGACGCCGAATCCCTTTTCGCGATTGAATCCTACGACAATTGCAGCTAATCTATCCACACATGAGCAAATTGTGGGATGAATAAAAGAAGATTTATTGGACGAGGTTGATTTAGGTGGTCGTTGATCCAAAATTTGGTAGATTTACAAGAGATCTCCGTCGGAAGTCGGATCTCTGATTTTTATGGAACAAAGAGGAGTAGAGTAATAAGAAGAAAACGTTGGTTTTTCATGGGGAGGGAGAGCAGCGGCATCAGAAGAATCAATTAAGAAAAGGAAAATAGAGTTTTCTATGTATGGAAGAGAAGGAAACTGAAATCACAACCGCATAATAGAAAGGGAATTGAGTTAAAGTGATCAATCTGGTTGTTTCATTCAGGCTTCAGCTGCTCTCAGTATTTAATTTCAAGAGAAGGGAGTGGAATTTAATTGACTGGAATTGGTAGTTTGTATTGAATAGGAGAATGGTTTAAATATACCAATCTCTACAACAGAACCACTACTAACGTAGCTACAAAGAGGGTAACAACCCATCCACTACTGCACTAATTAAATTAAATAAATGGAAAGTAATTAATCTAAGAAGATTCTTTATCACGCCCCCACAAGATGGTGACAGGTACAACACCAATCTTGGACCGAAGAAGTTGAAAACGAGCAATGGGCAGGGGCTTGGTCAGCGAGTCCGCGAGCTGGAAGGCAGTGGGAATATGGTGAATTTGAAGCTGCTGCGTTTGCACAAGATCCCGGACAAACAAGTAATCAAGAGCAAGATGCTTCGTGCGAGAGTGATGGATGGGATTGGCCGAGAAGTTTACAGCACCGAGATTGTCGCAGCAGATAGTTGGAGTAGTAGAAACCGGATGATGGATCTCTTTAAGAAGATTCTGTAACCATAGAAGCTCCGACGTGGCGTGTGCTAGAGCTCGATACTCTGCCTCAGTGCTGGATCGAGCAACAGATCGTTGTTTCTTTGATTTCCAAGAAATAAGAGTACCGTCGTAGTAGATGGGAAAGGCCATAGTGGAAGTGCGATCATTGGGGTGTCGAGGCAAGGCGGAGACCGAGATGGGAGGTGCCTTTTAAGTAGCGAAACAGAAGCTTAACATGTTGCCAATGCAGCTGCATAGGAGTGTGCATGAATTGAGAGAGCTTGTTGACGGCGAAGGCGATATCTGGTTGGGTGCAGAGGAGATACTGCAATGAACCAACAACCTGTTTATATAGGGTCACATCGGCAGGAGGTGAGCCATCAACAAGCAAGAGCTTAACGGTGGAGGACAGAGGAGTTGGGGCGGGATGCGAGTCAGCCATGCCAAACCGGGTAAGGATGTCAGTCACATACTTTTGTTGAGAGAGGAGGTACCCGTTAGATGTCGGTACAACTTCAATACCAAGAAAATAGTGGACAGGCCCAAGGGTCTTGAGGGAAAAATGTGCAGCCAAACGAGCCAGGAAATGCGCGAGAGCAGGCGCATCATTGCCAGTAAGTAGAAGATCGTCGACGTAAACCAGAATATATAGTGTGACGGTGCCCTTGTGATAAATGAACAAGGAGGCATCTGATTTTGACTTGACAAATCCTTCTTCTTGAAGAAACCTGGAGAGCGCGAGATACCAAGAACGAGATGCCTGTCGAAGGCCATAGATAGGCCGAGACAAACAACAAACATGATCTGGATGCTCCGGATCACGGAAGCCGGGGGCCTGGGTCATATAAACTGTCTCTTGCAAAGAGCCTTGGAGAAAGGCATTGTTGACTTCGAACTGCAAAATCCACCAGTGATGAGATAGAGCAATGGAAAAGACAGTGCGAATGGTGGCGGGCTTTAGAACCGGGCTGTAAGTATCATGAAAGTCTATGCCCGGACGTTGAGAAAACCCCTTAGCCACCAATCGGGCTTTAAACTGTTCAATAGAACCATCGGGGTGACGTTTGATACGAAAAATCCACCTGCAGCCAACAATATTAAAACCAAGAGGACGGGGAACAAGAGTCCATGAGTGATTAGCTAGCAGAGCTTGGATTTCGGCCCTCATTGCCGCATTCCACCTTGGGTCAGCAAGAGCTTGCTTGACCGAGGTAGACTCAATATCCAGAGTAACAGCCTGTGAGTGAAATAGTATCTTGGGTTGAAATATACCGTGATGGCTGCGAGTGACGGGCCGATGGGCAGGCTTAACCGGTGGTGGAGGTAGTTGATTCTGTTGAGAGGAGGAAGCAATGGGTAGCGCAGCTGCTGGGGAGGAGAGGTGATGTGGAGACGCGGACGTGCTGGGTAGTTGAGGGATGGGCTGGACAGAAGAATGAGAAGGTGGGGAAGGGGAGAGGGAATAAATAGTGACAGGGGGAGTAGTAGTGGCAACCCAGGTTGGCGGATCATAGGAAGGATCCGATGGGGAAGATAGGCCAGGAAAAACAGTCTCGTCGAACTGGACATGGCGAGACGTGTAGATGCGATGGGTACTAGGATCGTAACAATGATAGGTGCTTTGAGTGACGGAGTAACCCAAGAAGATGCAGCGACGGGAGTGAGGTGCTAATTTGTGGGCAGAGTAGGTGCGTAGCCATGGGTAACATAAACAACCGAACAGTTTTAAATATTTCGGAGTTTCATTAAACAAGGCATAGAACGGAGAGGTGCCACGGAGAGAAGAGGAGGGAAGGCGATTGATGAGATAGGTAGCAGTTTGAAAAGCATGAGACCAGTAACGAAGTGGGAGGTTGGCAGTATGCAAAAGGACCAGACCGGTTTCAACTATGTGTCTATGTTTGCGTTCGACGAGGCCATTGTGCGGAGGGGTATGTGGAGGAGTTAACAGGTGAGTAATGCCATGTGTTTGGAGGAAAGAACATAGTTTCTGGAATTCACCACCACCATCACTATAAATATGCCGAATCGAGGTATGAAAGTAATTTTCTATCATTGTTTTGTAAGTAGTGAAAACATGATGAACATTAGATTGACGGCGAAGAGGATAAAGCCAGGTGTATCGAGAAAAATGATCAACAATGACTGGATAATAGGTGTAATTGTCATGAGAAACAATAGGAGAAGGCCCCCAAACATCCATATATAACAAATCAAATGGACGAGAACTAGCGAGACTCGAAACTGAGAAAGGCAGTTTTCGGCTTTTATGAAGAGAACAGGAGTCACACAAAGAAGAACATGTAGGAGAAATAACTGGAAGAGACTGATTACGCAGTACGCGAGAAAGGAGCTTGGCATGGGGATGTCCCAACCGGTTGTGCCAGACCGTAGAAGAGAGCCGGGTAGTAGCGGTTAAGGCAAGACGAATAGGAGGAGAATTCGCAGGCAGCTCATAAACATCACCTCTATTCTGGCCTCGTAGCAGGTCCGCCCCCATGGCTAGATCCTTCACAACAAAAAAACCAGAAAAGAATTCCACAGACACCGGGTTAGACTTACACAGCTGGGCAACAGAAAGGAGACGACGGTTGATAGCAGGTACACGTAAAACATTATAAAGATGCAAACGTGTCATAGGAGATGATAAATGAGAGTTCCCAACATGTGTAATAATCAAACCTGACCCATCGCCGATGAGGACTTCATCCGGACCATTGTAATCGGTATATAGAGAGAGATTACCAAGATCGGGGGTCATGTTATTTGTAGCAGCAGAATCGACCAACCACCCGGATGATGTAGAAGAGCGAGTAGTAGTATGATGAGCTTGGGGGCGCCCGCGGATGCGGTAGCAGTCTTTCGTGGAGTGACCAGGTCGATCACATAATTGGCATTAAAGGCGGGGCCTGCCAAGGAGGGACGGAGCAGCACAACCGGGCATATAACCGGCAGAAGCACGAGGGGATTGAGCACCGCGCGACTGGCGAGGGCTGTCATCGCGAGGAAGGTAGGCCATATTCCTCGCGAAGGCCACAAAGAATATGAATAATAAGATCCTCATCAGAAACCGGCGCATTGATAAGGGCAAGTTCAGCGGTGGTTGTGCGTTGTGCCTGTAGATAAACCGATACTGGTCGGTTTTCTTGAGCTTCTTTGCCAAGTTTCTCTTTCAGATTGATGACGCGTTGACGTGATTGATTGGCGAACATACGTTCTAATATTGTCCACGCCCGACGAGAATTGGTGGCTGCAGAAACATAGGGTGCAACGTCGGGAGACATCGATGCAAGAATGGAGTGAAGGAGTAACTGATCTTGTCTGTACCAGCGATGACGGTCAGCAGCAGGGCATCAGCAGCAGGAGCTGGATGAGTGCCATCCAGGAATTTGAGGAGGTCGAGGCCGTGAAGAAGGGGGAGAAGCTGGGCTCGCCAGGTCGGAAAATTGTCGCCGGTAAGTTTGGTGGGTAGCTGCGAGGCCGAGTTCAGCGTGATGATGGTGTTGGCCTCGTCAAGATTAATGACTGTTTCGCCAGACATGTTTGGAGAAGAGGAATGGTGGAGAAGAATTGCAGGGAAGATTTTTCAGGAAACAGGAACGAACTTGATAGAGATAGAGAAGAAAGAATTTTGATTCGGATTTTCAGGAGAATAGGTTAAGGAAATCGGAGCCCTAGCTCTGATACCATGTAATTGACTGGAATTGGTAGTTTGTACTGAATAGGAGAATGGTTTAAATATACCAATCTCTATGACAGAACCACTACTCACGTTCACGTAGCTACAAAGAGGGTAACAACCCATCCTCTACTGCACTAATTACATTAAATAAATTGAAATTAATTAATGTAAGAAGATTCCTTATCATGGAAGAGATAATGAACCTATTTCCCTTCTATTTGTTTCGAAAGCATATGTGGGACAAGGCATAAGAATAAAAAATTGAATACTAAATTATTATTTAGTCATCCACTCTTTTTAGGAAATATTTCAATTAGTATATTAATTTTTTAAATATTTTCTCAAAATAATATTATAATTATTTTAATAAAATAATATTATATTAGCGCTCTTCTCACGCTCTCAATATTATATTCTCGCAAAACATACGGTCTCACGTTCTCGCTCCTGCTTCATGAATTGGTTACCTAAGTTCAAACCCATCTTTATATATAGACTATAGTATTTACTGTGCAGAGAGAAATTGCCCCCAAGAGAATTACACAATACCAAACCCAAAACTCCAAGAACCCAAATTACAAATTCAAAAGACGCTAACTCTAGAACATGATTCTCGATGTTATCTTTGGTACAAAACATGACGCTAAAGGATGATCCAACGTTTAAGTATTAATAATGCCAGGGGTTTGATCCTCAATATTCAAGTCGCCATGCATAGTATTTTACCTTTTTTACTTGATCTACTCTTTTTTCCCCTCAACGGATGTAGACTTCTTTTGCGTATTTGATTCCTTTGCTGTAGCACAAACGTAACAAATTCATTATATAATAGAAAACAAGCATAGCAAACTAAATAACCCATAAAAGGAGGAAAACACTTGTATTGTATATATACTGACCACGCAGTGACTTGCTGCTGGTTCCATTAATCGCTGACAAGCGATCACTGCTAGAATAATAACAACCATTCTCGTCGCAACAACAGTCGATACATTTGTACAAGGGAAAAGAAGTAGTACGGCAACAATTATTTTTCCCGCACTTCTTCCCTGTTAGTCACATTTGTATTCCAGATGAAGTTTAGTAAAAGAAATTGACTCGAAATGTAAGAGAGAGATTGAAAATTTTATTCATCATCATAAACTAATGATGCGGAGAGACTTAATGAAGGGAAACTTGCCCCATTGAGCCAGCAATTTTCTGGTAGTGAAGGTAGTGACCATCAGTTGATTCTTCTTGTTGAAAACTGTAATTAAACATAATGAATTATTTCTAAATTACTATGGTACATATGCTATAAGTGGACAAAAATCAATTGGTCCTAAATTTACATCAGTCATTATTATAATTTAAATTGAAGTGAGAAGTACAAAAATGAATTGGTTTACCATCCCTATTCCCTTGACTTGCGTCCCCCGCCTAAATGATCAAGACCAGCCATTGAGTTTCAAGTTGTACAAGATATTCGTGTTTTTTCTTTCTCTAAATCAACTTTTAGTATTGGTGTCCAGCTATCAATATTAACCACTTCCTTAATTACACTCTGTCTCAAACGCAAGGCAACTTATGGGTTTGAAGTTTGCATACGACAGTCATACCATTTGCTTTAACACAACGACTAATATCGGGGGTCGTAAGGAATTGAACACGTGACTTCAAATACAAACCAGTTCTACTACCATGCCATAAACCAACTAGTTTGATATTTGGGGATTAGGGTTTGTACGAACATGATTAGGGATTGAGATTGGAATGATGAGAGGAAGAACAGAATAAAGAATCGGCCGAAGCCTTGGACTAGAGAGAAAGAGAAATTAGGAGATACAGAGAACTTATGGCTTGGAAAGATAATTCTTTAATGATTTCTTGCCCTCAAGGTTCACCGATTTGACCTCTTCTACCGTCGTGATCACGCAATTCACACTTTGACTGCTTCGCTCCCTGTGATTTCTTTTATTCCAATCGTGCCCCATATTTCCCCAAACTATTGAGCCCAACTTATACAAAGTTAACCCACCCAACCAACCCAACTGAGGTCTGATCAGCTTATCTGTTTGGCCTGAGATGAGCCCAACAACCCTTTTTGAGATAAAGCCCAATAGGAGCCCAATTTGTCCCCACAAAATCAGGCTTAATTGGGTGGCGCAGTCCGTTGAGCCCCTCTCTCAGCCCAATAATACATCAAGCCCATAACCCAACTCTGATTCGGCCCGCTCCTCTCCTCCTTGCGGCCCAATTATCAGTCGTCGCCTTCCCAAAACGAGCCCAGCCCATTTCCTCCTCCTGGTCATTCCCGCTAACCCATCCAGATGTGCGGCCCATGTTGCCGAGCGGCCCAAGGGAAGTTGCAGCTCTAGGGTTGTGAGGAAAAGAATCCGCAGACATTCCTCTTCCTCCTTGCACCCATCTTCAATTTCCACGGCTGACCCGCCAAGCAAATGTGTGGCGATCCCAACGCCGCCGCGCTTATCCTCTTCTTTGGCGATGCAACTCGATAGCCCATCGCCTCGACCCTCCTTGCTTCCTCCTCCCGTAACGCCTCCATCTTCGGCGACGCACGAGGCTCACCGCCACCTGCGCCCTTCTTCTTTTTCTTCTTCGATTTCCACGGCGGCGAGTAATTCCTCGGACAAGACGTACTGCTTGCTACTGGAATCACCTCCTTGTCAGTTGACGCATCCCCCGACATCGCCATTAATCTTCGCGCCTCCTGCGCTATTGGCGGCGCCGGCGAGTCCTCCCAGGGACCCAACGTCGTCGACTCCAACCCAGCTATCGGCCTCTTCTCCTCGGCCTTCGCTGCCATGCCTGGGACCGATGTACCAATTGGTCCAATTGTGGTGGTGGTGATTGGCTTCAACTCTCGCATCGCGGTGGAGATAACTGCCATGACAAGTTCTGTGGTTGACTTTGAATTAGATGTCGTGGTTGGCGATGAAGGTGTTGAAGTGCGGTGGTCGAGTGCCATGGTCAATCCCGACAACGGCTGGTCTTTGAGCTCAGCCTCTGATTCTCCATCTTGGAGAGAACCTGGGATGAGTACACTAGTGATGCAGTGTGGGATGGCAGCCGTAGGAGTCACAAGATCTCATCCTTTTACTTCCCCATTATCAATCGCCACAACCTCTTCGACTGCCTTCCTCTCGGTTTCGACCTCATCAAGAGCTGCAGCACCGCCCGGCTTGGCCAGCGCCGGTCCATTGCCTCGCCGCGTGGTCCGCGGCTCCTCCTTCTCCAGCGTCGGCCTTGGCGACCCGCCATCTTCCGCCAAAGTCAACCCCCTGCCGTGTCCGACGGACAGACGTCTCGGTCCGCCGTGCCACGCCACGCTCCTCTTTCACTACCCCGCCGCGTTCGCGCGCGGCCCCTGGCTTGTTCGGTGCAGATGGCGTCGAGTTGTTGCTTCACACCGGTCCACTCCAGATCAAAGAGCATTGATGAGCTCATGTTGGCTCTGATACCAAATGATAGAAACAAGGTTCTATCGGGTGGGTTTGGACGAACAAGATTAGGGATTGAGATTGGAATTAGGAGAGGAAGAACAAAATAAAGAATCGGCTAAAGTCTTGGACTAGGGAGAAAGAGAAATTAGGAGATAGGGAGAACTTAGGGTTTGGGAAGATAATTCATTTACTGATTTCTGCTTAATTGAATAAAATACCCAAAATACATATTTATAGCTAAAGACTGAAAAAACCTAATAGACTATCTTAATATGACTCAAAGACTACTAGTCCTATCTAATAATATCCTAATAATTATTAATAATGATAAATATGAAAATGTAATTTCTATCATAGTCCCAATAACTCGAGTTATTAGGAGAATTCCATGTTTGAATTTCAACCGCTTACTTATATGATTGATTCCAAAATCAAGAGCATTCAAGATTTGATAATGATCAACAATCTCATTAAGATCTATTTCACCCCGAAACTCAAATATAATAACAGAGATGATGAGAGGGTTCTTGAAGGAAACTTGCCTCTAGAATAAGGCAGCAACTTTCTGACCGTGGCAGTGGTGATCATCTGTCGATTGTTGTCGTCGTGCAAAATTGCATCCAGAGGATTGAGTGAGGCAAATGCACAAACAAGAACCAAGAGGAGAGAAAATATAGCCTTAATAATTTCCATTGATTGCTTTTTTTCTCCTCTTTTCAGATACTACTTTGGGAAGCTATAATGTATGAAATGCCCCCAAGTACAAGGACTCCTGCAAGAAAAAAACTATAATATATCTTATGGCCATCCTTTAATTCGATTACTAATTTTAACTCTTAATTCTCATGAATATCGATGTCGAGAAATCGAGCCGTACAAGAAACCCAACAATAGTGAACTCATTCAAAGATATATCCTCTTCACAGTACGTTCCATGCGCTTCCCAACATCAAAGTAAGAAAAATATTAAACTCCAAGTGTTTACTTCTCCAAGGGATCTACGGATATACCATTAGCTAATTTTATCCTAATATATCTATCGAGTTTTATTATTTGGATGAGTCCCTAAGTCGATAGTCAGACGCGTGACAGTTGTAAGATCATCTATCTATCTATCTATCTATCTATACATAATATTATGGCAATTCAAAAGTAATTGTTTGCCACCTAAGCACTTGGAGAGCTTACAAATTGCCAAGGTGGATAATATTTTTACAAAAAGAATAATAGTTATTGATATATTTATGGAGCTATCTCTCTCTTCATTTAATATTTCATTTCCCTTTTATCCTTTTTATGTATTATATCAATGTACACAATAATAAATAATGTATGAAAAGTGACATATATTACATTTGTTATCTCTAATTTATTTAATATTTATTTTTCTTTTCCAATACTTCTTTTATGTTTTTGTTTTTACTTTTGCATTGTATAGATGTACGCAACAATAGACTAATGTCTTTGAGTCACACATATAACTTTTTTTTCTCAACCAATTTTTTTTTTTAACTCATCTATCTATCTATCTATCTATCTATCTATACATAATATTATGACAATTCAAAAGTAATTGTTTGCCACCTAAGCACTTGGTGAGCTCACAAATTGCCAAGGTGGATAATATTTTTACAAAAAGAATAATAGTTATTGATATGTTTATGGAGCTATCTCTCTCTTCATTTAATATTTCATTTCCCTTTTATCCTTTTTATGTATTATATCAATGTACACAATAATAAATAATGTATGAAAAGTGACATATATTACATTTGTTATCTCTAATTTATTTAATATTTATTTTTCTTTTCCAATACTTCTTTTATATTTTTGTTTTTACTTTTGCATTGTATAGATGTACGCAAATATAGACTAATGTCTTTGAGTCACACATATAACTTTTTTTCTCAACCAAATTTTTTTTTTAACTCATTTTTACAATAATTTACAAATATGTTACATTTTGATGAACAATTTATACAAACACACATACATAATAACATTTTATCGCGACAAAATAACGATGGAAATTAAAGAGAGAAAACAAGAAACGTTTGAATAGAAACTTGACCAAGCAATAAAATCTATTTCTTAAACAAAAACCTTATTCATTCTAATTAAGTGAAAAAATATGAATCATAGGTGAAATAATTTACAATGTATCCTAAGTTCAAATTACTAATATTTTTCATTTTTGCTCTTGATCGTGTTAATTTAGCAAACTCTACTGAAGTTTTACGTCATATGTTAAGAAAGTTAATTTTCAGACTTGGAGTAATAAATTTTCAAGGATTATAAATAAAAAATTTCAAAATGACTTCGGTATGATTGTTGATGAACTTGACTTCATATCTTAAGATGAGACACGAGATACATTAAAAAATGATACATGTGAAAGTTAGATGAATCTTTGCTAAACTGTATCTATCTATACATAATATTAATGCAATTCAAAAGTAATTGTTTGCCACCTAAGCACTTGGAGAGCTCACAAATTGCCAAGGTGGACATTATTTTTACAAAAAAAAAAAAGTTATTGATTTATTTATGCAGTTATCTCTCTCTTCATTTAATATTTCATTGCTCTTTTATCCTTTTTTTTGTATTATATCAATGTACACAATAATAAATAATGTACGAAAAGTGACATATATTACATTTGTTATCTCTAACTTTTTTAGACATATATTACATTTGTTATCTCTAACTTTTTTAATATTTATTTTTCTTTTCCAATACTTCTTTTATGTTTTTGTTTTTACTTTTGCATTGTATAGATGTACACAACAATAGACTAATGTCTTTGAGTCACACATATAACTTTTTTCTCAACCAAAAAAAAATCTTATTAAAGCTCACTAAGTAAATTTTTAACTCATTTTTACAATAATTTACAAATATGTTACATTTTGATGAACAATTTATACAAACACACATACATAATAACATTTTATCGCGAAAAATAATGATGAAAATTAAAGAGAGAAAACAAGAAACGTTTGAATAGAAACTTGACCAAGCAATAAAATCTATTTCTTAAACAAAAACCTTATTCGTTCTAATTAAGTGAAAAAATATGAATCATAGGTGCAATAATTTACAGTGTATCCTAAGTTCAAATTACTAATATTTTGCATTTTTGCTCTAGATCGTGTTAATTTAGCAAACTCTACTGAAGTTTTACGTCATATGTTAAGAAATTAAATTTTCAGACGTGGAGTAATAAATTTTCAAGGATTATAAATAAAATTTTTTATTGCACATGTGAAAGATAGATGAATCTTTGCTAAACTCTATGTTAAACATCATGTGTTCATCAACCACTGACCTATGAAGCAAGATTAGAGAAGTTAATCATCGTAAGAGGTATGATCTTTCTTAGCAAACACATGCATTTTTTTTGTTGCAATAAAACACATGCATAAATAATTATATATTTATGAAATAAAATAATTCGATAGAAATTCAATGGAGCAAGAATAGATCACATTATTGGATAAATGAAGATGATAAGTAAGAATAACTTTTCTCTCACTTATAATATGTCCTTCCATCCCTTATTCTCTTTTACAATTGTTCATATTTCTCTTATTTTCTTAACAATTTATAAATCCCGATAAAAACTAGCATTAATTACACTTAAAAATAATTAAACTCTTTTTAACATATATGCTTATATATTGACCATAAATGTGGCAATACAAAAAATTCATATATTAGTATAGTAATGAAATTTTTATTTCTAAACAAATACCAAACATAAATAAATTTTAGAAAACGAAGGTTCTACAAGTTGTAAAATTATACACTAACGCACCATATTAAGATCAAAATCCGTATGTGGGTATCTTGGATTGAGATTGTAAAACAATATATAAACAACGACAATGAGTCTCAGTTAGTCCAAATTAAATTTCAGAAATTAGCAATTGATACATATTGTATAAGAGACTAAATACAAATAAGATCTTACAGTAAACTTCATGAACATTTAAAGTGTCAACTTTAAATTGGGATGAAGAAATTTATCCAATAATGAAGTATATATACAAAGAAACTCTCTGAAAGATGTCCTCATCTGAACAACATGGATTCATATAAGATAGAAAAAATTGTAGATGGACGTGGTATACCTTTGTGACATGGTTTATGATTAGAGAATTCAAATAGTATAAGTGAATGTGCTAAGTATTGAGAATTTTGAATATATAGACACACCACATACGTACTCACTTATCAATACAAAATATAATAAATTTAGAAGGTCTAAAATAGTTTAAACATATAGATAAATTGAATTAATGTCAACGATAAAATGAAATTCTCCGGCCAACGGGCCGGGTAAAAAGCTAGTAATATGTTAGTGATGAAGATGGTAGTATGAAGTCTTACCATGATGGATAAGATAATGGTATAACGATGCTCCCTATGATAGACATACGCTAGGCATTCATATATGTATACACAGTTACACACATGAATGGTTTTATTGTACCTTTAGTAAAATCAAAGATGTGATGTACACTGAGTATGAAAATGTTATCTAAACCTTGAATTGACCGGAGTTTGGGTTAATGATACTATACCGTAACCCTTACAGATTAAATTCTATGTCTTAATTCTATGACTCTCATACACAGTGGCGTAGCCAGGATTTTATGTAAGGAGAATTGAAACTATTGATTTTTATATGAGAAACTATTGATTTTTGTGATGACTCACACTATTTTTCTACTATAATAAAATTTGTAAATTATATACTATTAATCTAAACTATCAAAGACCTTGTTGTCAATATATCCTACCGACTAATGATTCATAATTTTGTTAATCATTCCATTCATGGCGGGTTATGGTAAAGACGGTCTACTGCTCAGGGATAGATGATGAAAGTGTAACACCCCGTTTTTGGTTTAGGGTTCGATTAAGATTCGACCGAACGGTTGGAGCCACGATTACGTACGAAGAATTGAAACTGTGAATTAGAAATAATAATAATAACACTAACTATTATTATTATTATTGTTATGATAATCATCATCCCATCCCGCACGTTTCATCTCCTATAAGCCATGAGAGAAAGAAAAAAAATAATAAATTAAATCAGTAATTTTTCCAGATAGGCCGTGGTCAACTTTGTTGACTGGAAAATTATAGTTTCGGTACCTGGTACTTTTAAACTCACAGAATGTTTATTTGGTAATAACTCGATCAATTGACGTCTGATCGAGGAACCGTCGACGCCTATGGAATCGTGGGAACGAGGAGAATTTAATGGAAGCGAATCATGGAATTTTTAGATAGGAGTCAGAGTCGTTTTCAATGTATTTGAGGTGAGTGTAAAGAGGCTAAAATCTCCGTCGAGGTCTTTTAGTTTATGTCTTTTAATTAAATTATGTTTGTTATTTTTCAAGTATGCGCGATAATGTGTGAGAGGCATCCTACCGCCTACTTAAGGTGGAGGCACGCGTTATGCTTATGTATGTATGAATGTATGTTTGTATGGTTGATGGTATGAGGAACCCCCAGGCGGTTGGGCCACTACTGGACGCAGTAGATGGTCGGATCACTGCTGGACGGCGAGACGTTACGCAACAGTTGATCGAGTATATTGGGGTCACTACGGGACGGCGAGACGTAACGCAGTAGTTGACCGGGCATGCACTGGACAACGAGACGTAACGCAATGCCATTGCCGAGTTTGGGTATGCAACCGGACGGCGAGACGTAACGCGGTTGGCATACTAGGGTAGGAAACCAGACGATGAGACGTAACGCGGTGGTTGTGTTTGAATTAAGGATAAGAGTAAAGATCTTCTATGAGTTAATGTTGAAATACGTTACTAAGGATGAAAGCGAGAACGACTTTCATCTAAGGAAAGGAAACGCTAATAACGTGTTTTAGTAAGGAGGTTTCTTAGGGCAAGACCTTAGGAAGTAACTACGAGACTGATCCCTTCTCACTCACCAGGTTGAGGATGGGTTAGCGGAAGTGGATCCCGAGAAGAAGTAAGATGAGGCAAGCGGTCGTGCTAGTACTGATGATGAGATGTCAAGGAGCTGGGTGAAGAGTTATAGTTAAAGTTTGATAGTTAATTTATGTTTATGATCATGAGTATATATACTGGAGATTCAAGGTTCAAAGATTCTGTGTGAAGTTGTTTTAAGTGTTTGAGATTGAGATTTCGCCCAAGTGTTGGGGCTTTTCGTTTAAAATTCTTAAATAATGTCAGTTTGTTTATTTTAAAATGCGGTTTGGGTTGCTCCGGAGTAATCGATTTTCGGTTTGAGTTATGGTTTGGTTTTTGGAAAAGATTGGGTCGTTTCATTTTGGTTTCAGAGCCGGCACTTCTCTATTTCTTGGTCTCCAAGGAATATTGGAGTGACGATCTGAGTTTTTCAAAGTTTCTGTTTTTAAAGGAAAGGAAGGAGTGAGTCAAAAGGGTTCTTTTGAGGATATTTTTTAGAATCTCCAGTATAGTCTAATCATGATTAGAAAATTCACTTTAGGATACCTTACGAGGGTTGATACGTCTCGAGAAGGAGAATGAGTTGATTCCTAAGAGGATCGCTTGGTGAACTCATTCGTAAGCAAGAAGGGTAGTCCAAGGCAGCTCATATCCAACGTGGATGTTAGCTGATCATTATAAGGTTCTTGGGGACACAAGGTATCAAGGACGTCGTAGGGAAGTAGGTAAAGGTAACGTTAAAAGGGTGGCCATCATCTAGAGGAAAGGAAGCAAGAAAGGTTCGTTGAGTTCGCAAAGATCAAGCGTAGGGCTATGACCCAAAGAGTAGAGGATGCTAGGCTGTAAGCAACGCTGAGGGCACTTACGCAAAGCACAAAAGGGGGCTAACATCGAGATAAACGATATGAAGTATTAGGTTTGGAGAAGTCACATGGAACAAATTGCGAGGTCGAAATTTTTCTTAAGGAGGGGGGAAATGTGATATCCCAGTCGAAGCAACTGCTATCAATTGCAAGGTATTTAGGTCCAAAGGTCGAGTACATAGATCTCGAGAACACAGTTCCAATTTCGGGGACGAAATTGTTTTATGGGGGGAGGAAATGTAACACCCCGTTTTTGTTTTAGTGTTCGATTAAGATTCGACAGAACGGTTGGAGCCACGATTACGTACGAAGAATTGAAACTGCGAATTAGAAATAATAATAATAATAATAACACGAACTATTGTTATCATTATTATTATTATGATAATCATCATCCATCCCACACGTTTCATCTTCTATAAGTCATGAGAGAACGAAAACAAAAAAATAATAATAAATTAAAAAAAAACCAACCCGTTATACCACCCGATCAAATTCTCCTCACTTTATCCCTACCCCTACAATCGCGTCGTCACTTTTTTTACTAGCGTGAGCGCCTGCCATTTGGCCGGAGGAAGGTGAGGTATGAAATTTGATAATGTAATGGGATGTATAGCTTATTGTTGTATAGTTTTTTTTGGGAAACACGTGGTAAAAATAGTGAATTTTAGTAGGAAAGAGACATGAATGATGCAATGAATCAAAAATCAGCCTTATGAACCAAAATCAAGTACTTGTTACCTTGTGAAACAATATTGTTTCTGGTAATAGTAACCAAATTCCAGAAAATCGAATAAAAATCGCCTATCCCTCCAGTTTTCGAGAAATGAGCATCTCACAATCGTTGCTAGCTTTTACTCGTCCCGTTGGCCGATTAATTTGCTTTATAAAACTTTCATCTTGTCATCATTATGCTTTCTGATTTTTTTCCAAGCCATGATAAAATTTAAAGAAATCAAGAATGAACAACACGAATTGGGATAGGAACCATCGTTCCTGTATCCCTGGAAAATGGTGGTAAACACGGACTCACCTGCCAAACTGGTTTGGATTGAGATTTTTATCGGGTATTAGGGAACCATGTGATTATAAATTAGACTTGATCAAAACGGGTCAAAGCGTGAAATTCAACCTATTTGACCGACTCATGCCAAACTCTAATTATTCTTTACTTTTAAACTTTCTATTTGGAAATAAAAAATAATGAAAGAAAAGAGATGACTGCGATTCGCCATTTGCGCATCACTGATTCGGGAATAAAACTTTAGAATTTCTAAAGGAAACTGAAAATGTTTAGGATCGTTTTAATGTTAAAAATAACCAAATAGATCTTTATATTTAGTTTTTTTACTAATAAATACCAAACGATTCCCTATAATATACACTATAATTTAATCATTATGATATCAAATAATTACATAATATACATTTGAAATGATAAAAATTGGACTAATTGGGTTGGTCGAGGTTGAACCATTGAATATCTTTAAAATACATTATATTTTAGCCACTAAGATATAAAATAATAGCATAATATATATTATGCTAGAGAAAATAGCTTGTTTTGGAATGACAAACCCATGATGTTCATTTGTTTTACTTGATGGGCAAATCTCGTGTAGGTCAGACCCATTCAACTCTTTTATTTTATGATTAGCGGTTAGCCCATTAGAATCCATGCATTAGTTTATTGTTAATTTTTTTTTCTTTTTAGCAATAAAAAGGAGTATTGTTTTTGCCTTCTCATATATATTTTACCACCACGGAGAAATAAAATGACTTAAACAAAAAAATTGACACTCCTGGACCCGTTTAAATCTTCATGTGTACGGTAAGTTGGCCCGTTCTGCAGAGTAAAAAGAAAAAAATTGACACTCCCTATTCTACCCTTCCTACAAACGCTCCTGGAGCAGGGAATTTGAAATGGGGGAAGAGTTTTTTCCTCTCTGCGATTATATGTTTTTAATTTAAAAAGATACAACAAATGTACTTCGTGTGATTGGTTATGATCTTTGCTTTTCTTTAAAGTGGTCATGGTTCGAATCCTAGTAAGTGTCTTTTTAATGAATAAAAAAAGTAATTGTGAAAACCAAAATGTCCTTCCTACTTTCACTCTGGATGCAGGAGATTTGAAATGGGGCTTCATGTTTTCTCATTTGGCTTTTATTTATTGTGTAGATAGATTAACAAAAGAGAAGCAGACAGAAGGGAAGAAGAAGAAGAAGAAAAGAAAGAAAGAAATGGCTCCTTCTCTCGCCTCTATTGCAAGTAGCAGCAGCCGCGCGTCGTCGTTCCTTCTTCAGCCCTTTGTTTTCTTCTGCATCGACGCTTTACGGAAGCAAGCAGCAGATAACAGCGACGATCAACGGAGGCAGTAGCAGTCCCCATCATTAGAACCATAGCTTCCCCGATGGCGATTGATCCTCCGTTCCTAGGTCGACAAAATCATAATCCTCAAGGTGTAGGGAGCTCGCCGAACAGTACGTCGACGGAACCGGCATCATCGAATTCAACAAAGCTTCAAAAACTTGGTACCATCGCGTAGTGGACGATCTCAGGAACAACCCGGTTTCGACGGAATCGAATTTCGACGTTGGACGAGGGAGATACGAGCCTCAAAAGTTTGGGATGCAAATCAGATAGTTCAGGTACTATTCTTGTCAATTAAAAAAGTTTGAGGATTAAATCAGTAATTTTTCCAGATAAGCCGTGGTCAACTTTGTTGACTAAAAAATTACAGTTTCGGTACGTGGTACTTTTAAACTGACAGAATGTTTATTTGGTCATAACTCAATCAATTGACGTCCGATTGAGGAACCGTCGACGCCTATAGAATCATGGGAATGAGGAGAATTTAATGGAAGCGAGTCATGGAATTTTTAGAGCAGAGTCAGAGTCGTTTTCGACGGATTTGATGTGAGTGTAAAGGGGGTAAAATCTCCGTCGAGGTCTTTTAGTTTATGTCTTTTAATTCAGTTATGTTTATTATTTTTTAAGTATGCGATATAATGTGTGTGAGGCATCCCACCGCCTACTTAAGGTGGAGGCACGTGTTGTGCTTATGTATGTATGAATGTATGTTTGTATTGTTGATGGTATGAGGAACCCCTAGGCGGTTGGGCCACTACTGGACGCAGTAGATGGTCGGATCACTGCTGGAAGGCGAGACGTTACACAACAATTGATCGAGTATATGGGGGTCACTACTAGACGGCTAGATGTAACGCAGTAGTTGACTGCGCATGGACTGGACGACGGGACGTAACACAGTGCCATTGCCGAGTTTGGGTATGCAAACGGACGGCGAGACGTAACGCGGTTGGCATACTAGGGTAGGACACCGGACGGCGAGACGTAACGCGGTGGTCCTAGTATTTTTTGTTTGAGTTAAGGATAAGAGTAAAGATCTTCTATGAGTTAATGTTGAAATACGTTACAAAGGATGAAAGCGAGAACGACTTTCATCTAAGGAAAGGAAACACTAATAACGTGATTTAGTAAGGAGGTTGCTTAGGGCAAGACCTTAGGAAGTAACGACGAGAATGATCCCTTCTCACTCACCAGGTTGAGGATGGGTTAGCGGAAGTGGATCTCGAGAAGAAGTAAGATGAGGCAAGCGGTCGTGCCAGTACTGATGATGAGAAGTCAAGGAGCTGGGTGAAGAGTTATAGTTAAAGTTTGATAGTTAATTTATGTTTATGATTATGAATATATATACTGGAGATTCAAGGTTCAAAGATTCTGTGTGAAGTTGTTTTAAGTGTTTGAGATTGAGATTTCGCCCAAGTGTTGGGGCTTTTCGTTTAAAATTCTCAAATAATGTCAGTTTGTTTATTTTAAAATGCGGTTTGGGTTCCTCCGGAGTAACCGGTTTTCGGTTTGAGTTATGATTTGGTTTTTGGAAAAGGTCGGGTCGTTTCAGAAAGTTTTTTGAATGAGACGGTAGAGTCGAGCGACTTAGCGACCATGCTTGAGAGGAAAAGTTTCAAATGGAATTGAAAAGGTAAACATATATAGTTAAATACTACCACAATAAGTTGATTTAGTAATGTTGTGACAATAAGAATCACCAAACTAACAATTATCTAAAAAGTTAGAGATGTAAAAGTTTGGAATAACTGTATGTGATTTTTATTATCTAATTTGATTTATGTTTGAAGATAATTTAAATGTATATTATTAATTGTAGTTTGATGATACAAATACTAAATACTATGAATATGGTTCCATCTTCAACGTACAAGATTTCATCCAAAACAATATGATATACTCCTTTCTCCCAAAGCAAGGGTGTGCCAGGGCACCTCCTCTTTACATGCTGCCTCCGCCCCTGCTCATACACCATTATCAATTTAATTTATTAGAAAAAATAATCGACATTCATTATTCATCTAAATACATGCAACAAATTAGATGCACCATCTTAGTGGTTAGGGTATATGATTTAGTAATTAAAGACCTAGGGTTCACTCATCTAGGGTTATAGTACAGTTAGTGGCAGAGTCAGAGGGTTTGGGCTCAGCCACGGCCCACGGGACACACGTAAGTTTTGGTAAAAAATTTAAGATGACATAAGCGTATTTTATCACTGACTAAAACTCACTTATCGTTATTTGATTGCCATAAATTATTTTTTTACATGATGAATGAAATCCCTAATAAATATAATTTATATTCTTAAATAAAGAACATATGTAATTTCAACTTCTAACTCCGTCACTGGGTAGTACCATGACTCAAAATTCTATTAATTTGATTCGAGATAACGTTTTTTTTTTTGCTAAGAGTATGTGCCTATGTGGTACCTTTAGATTTTCCCAAAATTATGTTAATTATTTTTATACGATACTATATCCTAATGGATAAACTCTAAACTCCGATAATCTGTATAGGCTAGCAAATATTGTAAGTCACGCATATACTTGCGTTTATCATTTATCAAATTATATATATATATATATGGTGACTAATTCGGCGCACTCACAAAAATGATTGCGTTCAGTGCACCAAACTCAAAAACTAGTCTTAAGGAGTCGGATTTTGAATTTTAATTTGTAGAATTAGTATAATATGATGATATAACATGTAATAACAACTAATTAGCCGATTACCCTAAGCCATAGACCTCCAATTTTGAGTTCTATCCCTAAACCCTAACCCTAATCCTAGATCTTTAAACTCTAAATCCTTCGAATTAAAGCAAATCTTTCATGGTTTTTGTGCAAATTCATGTGCGTTATTGTTCATCACATCATAAGTGATGATTGACATCATTTTGACATAAATCTCATGTTTGAAATGACGATTATGAAGCGAGTGCACTGAATACACCCAAAAAAGTGAGTGCACCGAAGACACCACCATATATATATATATATATATATATATATATATATATATATATATATATATATATATGGTGCCTTCTACGGTACCCCGGGTGAAATCCGGGGTACCGCATACCTTGAGTATGAAAACGCTATCTAGACCTCGAATTAGCATGATTTTTGGGCATGATACTATACCCTAACCCTTAATGAGTGAACCCTAGGTCCTAATTAACTCAATCATAAACTATAAACCCTAAGATGGAGCATTATTTTTTTTGCCTATATTTGGACGAATCATAACCGTCGATTATTATTTCTAATTAAATTGATCTTGTGGTATAAGATTTAGTGAATTAAGACCTAGATTTTGATCTTTATGGGTTAGAGTATAGTATAATGACCGAAAGATCAGTCAATTCAAGTTTTAGATAGGGTTTTCTTACTTAAGGTATGCGGTACCCCGGATTTCACCCGGGGTACCGTAGAACTCCCCATATATATATATATATATATATGGAGAGTTCTACTGTACCCAGTGTGAAATTCGGGGTATCGCATACTTAAGTAAGAAAACACTATCTAGAGCTTGAATTGACTGATCTTTCGGATATGATACTATACTCTAACCTTTAAAGATCAAAATCTACGTCTTAATTCTCTAAATCTTATACCCCAAGATCAATTTAATTAGCAACAATAATCGACGGTTATGATTCATCCAAATATAGGCAAAAAAATCAATGCACCATCTTAGGGTTTATAGTTTATGATTTAGATAATTAGAACCTAGGGTTCAGTCATTAAGGGTTAGGGTATAGTATCATGCCCAAAAATCCTGCTAATTCGAGGTCTAGATAGCGTTTTCATACACAAGGTATGCGGTACCCAGGATTTTACCCGTGGTACCGTAGAAGGCACCATATATATATGAAAACAAAGATACTGAACTAAATACATAAACCACTTATATAACAAGATACTGACCATGCAGTGTCTTGCCAGTAGTTCCATTAATCGCTAACAAGCTATCCTGACTTGGTATCGCACAATCCTCGTTGCAACAATAGGTACATAGCCCAAAAAACCAGAATCGCAAAATTTTTGTTTCCCACAATCCTTCCCTGTTGGTCACATCACATTTGTGTTTCCCATAAAGTTCAGTAACAGAATTTGACACAAAAATGATATAATTTCAAACTATTCTCAATAACTTGTCCGTTATAGGGACCATCTGAATATTGACATAATGTGAAAGGATATATGATTGAAAGGATATATTGGGACCACCGATGTTACAATTCCTTTAATTTGTTAGCCTACAAAAAAATCCTAAAAAAGAGGAGACAAAGTTAAAGGAGGGAAACTTGCCCCATTTTTTTTTTTTGACAAAGATTTGTTGTGCATTTATTCCTCAACATGAACCGATTACAAATGGCCTCCGGCCAGGAATGGGGACAGAAGGTTTAAAACAGTGATCCAGTCTTGTGGGAGAGACCCATCAAGAAAAGATCGAGCCATCCAATCTGCTTTGGCGTTGTTCTTTCTTTGGTGGAATGAGACACGAATATTGGGGGAGGACTCCATGATTCTTGAAATAACCCCAAGTCTCGCTGAACACATCCACGGCCAAGAACTGTGATGCTTTGTTAGAGCATTAACCAGCACCGCGCAATCAGATTTAACCTTAACTGGGCGATCCATTCTCAAAGCTGTACAAACAGCTGCCTGAAGAGCCATTGCTTCCGCTTCAATGGGAGAGGAACAATGAACCAAACCAGCTTCTCCATCACATACCTGTCCATGGTTGTCGATAATCACAAAACCATATGCCGCCTCCTGGGATTCATGTTTAAACGAACCATCACAGTGTATTTCGAAATCGAAATTACTTGGCGGTGGGCCAGCTATGCTCTGGGTCTCACTAAGCCGGTTGCGAGACGTCCTCTGCCGAGGAGAGCTGCGCGGGATACCATTCCACTGGGCAAGGTCTCTGTGCGTGTTCGCCACCACCAGTGGGGGCCAAGGCATTACACTTTTGAAGACCTTTTCATTCCTTGCAATCCAAACTGCCCAGAGGAGAAAGATGATGTGCTGCATTTTCTGATCAGGGAGAGCCTTTTGAAGCTCAAATAACCAATCAAGGACGTTGGTGAGAGGGGGTGGAGTAGCGATGGATGGGAAGCTTGCGTCCCACGCTTCACGCGCTAGTCCACATCCGAACAGACAATGGTGAAGACTTTCCGGCTCCTGGTCACAGACAGGGCAAGAGAGAGATGGAGAGCAGTTTCGTGAGTGGAGCTTTGATCTCGTGGCCAGGGCGTTCTTTGCGCAACGCCATAGGAAAAACTTAAGCTTTGGGGGTAAGTTGGTACCCCATAACCATCTCCATTTGGCTCTTTCCCCCTCTGAAACCTCTTCCTCATTGCCCAAAGCCGCTGTTCTGCGTCCATGGACTGACCTGTAGGCAGATTTAACAGAGAAAATACCATTAGAAGTAGGCATCCAAGCCCAGAAATCAGGTGCCTCATTGTGACCGATCGGGATTTGCCTAATAGCTTCATTTTCCAGCGAGGAAGTCCACTCAGCCAGCCTCTGTGAATCCCAAACTCTGTGATGTTGATCGATCCACTCAGCAACCTTGATCGAAGGTGGGTTTTCCCGGCTGATTCTCCCTCCCGGAATATGCCGAACCCACGGGTCGTGGTAGAAGTTTGTAGACTCTCCATTTCCAATCACTCTTAAGATATCGCATTCGAGGGATCCCTTAGCTTGGCATAGGCTGGACCAAATCCAAGATGGCCTCCCTCCCTTCCGCGCATGAAGAAAATCAGTAGCCGGGAAATAGAGTGCCTTGAGGAGTTTTGCCCATAGCGACTCCGGGTTCACGAGCATCCTCCAACACTGTTTCATGAGGAGGGCAATATTGAAATCTTTGAAAGATCTGAACCCAATCCCTCCTTCTTCCTTCCTCAAGATCAGTGTCTCCCCTTTACACCAGTGGATCGCTTTCTTCTGCATTGATCCTGACCAAAAGAATCTCCTCACAATAGCATCCATTTTATTAGTGATGGTTGCTGGGAGAAGGAAAAGGAACATAATGAACGTTGGTATCGCTTGTAGGACTGATTTAATGAGGGTCTCCTTTCCCCCGGGAGAAAGGAGGAGAGTCTGCCAGTGTTCTCCTTTTTTCTCCATTCTGTGCACCAGGAATGCGAACGTTTCCTTCTTAGATCTCCCCCACTCTGTTGGGACACCCAAATAGTTCGAATGATTGTTGGTCTGCGGAAAACCCATGGATTCCCGGATACCCTCTTGTTCCTCCTCCGATGTGTTGGCGCTAAAGAACACCGATGATTTCTGCACATTAATTTCCTGACCAGAGATCACTCCATAATCATTAATAACCTGTAAGATATTTGCTCCTTCAACCGTAGTGGCCTTTCCGAAAATAACCGTGTCATCTGCAAAAAGACAATGAGTTAACCTTGGACAATTCGGGTTGAGCTTCAGTCCTTTGATGCGGTTGGAATCCACAGCTTTATCCACCAGAAAAGTTAAGGCATTCGTCATAAGTATGAAGAGAAGGGGGGAGAGAGGGTCCCCCTGTCTGATACCACGGGTCGGTTTGAACTCCACAGATGGTTCCCCATTAAAAAGCACAGAGAACTTAACCGTGCTAACACATTCTTTAACCCATCCACACCAGGTTGAGCTGAAACTGTAGCTTCTCAACAGAGTGTCAAGGCACTCCCAATCCACAAGATCGTATGCTTTTTTCATGTCCAGTTTCAGCATCATATCTTTTTTATTTCCCACCTTATGCTTCTTGAAATGATTTAGGACCTCATGGACAATGATTATATTATCCTGAATTTGGCGTCCTCCTGTAAATGCCGATTGTAATTCCGAGATCAAACATGGGAGCCACTTTTGTAATCTCGTTGCCATGATCTTTGCCACTATCTTGTATCTGAAATTGCAGCAGGAGATCGGCCTGAACTGAGAGATGGATTCCGGACTGTCAACTTTAGGGACCAAGGTAACAAAGGTGTCATTCCACCCCTCATTCATTTTCCCCGAACAGAAGAAACCTCTAACTTCATCACATAATCCTTCTCCTATTAAACTCCAATGTTTCCTGAAGAAGAAGCCCGGGAACCCGTCAGGCCCTGGAGCTTTTGAATGGCCTAACTGAAAAGTAGCTTTTCGAATTTCTTCGTTCTCCAAAGGACAGCAGAGGTGGTCATTCATCTCTTGGGAAACCATAGCAGGGAACCCCGACATTAATTCCCCCACCTCCTTAGGCTCTCTCTTCTTGAACAGATCGATATAAAAATTCCTACAATGGTCTTTCAGCAGAGAATCCTCCTCGATCCAGTTCCCTCCCTCATCCTTTTACCTTAAAATTCTGTTTGCATTTCTGCGTTTCACAGTAGAAGCATGGAAGAAGGAGGTGTTCCTGTCTCCCTCACGCAACCAGCCAATTCTCGATCGTTGAGCCCAAAAAATTTCTTCTGCTCTCCACATATCTGCCAGTTCCTTGATCAAATTGGTTTCTTCCTCTACATCTGCCTGCAGCCTATCAGGGCCTTGTAGCTGTGAGAGTCTCAGTTTAATTTCGCTTTCTCTAACAAGGCTCTGTTTCCTCTTCTCTTTGGCCCATTCTCTAACTTCATGTTGACATCTTTTCAGTTTTTGTTCTGAATTTCCTTCCGAGTTCCAAATCCTGGTAATAATTTCCCCACACTCTTCCGACTCTTTCCACCTCTTATCGAACCGGAAAGGGGTTTTATGTCGTCTTTCTTTGCAGTGTAGATCAATTCTCAAAGGGCAGTGGTCAGACTGAATAATGTCTTCATGGAAAACAGCTGCCTTTTCAAATAGGAGCCTCCATGATGTTGAACAGATTCCTCTGTCCAGTCTTTCCCTGATCAGATTCTCCCCTTGGTGACGATTAGTCCATGTAAACATTTGGCCATTATACCCGAGATCAATGAGTCCATTTCGAGACATGAAATACTTAAAAGGTTGGACATTCTCATTACGGAGAGGACATCTTCCCTCCTTTTCAGCATCACACACAACAACATTAAGATCCCCCACAACAAGCCAAGCATCCTCCGTACTCTCCCTGATTGAGCTAAGGTGATCCCACAGATCCCTCCTACTCGAAGCAGTGGCCGGGGCATGCACAAACGTGCAAAAAAAGGACTGACTACCACTTCTAACAATACCATCAATGTAGTGGCTACAGGAATCCAAAACATGAAAATCAACCCCTGCTGTCCACCACAGAGATAATCCGCTACACCCTTCCGTGGGTTCTACATATTTCGATCCTGAAAAATTTGTCTTCCGTCTTTCATTATTCATGAAATCCGAATCCTGCTTCGTCTCCATGAGGAAGAGGAACGACGGGCGGTATCGGCGACAGAGTCGGTCACTGTAACTTCTTATAAGGGGTTGCCCATACCCCCTACAATTCCAGCTTAGGATAATCATTCGCTGCGAGGTGGCTCTGGGCGATCCACCGCTGCCCTTAGGGACTCATCTATCCCTTCATTGTTCCTTTCCTTGTTCGCCAAGATAGCTTCCATTGAGCGCCTTCGAATTTGTTTCTTCCTCTGTTTTTCACGAACAACCAGCCCTGGAGAGAAAACAAGACAGTCAGAAGCAAAAAGGTTAGTTTGGGCTTCATCAGCTGAGGCCGCTGAATACTGATTTCTCCGATTTGCCTTCCTTTTTTTCTCCTTCCGGCCCATTTCCCTATCATAATTCATCTGGGCCTCCTGGACAAGAGTGAGCCCAAAGTTATTGTTCCCACTCTGCTCCTCGAGCCCATCAGGTGAGCCCAGCAGGTTGAGGGTCTCCATTGGGCTATTGTTACTAAGCCCATATGTCTGAACCCTAGCATGGCCACTGGAGCTTCCTTCTCCTGCCCCCTCGTTAAGATCCAATGATCTCTGCACCGCCTCTGCCACCTCGTTCAGTTCCTCCTCCAGCCTCCTAGGGGAGCATCCTCTGATGGCTTTCCCAAAAGTGTCATGTGGGAAGAAGTCAGATATGATTTGATTGCTGTGTGGTATCCTTCTTCTTCCTTCAAACCCCGGGGGACAAGAGTTGCGGTGACTGGTGTAGTCTGACAGCCTGACCGTTGGGTTAGGTTCCCTATGATTGTCTTGGAGATTGAGATTGGGGTCGACGGTGGCGATAATTGCTCCGGCTCCGGCTCGTCCTTGATTCCGGCGCTCTGTTCTCCTGAAGAAAGTCGGAGGAGGTGTAAGTGCCGGCGACTCAGGTCCGGCCCTCAGCGCTGCTGTGAATAGGCCAGATGCTTCCACCGACAGACCTTTTCTCCTGTTTTCTTCACGGGCTTGGCAGTCGTGGATGAAATGCCCAATTCTCCCACAGAAATAGCAAAAGTCAGTAAGCCTTTCATATTTGAATCCCACCCATACCGCTGCATCACCCAGTGGATATTCAAATCCGATTGGGATTGGTTCGTTGATGTCCACTTCCACCAGCGCCCTCACGAACCTCCTCCAGCCTCTGGTTTCCAGTCCCGCTCTGTCCACCTTATGGAATTGGGGGAACACAAATGCCCCTACGGCCTTGATTGTGGATTCAGCACGCAGCGGTTGAGGGAGGTTGTGGATCTGGATCCACATGGTTATGGTTGGGATCTCCACTTCTTGAGGCTTGATTATTCCATCCCACTTCTTGATGGCTATCAGCGTATTTGCCATGCTCCAAGGACGGGCTTCCCAGACAGCATCTCGAACAGCCTCTGATGGGAAAGAGTAGACATACAGGTTCTTCCCTCCTCTTTCAGATTGAATCTCTCCATAGTTTTTCCATTTATTCTGTGCTGCACTCTGGGATTTCGGCGGATGAATTGGGGCTTCCGTCAGCCATTTCCCGATCAGCATAGCCATTCCGCTTCCCCTACCGCTCACCACTTGGGGTTGGATGTTCAGGACAAGATGTCCTGGGTGCACTAGCTCAATCGCTTGGTTATTTTCCATGGCTTCAAGTGTGGGATCAGGAAGAATCTTGGGTTTTTTCTCTGTGCTTATGCCTTGGTTTATCCAGAAGAAAGAAGGATTAACCAGATGGAAAGTGTGATTGATTTGTTGGGACTTATGGTCACTCTTTATAGCCGCTGGGTAGAAGGGGATTTGTGGAGCAGTAAGTATCCCATCAGCCTTAACTCTTAGCATTTCCTTCTTCTGCAATCCAATTGAATGCTTCCCCAGAGGTATATTAGAGCTTTTCCCAGATATTTCCTTACTCCCTCTAATCAGGTTGCTGTCTAACCATCTCATCTCCTTAAATGGGTGCTGCTTAACAGGTTTTCCCTCTGCCCAATTCACCTTTCTGATCTCAGTTTGGCGGCTGATGATGTTTGCAAGCGTCTTTCCTTCTGGCCATTTCGATTTGCTGAACTCAGTGGGGCGGTTGATGATGTTTACTGGCCTCCATAACTCCTTATAGCAGGGCATCTCTGCAGGAGGTTTCCAAATCTCCTTAGCATTTATAGCTTTTGAGCAGAGTATGAGGTACTCCTCTGGATGAAGAACAATCAGTAAGATCAGATCTTCTGAAATGAGATCTAACACTTGGTTGTTGTTGATCTGATACTTGCTCCAGTCATAACTTGCTTGTATTAATGCCTGTACCGACTGATTACAGAACGCTCCATTGAAGGCAGCTGGAATAAGAATTGAAGGTTGAGAGCTTTTTAGATAGAGAAGCATTGTTTTTCCCCTCGGGCAAGACAGTGTGAGAGATAAACTTGCCCCATTTAATAAGCAGCTTTCTGGTGGTGGTCAATGGTCATAGTGATCCTGGGTTGATTTTTCTCGTGGAAAGCTACATCCAAATGAAATAATTATTAATTACTTCGAAATTAACATGTTATATTATACACACACTATAAGCGAACAACAACTATCTTGTCTTAAATACTCATTATAACTCCACGCGATGTAAGTAGTACAAGAACGAATCATTTTACCATTCCTTGACTTGCATAACCCACCTAATTTGCTGATCGAAACTACCTAGAAAGCGCATGAAGCTGTACAAGTCAATTGTCTAGTTACTTTCTTCAAGCAAATTCTCAATATTCATTAAGTAATAATTCAAATCATAAGCATTCCAAATTTTGATATCTCGACGAAACATTGTAAATCTCATTTCATCTCTGTAACTCAAGCAGAAAAAAGAGAGTTCTTGAAAAGAAAATGCCTGTAGAATTATAAGATAACAACGTCTTGTCGATAGCGGTGACCATCCGTGAATTGTTGTCCTTATGTGAAGAAACTGCATCCAAATGCTGGAAGGATGCAAAAGAGCAAATAAAAACCAACAGGGAAAATATAGCCTTAACACTTTCCATTGATTGCTGCTTTCTCTCTTCTTCTTTTTCTTCCAGATATTATGGTTGCGAGGATATTAAGTGGGTGAGGTATTCCCTTTGGTCGGGTTATTTTATAGCGTACATGGTGTGAGAATAGGCGATTTTTTTAATTGAGATTCTTTGGATTGATGTAAGTTAATTCGAGGACCGACAGTTCCAACTTCCAACCGGACTAGACTAGACTAGACATCCAATTCACAAGTGTTTATTTTGCCGTGGGATCTTACCCTTCCTATATACTGGTTTGGTACTTGGTTCATTAGTCGGAATGTTATTTGGATACATTGTATTTAAAATTACTCGAAATGCTTAATTTTATATGATATTAGGGTAACACCAAAATTATTTCAATTTAAAATTATGATAAATTTTTATCAGTGGTCTTATGTTATATTTTTAGTAATAGAACGCTTGTAGGAGTGTACAATGGTTAGGTTCGGATTGGATCGGATCACCAGACCAAATTTATAACTTGCCTATTTAATAGTACAGTCATTTAGTTGTCGGCAAAAATAATGACTTAACGGGGAAAAATAATTTAGATGGCAAAATGTAGCATAAATATAAGGAAAAAAAATCACAGCCTTTTAGCCTATATTGGTAAATATACATCAATATGAGCGAAAGAATCATAGTCGCTGAGCAACGGTCTAAAGAAAAAAACAACCAAATGAATTAACTACACATAATTGGTGAAAACTTTAGGTTTTTTATTTTGTAATCAGTTTTAATTAGCACGTGAAACAATAGAAGAGGATTTCAAAGAAGATAAAATTAAAAATCAATTGGAAGATGATATATAACATGGAACCATACACGAATTGTTTCAAGTTGTGATACTTAATAGATGGTTTAAAGGAAAAAGAATTTGAATAGTCAGTTATATTATTGTAGACATTCAAGTTTTGGTACTCTTGATTCAGACGTAGTCCCGATGATCACTGCTCCAGAATGCCGACGATGGAGTTGAGAGTGAGGGGGAGTAAGTGAATGGGGTCACAACACAAAAAAACGCTTAGGTCTAATTGCATATGGTCATTCTTAGCTCATGAATTAATCACCACCGCGAACAATCAACGTTTAGGTCTAGTTGCATTATGGTCCGACTTGAGTTATGATGCCTGCTTGTTTTATCCAACCCATAGTTGTAGGATTTTGCTACGGTGACATGCATTTTTCGGTCGACCTCATATAGGATTAGGTCGAGCTAATCTGTTGTTTCTGTGTAAAAACTGTTTCATGGTGCCTACTTTGGAGATTCATATCTTACAATTGGCTAGATGGAAATTGGAGATTAAAGGCTTCTTTTGAAGCTGAAGTGTCCTTCTACACATTAAAGTACTTGGGAGCTCAATAGAAAGTCAGAAGACCAATTTTGAACCTGACCAAAAGGCTATACCAAAACTGGGAAACTGCCTGAAAATGGCTAAGTCTGGCAACGTGTTTGTCAAGACAACTTTGGAGCTCAATTTGAGAAGCATGGATGCGAGTCAAGTCCAGTGGCCTCAACCACGTTAAATTACGTATTTTATTGTACAAAGGAAAGGCATTGGATGAAATATTTAATATCTTTAAGGCTTCAAACAAAAGGCTCGAAGTTGCTACGAAGGATGTTTTTCTGGCAGCTTGCTTGTGCTCGAAGTCTGCCAGAAAAACAGCCTTCGTAGCAACTTCGACCCTTTTGTTTGAAGCCTTACAGATATCCAATATTTCATCCAATGCCTTAAATTTGTATAAAAACATACCTAATTTAACGTGGTAGAGGCTCCTGGACTCGACTCGCATTCATGCTTCTCGAATTAAGCTCCAAAATAGGCTCCACAAACACATTTCCAGACTTAGCCATTTCCAGGCAGTTTCCCGGTTTTGGCATAGCCTTTTGATGAGGTTCAAAAATGGTCTTCTGGACTTCCTATCGAGCTCTCTTCCACTTCAATATGTAGAAGGACACTCCAGCTTTAAAACAAGTCATTAGTCTTCAATTTCCATCTAGCCAATTGTATGATATGAATATCCAAAGTAGGCACCATGAACTGTTTATACACTGAAACAACAGATTAGGTCGACCTGATCTTATATGAGGTCGACCGAATTCTAAATGAGGTCGACCTAATCCTAACTAAAGTCGACCGGAAAGTGCAAGTCACCGTGACATGCATGTCACCGTAGGCACACCCATAATTTTATTATCAATCAAAAGTAAACCCTTAAGTTGAAATGTTACACTAGCCAAAAGTGAAAATATGAACGCAGCAAAAAATTAAAACTAGGAGTTTTGTGGTACATCATGTATTCTAGTTACTATATGGTGATACAACTACAGCAAAAGTGAAAAACGGCCTTTTTGGATGAAAGAAACCCGGTTAATATCCTCAATATTCAAGTCATTGTGTCTCCAATTTTCACTTTTCTTGATCTAGTCTTTTGTGTTCTCATCAGAAGTAGAGTTATCTTGTCTATTCCATTCCTTCGCTGTAATGCGGACATATCAAATTCAATATTTATAAGAAAACAAATATACATAACTAATTATATAACAAGAGTACTGACCATGCAATGAACCGTCGGTGGTTCCATTTGAGCTAACAATACCAGTAAAATGACAACCCGGTTCGCTACAACAGCAAAAACATGCCCCCCACGTATCTAAATCACAACAATTATCTTTCCCACAATGGACCCCTGCTGGTCACATTATGAATAAAGTTCAGGAAAACAAATTGACCAAAAATATAAGGGAAAGATTTAAGTAAGAATGATATATGCTGTAATTTAAAACTACTCTCAATAACCCACGACTTAGAATGGACAACAACTAAATGTTGACATGATGTGAAAGAATATTTGGTTGAAAGAAAGGTCGTGAATATTCAAATCTTGGTAAGCTAAGTAATATACTAATGTCTAATTGATTTCGTTTGAACTAAAAAAGGCATTTAGGCTTAGATATAAGCCATCTAAACTAAGCTTCATTTTATCCTCTAATAGCTCAAACTTTGGGTGGATGAGAGATTCAATAATATACCTTGTTTGAATGAGTTATAGAATAATTGAAAAATGCTTTCATAACCAAAAAAACATCGACAGAAACAGCCTTTAGTGGTCGATCTTTTTATTATCTTAGCGTAGAAAAAAATATTTTTCCTGAGAAAGAGGAGAGAGAGTCAAAGGTGGAGGACTTGCCCCAATCCACCCCAAGCAACTTTCTGGTGGCGGTGATGATGGTGATCATCTTTTAATTCTTCTCGTTCAAAGCTACATGAAAATGAAATAAACTAGTCATGAATTAACATGCTATATGTACTCTAACCGAACAACATGCAAATGAAATATATATTTTTTTATATCAACCCACCATTTTAAATCTCATTTTGTCTCTATAGCTTCGGTAGAGAAAAAGAGAAGAAGGGTTCTTGGAAAGAACTTACCCATTGAATCATAAGGCAACAACTTCCTGTTAATAGTGGTGACCATTTGTGGACTGAATGGTTAAAGGTCGTCCTAAAAATTACTAACCATCGTCCTAACTTAATATGTACTTTACCAAATTGCCCATTTTGAATTTCAAAATCAAACACAAAACAAACAACTCCTCCCCTTCCATAAATCTAAAAAAATATATAAACCAAAATTCAACAAATTATCTTATGGACCGAATCATAAATCGTAGTAAAAGAATAGAAAATTATTGATATAAACCAAACAAATCCAAAAAAACCCAAAACCCCTCAACCGAAGCCAATTTTCGGTTGTACCATGGCTCAACCTAAGGCAATTTTCGGTTGTACCATGGACCAACCGAAAATCACCTTCGGTTGCACCATGGCTCAACCGAAAATCACCTTCGGTTGCACCATGGCTCAACCGAAGCCAATTTTCGGTTGGTCCATGGTACAACCGAAAATTGCCTTAGGTTGAGCCATGGTACAATCGAAAATTAGCTTCGGTTGAGGGGTTTTGGATTTTTTTTTTGAAAAAAAATCAGATTTTTACCTCGTCGGAGTCGCTACTCATGATTCGGACGTATTCTCAACGATTACGACTCGAGAATGTCAACGATGAATTCGAGAGTGTGGGAAATTGAGTGTTTTTCATTTTTTTAGTTAAAGTGATGTTTGTTTGCTAAAAATGTCAAAAGGTTAAAAGTGTAACTTTGTTATTTTTTAGGACGATCAATAGTAATTTTAAGGACGACCTTTATCAATTCCCTTTGTGGATTGTTGTCCTCGTGTGAAACTGCAGCATCCAAATGCTGGAATGATGCAAAAGAGCAAAGAAGAACCAAGCTGCGGTTCCCCCTTGACCACATCATGGAGGGGATTATGACGACCTGTGGCTGCCCATTGGGGCGCCTGTCTCCTTCGGTGATCATGGTGGTCATCCTCTTCAAGCTGCGCTGCCGCGAGCATAACGTGGAGCCTACCTTCAATCTTTTCCGATATTTTTTCAAGATGGCGGCTCTGGATAACTGCTTGTCACTTCAGAAGAGGAAAGGGCGCCCTTATCATTTTGTAGAGAAGTGCCCGAAGTTGGGGCGCAGCGGGTTCAACGGATTTTTCTTCATGAAGGCATATCGGGACTCGTTTTTTTAGAGTGGGGGCGCCTTCTTGAGAGAGTGGGCGCTGGGGAGTGTGGAGGAGTTCAACAAAGACGTGAAGTTGTCTCCCACAGAAAAGGCAGGCGCCCCGCTGATTTGCGAGACGCGCGTAAATTTGCGCAAGACCGTGAATCGTCCTCCTATTTTGGAGGCGTATTATGATGATGGTCCGTAGGCGCCTATATGTTGTGCTAACGTTTTTCTTGCCTTGTCCTGTTGTCGGTGAATGTTTGCTTTGGTGCTAACTCATTTAACGATGTGCAGGATCAGACTTCACCAGCATCGCGAAGCTCATGAAGAGCCGCCTTGCTGCCATGGCTGGGGGAGCGCCCCCACCACCAAGGCCCAAGGCGCCTGTTCCGGCTGCGCCGGAACCACAGGCGCCTACTGCTGCCCCCAAGAAAAAGAAGAAGAGGGTAGTGAAGGGAGGTACCACGAAGACTGCCAGCGTGGCCTCTTCAGCACCGGAGGAGGAGGAGGAGGCGCCGCACGTAGAGGCGCCCACTACAGAGCCTGCGGAGCAGGAGGGGAATTCCGGGGAAGAGGAGCCCGAGCCCCTAGTTAGACGGGGGAAGCGGGCTGGGTCCCCCTTGGGCAATGTCAGCAAGAAGGCTGACAAGGGGAAAGAGAAGATGGACGCCGGCGCCCGAAGTGGGGGAGGGGGCGCCTTCCAGTATCATCTTACCGAAGAGGGGCAGTGGGTAGGCCCCGACGGGCGCCCCCCCATTTTCCAGCCCACACGCGCCGATGTTGGGCGCATTGAGCTGCCATGCTCGCTGCTGGTAGCTGTTGACCGAGGCTGTGCCATGGGCATGGCCATTACGGCTGCCAAAATGTGGCAAGTGCCGTCGGAGGTGAACGGGGATCACCTATTTGCTGAACTGGCGAAAGTGGGCGCCAAGGTACGTTCACCGTTGTTTGTGTTCTTGATTGTTGGGTTTTGTTAAACTTTGCACAAGTACTAACTCTTTGTGTTTTGTGTGTGTAGATTTTTCTCTTTGCTGAGAGAGGCGCCTGGCGCCTAAATGAAACAAAAAGAGAGGCGCTCGAAGCCTCTTCTTCGGCCTCCCAGTTGCAGCGCGACCTTGATAACGCGACGGAGCGTCATGAGCAACTTGTGAAGGAGTGCGACGAGGCTCAAATGAATGCGGCCTTGCAAGTGTCGCAACTTCAGGGCGCCCTCGACGAGGAGCGCAATAAGTCAGCCACCCTTGAAGCTGAGAAGGAGGCGCTGGCGCAGGGGGCGGGCGCCCAGGCCAGCGAGATTAACATCCTCAAAGAGGAGAAGAAGAAGTGGCAGGACGCCTACAAGGAGTGCAAGAAGGAGCTGAAGGAGGCGCGGAAGGAGATCACCAATTTGCGCCACTCGCTGGACACCTTCGAGGAGTCCGAGACTGGGAGGAACATGTGTGCCAGTGCTATCTTGTCTGGCCTGCAGATCTTCCACGGAAAACTGGTGAAGGATCACCCTGATCTTACTTGGGATTTTACTGAAATCGCCGAGTATGTGATTGGGGAGTTGGATACTCCACCGGACACGGGGAATGCGCCCCAATCAGCCAATGTGGAGGAGCCTCCGCATGACTCTGCTCCTGTCTCTCCTTCCCCTAAGGCGCCTAGCGCAGTTGATGCCAACTCAGGCGCTGAGTGAGTGTAGATGGGCGTCCCGTTTTCCCCAGTATTTTTTTTTTCGGATAATAAAAATGTTCTTCTTGGATATTGCGACCATAATTGTGTTTATTTACGTATCGAGTTAACGTTGTGTTTGGGCGCGAATAGTGTGGGCGCTTTTAAACTTCGGAGGCCAATTTCCTTTATCACTGATTGCTATGTCTCGAGGGCGCAAGTGTGGGCGCATTGATTGTTCTGATGTTGGGCGCAGAATAGAGGGCGCTTTGGCTTTGACGGGCGCAAACTTGGGCGCTTTACTTACCCACGTACCGACTGACAATCTTACGAGTTCGTTTCACGCTTTTGCCGCTGGTATGCTCTAGCTTGAACGTACTTGGTCCCACCACCTCTCGAACTCGGTATGGCCCTTTCCATTTTGGTGCTAACTTCCCTTCACGGGCGTCTGGGCGGAAGTCACGCTTGAGAACTAGGGCGCCCTCGGTGATTCCATGCGCCCGCATTTTCTTGTTGTAGTATCGAGCCACTTGGCGCTTCATTTTCTCCAGCCGGATGGCCGCTACTTCCCTCACCTCATCTGTCATGTCTAGTTCATCGATTCTTGCTTTGCCATTGCTGTTTGGGTCATACTGGCCAACGCGGTAGCTTGGGGTGTTGACTTCCACCGGGATGACCGCCTCACTTCCGTAAGTTAGAGCGAAGGGTGTTTCTCCCGTGGCTGTTTTGTAGGTTGTGCGATGCGCCCACAGTACGCTTGGTAGTTCTTCCACCCACTTGCCCTTGGCGCCTGCTAATCGGGTGTGCAACCCGTGGAGAATACTCTTGTTGGCTGCTTCCGCTTGGCCATTTGCCTGCGGGTATGCCACTGAGGAGAACCGCAGGACGACCCCGTTGTCATCGCAAAACTCAACAAATTTCTTGCAATCGAACTGCTTCCCATGGTCTGCGACAATGGACTCGGGTAGGCCGAACCGGGTGAATATGTTTTTCTTGGTGAACTTTCGCACTTGCGCTTCTGTAACAGTGGCCAAGATCAAGTATTTCATTTGCCCGGGCGCCTTGGGAAAAGGGCCTAAAAGGTCCATGCCCCATTGGGCGAAAGGCCAGGCTCCTACATTGCCCTGCATGGGCGCCGCCGGGACATGAATGTCGTTTGCATGAATTTGGCACTGGTGACAGGCGCCCACGTGTGCCCTTGCGTCCCGCCTCATCGTTGGCCAGTAATAACCTTGTCGCATCAGCGTTTTTTCCAAACTGCGCGCCCCTGCGTGCATTCCGCACGTCCCGCTGTGCACCTCTTCGATTGCCCCTCTGCTTTCCTCCTCGTTTAGACACCTCAAATATGCTCCCGAATGGGACCTCTTATACAACGTTCCTTCAATCATGGAGCAGCGGGCCGCCTTTCGACGGAGGCGCCAGGCCTCCTTTGGGTCCTCCGGCACCGTTCCTTGGGTCAAGAATAATATGATCGGTGCCATCCACCCTGAGCCGGCGCCTTCGTCCCCCAAGGTTGCGACCAAATATTGGCGGGGTACTTCCGCAGTGACAATGACCTTCCGATCCTCCGCAAACTCTACTGCGGTGGCCAATTTGGATAGGGCGTCTGCATGCGCATTTTCCTCACGCGGGATGTGTATGAAGGAGATTTCCCCAAACCAGGCTCCCAGCTCTCTGACCCTTTGCACGTACACTTCTAGTGCTTCCTCCTTTACTTCGAATGCTCCGTTAAGTTGGTTGACGACGAGGGCCGAGTCGGACTTGACCTGGATTTTGTGGGCGCCCAGCTCTTTAGCCATGGTCAGGCCAGCGATCACCGCCTCATACTCTGCAGCGTTGTTTGTTTTCAAGGTGGCGAATCGCAGCGCTACCTCGTGCATCGCACCTCCCGGGCTTATCATCACAATTCCTGCTCCGGCGCCCGTACGGCTGGCCGCTCCATCGACTTGGACTTGCCAGCAATCATCTGTCCCCTTCTCGGTCTCAGCTATTCCTTCCGCTACAAAGTCGGCCAGGACTTGGGCCTTGATGGCTGGTCGAGGCGCATATCTGACATCGAACTCGCTTAGCTGGACTGCCCACTTGACGAGGCACCCGGCCACATCCATTGACCCCAACGTGGATTTCAGAGGGAGGTTGGTAAGGACTGTGACGGTGTGAGCTTGGAAGTAAGGTCTAAGCTTGGTTGCAGCCATCACAACCGCCAGCGCGGCCTTCTCGATGGGCGCGTATCGCCTTTCGTGGGGAACCATAGTGCGACGGCCTTAGGCGCCGTCATCACGGTTGGGGCGCTTAATAGTTGCTTCAACTCTTCGAATGCTTCGTCACACTCGGTGGTCCATTGGAAACGGGCCGCCTTTTTAAGCGTTCGAAAGAAAGGGGCGGCCTTGTCTGCGGACCGGGGGATGAAGCGCCCCAATGCTGCCAGCCTGCCCGCCAGGCCTTGCACTTCTTTGGGCGTCTTCGGGGGGGTCAGCTTAAGGATCGCATCCACTTGTTTCAGGTTGGCCTCTATACCTCTTTTGGTGATCATGAATCCCAGAAATTTTCCCGCTTCGGCGCCGAATACGCACTTGAGGGGGTTTAGCCGGAGCCCATGCGCCCTCATGGCCTGGAATGTCTCTCGCAAGTCTCCAATGTGGTCTTCCCATTTCCGACTCTTGACTATGAGGTCATCCACGTAAGCTTCCACATTCCGGCCAATTTGCTGCCGGAAGACGTTGTTGACCATCCTTTGATATGTGGCGCCCGCGTTCTTGAGCCCAAAGGCCATGACCGTCTTGGGCCGATCTTCCTCTGCCATGGGGATTTGATGGTATCCTGAAAACATGTCCACGAAGCTCAGCATCTCGTGGTATGTCGTGGAGTCCACCAGCAAATCTATCCGGGGCATTGGGTAGGCGTCCGTTGGGCACGCCTTGTTGAGGCTTGTGTAATCCACGCACATCCTCCAGTCGCCCGACGGCTTGGGCACAAACACCACATTTGACAGCCAGGTAACATAAGAAGTTTCTTCCACCAAATTGGCGCCCATAAGCTTGTCCACCTCAACCCTTAGGGCTGCCTCTTTTTCCGGCGATAAGTTCATGCGCTTCTGTTGCACAGGACATCTCCCTTCCTCAACCGCTAATCTGTGCACTGCTGTTTCGGGTTTGACGCCCGGCATTTCCATGGCACTCCACGCGAAAAGCTCTGCGAACTCTTTAAGAAGCACGATGAGTCGCTCCATCATCTCGGCAGGCGCCTCTGCCGAGATCCTAACGCACCTTTCTGGGCGCCCTTCCTCCAACGCAATCAAAAGGTCCTCCTCAGCCGCCTCGGCTCGGGGCGCCTCGTCTTCCCCTACTTCCATTATATTGATTCTCGCCTCGACGTGCCTTCGCTTGCGCCCTGTCTCCTTCGCGTAACGCGGGGCGCCTCGTCCTCGGGCCACGCCCACCCCTTGCGGGGCAATGAACTTCAAGGTCTGATGACAAGTGGAGGCCACCCCATTAAACAAAGCCAGGAGCGGCCTCCCAAGGATCACATTGTATGGTGAAGGGCAGTCCACTATCCCAAAGTCTATGGCGCGCGTCACCCTTTGCTCCCCATCTCCCAACGTGACGGGCAGGCATACCCGCCCAATCACTCTGGCAGGCGCCCCAGAAAAGCCTACTAGTACCGACTCCGATGGTCTGATCATCTTTGGGGATAGTTGCATGCGAACCACCGTATCCTTGAACAGCACATCCATGGAGCTTCCTGTATCCACCAACATTCTCCTTACCCTGCATCCGGCTACTACCCCTTGTATCTCCAAGGCGTCCATGGACGGGAGCATACACGCCTCCTCCGGCGCCTTGTTGAAGCTAATGTCGATCGACTCCTGCACATCTGCCGACGCCGCCCTCAACCGACGCTTCGCTTCTATTTTCTCCCTCAGATCCATTGTCCCTGAAATGGCTTCGATCGTCAGGCGCACGCGGTCAGGTGCCTTTTCTTGGTCCAAGTCATAGGGTGGTGGCGGCAGCTCCTCCCCTGTTCTCACTACTCCAGCCACACATGCCCTATGCACTCTTTCCTCGGGCTTTCTGATGAAGTCATTGAGCATTCCTCTGTCCGCAAGACCCTGCAGCTCTGTCTTAAGTTGGTAGCAATCAGCTGTGTAGTGCCCAATCTCACGGTGGAAGTCGCAGTATCGGTCCAAGTTCCGCTCGTTGGGTTGCCCCCGCATCGGGCCTGGCCACCTGATGTGGTATCCCTTGTCCTTGACGTGCTGGAGGACATTCTTCAGGGTGTCGTTATACTCGGCGAAGGGCCCAGCCCCTCTAGGCGCCTGGCGCCCCATATCGTTCCTCCTTGGCGGGGGCTGGCTCGTGGGCGCATAGCCCGAACCGCTCGTTGGGTACTGCCTCCTTGGTACCTCGACCTCCTCTACTCGTGCCTTCCTCCGATCTGCCCTCCTGGCTGCTAATGTCTCCTCCAGCACGATTACCTTTTGCACTCTATAATCCAGGTCTTCTGTGGACACCACATCTCTCTTCGCAAGCGCCCTGCACAACTCCTCACTGGAGGTGCACTCATTCAGACACACTCCCAGCACCGACGGCTGGGCGTCCTTCACTGCTAAGGCCACAGATAGCCACCTCTCGTAAAATTCCCGTAACGCCTCTCCCTCTTTCTGCTTGACCTTAAACAAGGCGCCTATGGTCAAGGAGCGCCTTTTTCTGCTGGCAAACTTCGCCAAGAACATCGCTGCGAACTGTTCGAAGTAGTCGATGCGCCCTTCATCGATCTGATGATACCAATCGAGAACCACACCTGAAAAGGTAGACGGAAACACCTTGCACAGGGTGGCATCTGTGCTATTATAGAGTTGCATTTTGGTGAAATATCCGTTGAGGTGGTCCTCGGGGTCTCCAGTTTCGTCATAAGCTGGGAGTGGGGGAATGTTGGTTCCGGCTGGCTCCGATAATATGCAACGCGCCAGAGGCTGCCTCACAGGACAGTGGCGTGAAAGGCGCCCCAATATTCCTCCATTCCATCCACTAACGTCCGGCGCCCCGTGATCACGTGGGCGCCATAGGCCGGGACGCCTCGGGCACCCCGATTCAATCTCCGTCTCTTCCGCCCTTTCTCTTTTCTTTGTCGGGCTGGGTGTCATCCCTTCACCCCTTCTCAAGGCGTCCATGATAGGCCGATAATCATACATGTTTTCACCCCTATTCTGAAGTCGTTTGTGATGAGGAATCTCGTATTTTAAGCCGATTTTACGCTAGGTTGTGTGTTTGTGTCATATTTCAGGTCCCGGCGTTGGAATCGAGGCGGAGAAACGAGTTCTGGGTCGAAAGGAGCCGAGTTGGGACTAAGGTGGCTGCAGGAGGAAAATACCCGGTCGGATGGCAAAATACCCGACCGGGTATTTATCGTCTTTGGCACCCGTGAGAAACAGAAGGGGGCCCGGGCGAAGGCCTTAAATCCCCGGTCGGGGATTTTGGTGGTAGACCGGGGATTTTTGCCTTTAGTGGAATGGTGCGTTTCACAATACCCGGTCGAACCATAAAATACCCGACCGGGTATTTTGACCGGGTATCGCGACCAGGCAGCTGATTTAAGGAAGAAGAAGGTCAACATTGGAGGGTTCTGAGTTTTTGAGAGAGAAACCGATACCTAGAGAGAGAAAGCGTCGAACCAGAGTTCTCAAGCGCCATAGATCGATCTTCAACACCATTGGAGCCCGTCTTGAGCTTGGAGAAGTGCGATTAAACGTCCAGAAGCAGGAATCCAACTTCACAGTATGATTTCCGTGTCTGAATCTGCTTTTGCTTCTTTCTCTATGAAGTAGTTTCCCCATTCATCTGGGTATGGAGAACCCTAGATTTGTATGTTAGGTCTGATTGTATGAACCCAAGTACAGTGTTTGTGAATTGATTATATTCGATTGAGGTTTGAATGATTGAATGACTTGAATCCTGATCAAATTCCTGTTGTTTCTGCTTTGACCTGGAATGAGAATATCGGCCTAGGTTGATAGAGTACCCTTAATCGAAGGTGGCGAATTGGTGACTTTAGTCGAGGAGCCAATTCGCTATTCTGTACCGAAGTCAATTCGGTAGTGGAGGTTTGGTTCATTAGGGCCTCAATCTGTTTACTCCGGTGGAGGTTAGTCGCCCGCTAGAGACTCAGATTGAGAGGGTCTGGAGACCTTTAGTCGAGACTTCAGGCTAATTGAGAACCTTCCGCAGTATAACTTTCATGAAAACTGAACTTGGCAAATTGCAATCCGACTTAACTGCAGTCTAGGGGGAAACCATATCCGGGTGACCTCTCTTGACTTGACAAAAAACCGTTTACTTGCTTTGTGTTTTGTTTGCTTGAGTTTCACTAAAAGTTCACCGCTAAATAACAAGAATTCACCGAGTAGTCATCATATCTAGGACCCGGGTTGACATTAAAACCCGACCCGCTATACTACGCTTTAGGAATTGGTTATACTTGGCCATTTTCTAGGGTGACAGTAGGAGTGAGTCAAGTTTTTGGCGCCGTTGCCGGGGACGGCTAGGTTGTTGAAGAAAAGTGATTTCTGTTACTTTAGCATTTTCATTTTTGCATTGAGTTTTTGCTTTTTCCCACTTGTGCCTTCACGGGTTTGCTTGCTTGAGTGTGTGCAGGTAGTGCATGACCCGTAGCCAGTCAGGATGTTTACTGCCGTTGGATCCAGAGCTTGAACGCACTTGCCGCCAACTTAGGAGACAGCAGCGAGCTAGACTGGTTACGGGAGAGCGCATCGACGGCCACTTGACCAGCGATTCTGAGGAAGAGTACGAGATGGAGGGCGAAGACATCCCACAACCGGGGAATGCTCGACAGGTTCCCCCGGTGAATCAGCATCCACCACCACCGCCGGGTCCCACCTTGGAGTACTACTATACTCCACGGATTGCTGACATCCGCCCGGTCATCCTCTATCCACCCATCCCTGCAAACAACTTCGAGATCAAGCCATGCTGGATCCAACTCATCACATCCTCTATCCAGTTCCATGGCTTGAAGGATGAGGAAGCCCGGGTACATCTTTCCCGTTTTCTGCAGCTGACGAACGGGTTCAAGTTGAATGGTGTCCCGGATGACGCAATCCGCCTTCATCTCTTCCCCCATTCTCTGGCGGGGAATGCTAAGAGGTGGTTGGAGACCCAGCCCCCATTGTCCATCACCTCTTGGGACGATCTGGCTGACAAGTTCGTGCACCGGTATTATCCGGCATCGAAGACCACGGAGATCCAGCGGGAGATCACTCACTTCCGCCAAGAGCCAGATGAGTCACTTCGTGATGCATGGGAGCGGTACATGGGATACTTCTGGCAGTGTCCCCATCATGGCTTCAGCGATGCTTTCACAGTGGGGAACTTCTACAGTGCCATCACCCCAGACAGCCAGAGGGTGATCGAGTCTCTATGCCCAGGAGGGGATATCCTTACTAAGACTCCACCCGAGCTGAACCAGATGATCAGTACTTTGGCTGCCCGCGATCATTCCTGGGGGCAGAGCAGCAGAGGCAGGCACTCCCGGGACCGTGGTGTGCATGCTATGGAGGCCAGATCCGGGTTAGAGCAGCAGGTGGCTGAGTTGGTGCAGACCCTGAAGCAGCCTAACAGTCTCCTTCCGGGCCGAGGTGTAGCTGCGCCTCCAGTAGCTCAGTGCCAGTGGTGTGAGAGTCCAAACCATCTGGTGGAGGACTGTCAGGCTATGCGGGAGTCCTCTACTCCCCAAGAGCAGGTGGCCTTCATCGCCAATGCTCGGCGCTTCGACCCATACAGCAATACATATAATGAGGGATGGCGCCAGCATCCCAACTTTGCCTGGAGCAGCAACACCAACAAACCACCTGGTTTCCCAGCACCAGCAGGTGGTTTTCAGCAGAGGCAGCCCTACCAGGATAGGCAAGGGCCACCACCACAGCAGCAGCCCTACCAGCCTAGGCAAGGGCAGCCATTCCAGCAGCCCCAGGGCCAGTTTGCTCAGCCTCCAGCAGCCGCAGCTCCCGATAATCAGATGGCTGATCTGAAGAACATTTTGGCGACATTCATGACCACCAGCCAGGCGAATTTCGCAAGGGTGGACCAGAGCATAGCTTCTTTGGAGGCAGGGCAGAGGAACCAGGGTGCTATTTTGCAAGATCTACAGCACCAAGTCGGTGTCCTAGCGCGCCAGCTTACTGCTCGGGCCCCGGGGACTCTACCTGCCACCACCATCCCCAATCCACGGGACCCGCACGAGACCGCACATGCCATTTTCACCCTGAGCGGCAGGCCTACATCAGCTGATCCTGCCCCGACCAGGCAGGAGGAACCATTACCTGCTTCAGCACTTCCAGCCGGTGATGCAGAAGTGCGGGTGGAGAAGAAAGCCCCTGCTCCCAAGCCACAACCAGTGGTGAAGGAGCATGTACCCCAGCTTCCCTTCCCCACTCGCCTCCATAAAGATAAGCTGGAGACTGAGTTTGCCAAGTTCATGGCAATGTTGAAGCAGCTCAACATCAGCGTACCATTTGTGGAGGCACTGTCGAAGATGCCCAAGTACGCTAAGTTCATGAAAGATCTCTGCACCAACAAGAAGAAACTTGGGGATCTCTCGACAGTGCTGCTGAGCGAGGAATGTTCTGCCATCCTGCAGAACAAGCTGCCCGAAAAGCGCAAGGATCCAGGGAGTTTTACTATCCCTCTTACTATTGGCAGCATGCATGTAGGAAAGTCATTGGCGGACCTAGGCGCTAGCATTAATGTCATGCCATATAAATTGTTCAAAAAGCTAGACCTAGGTGAACTTAGCCCTACTAGGATGAGCATTCAGCTGGCTGATCGTTCCGTGGTGCATCCTAGGGGTATCATAGAAGATTTGCTTGTTAATGTGGGTGCATTCACATATCCTGTTGATTTTGTGATTCTGGATATAAATGATGATGTGGATGTGCCTTTGATTCTAGGTAGACCGTTCCTTGCCACCGCCAAGGCACTGATTGATGTGCATGATGGTAAACTGATCTTGCGTGCTGGAAATGAACAGGCTGTTTTTCCTGTGACTGAGTCTGATCATTGTGCTATGATTTCTGTATCGCCTGTGCACGCTATTTCGGACCAGATACACGAGCCTGTCGTGTATCCTTCTGCACCTCTCATTTTGCAGGACCCGCCTATCATTCCTCCGCCGCCACTCCATCCAGCCTCGCCTTCGCACAAAAAGCTCAAGGAGGAGTGGCGGCCGAAGCCGCAAGTGGCTAAGCCTGCACGGAAGAAGAGTGGAGACCACTATGAGCTGGTCCCACCCCCCGCACCACGACCACCCTGGCCATCCGAGTACTCACTCGCCTGCATCTTGCCGGATGGCCAGGTCGAGCTGACTTCTGCTGGTGGTTGCAACCGTCGGGTGCACGGTCACCACCTGAAGCTGTACCTCAAGAGCGATGTGGATCCGCTCTTGGAGGCACCTGTTCATGCACTCCCCTGAGTATCCACCATGGGCGTCCAGCTAAAAGACGGTAAAGAAGCGCTTGTGGGGAGGCAACCCCACCACGGTTTGATTTTCTTTCTTATGTTTCGAGTCGGATTGCCAACCAGTTGGTTTTGGTTTGTTTCATTTTGTTTTGGATGATGTCTTATTGGGCTGACATTGGACCTAACGTATGTGTTTGAGCTTTTTGGTCTCTTTTAGCTCTGCCTGTGTTCCCGACTGGTCCTCTCTCCAGTCCGTCCCATGCCGACTGGTCCATTTCCAGTCTTCTGCAGTCTGTGCGCACCGGTAACATCGTTCCCCTTTCCTTTCCTCTTCTCCATTGAGGACAATGTCGATCTTAAGTGTGGGGGGGTGTTTATCTTTTGACTGCATTCGATCTGTTTGTGTGCTTGGAGCCTAGTCCACTGTCCGAATCTTATGATTTGAGGGCTCCAAGTACTGCTGTTTGATCATATTGGCACTGTGTTTTGATGGATGAATTGATTGGTTTTTGAATTAATGCATGACAACTTGTTTGCGACTAGGACAACCTATGATGAGGACTGAGATGTGCAGTAGAACGATGTAGGGGTTCAGTTTTTCAACTGTTTGCTTGCCAACTGTGACTTGATCTGACTTGATCTGACTACTTGTCCTTGACAGTCGTTTATGCATCTAGTTCAGGGTATCAGAATGTGAGATAGAGCATATAGGTAGCCATGTGAGATTTGAGCCTGCTCGTTTCTTTCCTGTGCGATAGATCCCTCTTCCATGATGTGTAGCATTCACGTTGTCACTAGCTAAGATGATGGGGGCATAGGATTAGCCCACGCCCAAAACTGACTGTCCTGATGTGTCATATCCCCTAGTCAGCCCCTTTGAGCCGTGTGTTATCCTTTCTTTTGGTCTATAATGAAAAAATCACCCTTGTTGCATCTTTTAGAAGGTTCCACAGAGTGGTTTTATATATTCTCTGCTGTTTCTGCTAAAGTCTATGTGAGTGTTGGAGGTAGTGCTTAAAAATTGGGCAGGTGTTTGAAATTTATGCAGAAGTGGGGGCTCTCTTAAGAAATGAAAAGAAAAATGAAAGAAAAACAAAGAAAAATTGGAAGCAAAAGAGAGTCACTACCAAAAATCTGAGTAATGCCCAGTAAGCAGTGTTTCTTAGCAGTCTGGCTTGGAAATGCTGATGATTATGCCTCCTTCGCTCTTGTGCTCTTAAGATATTGAGTAATGCAGAATAGCAGAAAGAAAATACCGGGTTGTTTGACTGTGATTGTGTGTTTGGAAAATGTGGAACCTTTTTGCTATGAATACTTCCACCACCTAAAAGGCCTTTTCCCCATGTCCAAGACCCTAGCCAGTCATTTGAACCTGTGTCTAAGACCTCCTGATTAGTTAGTGGTGACACCCCATATGTGAACTCTAGCATTTAGAGGCTGCCATCATGGTGAAGAGATGATAGGGATTGAGAGAAATAGCATGCGCATCTTTCGCATCAAAAATTGTCCTGACCCCACTGGTCGAGAGTGAGTGATTCATTTCCATTTTCTATATGCTCTTGTACCCCGGTGAGGACCTAGATTGCTCGGTCTCTATTCTGATGTTTTGAGTTGGATGCATGAGTCGACTATTTTGAGTACGTGGTTGAATCAAGTCTAGGTTGGCTAGTGAACAGACGGGAGACTCTTCCTTTACTCGATTTGCTGCACTCGAATGTCCTTTGTGGTGGTTGTCCAGGTTGTTATTGAGGTTGTGCATGTATTGATATTTGAAAACCAGTGCGATTCACGTGTTTTGTGCCTTTATGACTTGTCCCCAGTGTTGGTTGATTGATTTGTAAGCTTACCTAGTGTCTGACTTGGTTTGCTTGGGGACAAGCAAACGGTTAAGTGTGGGGGAGTTTGATAGGCCGATAATCATACATGTTTTCACCCCTATTCTGAAGTCGTTTGTGATGAGGAATCTCGTATTTTAAGCCGATTTTACGCTAGGTTGTGTGTTTGTGTCATATTTCAGGTCCCGGCGTTGGAATCGAGGCGGAGAAACGAGTTCTGGGTCGAAAGGAGCCGAGTTGGGACTAAGGGGGCTGCAGGAGGAAAATACCCGGTCGGATGGCAAAATACCCGACCGGGTATTTATCGTCTTTGGCACCCGTGAGAAACAGAAGGGGGCCCGGGCGAAGGCCTTAAATCCCCGGTCGGGGATTTTGGTGGTAGACCGGGGATTTTTGCCTTTAGTGGAACGGTGCGTTTCACAATACCCGGTCGAACCATAAAATACCCGACCGGGTATTTTGACCGGGTATCGCGACCAGGCAGCTGATTTAAGGAAGAAGAAGGTCAACATTGGAGGGTTCCGAGTTTTTGAGAGAGAAACCGATACCTAGAGAGAGAAAGCGTCGAACCAGAGTTCTCAAGCGCCATAGATCGATCTTCAACACCATTGGAGCCCGTCTTGAGCTTGGAGAAGTGCGATTAAACGTCCAGAAGCAGGAATCCAACTTCACAGTATGATTTCCGTGTCTGAATCTGCTTTTGCTTCTTTCTCTATGGAGTAGTTTCCCCATTCATCTGGGTATGGAGAACCCTAGATTTGTATGTTAGGTCTGATTGTATGAACCCAAGTACAGTGTTTATGAATTGATTATATTCGATTGAGGTTTGAATGATTGAATGACTTGAATCCTGATCAAATTCCTGTTGTTTCTGCTTTGACCTGGAATGAGAATATCGGCCTAGGTTGATAGAGTACCCTTAATCGAAGGTGGCGAATTGGTGACTTTAGTCGAGGAGCCAATTCGCTATTCTGTACCGAAGTCAATTCGGTAGTGGAGGTTTGGTTCATTAGGGCCTCAATCTGTTTACTCCGGTGGAGGTTAGTCGCCCGCTAGAGACTCAGATTGAGAGGGTCTGGAGACCTTTAGTCGAGACTTCAGGCTAATTGAGAACCTTCCGCAGTATAACTTTCATGAAAACTGAACTTGGCAAATTGCAATCCGACTTAACTGCAGTCTAGGGGGAAACCATATCCGGGTGACCTCTCTTGACTTGACAACAAACCGTTTACTTGCTTTGTGTTTTGTTTGCTTGAGTTTCACTAAAAGTTCACCGCTAAATAACAAGAATTCACCGAGTAGTCATCATATCTAGGACCCGGGTTGACATTAAAACCCGACCCGCTATACTACGCTTTAGGAATTGGTTATACTTGGCCATTTTCTAGGGTGACAGTAGGAGTGAGTCAGTCCACTTCACGCCGCAGCGCCTCGATCGCCTCGTCTTGATTCTCAATGATCCGGAACAATTCTTTTTTCGTGACTGAGGCGCCTTCGGATCCCCGCAACGTGCCTTCACTTCCTTCACCTTCTTCCTCCTCGGGTGTCTGCCCTCTGATTCGCTCCGACTGTTCTTCCGTAATTTCTTCCCTTTCTTCGTTCATGAGCGTCTCTTCACTCATGGCTCCTGGCTATATTCCCCTATCTGGCGCGCCAATTGTTTGAGACTTGATACCCTTTGCCAGACTCCCCTGAATCCTCTTTCGCCAGGCGCCTATCTGCACACACTAACAAGGAGGGGGCGCCTTGGCCCGTTAATCCTCCGACGCCCAAGTTAGTTTCTAGGAAGAGAGAAGTGTCTCAAAGCTAGAGTTTGTGTAAGAGAGCCCAACCTGCGTAAATGCTACCAACTGCCCCTATTTATACTTACCAGAGTTCGAGGTTGATCCTCTCTGCCTCCCTGCCTTCATTCAATGCTTTTGTCTCTTTCTGGCCAGACATCCAACCACCTTGTCAGACCCCTGGCACGTGACAGGCGCCCGCAGGCGCTGGACCACATGACAGCCTGGCCTCCCTTGGCCTCTTGTGTCTTGTCTTCATGTGGCATCCCCTTTACTTGGGCCTTGCCCCCCACTTGGGCTGTTTGGGAGCCCAAGTTTGCTTAGGCCTTGCCCCCCACTTGGGCCTTGCTCATTATACCCCCAACAATACTGACTAGAGATCATCAGGATTTGAATGCTATCTATAATTCTATATAGTATATTTCTCTTATATTTTGGGTCGAATTCTAATACTGGACTGCACGAGTATACATATGGGACCAACAGGGAAGATGTGCGGGAAAGGCAATTGTTGTGATCGTACTGTGTTGTGGGTATGTGTCTGCTGTTGCAACGAGGTTTGTCCTGATCCAGAGAATTGGTGTTGTCCGTACTCTAATAATGGAACCACCGACAGTTCACTACATGTTATGTACTCTTTCTATATGAGTGTTTTCCTTCATATATATCTATATAGTCAGTCTGGTATCTTTACTTTCTTATAAATATTAAATTTTGTTAGAACAGAAGTGTGGCAATCGATAATTCAAACCAACACGAACGAACACAATTTTAACGTGGTTCACTAACACAATGCGTGCTAGCTAATTCACGGGCAGGGGGACAAATTTCACTAATTTGAGGAGAGTACAGGTTACAAACCAAATTCCAAACGGACAAACCAAACAAACTAACCTGACTGACCTTACTACAGACTAGGGTGATGAAGAGAATTTATAGAACTCTTCTCCTAATCCCAAACAGAAAACCAAACACTTTTTCCCAAACATACAAGGAAAATGTCAAACAAAGCCCAAACCCAAACCCAAACTAAATAGGCCCAAACACAAAACAAACCCAATCAAATTCAAGTCATATTCTAACAATCTCCACCTTGACTTGAATTCTTTGTCAAATACCAAATGTACCATACGCAACCAAAGTTGCCAAATGTACCCAGACGCAACCAAAGTTGACAGATGTACCCAGACTCGATACATATCGCCAAACTCAAACGCGATGCAAATCCAAACTCAAACGCAATCAGAATTGCTAGACGTACTAACTCCTCCAAATCAGCTGTAACAGAATCTCCCCTGCCTCCAAATGCCCCTAAGGGCGATCAACAAATCAAAACATGCAGCAAGTCCAACACATGTTGGGACTTGGCATGCATAACCAACTTGGTGTTATTTCCATCGATAACACCAACATCATATTTACTTCCAACTCCAAACCGGCAACTCCAAATCGACTTCTCCATCTTTAAATCCTGAACAAACATCTTTGGTGATCGAAAACCCTGATCACCACCAAGGGCAACAAACAGAATTCTCCCCAAACCACAAGCTATTACCGAACACAATAAATTCAAGTAATTGCTTCCAAATTCCAATTGATCCGCCAACTAGCTCTCTGTCGCAAATTCCAAATTTTCTTCTCGACAAACCAAACGATGCAACTCCGAACTGGTGAAAGATTGGAATCACCACCCAATACCAAATTGTCGCCGAACAAAGAATTAACGAACACCAGCAACTAATAAATATAAGCTCCGGAATTAGCTTCCACTCCCAATAGTTACTAAGCGCCACCCAATCAAAATTATAGCCCCAATTGGAATTAATAAAAACTCCAAATAGTATCTACTTTCCAGTTGCGGCTATTTTTTCTTCCTTCCTTCAATCTCAGGCCACAGAAAGAAAGAAGACATGGACAAAATCAAATCTATGAGAAACCAAAAAAACTCCACCGCGAACCAAAATTGGATAACACCAGAAGCGATTCCTCCGCCAACCCAAAACGAAAACTATCTCCTGATACCGCAGCAGTCACCAAATCCCTAGCCAATTGCCCAGCCGATCGACCAAGCTCTGATACCACTTGTCAGAAAAGAAGCGTGGCAATCGATAATCCAAACCAACACGAACAAACACAATTTTAACGTGGTTTACTAACACAATGCATGCTAGCTAATCCACGGGCGGGGGGACAAATTTCACTAATTTGAGGAGAGTACAGGTTACAAACGGACAAACCAAACAAACTAACCTGACTGATCTTACTACAGACTAGGGTGATGAAGAGTATTTATAAAACTCTTCTCCTAATCCCAAACAGAAACAGAAAACCAAACACCTTTTCCCAAACATACAAGGAAAAGGTCAAACAAAGTCAAACACAAACCCAAACTAAATAGGCCCAAACACAAAACAAACCCAATCAAATTCAAGTCATATTCAAACAAATTTGATATGTAGGTGTTACTACGAAGGAATAGAATGGGCAGGATAACTCAACGTCTGCTGAGAAAACGAAAGACTAGAAATCGAGTACAAGTTATATATCCGGATGTGTGACGGCTTGAATACCGAGGAACCTAACCGGATTTTTTCCCGAGAACGCGATTTTTCACTTTTGTTGTAGTTGTACTACTATAGTAATTATAGTACTCAATGTACCACTAAATAAAAAGGGTTTAGAAGTATAATATGGCCTTCTATATATTATACATTTTTAGCAAACGTCTACTATTTTTACATCCTGCGCACCTATTTACATTATAAAAATATAAGTAAATAAAAAATGCTTTCCTGTTACAATTTCCACCTTCTTCCCGGGGATTCTACGTATCTTTTTGCAGGTTCTCAAATGAGTTGCAGGCTGGAGTACCGGAACGGCGAGTCTTTGCGACGGATTGCCACTTTCGGCGGCTGCACTATGAGCGACGGTTTCACTCTTGTGCAGTTACATCTCTCATTCGTGGGTAGACAGTTCCAACTCTTGGTGGATTCCAATTTCACGAGATAAGCATTATTAATTTAATTTCCCCTATTTCCTTTTTGTGTTCCGATTTTCAAAATTAGTAAATTATCGTTTCCACGTTTTACATTTCCCTTATCATAACTGCACGTTCTGTATTGAGTCTGCTAGGGGTGGCAGAACGATTTTCGGTTAGCAGTTAGGCGGACGGTTTCAACCGAGCCGACCGGTTTTCGGCTAACCGAAAACCATTTCTTTTTGCATCGGTTAGTTCTCGGAGGAGAGGGGAAGATGTTCGGCTATCCGACTAACCGGGGTCGGAAACCAGCGGTTAACCGGCTAACCGGCTTAGCACGGGAACAAGAATGACAAACTGTGCTAGGAGATCGAGAAAAAGAGACAACATGGCAGAGCATCTCCATCTTCGAGGGTGAGGGATGACCGAGCCAAGCGTGGAGAAGACCTTCAGTGGGAACACCAGTCTTGACGGTCGGGTGAGCTCGAGCCTGTAGACATCCAAACAATCGGATATAATAGAGACCCTCATGTATCTCCCCATTTCCAATCACGTTCTTCGAGTCTAAGTCACGTATGACGCAGAAATCACCCATAAAGATTAATGCCACATGATGTTCCTGACATAAATGGTTGACTGACAATAAGTTACGACGAAACTCAGGAACATGAAGAACTCGTTTCAGACTGTGGCCCGTATCAAACTTAACAGAACCAATGCGTGAAACCGAAATACCGGAGCCATTCGGGATGCGAACAGGCTGACTGTGAAGATTAGAATCATAAGAAGAAAAAATAGATTCACTCATGGCAATATGTTCGTTGTAGCTAGAGTCTATCAGCCACTCAAAATCAACAGAGGAAGAAAACATACCAGCCATGCTAACGGGGTCGGAGGGACCGGCGAAAGAATGCCCAAAAAATTGTTTTAATTGCTCAAGCTGCTGCATAGTGAACCCGGAAACCGGGCTAGGTGTGGCCTCGGCCTGGGAAGCCCGCGGCTCACGAGGACGACTGCCATCACGGTCGCGCTCTCGGCGACGAGCACCACGATCCGCTGACTTGTCGTGCGGTGGGTAACCTATAAGCTCATAACAGGTCTCTCGTGTACATAGGCTCTAGGCCGTGCTTGGGCCGGCACGTCATAGGCAAACTTCGAGCCCATTTATTTCGTGTCGTGCTTGGCACAGCCAGTCAGTTTTCGTGCCATGCCATGCAAGCCCATTTGTAAACTTTGCTAGGCCCGGCCCAGGCCCGGGCACGGTTCGAATCGGGTCGTGCCTATTCGTGCTCGTATTCGTGTTTAATGAAAAGGATGAAAACAAAAGAGAGAATGAAAAAGAAGGTGAAAATTGGACGGAGGAAGATAGTATTAACCGATAATATTTGAGAAAAGTAACAAATAAGGGGGAAAAGAAAATTGGAAGTATAACGAGTGTGAATTGGTTTTGTTTAATTCTTTGTCCATTTTTACTTATGTTAGTAATTACGTATATAACTTTATGACACTTCTAACAACAACAAATAATTATTTTTCTACTTGGGTTTTGTAATATTTGAACCTATAATTCTTTTTATATTTATTTTCTTGCCATGTCCATTCTTATACTCAATAAAGTCTCGAAAATATTAGGCCAGACACGACCTACTTATATACCGTGTTGTGCCCGTGCTCGTGTACGTGAAGTTTAGGCCCGACACGACCCATAAATTATTAGTTCTTGTGCCGGGGTGGCCCATTTATTTCATGCCCGTGCTCGTGTCGTGCTCTGGAGGCACGACCCCGTGCCCACGTACAGTCTCTCGCATATGGCCGACCTTTTGGCAGTGAGAACAGACAATGCGCTCTCAATCACCTAAGGAGCAATCGCGGGACCCAGCAGCTGAGTCGCTGCCGGAACGGCGATCACCACATTTATCTCCACGCGAGTCAGGGCGTCGGTCTCCTCGCTGCATCGAATCAAATCGATCAGCGTCACTGCGAATGGCGAAAGCAGCAACCTCGGGTGCAATTTTCCGATTTTGAGTCAGCGAGCGTTGTTGCTTGTCGTTGTAGACGATACGGAAGGCATCCGAGAGTGTAGGAACGGGAGTCATGGACAAGATTTGACTCCGAACATGGCGAAAGAATCATCTAAGCCAAGGAGAAAGTCTAGCAGACATAAGCTCTCATTCTGATCTTTCCCGCGATGCCCGCACGAGCACAAGGGCGGTGGCAGATTAGTCTGAGTTTCTTCCCAGATTTTGCGAAGGCTCGTGTAAAAACTAAAGACCGTTTGTTTTTCTTGTTGAAGAAGGCTAACATGGCGGCGCAACTCATAAAAGCGCGTGAGGTTGCCTTTACTGAACCGGTCACGGAGTTCTTCTCATACCTTCTGCGTCGTTTTGGTGCGCATAACGCTGCTCCTGATTTCAGCATCCATGGCTGTCAGCAGAGCCAACCGCGGGACGGGGATTTTATCCGTCGACAAAACCAAGCTTGTGCTTGGTCACAAGCGCATCGGTCATCTCCAAAGCCCATTCTCCATAATTGGTGGGTGTCAGGGGACTGCTGACATGAAGATGACCGGTACTATCAGATTGATGGATAAAAAGAGGACTGAGGGCATCAATATGAAGCTCGCAGAAACCGCCAGAGCCACCAGTGGCAGATTGCGACGATTTGTTGCCAGTGAGAAGCGTCGAGTCGTCACCAGCCATTATGATAACCTGCGATCGAGCTTCACAGCTTTGATACCATGAGAAAAAAGAAACTTAGTGCGGAAAGGTAGAGACAAGAATGATTTACGTGGTATCCCCGTAAGTACGGAACTAGTCCACGGGAGAGGAAGCCTCTCCGATTTGTGTTCTTTTATTATTGATCGGTGACTTGGCCAATGGTCGTACACAAACCTATATACCCTTCTCGACTATCAATTAGGGTTACATTGGGTGTCAAAGTACAACCGCTAGCTACGGGAGGATGACTGGACTGGGTTGCACACGAGGAACGGGCCAAAACAATAGGCCGAGTGTCCTCTGCTAAAATTGGCCCAGAATCTGAAACCTGTTCTCTCCGCCGGCTGCTTCCTGGCCGAGGGAAGCGATTCCGCCTGTTGAACAGCTCCGAGGGTTGGGTACGCTGATCTGGTCGATTCGGTAAGAGTAGCCTCTCTCCTGGCCAACCTCCGATCCATTCTCTACACTCCTGGAAAAGTTATCATGGCTTCCGCGAACCAGGCTGAGGAGACTGCAAAGATTTCTGACCTGAAGCTCTATCACCTGCGAGAACTTTCCCTTCCTCTGTGACATCAGCGGATTCAGGGGTGGCCACCCGGGCCACGGTCGAGCGGAGGTGGGAAGACGACACGAGAAGGGTGCGTCGGCGGCCAGGAGAGGTGGGAAAAGTAGGGTTTTAAGAGTTAAAGTGACCGTTATAAATTTTAAGGGCGACATTTAGCGATTCAGAAAAATTATATGATCATTATATTTTTTAGGGTGTGCCTACGGTGACATGCATGTCACGATGACTTGCACTTTCCGGTCGACCTCAGTTAGGATTAGGTTGACCTCATTTAGAATTCGGTCGACCTCATATAGGATCTGGTCGACCTCATTTAGGATTCGGTCGACCTCATATAAGATCCGGTCGACCTAATCTGTTGTTTCAGTGTAAAAACAGTTCATGGTGCCTACTTTGGATATTCATATCATACAATTGGCTAGATGGAAATTGAAGACTAATGACTTGTTTTGAAGCTGGAGTGTCCCTCTATATATTGAAGTGATTGAGAGCTCGATAGGAAGTACAGAAGACCATTTTTGAACCTCATCAAAAGGCTATGCCAAAACTGGGAAACTGCCTGGAAATGGCTAAGTCTGGAAACGTGTTTGTGAAGCCTATTTTGGAGCTCAATTCGAGAAGCATGAATGCGAGTCGAGTCCAGGAGCCTCTACCACGTTAAATTAGGTATGTTTTTATACAAATTCAAGGCATTGGATGAAAGATTGGATATCTGTAAGGCTTCAAACAAAAGGGTCGAAGTTGCTACGAAGGCTGTTTTTCTGGCAGACTTCGAGCACAAGCAAGCTGCCAGAAAAACAACCTTTGTAGCAACTTCGAGCCTTTTGTTTGAAGCCTTAAAGATATTCAATCTTTCATCCAATTCCTTGCCTTTGTATAAAAAAATACGTAATTTAACGTGGTAGAGGCCCCTTGACTTGACTCGCATCCATGCTTCTCAAATTGAGCTCCAAAGTAGGCTTGACAAACACGTTGTCAGACTTGGTCATTTTCAGGCAGTTTCCCAGTTTTGGCATAGCCTTTTGGTCAGGTTCAAAAATGGTCTTCTGGAATTTCTATTGAGCTCCCAAGTACTTTAATGTGTAGAGGGACACTTCAGCTTCAAAACAAGCCTTTGATCTCCAATTTCCATCTAGCCAATTGTAAGATATGAATTTCCAAAGTAGGCACCATGAAACTGTTTTTACACTGAAACAACAGATTAGGTCGACCTGATTCTATATGAGGTCGACCGAAAAGTGCATGTCACCGTGACATGCATGTCACCGTAGCAAAGTCCTATTTTTTATGGTATCTAATTTTCTAATAAAATGCGGCCCAATGCTCTATTATGTTCTGGATCCGCCCTGCACTCCGGTACGGATGTTTAAATGGTTACCATGGTAATTATGAAACCAAATAAGTCTAAATTCTATTAATCATGGAATACAATGTCATAATCAAACCGTCCAAACTAATTCAACAACCAAATTAACCAAACTAAAGTTTAATCGGTTTGGTTAATTGGTTTGGTTAAGCGAGAAATTTTTTCTTTTAATGCCTCAATTCACAATTTATATAATGAATAAACCATAACAATCAACACATAGTTATAGTTAAATCTTAACCTAAATACATTCACCTAATAATTATCTTACTGACAATAGAAGTATTCACCTAGCAAAAATATATGCCAATGGTATGGGGTTAGTGAACTATTGTGTTTGTGTGAATTGATTTAGTCTCTTAGCAATTATCATAGGCTAAAAAGTACATTCCTTTCAAATTTTCATCCAACATAATGTATGAGTTTTGTCTAAATTAGGTGTTCATATGTTGTGGTCTACACTCTACAAATACAAATATATAGTATATGAACAATATTGAGCTTTATTTTTTTATGAGGCTAAAAGGAAGGAACGTTTTCCTCTTGAGTAGCTATGCGAAGCATTTAATATGCGTGTATAATATATATATAGGCCCGTCGAGTTTATCCACTAGCGTACGTCAGTCGTATATTGTAGGCCCGTCGAGTTTTACTATTTAGAGCAGGAATTAACCAAAATTTTGGGCATGATACTATACCCTAGCCTCTAATGGATAAACCTTAGTCCCTAATTCTCTAACCCAAGCCACAAGATTCATTTAATCCAAAAAGTATCCGATGGTTCTGATTCAGTGAAATATATTTAAGTGCAAAAACCAAGTATGAACATGTACGCCTGACGTACGCTAGCCTTTACTATATATATATATAGACCATCCATATTGGAATTGCATCATCGGTTCATGAAATGAAATTCATTTGCAATTTCATCTTTGCAAGCTTCCATCTAATACAATTATGAGTTGCAAGCCACGCTATAATTAATTTTTTTTTGTTTTATATTTTTAGAATTGTAGTAAGAAATCAATTGCAATTGCAAGTGAAATGTATTGATGTAATGTAACTAAAATAAATTTAAAATGAGTTTGATTTTTTAAAAATTGTGAAATGACAATAAAAAACAACATTTTAAATTACGTTGTTGCGGATGCTCTTATTACTCCCCGAGCCAACGTGTCGGGCCTGGTGCTTGTAATAGGAGTAGGAGAAGGATGAGGAAAGTTGGGGTAATTGACATAAATGGTCATAGACCTTTACACTTTGTACAAAACAATCACAAACCTTTATTTTTGCACGATTCAATAATAAACGTTTGAGGGTATAACAAAACGGTCATTCTGTCCTTCTCCATCCAAATTTCTGTTAGTTTTGTACAGTCAGCACTCCACGTCACCAATAATAATAATAAAAAAATTCACCAAACCACTCAATTTAACCAAATGATCCAACCCTTTGGAGACGATTCAACCCACCCGAACTCTGTTACCCTCCCCGACCATAGATTCCCATCTCCATCACTCCTCAGCAAGTTCCACTTCCTGTTAAAATCAACAAAACTAATTTGTTGTTCAAACATGTGATTATTGTAGAGAAGCTGAGATGGATCAAAACATTTTGATTACTTCAAAATTAAAATCCAATCTCGCCATGGTGAAGAGCAGAATTCTATATGAGAAAATTACCTCGACAGCGAGATACTCGAGAACAGCAGCAAGGTGGATCGGAGATCCGTATGCAACCTTTCTTCAAGAATCAGACAATACGGTTGACGAGGAACTACAGCCCGGACATGGCGAGATTGGAAACGACCTTCTGATCGCCTCCACTTCTCCCGCCGGAGTTTCCGACGAACAGTGAGAAGAATCAACCCCCCGAAACTTGAAAAAGGTGAGAGGTTTTCGACAACAAAGATCTCTGCAAAAATAGTTAGTAAATTGGTTTTGGGGATTTTGGGGAATCTTTATGTTTTGGGGTCAAGAAGGAGAATGATTGGGCGATGATGCAGAGGAAGGTTTCAAAGGTTGGTATCATTGGTTGGTTGGTCTCCCTTTCTTCTCCGAAGTACAAGCAGGCCGCCTCGTCGAAGATTCCAAGCTGAGTGTTCAATTCATGGAGCTCGTGGTCGACGGCTAGTCGGCTATGAGTGACTTTAAGGGAGGTGGAGGGTTTTATTTTCTGAAATTGGGGCAAAGTCGGGTGGGTTGGGCCGTTGGGTTGGGTGGTTTGATTTAAGTTCAATTTTTTATTAATATTTTTGATGATGTGGAGTGTTGATTGGACAAAACTAACAGAACTTTGGATGAAGAAGGACGGAATGACTATTTTGTTATACAGTCAAACGTTTATTATCGAATCGTGCAAAAATAAAGGTTTGTGACCGTTTTGTACCAAGTGTAAAGATTTGTGACCGTTTATGCTAATTACCCAGGAAAGTTGGGGAGGTGTTTAGCGACTTTCGAAAGAACATAATTAATGGAATAGTTGGTGGTGACCATGGATCGAACGTGACTAATTTAAGTTCAGTGATTTGAGTAAAAAGGTGGGTTGATTCAAGGGCTAGTTAGATTAATTTCATCCAAGTCATTTAAATAATTTTATTAATTTACATATGTTTCATGAATAATACATGTTTCTAACAAATAAATTCAAATTATTTTTGAAGCAAATGCGATTTTATAAGACAAGGACTGAAGATCAATTCTTGCACATGACTGTCAACTAGGAAAAACGAGAATGAAAGTGAGCAAGATAGACATAGTGTTATCTTCGATAAATCAAGACTAATTCATGCGAGAGAGAATTAAGCCTCGATCTCCAGCTACCGATCTTATTGATGTATGACTTAACTAGCCAATTGTTTCCCGAGAAACCAAATATCCATCGCCGGTGCTGAATTCGTTTCCGGCGATGTTGATTTGATATTTCGCGATGGAAACTCTTGCGGTGCCGTTGGATCGGACGCACCGTTGAATGTTGAAATCAACGTGACCGTCAAAATCCATCGCTGGGCGTCGGGCGATGTTGATTTGATCGATGCACCTCTGAATGGTGAAATCAACGTGACCGTCAAATATCCACCGCCGAGCGATGTTGATTTGATCGATGCGCCTCTGAATGGTGAAATCAACGTGACCGTCAAATATCCACCCTCGAGCGATGTTGATCTGGTCGATGCACCTTGTAGACACCCCATTTTGTCCGAGTCAATTATCCAACTAAAAAGTTTAAACGTAAACCTTGAGATGTGAGATAATTAGATTGACCATTGCAAATCTAAAATATCCACGTTTGTACATTTTTTTGAGTTTGAATCTAATGGATCGAGCTTTCCCTTTTAGAAAACGAAAGGAGTACCGTTACTTCTACAATAGTAGGGGAATAACGAGAAACTTTCCAACCAAGTTGAACTCAAATCCGAGGTTGATTTGAGGTATTTGGCTAGCTCGAAAGAGCTATAAACGGATACAACTTGGGAGCCAATTCCTATAAACTCCTTACCCATCATATTGTCTGTTTAGAAGCCACCCTAAATTTTCCAAAACAAATTCTCAAGCCACCTTGAATCTCATCGTTACACCTCCCATGAGCACTAGATTTGCATAATAGAATTATGTTTTTTTTTTTTGTCGATTTACATGTATTTTTGTGTATGATGCAGTGATTTGTGCTTTATCAATTGCTCCTAATATTATTATCTGATTAGTACATAATAAAAAATTCCAAAATTCATGACATTTTCATTCTCGCATTCAAAAATTTTTATTTAAACAACAAGCATATGCATCTATTAAAATCATCTTTGCATTTATGCATCTTAGTCATTTTGCATAAGCATAACATATACGTCTCATTAGTCAACCAAACGAATTTGAGAATTGGCAAGGGTTCTTTAAAATTGCTCATCCACAAAGTAAAAGTCAACTCTTAAGTACCAGATCCGAGGTTGTGCTCTTTATTGAAGTCATTCGAGAAGAAATTGAGCGACATCAAAAGAATGCTCACAGTACTAGAAGAAATAAAAGAGCAAAGCCAACATGTTCTTGCATATTTAGATGAAGAAACAAGTTGTCCAAACGTCATCTACAACCCACTACCCAATCATCAAAACCAGAATGCAAGCCACAGACCAAAACTTGATTCATGATTGATGCCACTTTACCATGATGAGAGCTGTACCACATTTTTATTCATCGTGAGAATAAAAGGATCGTTCACATTTATATTTATTTGGAACATTTTGTGACTTCTATCAATCTCGATTTAGGAGGTTTGGATCCAATGTTTTTTTTCAAACGATTGAAAAATCAACTTATTTTCTCTTTAAAATCAAAATTTTATTTCATGTTTAAAAGTTAAGCCATGAGATTACCATATTAAGAAAATGTGAGCACCCCACTGGTGTCGAACAATTGTAAGCACCCCTAGTGATGTCGAGAATGAGAGCACTTCACTATAGTTGAGAGTATAAACACCCCACTAGTGTGTACAAATTGTGAGAGTCAATAGTCAAAGGGTGTAACGAGGCTACGACATCAAGCTACTTGTAGAATCTCGCCACTATCATAGCCAACGTTTGCTAGCAAGTTTAGAGTCAACTAGACAAAAGACAAACAAGAAAAGCATTCGAAGGGTACAACGACTATACGGCATTATAAACGTGGTTCTTTGAGAAAGACGTACTCGATCATTCTACCCAACAAAAAGAGCATTCACATCATCAAGACAAAAACTCTTGACATACTCATGCTCTAAAACACAACCAAAACAAAGAAGAGCATACACGGGGGCATAACCAAGTCAAGTAATCCCCACACAAAAAAAAAAACATGCAAAAACTAAGCCAAAAAAGGCAAATCAAAAGAAAATCAAAGAAAAAAATAAAAATAAAAAATATTGTGGGGTTTACAAATTGGATGCCCCTTGTCAACATTTGATTCGTGATCATTAACGACAAGTCAAGATGTTTGTCGACCATTCTCAAGAAATCCTGAGCAACAACTTCCATGATAAAAGGTTTTTGCAGCCAAAACTGCATCAAATGAGGATCTTCGTTATTCATCATTTCAAGAGGAACTTTCCATATCCAAGTTTGTATTCACAAATACCTCATTTATTCACTACCTGGCCCTGCTTCTTAAAACCAAAATGTCAAAGACAAGGTGGCAAAGCCAGCTAGAGAAACATTCCCCAAATATGCCAAAATACACCATTCTTTTTTAAACTGGACTTGCTCAACAAAGAAATCTAACCAACGCGACCGTTACTGCGGTTCGCACCTCTCCAAACTACGTTTGAACGAGGGTGTTTGAGTTTTTGGGAATCTACTTTAAAACTACTCCTATGGAGATTCCTGTGGAGAGCTCCGCGACTACAACTACTTCTACCAACTATGGAGATCCTTCCTAGAAGGAGAGCTCCGCGAAGGAGTTACAGAGAAAAGGTAAAGTTTGACATATGTGTTTTCTGACTTTCTGTGTTGATTTTTGGTTCCTTCTCTCTCCTCGCTCCGGTGATTTTATCTGAAATCACTTGCGTAGTCTTCACGCCCCGTGGAACTACTTCCTCAACCGCTCCGTTGTGAACTCCCACGTGTCTTCACTCTTCTCCACAGAGTTGTAGTCTTCAACCACTTTGATCTTCACTTCACTTCCGAATCTCACGTGCAAGAAAATAACTCCGTTATTTCAATGAGCCTGCGACGACGTTTACACCTCCACCAACAAAGTTTCCATAACGACGTCCTTGAGCTCGCGACGACGTTCACGGTATTGCTCAGCTTGCAACACCGTCAAGCTCACTCCGTCGTTGAGCTCCACGATGTTGTTTTGGCCTTGCGGCATCGTTGAATTTCTGGCGTTGTCGAACTCGCAACACCGCTGAATTTGCGACCGTGACATTGATTCCGCTGCATTGTTGTTTAACTAGCGGCATTTTTAGCCTTGCGACACCGCATTAATTTAATATTTCACGTACCGCAGCATTGTCGGCTTACATGCGGTGTGGTTTTCTTCCCCAAACAGCTATGTTTGCTTTTTCACTCCACGACATTGTTTTATATTAAACATTGTCGTTTTCTAATCCGCAGTGTTGTTTTCTCTCGTGGCATCGCTTTTAGCCAAACAACACCATCCTAAATAATCGTTAAGAATATTTATTAATTAAATCGGCCATCACTGTTGACCTGCAGTCAAAATCGTGTGTTGACCAACAACATCGTTAGCGCCAAAACGCTCCGTTTGCTTTTTCTCCACGACATTGTTATTTATTAAACAATGTCGTTTCCTTGTCTGCGGTGTTGTTGATACCTCTTGCGGCATCGTTTTCAACTAAACGATACCGTCCTAAATAATCGTTAAAAATATTTATTAATTAAGCAGGCCATCACTGTTGACCTGCAGTCAAACTCGTGTGTTGACCAACAACATCGTTAGCGCCAAAACGGCTTCGTTTGCTTTTCCTTTCGCGACATTGTTTTTTATTTTAAACACTGTCGTTTGCTAGTACAACGGTACCGTTGGGCCTACTCGCGGTACAATTTTTAATTAAACCACACCGCCTAAGATAATAAAAAAAAATACCAACGCATTAAACTGCCGAGATTTTACGCGTTGGGCTAGCCGGATTTTGGTCCAATCACTTACCCGATATGGTTTTTAATTAATCGGCCTCGCTTATCAAGGCCTCTCGCGGTATCGTTTTCTCATCCGCGGTATCGTTTTACCCATCCGCGATGCCGCTTATCTCCACGCGGTATCGCTTCTCCCCTTCCGACAAGGAATAAAAAAAATCCTTTTCCAACAGCAACACTAACCGTGCGGCCCACATCTTGTTTTTCGATAAACAGTGTCGTTTCAAGTGTCGCGGTACCGCTGAGCTTACTTGCGGTATCGTTTTAACTCTCGGCAATGCCGCTCAACTCCAAACGACACCGTTTTTTTTATCCGCGGTATCGAATTAAATGCCTAGATTAATTAATGTGGCATTTAATTCAGGCCAAATTAATTTTAGGTGTCAACACCAATCGACTGTACAATAGTATTTATACAGCAAGGCATAGTAGCTAGGGTTTCATCTCTACTCAAGACTCACTAAGGTACTACGTATGGAAGTGGCCATGCATGGGGCCGACTCTACATCCACGTGGGCTGACGCGGAAGTGGGCTGGAGGCCTGGTGAGATGACTCAGCCTAATAATCACCAGTACGAAAAGAGTCACCTTGAGAGAATTGCTCTCTAAGTTCATTCTAGGCTCCAAATCCAATGGCAGTAGTGATGTAGAGAATACCGTCTGCAATCGTTGGATTGACAAACCTCTAGATCCAGTTAAGTATCAGCTTGTTGTAGCGGTTTTTATTGTGTATTTTTTGTGCTTTTCTTTTTGTTTTCTCAGCTTGTGCCTGCAGGGGAGGCCTCCTACTCCTAGCGGTGCTACCTCTTAGCTTTTCTGGCTGTTTGGTTCAGCTCTTTGAACTACTCTGATTTTGTTTCGGGCAAGGTTGTTAAATCGGATTAAGTCATCAAGCCGATTTGACAAGGGGTTTGAAGTTTAAAGGTCGGATCGGGGTTCGACCGGTTTTGAAAAGAGAAGCAAAAAATCAAGGATAAAGCAGCATATCTTTCACCATTCACCACTTTTCACCATAAAGTTCCCAAGTTTTGGATTTGAGAGCCCAAATTTACTATAATGTTCTAACAAATATACTCGGTAAAAACTAAAAAGAACAGACGAGAACCTACTAGACTGCCCCTTTTGCATTCTATATAGCCACTGTGCTCCGTCAATTCTCCATGCCACGTTGAGCAATCAATCAATTGATCTGAAACAAAATCTGCTCCATCACTTCTTCCAAGCTTCAATCAATTGATCTCTCATCAGAACTATGTCGTTGATTCCAAGTTTCTCCGGAATCAACGCGGGAGCACCGCCTTGGACCTGTTTACAGCTATGGATGCTTGGGATCCATTTAGGGATTTCCCTCTCAATCTGCCCTCATCGTCTCTAGTTCCCGGGGGAGAATACGTCGGCATGCTCCAGATCAGTGGGAAGAGGCACGCTGAGAGGGAGGCGAGGAGTTGGCATCATGGCGGGGGGAGCTGGGTTCGAGGCGACGGCCAGGGAGCAGCGTCGCTGTACGGGAGAGGCGCCAATCGACAGCGACGAAAGGAGGAGGAGATTTGGGAGGATGTCGATCGACGACGACTACTTCTTGGCTGCTTTGCTCCATCGCTCGACTCGGCGGAAGGGAAGGGCGAACTTGGATTTAGGGTTACAAAAAATGTCGTCGTTTTATCACTAGCCAGTAGTTGGATAGTCTGGTCTGACCCCGACTTTGACAGACTTTGATCGATTGTCGGCTAGCTCAGAATATGGCTGGCGCTGGTCCCTTTTGTGCCCGGTTCCGACACAACCCGGTCGGACCGGCAGGTTAGAGTCGGGTTTGACAACCTTGGTTTAGGGTAACATCTTTGTCCGGCCCGAACTTTTTGTTTATTTAATATCTTGGCCAATTTTTTTACAATATAACATCATAGTCTAAACTATTACTGAACTTTACTTATATTGTTGGCCGTTACGTTTGGCTGTCAACAATGTTGCCTACCAGTCAACCTACCTTATCACTATTTAATCAATATAAAAATACTTTAAAAATCCTAATTTGTAAATATTTTGTAATTTTGAGTTATTATAATTTAAATTATAAAGTGATTAACAACAACAACAAAAAAAACCAACCATCCTGGGCTCCCAAATCCTTCTTCCCCGATATCCGACCTTCCCCCTCCTCTCGACCACCGTTCAAATTAGCGGCAACAACCAAAAGGGTCTCTTGGAAAATCAGAGAAACATTGATTCCTCCAAATCCAAGTGGTGGAAATGGGAAGGCTCCGGATACTATAACAACACCAATACTGTTGTTATGGTGACAACAAGGCTAAAAGAGTAAACTGACATAATATCTACCCAATAAGAAAATTAATTAAAATACATTTATCAATCCCTACTTATCAAATCGCGTTTCTTCTCTCATCCCGCCTCGAATTTTGCTCTGCCAGTCCGGCAACTCCGCCGATCTCTCCCCATCATAGCTCTATCACAATGGCAGCGGCGGCTGCTGACTAGTTTTCCGACCGAATCTCGTTTCTCCTCCGACTCCTCCGCCCCGCTTCTTCCTTGCCGGCGCCGGGAAATAGACTCTGCAATTTCTTCTCGTCGATGGCCTCCTCTGTTTTAGATCTCGTGACGCTGGCGCCTCTCATCGTCATTGACCTACACGCCCAACGCCGACAACGTCGCTGCGGGGAGGATTTGCTTCTCTCATGGCGGTTGGAAGGAGTTAGTTTTGGTGTTGGAACATCCGCTGATTGGAGGGAACCGACGAAGTCGCAGGCGGGCCGTAAGATGAAGATTCTGCCATACAAGGAAAGGAACGGCCCAGTTCCTGATGGGGAGTTTCACGCCGGAATCAATTTATGTTATTAGCTATCTTAATTATGATCAGGTAGCATACGATGCTGAGGATGGTTGGTATTAGCTAGTTTTAATCGTTACTCCCTTAGTGTTCATTGTTTGTAAACTTCTTACTTTGTCATTTTTGGAAATGGTTGGTATTAGCTAGCTTTAATCGTTACTCCTTTAGTGTTCATTGTTTGTAAACTTCTTACTTTGTCATTTTTGGGATTTGGGTTTTCTGGTGTGATTGCTAATTGGATGCGTAAGCCGGTCTCTTAGTTAATGCATTTCAGCCGTACAAATCTTTGTATATGTTCCAGTAACAAATATCTTATATTGTTGTTGCTTTGCGAGCACACTAGAAACCCCCTAATACAAACCACAAACACGGTAAAGCAAACCAAACACGTCCTAATGCAGACCACAAATATATTAAAACAAACCAGAAACCTCGCAAACCAAACCACAAAAGTTTCGAAAGCACACTAGAAACTTCTTAATGCAACCAGAAACCTCCTAATGCATACCACAAATCTCTTAAAACAAACTAGAAACCTCACAAAGCAAACCACAGAATTTTCAAAAACACACCAGAAACCTCATAATGCAAATCACAAACACGATAAAGCAAACCACAAAAACAAACCAGAAACGTCCTAATGCAGACCAAAAATCTATTAAAACAAACCAGAAACCCCGCAAAGCAAACCACAGAATTTTAAAAAACACACCAGAAACCTCATAATGCAAACCAGAAACACGATAAAGCAAACCACAAAAACAAACCAGAAACGTACTAATGCAGACCAAACATCTATTAAAACAAACCAGAAACCCCGCAAAGCAAACCAAAGAATTTTAAAAAACACACCAGAAACCTCATAATGCAAACCACAAACACGATAAAGCAAACCACAAAAACAAACCAAAAACGTCCTAATGCAGACAAAAAATCTATTAAAACAAATCAGAAATCCCGCAAAGCAAACCACAAATTTTTTGAAAGCAAACCAGAAACTTCTCAATGCAAACCACAAACACGATAAAGCAAACCAGAAACTTCTTAATGCAAACCACAGAGATGATAAACCAAACCACAAAAGGCATACAAAAATACGAGAAACCAAACCATAAATCTCACAATGCAGACCATAACATCCGCTGGTCGTTGACCGTTGACCGGTCAACGAACTTCGTTGACCGTACTCCGATGACCGTCAGTGAGCAGATTCCGACGCCGATAGGCATATTCCGGCCCCGATGACTATATTCCGACGCCGGTGAGCATATTCCGGCGACTGTGAGCATATTCCGGCGACAAAATAGCATATTCCAGTGACCGCCAACCAGATTCCGGCGACCAAAATTTTGGACCGAAAATAAAAAATATATGTTATTTAATTTATTATTATTATTATTTGAATATATTTTTCATAATGACAATTATACCCCTGCTTTGATTTTATACTAGGTCAACTCATCTAATAAAAAGTCATCACAATCCTAACTTCCTATTGGTTGAAGACTAGTGTTATTACAATAACAACACAAGGGGTGTTGTTATAGTATCTAGTCCCAAATGGAAACGCAATTATGCACATTGGAGGCATGCATATGTTTGTCCTAAAACAATAAACAAGTATTTTTTATTCAACCGTACTACGTACAGAGCATAAGTCCGGTTGGATCTGCCGGTGCTCGAAATAAAATATCAACAACGTGTATTTTTATTCAACCGTACTATGTACAGAGGCATTAGTCCGGTCGGATCCTTAGTCCTCACACACGTACACTATAAATTAATCCCAATCCAAGCCAAGGGAATACCTACACTACATACTCACCCACTTAATTTCTTTGCCAGACTGTATCCGGGGGAAAAAAGGCAGCAATAAATGGAAAGTATTAAGGCTATATTTTCCCTGTTACATTAACTATACTCCTATGGAGGTTTAGTGAGAGCTCCAGATCTACAACTATGGCTATGACTACATTTGCAGAGGAAAATGTAAAAATAAGAGAATAAAATTTGACAATAGGTTATCTGGTGTGATTTTGGCGAACCCTTTCTCCGTTATCTTCACCTCCTATCTATAGCCACCAGAAGTAACTGCCTCGAGAAACTGCTCTGCTGACGTGGAGTGGTGGTTACCCTCTCAACTGCTTCAATTATGCCTACCATTGGTGGTTGTATCTTCTTCAGTCTTGGTCCCCTCACCTTGATAGTTATGCTAGTTGAGAAAAATGAAGAAGGCGTGAAGACACCCTTGCTACATGTGTGTGTGTTCATCGCACGGGATATGACCCAGTGGCCGTGTCTCTTGCTGTTGATGGCCCGAATCCTAACATTGCACCCCTCGTGATGATTACGACATCTGACTATGAGCCTTTTGGTGTTGGAATGAGTTGTGTGCCATTCAAAATGTCGAGTCATTGCTTCAGTACCAATGGCGTGCCGCACCTCCTTCTTCGAGCCAAATTGTTGGCTCTTCATAAACCCAGTGAGTGGACCCCATACTGGAACCTCTGGCGGCTCCATGTCGCTGTCCACCATCCAATTGTCGTCTGGAATGTGATTGTAGTAGGGGACTGGTACACGGTCACGAGCCACCTCATCATCATTATCTGAGTCTGACTCTGACTCTGGTCTTGAATCATCAACACCTTAAGAGGGTCGGAGCTGTCTGCACTGACATTGTTCTCTCCTTCTTCATCGGAGGGGTCAGTACCTGGTGCTGGCAGGGCAGCTTCCATCTGATCCAGCTCATGAAAGACACCTTCATCAGCTCCATAATGATAATTGTGAAAACTGCCGCTTCCTGATTGGAAGTTGTACTAAGGCAGCTCATGAAAGACACGACCGAGGTGCTGTACGCGGTAGCATGTTATTTCAGAGCTAAGCTGAGGTAATGAGCCTTTTTCGTACCCGTCACTAGCCTCTAGTAGAGGTGGTTGTTATAGAAGGGATAAAGGGCAATCAATAGTCCAGGACGACGAATTCCTTGAAGTGATTATGAGCTAAACATGTTCGTATTGAGAATTGCGGTGGGTTATTGAACTAGAGCATCCCTGGGATTAATATATATGACAGTTTTGGACTTTTGTGCATGGGAGAGGAAACGTACCCTTGGGGACAATTGAGAGAGGAAACTGATCTCTCTTTCAAGGAAGGAAATTTGCTGGGTGTTGGACCTGAAATATATGACGCTGAAGGACTCCTAAGCGACGCCGTTTTCCCTCAGAAGCAGTTGATGAGCTTAGTAGAGATGACGTCGTTTTAGTTAGCGCCACTCTGATTTTTCGTTTTTACTGTATATGCTTAGGTGTCATTCTTTCATTTGTAGATAGCTTTATTTCGTTTGTTACCGTTGTAAATTACCCTCTGGTAACTCTCTGTTCCCTTCGTGAAGAAGTAGACAGAGTTGGATGATATATATACAGGCTAAGGCCACCAAAGACCCTTGTGGGTTCTTTTCCAAATCTGGTTTATTGCAAAGTTTCACATGGTATCAAAGTCTGGTTCTCATAATTAGGGTTTCCTTCACCCGCATTCTTCTCCCTCTCCTACCTCTCTTACTAAGCTATGGCGACTGCTGCTGCAGATAACTCTTCTTCTACAAATTCAGGAACCATTCTCACCATCGCTCCTACTATCACTAGCCCGTATTACATTAACCCTAATGAATCACTCGATATCCCCATCAAGCTTGTTGGTGCTTCTGACTACAACCTTTGGAGTGGGACAGTTCGCGTTGCCTTGAAAGTAAGAACAAACTGGGCTTCATCAATGGGTCGATTCCAACACCTGATGCACAAGCAGACTCCTATCCTGCGTGGGAACAAAGCAACACCTCAGTGTTGTTCATGATTTTGGGATCTGTCGACCCAACCCTTGTCGATGCTGTCTCTACCATTGAAAATGCACAACGTCTTTGGGAAGACCTGAAGCAAAGGTTTGGACAGGCTGACAGCATCAGGATCTGTGATCTACAGACCGCCTTATACTCTTTGAAACAAGGTAAGAGATATGTAAACCAATTCTATTCTGAGTTGAAAGGATACTGGGAGGAATTAGGTCAATTCCTATCCATACCTACCTGTGTTTGTGGAGGAATTGTTAACCCTGTGTCTCCCTGCATCACTGACACCACCATAAGAAAGTACAGGGAGAATGAGTCTGTGATGAGATTCATGAAGGGTTTGAATGATTCTTACGAAGGAGCCAACCCACGATGTTTATGGCTGTGGTCGCTGTACTTTGGAGGATCTGGCGTTCTCGTAACTGGGTTGTCTTTGAGGGCAAACAGTTTGGGATATCGGCCTTGATGAGGCAGTTGAATCAGCAGTTTCAGGAATGGGTCCAGTTTCCAATTGACTAGGGGCCGCTTAGGGTTGATCCGGTGCCTCATACTTCGGGTCCTAGTCGAACGGATGTGGTGATATGTATGTGGGATGGGGCTACCAGAGATCTCACTCGGCAGGGGGGATGGTGGTGCTAACTCCAGACTGTGAGCTTCTGGTGGCTGCGGGGGCTCAGTTCCCTTGCATTGATGACCCTATGGTGGTCGAGTTGTTGGCCCTGCGGGAGGCTGTCTGTTGGTGTCTGGCAAGTGGGTTCACGGAAGTTCGATTTGAAGGGGATGCTCAGGTAATCATTGATAAGATCAATCGGGCGCAGATCATCGATAACCGGATGGAGGCTATTCTTGAAGAACTAGTAAAACATTTTGCCTTGCATTCGGGACTTAGTGTTCGATTTGTAGGTCGGCGTAGCAATAGGGTAGCCGATTTGGTGGCTAGAAAGGCCCTCTCTTTGTCGCCGACTATGATTCTTTCTTTTGATTTCCAGACCTGGCTGATTTCTAGGATGTAACTACCTCATTATGAATTAATATATAATTATCTTTTGTAAAAAAAAAAAAATTATGATGAGTCCCTTACCACCTACGGAGACAGCCTTCCATTATGCAATTCAGCATGAGAGACAACTTGCTAAGCCAAACCCTGAGTCTCAAGTTGAATATGTGGCTTTGCTTGATGCAAATCAAGCTAAAGGGAAGGAAGCTCCCAAGGGTTCCTTGTTTTGCCGTTATTGTAAGAAGGACAACCACGTCATAGCTGATTGTTATAGACTGAAGAGGAAGAACTTTTTCAAGGAATCAGGAGGGCCTTCTGGATTTGCAGGACCACTACAAGGTGCTGAAGGAAATGAGATTCTGCCCTTACCTGAGACAAGGAGTGCTCGAGAAACTGGAGATGGGTACACCAATGTGAGGGTTTCTGCTAAGGATTTGAGCAGGATTCAGAAGCTGTTTAGTCAGCTCAGCCCTCCTGCCTCACCTACTTCACCTGGATCTTTAGGATGACATCATCAGCAGAACCAACCCATGGTGAACTCAGTTACTAGGCACTTAACTGTCAGCCCACATTATGCAGGTAAATACACACTGAGCTCATATTCCAATAAGCAACCAATGGATCTTGTCAATGTGTGGTTCTTGGATACAGGAGAAACTGATCATGTAGATTGTTCATTGAATCTGTTTGAGTCTTTTATACCAATTCAGAATGCTTCTATAACATTTGCTAATGGTTCTACAACTCCTGCCACTTACTTTGGAACTGTTAGATTATCAACCAAACTTATTCTTCATGAAGTTCTGTTTGTACCATCATTCTCTTTCAATCTGGTTTCTGTCAGCAGAATTACCAAAACCATTCCCATTTCACTCACTTTTAAATCCAACATATGTGATATTCAGGACCTGCTCACCCAGAAGAAGATTGGTTTTTCCCAAATGAGTAGAGGTCTTTACCAAATCACTAGCTCACCAGAAGAGGAACCATCCATTCTTGTGAATTCCATCAAGACACCAAACTTTACACCTCAATCCTTTGATCTGTGGCATTGGAGACTTGGACACCCTTCTTTATTCAGAACCAAGAAATTACAAAAGTCAATTCCTAGTATAGATATAGAAGACATACTTCATTGTGATGTTTGTCATTTATCAAAACAGAAACGTCTCCCTTTTTCTTCAAGCCTTTCTATGGCAGAGAATGTTTTTGATCTTATTAATGTAGACATTTGGGGCCCTTTGGCTATTACTAGTTACATTGGATACCAGTATTTTCTCACCATTGTGGATGATATATCTAGATGTGTTTGGGTCTACCTGATGAAACACAAGAGTGAAGCTAGGCAGCTCCTTCAAGACTTCTGTATCATGATAAAAAATCAGTATGATGCTAGTGTTAAAACTGTTAGATCTGATCAAGGAGCCGAGTTTCACACTCCTGACTTCTACTCCCTCCATGGCATCACTCATCAGATCTCATATTTGTAAACCCCTTAACAAAACTCTAGGGTAGAAAGAAAACATCAAGACATCTTAAATGTAGCTAGATCACTCAAGTTTCAATCAGACATGCCACTGAAATTGTGGTCTAATTTAGTGATTCATTCAGTCTACTTGATCAATAGATTACCCACAGTTGCCTTAAAGAACAAAACACCATATGAAATCCTATATGGGAAACCCACCAGACCTTTCTCAACTTAAGGTTTTTGGGTATTTATGCTATGCTAGCACACTTGGACATGGCGGAACAAAGTTCTCTCCTAGAGCTAAGGAGTGTGTTTTCCTAGGATTCAAACATGGGATCAAGGGATACAAGTTGTTTGATCTAACTGATTAGAAGGTGTTCTATTCTAGAGATGTCATATTCCATGAATACGTTATTTCATCCCTTGAATCTCAGATTCACCCATCCACTACTTCCAATCCTTCCCATTCGCCTTCTTTGTCCCAACCAATTTTCTTCGACACAAGCACTTCCATTCCACCCTCTCAAAATACCACACTGAACCCTGACACACCAGAAACTGGTGTCATTCTAGACACAAACCTGGATGAACCTGAACCTACCTCTCCAATTCCTTCTCCTTCTCCTTCTTCCCCTCCTATGAGTGCATCTCCTACCAACCCTACTCCTTCTCCTAAAATTCAAGTTCCCCAGTCACCAGCTTCTTCTTCTTGTGTTCCAATTGCCATTCGAAAAGCTCCTAGAGTCCCTGTCAAACCAGTCAGGTTCAATGACTTTGTTATGCATGTTGATTCACACATTGACAAATAGAGATATCCATTGGCTGCTTGCTTATCTTTTGGCCAGTTGTCACCTGGTTATAGGAAATTTGTTTGTGCAGTGGAAACCACAATTATTCCTAAGACATTTGCAGAAGCTGTCCAATATCAATGTTGGAGAGATTCCATGAATGCAGAATTGAGAGCTTTATCTGCAAACCACACCTGGGATGTGGTTTCTTGTCCTGTTGGGAAGAGATCAATTGGTTGTAAATGGGTGTTCACCATCAAATTCAATCCTGATGGTTCCATAAAATGATATAAAGCCAGGCTAGTGGCAAAGGGTTTACACAGATATATGGAGTTGACTTTCTTGACACATACTCTCCCGTGGCCAAACTAAATTCAGTGAAGACCCTTCTTGCTCTACCTGCTGCAAAGGATTGGGAGTTACACCAATTGGATGTCAGTAACGCTTTCCTTCATGGAGACCTTACAAAAGAGGTGTATATGGATCTTCCCCCCAGGTATTTCTGCTTCTGGATGCGTTTGCAGACTTAGGAAGTCCTTATATGGCCTAAAGCAAGCTTCTAGGCAGTGGTTTGCCAAACTTACCTCTGCATTAGTAGGATTTGGTTATCACCAGTCCCACAGTGACTATTCCATGCTCATCCACAAGACTGAAACTGGCATCACTGTCCTTGTGTATGTCGACGACATCATCATTGCAGGAGATGATGTCCAAGCCATCTCAACACTTAAGCAGTTCCTTCATTCCCAGTTCAAAATTCGTGATCTCGGCCCTCTCCACTACTTATTAGGCCTTGAGATTACTCGATCAAAGGGGGGATGCATATCTGTCAGAAGAAATATTGTACTGATCTTTTGGAGGATACTGGATATGATGACTGCAAGCCTGTGATATCCACAATAGACATGAAGACTCGATTGTCTGCTAATGATGGTCCTCTCCTTGAAGATGGTACTTTATTTAGGAAGATCCTTGGACGATTACATTACCTCACCATTACTCGTCCAGACCTTACCTTCACTGTCCAGCAGTTGTGTCAGTACCAATCTTCTCCTACCACTACACACTTACAACTTGTTTATAGGGTGCTGAATACTTGAAGAACGCACTTAGAAAAGGTTTATTCTATCCTTCCCAGTCTGATTTACAATTATGGGGATACAGTGACTCGAATTGGGCTACATGCCCAGACACAAGACGATCTACAACGGGTTACTGCATCTCCCTTGGTAAGTCACTCATCATTTGGAAATCGAAGAAACAGGGGATTGTTCCTCGTTCCTCCTCTAAAGTCGAGTACCAAGCCCTTGCTCAGCTTACATGTGAGGTTATTTGGGTGAAAAGACTTCTACAAGAGCTACACATTGAACATCCAAAGCCTGTGAAGTCTTCCGTGACAATCGCTCTGCTATCTACATCGTCGAGAATCCTGTGTTTCATGAACAAACGAAACACATCGAAGTCGATTGTCACGTGGTAAGACAATTTTTTCAGTCCAAATTAATTTCTCTCAGCCATATGGAAATAGAACATCAAGTTGCAGATATGTTTACGAAAGGGCTGAGCCAACATCGTCTTCAATTTCTATTATCCAAGTTGAACATACATGATATGTATGCGTCAGCTTGAAGAGGCATATTGGAGAAGAAGATGCTGGGTGTTGGACCTGAAATCCGTGACGCTGAAGGACTCCTAAGCTACACCGTTTTCCCTTAGAAGCAGTTGATGAGATGAGTAGAGATGACGTCGTTTTAGTTAGCGCCACTCTGATTTTCCATTTTTAGTGTATATGCTTAGGTGTCATTCTTTCATTTGTAGATAGCTTTATTTCGTCTGTTACCGTTGTAAATTACCCTCTGGTAACTCTCTGTTTCCTTCATGAAGAAGTAGACAGAGTTGGATGATATATATACAGGCTAAGGCCACCAAAGACCCTTGCGGGTTCTTTTCCAAATCTGGTCCATTGCAAAGTTTCACACCCGGAAATAGGAGATATATGGGCGGCACAAGCAAAACAATTGAGGAAGGTAAATGGAATGGCATTGCCTTGGTGGAGGTTGATGGTCACAAGAAACCAGGCAAGGGATACGATCGATCAGTTGTAGAGGATGTGAGATGGATGGACATGTAAACAACTTTTGGAAGCACACAGAGGAATGTAGCTTGCATGCATGGTTCAAGTAAGGAGAGATGACCCTAAGTCGTTCAACTCTCGGATGGTGGTTAGTTCAAGTCAATCGACTTGATCCTAAGGTGAGTGTAAAGGGGGTAAATTCTACGTCTTATATATTATTTTAAGTATTACGATCTTAAGTATGTTAGAGAAGTGGTTACCGTTGCTTGATTATGTTTATGCTTGATTATATGTGCTTTGTTTGAGCTATGATTTGAAGTGAACGTGTGTTATTTAAAGCTTTACGTAATGAGTGATTGTTAAAGTTTAAGAAACAACTTCTTTTTAAGAAGTACTTCACCTTCAAGAAGGTGAAATCATTTTAAGAGTTTTTAGTTACTAGCGCCAGTCCGTTGCCATTTGAGATTTTGAGATAGAGTAACAATTATGCTCTTGAGACTTTAAAGATGAGCAGCAGTTATGCTCTTGAGAATCGTGGTGAAGAGCTACCACGATAAGTTTAAGATGTTAGGGGGATGAATCGTTAAGACTCCCCTAACTAAGTTTAAGGAAAGCCTGGATGACTTCTCATATGTATGAGTTGGCAACCGGACTAGCTAGTGAGGGATCCCCGTGTCAGTTTAGTATTTAAGTTGAATTTTGAGCTTTAAGAATGGAGAGTAACAGTAGCTCCCATACAGCTTTAAGAGTTAAGATTTTTAAGAGTGGAAGTACAAACAACTTCCACCAGTTTAAGTTGAGTGCCTTAAGTAAAGTATTCAAGTACTAGAGATTTTAAACCTAAGGGCGCTGACTGACCACATCTCACTCACCAGGCCTTAGTAAAGGAATGAGTGAGAACCAGACGATACCAACTAGTTAGAGGAGTAGTTAGAGAGCAACAAGACCGAGAGAAACAGTTTGAGAGATGCTGCTAGAGGAGAACGATACGATCGTCTTGGAGGATGTCCAGTGAGAGTTTCCTACGAGAAGCAACAGTTGAGGCTAGTTAGTTATTACGTTTTATGATTATGAGTATAGACTGGAGATCAGTTTGGGATTTTAAAGTTTGAGTTTAATTCGCCCACGTGTTATGAAAAAAAAAAATTCCGCTGCAGTTTAAGCTTGAGTGTTTTAATTTTCAAGGTCATTTTAATAAAACTAGTGCTCGGTCGAGCTAGGCGGTTACATGGAGTATCCACCTCAGGGGAACCAGAGTGAGAAGGCGTGGCGGAAGATTTGGAGACTCCGGTCCTGGATCGGATATGATGTTTTATGTGGCTGGTGTAGCTAAGGCGGATTGCTACCAATGCTCTCCGCTACTCGAGGAAGTGCGTGGTCTCCCCTTCTTTCCAAAGTTGCTCGGACTTCCTGAAGACAATCATCCACCTTTTGGGAGAGTGTCTGTCAGCTATGTTCTTTTGGTCTCGATGTGTACCTCAGGTGGAGCAGCTAGCCTTCTTCTCGAGCAATCAGGAGGAGTGGTTTAACAACAATATCCTCAAGGAAGACGAATTAATCTCGGGTATGATGTGGAATGCTTTCTTCAGTGTTGCAACTTGGTTAATTTAGAAGAACAGGTGCACATGCTACTTTCAGGGAGTGAACAAGGCTCTTTCCGCCTCGTCGCTTGTGCACTCAATCCACCACAAAGCCCTGCTTTGGCACAAGGCGTGACATGCTCCGAGATTGGTGGTTGGAAAAGCTAGCATTTACGACACTCGCACGACAGATAAGATTTAGTGCACGCGCCGTAACAGGGATGGTTGAAGCTCAATATCATCGGGGCCTCGGCTAGGAATCCGGGGAGTGCAAGAGCGGGTGGTGTGATTCGTGATGACTAAGGGAGATGGGTGGCTGCCTTTGTGGGGAAGATTGGCGAAGCCTAGACTGCTCTTGCAGAGCTATGGGCCTTCTACCACGGCTTAAATCTAGAGTGGAAACATCATTGTGAAAGCCTTATCATTGAAACTGATTCGCAATTAGTCGTTCAGTTGATTCACAACAGACAGGATTCGGTGCATCCTTATGCTTCTCTGCTAAAAGAAATCCGGAGGAAGTTGTCACAAGGATGGTTGGTTAACATTGTTCATACATACCGAGAAGGGAATAGTGCCGTAGACTGGCTCTCGGAGCACAGTCTCGTCTATCCCTACAATAAGCATGGACTTGTTAATCCCCGATCAGGAGTAATTTTGATTCTTCGGGATGATATTTGTGGGGTCTCTTTTGAGCGCCGAGTTGTGACCCATCTTTGTCCCCTTTATAATCCCCCTTTCCTTTTCTATTTCTTGGCCTCAGCCTCTGTATAAAGCAAACAAACAAAAAAAATCACAAGTTTCCAGCTTCTTACTCAAGTATGTATATATAGCACGACCATGATTCATCAATAGAGGTGTCAAAACAGATACCGACCTGAGTAACCCACTCGATCAACCGGACCTGCTACTAGACAGCAATCCCAATTGGACTAAAAGTCAACGACCCACAACCCAATTAACCCGTAACGGGACTAACCTGCAACCTGATTGACCCGCAACCTGATTAAACATGTAACCTGATTGACCCAAACCTGATTAACACAAACCCGCCCGATTGACCTGAATAATAAGAATATTATACAATATATAGTCTTTCAAAATAAAGTTTTTCGTTCTAAACCTAAGTAAACCATTTTTCCATTTCGTAAAGGGAAGTTCAAAATATGAAATTCACTTGAAATTATATTTTTTTCATTACAAAAATTAAAACATGAATTTCACTTGAACATTAATTTCTTTAACAAAACTACAAAATGCTAAATAAGAAATATAAAATCAACACAATGCCAATGTTGATAATGAATAGTTAACAATTGAGACCGTGTATAACATTAATATAGTAATATATACTAAAATTCTTGTTAATATAAATATAGTAAAGCAATGGATTTGATAATTTTATTATTTTAGAAAGAAAGAAGAGAAATTTGGTTCTCTCAAATTTTGGGAAAATAAAGAAAGAGAAATTTGGTGCTTTTGATTTATGGGAAGAGAAAGAAGTGGAAAATAATTTCATCTTCTTTGAAATCCTCGTTTGTCATTTCATGCGCTAATTAAAATTGATTACATAATAAAAATTCTAAAGTTTTCACCGATTATGTGTAGTCCATTCATTTGATTGTTTATGAACTTTAGACAGTTGCTCACCGATTATGATTTTTTTGGTCATTTTGATGTATATGTATTATGTCTCACGTCAGGAGAAACAAATACTGGCTAAAAGACCGTGGTTTTGTTTTTTTTATCCCATTTATGCTGTCTTTGTCATCAAAGTTCTTGTGTAATGTAAGTTTTCATTTCAACCACGGACAACTAAATGGTTGCATTATTAAATATGCAAGTCATGAACGATTTGTTATTGTACCGAACAATGCACACCAAACCAAACCGACCTTTGGATCGGATTATTACGAACCTAATAATAATATGGCTAATCAAATAAATTTTATAAATACTATAAAAATGAATCGAATTAACATTTGAATCGGGGCAAAATAAAATTCAAAACTACCGTTGCTTTGACTTTTGTATTTGCATGTATGTGACATTTGTTTGTTTTGTATTTGCATGTATGCGATATTTGTTTGTTTTGTTTTGCAGGGGTTATTACCGTTGCTTTAACTTTTGACGCAATCACGATTGTTTAGCTCTCTTAGGCACGGATACTCTTAAGGAAGTAGTATTCTTTTTCTCTCTAGCTATCCGGTTCACTCTCGTATTATTTTTGCTCTTTGGAGCTTTAATAGAGCTGCCCACTTTGTGTCAAAACAAGTTCCTTCATCGGGAGTACGTTTGCATACGAATTACAGTTCTTTATCATTGTTTGTTTGTAAATTTGTTGTCCGGCCATGTCTTGGGCTGATCTCGGATAAAAAAAATCAAATCCAATCCGTCCACTTCTAATATCCAATTAAACCAATCTATTTAAATACATTCCATTTGATCAAAATCAATTGCATTTGTGAATTTATTGCATACAAACTACCATTCTTTATTATTAAAATTCATTTAATTCATAAATCCACCAATCCATAAATTCAATATACTCCACCGCTATTTATAATCTTTCCACTGGCAACTACTAATTTGAAGTTGTGGTAGCTACCCTCTTGTTATCTTCTCCCTGAGGAGTAGGGACTCTTGGGAAATCAGAGAAACATAGGATTCCTCCGAATCCAAGTAGTGGAAACAGGAACGCAATTTCAATATTGGAGGCTTGCATATATTTGTCCTCAACGAGTATTTTTCATTCCACCGTACTATGTAGAGATACTAGTCCGGTTGGATTTGCCGTCGGTACTCGAAATAAAATCTCCACAAGCATTTTTTATTAAACTGTACTATGTACGTGATGGCAATGGGGCGGGCGGGTACCTCAATTCCTATGCCCGTCCAATGCTACTACGGGTCGGGGCAGGTAAAATCCGCGCGGGTACGGGACGGGGCAGGGTCGACCCACTTTTACATGTTGTTAAAAAAAATACAAGTAAATTTTACGTTTTACAATAAAACGTAGGGAAAAACACTTTAAGAATGAAAAATATTGATAATAGAATGGATAATTGAGCCTAACAAGTTGAAAGATCGACTCTAACTAGTTGAAGAAAAGTCAAAATAGGAGAAATATGTATAGATATTGTAAGAAATTGAGATAAAATAAGTCTAGAACGGGGCGGGGAGGGGCAGGGCGGGTCGGAACTCGGAAGTATATACCCATGCCTCGCTCCACGCTACTACGGGTCGGATAATACCCGCGGGGCGAGTTGAAATTGCCATCAGCATTACTTAATTTCTTCGCAGGACACTATATCTGGGGAAAAAAAGGCAGCAATCAATGGGAAGTATTATTAAGGCTATATTTTCCCTGTTGGTTCTTATTTGCGCTTTTGCATCCCTCCAGCATTTGGATGCGGATTTCCACAACGACAACAATAGACAGACGATCACCACTGTGAACAAGAAGCTGTTGTCTTATAATTCTACAGGTAACTTCTTTCCAAGAACTCTCATTAATTACTTGAGCCATAGAGACGAAATTCGATTTAAAATGGTGGGTTGATATCAAAATTTTATTCCATTTGCATGGTGCATGGTGGATCAATATGAAAATTTTATTCCATCTTAATTTCAAAAATAGTTTTTTGGTTTTGGTTGTAATTTTCAACGAGAAGAATCAACAGATGATCACCATCGCCGCCACCAGGAAGTTGCTTGGGGTGGATTGGGACACGTTTTCCTCCTTTGACTCTATCTCCTCTTTCTGAGGGAAAATAGTATTTTTTTTATAGGCTAACAAATTAAAAGAACCACTGAAGGCCATGAAACTGTCACAAACAAACAAGTTTATGAATTACCATTATGTTTACTTCTAAAAAAAGTTTACCATTTTGTTGTTTTTGTCGATGCTTTTTTAGTTGTTGTCCATTCTCACTTGTGGGTTATTGAGAGTAGTTTTAAATTACAACGTATATCATTCTTACTTAAATCTTTCCCTTATATTTTTGGTCAATTTGTTTTCCTGAACTTTATTCATAATGTGTAGAATTTGATGATGCGGAATTGAAATAGAACACAGAACAACGAATTTTACGTGGTATCCTCGAACGATTGATTGATCGAGACTAATCCACGGTGAGCTCGGAAGAGCTCACGGCTGACGTTTTATTATTTGAGGACTACATCTTGACGGCTTGTTTACGACAATCTCGTAGCTAAGCTTATATAGATCGATGTAGGGTTAAAACCCTAATGACAACCAAGTTTCCTTCTTTGACAAGGACAAGGAAACAAGGGACTTTGAGGACAAGGAATTAATTATTTTTGACTAAATAATTAATATCCTCAACACTCCCCCTCAAGCGAAGACATGAGTGACAAGAATGTCGAGCTTGACAAAGGAAATGTGACGAACAAGCATGACAAGCTTGAACAACATAACTCGAGATGAATAAAACCACTCGGACGAGGTTGATTTGGAGACGACTGACTCTCTCCATTGAACAACTTGACGAAGACGGTTGAATGCATCTTCTTGAACGTCGTGATGGAGACGGTTGACTGCGTCTCTTGAACGACTTGACGGAGACAGTTGACTGCATCTCTCCGTATGATATGGTGGAGATGGTTGACTGCATCTCCTGAACAACTTGACTCCCTATTCTCCCCCTCAAGCTGACGCATGAACGATGTGAATGCCCAGCTTGAAAGTTAGAATGGTGATGACTCAACATTGACCGATGTTGAACGCGGAGGGGACGATCGCTTCTTTGATCGTGATTGCCTCGCGTTGAACTTCTTTGTTGACGAAAGTCGTATCTCCCCAACACTAGCTACTGAAGGGACGACCACTGCAGATCGCTACTGTCTTCAATGCCATGACTTTAATCGATGTTGGTGAAGATTTGACAGCTTACTGCCGGACTGTGAAGAGACTCGTTTGTAACGCCGGAACAAACTCCAAACTGTGGCTGCCTTTGACTGAACAATGCTCGATGATGATGGAAAAGAGCAAGTACAGGACTGATGCCAACTGAAAAACCACTTTAATTTCTTTCCTCCACCGCCAACACAACTACACATTACACAAGGCCGGAAAGTATGATAAGTAAGTTACCATAAGGGCTCATTTTAGTGAGACCCAACCTGGTGAAGCCCATTCGTGGTTAAGACGTAAGAGATGAAGGCCCGAAAGGAGGGGAACCCTTCTCCTACTCTTTTACGAAACCGACAACAGAGAAGGTACTCTGATGGCCGACACGGTTGCGGCGAACTATGGGCAACGACAAGGGCGCGCGGACGAGATCGACGATGGCGATGGTCGGCGGCCTGGATCTGGAGACGGTGGAGAGAGCAGAGAACCTGGCGATTTGCGACGATGATGACGACGACTGTGAGGAGTTCTGATGATGACGATGGCGCCCGAGATCTAGATCGAGGACCGACAGCAGAACTGGAATACGAAGGCAGAGACGGCACTTCGGAACGAGCCGACAATGACAACAACGCCTGTGACTGGTCGGAGATGATGACTTCGTCGCTCCGAGCTTACCAGTGGCCGTGACTGTACGACGGTGATGGCGTAAAGGACTTCACCATGGCTCGTTCGGATGGTGACTTGCGACGACGCCATGAAGACATATCTCAGCATCATAGAGACATAGACAATGACTTGAATCCCATAATCAAAACCTTAATCGTAGGTGTTGACCATGATGAACTGAACTTCGGAGGCGGGACAACGCCAACGAAAAGATGAACCACAATCAAGCAGCAGAGAGATAAACGGATGCGGCACCTTGACGTATTTCTGTGCAGACAGCGCAAAACAGAAAACTCATGGTCAGCTGCTACTGGCTCTCGCTTGTTGTTGGATGAACGAAGGAACGAAACGGATGCTAGTCTCATGACGTCGAATGCCACCAGCAACTTCTTGTTGATTGTTGTAAGGGGTGGAGTCTTCGCACACCGTGAATGATTGGTGAAGACGGGGAGACAAAAGACAGAGACTACCGGAAGCTCAGAACCCTAAAAAAGGATCGAGTTTCGCTCTGATACCATGTAGAATTTGATGATGCGGAATTGAAATAGAACACAGAACAACGAATTTTACGTGGTATCCTCGAACGATTGATTGATCGAGACTAATCCACGGTGAGCTCGGAAGAGCTCACGGCTGACGTTTTATTATTTGAGGACTACATCTTGACGGCTTGCTTACGACAATCTCGTAGCTAAGCTTATATAGATCGATGTAGGGTTAAAACCCTAATGACAACCAAGTTTCCTTCTTTGACAAGGACAAGGAAACAAGGGACTTTGAGGACAAGGAATTAATTATTTTTGACTAAATAATTAATATCCTCAACATAATGTGACCAGCAGGGGTCCATTGTGGGGAAAGTAATTGTTGTAATTGTGATATATGGGGGGTCATGTACTTGCTGTTGTGGCGAACCGGGTTGTCATTTTACTCCTATTACTAGCTCGTCAACGACTAATGGAACCACCTGACGGTTCATTGCACGGTCAATATTGTTGTTATATAAGTGTTCTCTTTTTAAGGTTCGTATATTTATTTTCTTATAAATATTAAATTTGATATGCCCACATTATAATGAAGGAATGGACAGACAAGATAACTCTATTTCTATCGAGAAAACAAAAGACAACATCAATATAAGTAAAAATTGGAGACATGATGACTTGAGTATTGAGGATACAACCGGGTTTCTTTCATTTGAGAAGGAAATTTGTTCACTTTTGTTGTAGTTGTACCACCATAGTTAATATATAAAGAAGAAGTTGAGTTACTGTTGCCTAATCTTGCAAGTTGATTGTGCAATTATTATTACATTTTCATACCCAAATTTAATTTAATTACTACTTAGTTACTATGATATACATTTTACATTTTGTTACCCCAAATTTAATTTTAACGTAAAATTATTGAACAATTATGTTTTGTTATCTAAATTTTATGAGCTTTTCGTACCTACAATTTTTTTAAAATTTACATATTGGTTTAATGTTTAGATTTCACTTGAATCCATGAATCCAATCCCAATCCTTTTGAATCAATACATAAATCCAATCTACCATAACAAAAAATATAAATTTAGTTTGTACCATGCAAGATGTTGTATTACTCAACTGAAGGAGAAGATTCGACAATTTTATATTTGCTCATTGCGTGAAACATTAAATAAATGATAAAAGAGAAAAGACTCTAAAATATTGCAAGAGCGATTTTATAAACTCATTTAGTACATTTACGGGGTACTAAACAAATTTCTACTAACTACATACAACAAATTAGGCGACATCTACATAAACAAGTGTCAATAAATTTCTACGGTGAAAATGGTTGACTGTTGTATTGACGACCAGCTAAAAAAATTGGTCAAAACCTTTCCATCTACTTGCTTTTCGTTTCATTTTTCACTCGCCTTCCATAACTCTTTATTTATTTCTTTCTTTGCCTTCTTCGTCTAACCATAATTAATATACAACTTTTATGTATTCTAATCACAAGTATGAACGGGTCCATGCAACTTACCAACAGTCTAGAGAATTAATAATTGAACCATGAACCACTAACTTTTTCAGCTCAATGTCGAGTCCAAATAAAAATAAATAAATATGGTTATTACTTATTATATATTAATTATTTTCCACTATGAGATTTGAAGGCGTGAAATTTAAGCGAGTTCCAGTTTGTATTCATTTTGCTTCTTCCTAAAGTTTTTCTTTTTCACCCGAGCTAGAATTTTCGACAATTATATATGGAATGTTTGGCTAGGTATCTACACATATCAAATAATAATTTCCATTTTTCTATAAAAAAATACATCACCATAAAGGAATTAAGCCTCAAATATACAAATTACAGTTCAATACCTAAACTTAATAGATTTTTAGATTTATAACCTAAATTTATTTTTTTGGCACATAAGTCCCCAAAATATTGATTGAACATTACATTTTAGTATCTAAAATTTTTGTGTATGACATTTTGGTGCCTAAACTTTTGAAGTTCTACAAATATGTCTAATTTGTGTATGTTTAATTAAAAAACCCTGGAATAAATGGGTATCCATACCCAACTCATACACATTTAGATATGTAAGTACATATTCATACCCTATCCAAGCCCATATACAAACTTTCAAACCCATATATACGTCACCCATACCCTACCCATAATTAGTGGGTCTACTTGGGTTTAGGTAAATATCATTTATTAGCCAAATTTTTCAAAAACATTTAAATTGGATGTTGACCGCCATATATCTCTTCTCAGTTAATATCGTATTGTCAAGTCAATATTACTAACAAAACTGCTAATAAAAAAATTAAGTTTAGACTAATAATACAAACAAACACCATAACGGATCACTACATGCTCATATACCATCTCCGCCCCGCGACAAGGCACGGCATCGCCACCTAATTTAATATATATAAAAAAGAAGTTGAGTTTACTGTTGCCTAATATGGCAAGGTGATTGGACGACTATTATCTTTACATTTTCATACCCAAATTAAATTAAATTACAACTTAGTTATTATAATGTATATTTTACATTTTGATACCCCAAATTTAATTTTAATGTAAAATTATTGAACAATTATGTTTTGTTATCTAAATTTTATGAGATTTTCGTAACTATATTTTTTTAAAAATTTACATATTGGGTTAATGTTTAGATTTCACTTCAATCCATTAATCCAATCCGCCAATCCTTTTGAATCAATCCATGAATCCAATCTACCATAACAAAAATATCAATTTAGTTTGTACCATACAAGATGTTTTATCACTCAATTGTAGAAGAAGATTCTACTATTTTATATTTGCTCATTGCGTGAAACATTAGATAAATGATAAAGAGAGACGACTCTAAAATATTACAAGAGCGATTTTATAAACTCATTTAGTACATTTACGGGGTACTAAACAAACTTCTACTAACTACATGCAACAAAATAGGCGACATCTACATAAGCAAGTGTCAATAAATTGCTACGGTGAAAATGGTTGATTGTTGTATTGACGATCAGCTTAATGAATTGGTCAAAACCTTTCCATCATCTACTTGCTTTTCGTTTCATTTTTCACTCTCCTTCCATAACTCTTTATTTCTTTCTTTCTTTGCCTTCTTTGTCTAACCGTAATTAGTATACAATTTTTATGTATTTTAATCACAAGTATGAACGGGTCCATATGACTTACCAACAGTCTGGAGAATTAATAATTGAACCATGAACCACTAACTTTTTCAGCTCAATGTCGAGTGCAATTAAAAATAAATAAATATGGTTATTACTTATTAGAAAGTAATCATTTTTTTCCGTTGAATCAGATCCTTCTCGTATTGATGAAATGAAGCTAATACAACGAACAGAGCATAAATCCACTCTAAGTGGTCTCACACAACAAAGAGATCCACCCTCCTATACAATACTACTTTTACCAAATCTGTAAAACTATAAGGAAGCTATCTAAAGGTACCCTATTCTCTCCAATTCCTTACGCATCACCACATCCCCTGCCACCAGAAAGCATAAATCCGCCTTAATGAGAAAAGCAACTCCCTCAGGCTCCCCTCTGTCTTTTCCATGCACAATCAGACAGCGTTCTTTCCAAATGGAGGCCAAGATCATGCACCACATCACCCCATGCCACCGTCCAGCATTACCTTTGCGTGTTAAAAGAGAAACCTCAGTCAGCATAGTGTCCCAATCCCAGAAGTTCAGAAGCTTGCATCCCAGTGTAACTACAACTCGGCGAGTGAACATACATTGCAGGAATAAGTGTTCTCTCGTTTCTCCTGCAGATCCACACAGTACACAGGACGCGTCTGCAATTTTCCCCCATCTCTGCAATTTACCTTTAGTCACTATGGCATTCTTGACAATGAGCCAAGCAAGCATGCTATATCGGGGTGGACATGGTGTGCCCCAAATAAGCTTATACCATTCAACTTCCTGCTACCTATTCCGCAGTGACTCCCAAACTGTTCGGACAGAGAATTTGTGCATCAGGTGAGACCCCCAGAAGACTCCCTCAGTACCTCGTCGTATCCAAGGACTTACAGTGTGCCTCAATTTTAGTAGCTTTCGCCACGTCCAAGAACTACTAGACTGTGACTTCATCGCCCAAAGATCACCCTGTCTACATTTATACTCGCGCATCCATGCCACCCATAGCGTACCTGAATTGAGGAGAAACAGCCAGAGCATTCTAATAGTACAAGCCTGATTCCAGGTCAAAAGATCCTTCACCCCCAGTCCACCTTCTCGCTTTGGAAGTGCAATTCTATCCCAGGCAACCTTGGCACGCCCCTCATCTGTTCCATGCCATAAAAACTGAGAACACAGTTGCTGCACCCGCTTGAGAACCTGCTTTGGTAAGATGAAAAGCTGCATCCAATATTGCACGATCCCCAATAGAACTGAATTAAGCAGTTGTAATCTGCCAGCATAAGTAAGCTTCCTGGCCCTCCACGACCTGATTCTTTTAGTTATTTTATCAACCAAGATATCCACTTCCTTTGATGATAGCTTCCCTGTAAGCAGAGGTAACCCAAGATACCTAACTAGTAAGGACCCCTCCTGGAACCCCGAGACAGCCAGAGCAGTGTACTTAAATTTTACAGACTCCCCTCCAAAATATATTTCACACTTTGAAGGATTGCACTTAAGCCCTGAGATTCTATAAAATTCCTCCAAAACAGACTTGAACTGAAGAATGGCCTGGCCTGATCCAGAAGTAAAAACCAGGATATCATCTGCAAAACATAGATGGTTCAATCCTACTCTTTTGCACTGTGGGTGAAAGGGGATCTTACCAACCTGACTTGCCTGCACCAGTAACGTGGAAAGACCCTCCATGGCAATAGTGAAGAGGTATGGAGACAGGGGATCACCCTGTCTCACACCCTTTCGAGCTCGAAAAAATCCACATAAACCTCCATTCACATTAATACTGTAGTGAGCTGTTTGAACGCAACACTTGATCCAATTAAGAAACCTTTCAGGAAATCCCATAGCCGACATCATCATAAAAAGATAATTCCAATTAACAGAATCAAAAGCCTTCATGACATCTATCTTTATAGCACATCTAGATGATAAGCCAGACCTATGATAACCACTAACCAACTCTTGAGCTAGGAGAATATTGTCCATAATGCTGCGACCCTTAATAAAAGCAGACTGTGTAGGATTTATAATCAAAGGCAGAACCTCCCTAATTCTATTGGAAAGAATTTTTGCAATAATCTTATAGAGTAGGTTCACACAGGAGATAGGTCTGAAATTCTTAAGGTGCTCAGCATTAGGAATCTTGGGAATTAAAGAAACAGCCGTAGAATTGATTCCACCTGGAAGATTACCTCGTTGGAAGAAGTCAAGTATTCCCTTTGTAACATCTGTTCCAATAATGTGCCAGGTCTTTTTAAAGAAACATGCAGAAAATCCATCTGGGCCAGGGGCCTTTTGGGAGTTCATTCCAAAGACAACTGCCCTGATTTCATCTGCTGATACAGGCTGGATCAAAGCATCCTTTTCTGACTCAGGGATCTGTACTCTGACCAAAGCTTCAACCATTGCCTTAGTAGGTGATATTTCTGCATTTGCCTCCCCTAATAACTTCTTATAAAAGCTTACCACCTCCTCCACAATCTGATCTGATTGAGTTAAAGAAACCCCCGTATCAGTAACTAGCTTTCGAATTGCCTTCTTAGAATTCCTGATTTTGACCGCCTGATGGAAAAACCCAGAGCACTTATCTCCTCGGTTGAGCCAAGAAATACGTGACTTTTTCCAGCAAAAGCTCTCATATGCTGCTGAGATCAGTTCATACTTCTCCTCCACCTGCCTTACTGCAGCAAAATGAGCACCAGTGGGATCAGAGAAGGCAAGTAGTTGTGCCTGCTTCAACTCAGTTTCAGCATCCCTAACTTGATCCTGCAGTCCACCATAAATCTCATGATTAAACTTCTTCAAGGCTTTCTTAACTTCTTTTAGCTTCCCTTGGACAACCTGCAAAGGATTTCCCCTGACTTTCGTCCCCCAAGCTTTCTCCACTGTTGGCAAAAAGAGTGGATGTTCTGCCCAATATTCAAAATATTTGAACGGTTTGGGCAATGATTTGAGCGGTGCCTCTGTACATACCTGGATACCACAATGATCTGAGAAGGGAGCTGAGATAGCCTCCATAGAACAGTCTTTAAACATCTCCACCCATTTCATATTCACAAGAGCTCTATCCAACTTCCTGGCTATAGGGTTATTCTGCTGTCGATTTGTCCATGTGTACTGAGGTCCCGTGGTTCTGTAATCCAATAATTCCATCCTATCGATCCACTCATTAAAATCAGCCATACTAGTAGTAATGCATCTGACATTTGATGTTTCCTCCGGGGCTCGAACAGTGTTGAAATCCCCCCTACCAGCCAGGGGGAGTCCCCAACTTGGATTTGCCCAAGTGTACCATAGGTAAGCTTCCTCTCCATTTGATCATTAGCTGCATATACTGCTGTTAAAAAGAACCTCTCTCCATTAACCCCTTCTACCACTGAGTGAACAAAATTCTTTTCTGGTTGCAAAACTGTAAGATTGATGTCCGGATTCCAAAACAGCCACACTCTGCCAAGGTTTGAATCCTTACAATTCAAACACTTCTTCCAACCCTCAAATACCACTTCCACTGACTCCTCAGCTTTATTCGATTGGATCCTAGTTTCCAGAACCGCTACAATATCTACTTTATTTCTACTAAGTACCCGCAGCAAATCACGCTGCTTGGAGGTTCGATTGAACCCCCTCACGTTCCAAAATAGAATAATCATGTGGGAGTAGAGGGTTTGGCCCCTCCCCCTCCTCCTCCACCACCCTTCTTACTCTCCTTTTTAGAATCTTTCTTCTTTGGAGCATCCTGCAACTTTACTGGTTCCTCATCAAGTTTACTGAGCACATCAAATGGAGAAGCAGAAACCTGAATACCTGATGAGGGTTGAGGCGACCAAACGCGAGGTTTAGCACCATGAACCACTCTTTGAAATTCAGTTTCCGATGGCAGATTAGGAGAAGATGACCCAGCAACCTCACAAAAGGACTTCTCAAGATTCTGAGATATCAGCGCTGTAGAGATCACCCTTGGCGGAGTAATGAGTGTACCAACCACAGCACTCAACTGCGGATCCTCCTCAAAAACCACAATTTCCTTACCCTTATCTCGGACTTCGGTAGCCACCTGCTCAACCTGCTTGCTCTCTTGCACTGGTATAGTCTGCAGATGTTCCTGCTGAGCAGGTTTAGCAACCCACTTCTGATTGTGCTCTGCACAATTTCCCTTAGTACCAAATAAGTGACAGACATGACATATAGGAGGAAGATTACAATAAACCACTCCAATACGCAGAGAAGATTCATCATCTGGCCACAGCAACACATGATCTGGGAACTCGCTATCCACTGTTAATTCAATCAAAACCTTTGCATAACCATGACGATCCCCCATTCGTGTAGTATGATCTACACCCAAAGGAACCCCAATCCAACTTGCAATACGGCTCAGACCCTGATAATCATTGTACTCGAGTGGAACATTAGACAGGTTGACCCAAATTGGTAGAGCCTTCCGCCCAAGATCCTCCACACTTATACCAGGAACCCATGGACGGAGATACAACAGGTTATTGTAATAGAACCAGGGCCTGTTCTCCAGGATCCACTCACACACCTTCTGATTAGGTAATTGAATCAAGAGCATCTTATCATAGAGCAAGGAGACCCTTACCAACCCATCTCGCCCCCAAAGCTTATTCAACCATCGACGAAGAACATAAAGCGACGGAGGGTCCTGGAGAAATTGGCCAACAAGACAATTTTTCCACCGAGCAGCTCCAGCTTCACGAACCTCTCTCGGCATACGAAGCCCTCCGTTGACTACCTCAGGTGGGATATAGGACAAGCGGTTGGCCTCCGAGATGCCAAATAACGAAGCCCAGGGTTTCGTTGGAACGCCCCGCGCCTCAGCATTCGACACCCCAGAGCTACGATTCGCCGAAGTAGTTCCACTCATCAGAAAAGCAAAAGAGGGGGAAAAGTGCTGCTCCGGCGCAGATGCCGGAGCTGGCGACGAGGAAGAAGATCGGGGAACCTCGCTACCAGAATCGCTCAGCTTCTCTCACTACGTTCTCTCACTACCCTTCAACCCTTCACTATGAGATTTGAAAGTAATCATTTTTCACTATGAGATTTGAAGGCGTGAAATTTAAGTGAGTTCCAGTTTGTATACATTTTGCTTCTCCCTAAAGTTTTTCTTTTTCACCCGAGCTAGAATTTTCGACAATTATATATGGAATGTTTGGCTAGGTATCTACATATATCAAATAATATTTTTCATTTTCTATTAAAAAGTAAATAATTATCATCTTAAATACATCTTCATAAAGGAATTAAGCCTCAAATATACAAATTGAAGTTCGGTACCTAAACTTAATAGATCTTTAGATTTATAACCTAAATTTATTTTTTGGCACATAAGTCCCCAAAATATTGATTGAACATTACATTTTAGTATCTAAATTTTTTGCGTATAACATTTTGATGCCCAAACTTTTGAAGTTCTACAAATATGTCTAATTTTTGTATGTGTAATTAAAACACCCTCGAATAAATGGGTATCCATACCCAAATCATACACATTTAGATTATGTTTATGTAAGTACATATTCATACCCTACCCAAACCCATATACAAACTTTCAAACCCATATATATGTCACGCATACCCTACCCATAATCAATGAGTCTACTTGGGTTTAGGTAAATATCATTTATTAGCCCAAAATTTTTTTTAAAAAAAATTGGATGTTGACCGCCATATATCTCTTCTCAGTTAATATCATATTGTGAAGTCAATATTACTAACAAAACTGCTAACAAAAAATTAATTTTAGACTAATAATACAAACAAACACCATAACGGATTAGATAATACATGCATGCCCATAAACCATCTCCGCCTTGCGACAAGGCGCGAAATCGCCACCTAGTAACTATAATACATGAAGTACCACAAAGCTACTCGTTTCTTTGCTCCGTTCATATTTTCACTTTTGATCGGTAATAAAACAATGGGTTGAATAGATGAATGGGTATCATAACTTGAGTCGAACTAGAATGCAACAAGACCTAAGTGTTTATTGTTCACAGTGCTGATTATTCACGAGCCAATAGGAACGAAATGTTTCCGTTTAGTGAATTAGTTAATCTGGACTGAATTAATAGTGCAGTGCCTCGTGAAATGGTTGCATCTATCGATTAAATAATAATAATAATAATAATAATAATAATAATAATAATAATAATAATAATAATAATAATAATAGGAGGAGGAGGAGGAGGAACGTTAGGGAGGGGTTCAACGGCTCAAAAGCTGCATAGTAGTTCGAGGGAACAGATTTAAGATCAGTGACGATCGATCCAACGTGACTAATTTAAATTGAGTGATTTGAGTAATAAGGTGAGTTGATTCAAGTGGCTAGTTAGATTAATTTCATTTAAGACATTTAAATAGGTTTGTTAATTATGTCTTTCACATAATTAAGTTAAGATTGTTATTCTCTTTTGTCATGGCTTTAAGTACAAGTTTCCACCTTAGTCATGTATGCATAGCACAACCATGATTTATGAGGCTTGGGTTCATGTGCTTAAGCTCAAAAGCTTAAGCATATGTTTAAACTAATCCTATTGGTTGTTAGTGGATTGGGTGGTTAATTAGTAGTTTTTAGTTAATAATTAATTAAAGGGTATTGAGGTAAATTGTGTATTTTACTTATTTAAAATTTAACATATTTTCATAATTAAATAAAAACTTTACGTAAACCCTAAAACCAACCATAGAGCTGCCGGTTAGGTTTTTATTTTTTAAATTCGTCTTCTTCCCAGCCGTGTTCGACGAGACCACTTCCGGCCACGGCCAGCGCAGCCAGCCACCATCGTCTCCTTCCTTGTTGCCGCCGGCGTTCCTCTTTCCCCCAACACAAACGATAGGTAATCCTTGTCGGGGAAATAGCTGCAAACCCTTTGGTTGTCGTCTTACTTACGATTGCACGTTTCTCGTTTATTATACTAGCCGGGAAAAAGATGTCGGAGTTGACGTTGTGGTTTCGGGTACCCGCCGCACGGAAAGATGGCATGGCGGCCTTTTTACTCTGACCTTGGTCGTTTGTCATCGCTGAACCTTGTCTTCGCCGGTCTTCATTGTCGTTTTTTCTTCTTAGACAGCCAGGAACCGTCATCGCCGGCGTGAATGTATGTTACCTTTTTTTTTTGTTTCAATGGTTTTTTTTTTACGATGCCAGGAACGGTCATCACCGGCCCACGGGTAGGTATGTTCTTGTGCTATTAATAAATCCCCGTTTAATTGTTAACGATTTTGATATGTACTTGTCGTACAATAGTTTCAACGTCATCAAACTAGTAATAGTTTTCTGTCCATCCGCGTGATTACGATATTTGAGTTATTAATAAATCCCCATTTAATTGTTAAAGATTTTGATTGGAACTATCAATTTTGTTAGGGTCGAATGGTAAGCGGCTTATGCATGTATGTGATTAAGTCATGTTATTTATTTCCGACCACTATATAATAATTATCAATAGGTTTATATGCCTTTTTTGTAATTATTGACAGTTTTATTATCAATCTCGTTCATAATTAACAATTTTAAATCATGTTTGCGACTAAATCAGACATTAGTAACAATTTTATCTATGTTTATTAGCTAATTTGAAGGGTGTGTTAAAGTTCTAGAATATATAAACTTGAAGCCAATCACTATTAATTATCAACTGGATACAACCTCGTTATAAATTTTTTTGTGTTTATTGACAATTAATGGGGAATCAAGTATTAGTAACAAGTATTCTTACATCTATTTTCATAACACATATAAGATATTAAGGATTTACAATAGCATTATTAACGGTTTGCTATCGCTAAATAAATTACGCAAATCCTTTTTAATGTTTATTTATGTTTGAACGGAAACCAACAGTTTTTAATGAAATTGATGGTACTGGACACTTAATATTGCATCGATTCATCATTCATGCTAGTGGTTTGACTGTCATCAATTTTCAATTTCGTAAGCAATAATTTTTTGTTACGTTATTAACGGTTTGTTCCATCTCTATCAACTTACGAGCATAGTTTATTACATGGTTATTGTTACATGGATTATCTAATTTTCACAAATTTGTTGTGCATCTTTCTTTGTGTAGTTTGACGGCATGACATGAACACGTCACGTAAGACTGTTCTACCTAGAAACAAGCCCAAGATCGAGCAGCCATAAGTTGAGGGCAATAGTTACAATAGGTGAAATCACATATCCATATGTAGCAAATGTCAAAGTCGTTCCTACCAAAAAGAAAATGTCAAAGTCGCAGATGGTGAAGAATATCAGTCCCCGTCAATATGCAAAATCAATATTTTTTATATGAATGTAATTGCTAATGATAGAAAAAAATGTTAATGTTTTCCAATTTGCATGTGAGGTTTATAAACTCGTTGATAAAGTGTATTATATGTTTTTATTATTGTTATCAATCAAATGTAATGTTACCAACTTTTCTGCTTGAATTATCAATGTTATTACAAAAGCATTATCATCTTCTCATAAATAATTTTGTTGTTGTTTGTTAATGGTTTTAGACTCATTGTTAACGATATAATGTAATGTTATCAACCTTGATGTAATGTAATTGTTATTAGCATTAACAATAATGAAAAATTTAAATATTAACATTTTTAGGCTCAACGTTAACAATCTGATACAATATTATCAATGCTAATTAGGGCTGGGAAAATAGACCAGACCGTTAGAAAAACCGTGGTCCAAACCATACCGCAGAGTTTGGTATGTACCGTAGACCGTTAAGTATGGTCTGGTCTGGTCCATGGTCTGTATTATTTTATGTTTTGATCTCTTGGTCTGGTCTGGTCTAGACCGCGGTTTACCGGACCAAACCGTGGATCTAGTTGACCATTCGACCACTCTCCCAACTCCCACAACGACACCCAAGTCTCAATCTTAGTTTTGTGAATCTCGTCCCTCGTTCATTCACAACCACATTTAACCAGAGAGTAGAGATAGTCGTGCCTCCATATGACATTATGTTAATGTTTATGACGTTATGGTGCAAGTTGAGATGCTTTTACTTTATATCTTTGTTATGTAATAAGATTTAGAGTATCAAAATTATTCATGCGTGTAAGGATTAATGTTTTAAGGCAAATAACAATTATTTTTCTTGGTTATTGGTTGAATTTTTTGTGTGGTTGACTAAATAAATTATTCATTTTTCGTTGAGTGTGGTCTATCTGGACCAGACCAGACCGAACCAGACCGCACAGGCGTGGTCTGGACCGAACCGTATAGTCTGTGGTCTGGTCTGCGGTCTATACTTTAGCCTCTCGGTCTGGACCATAGACTGTATATATGGTCTGGTCTGGACCAGACCGCACCGTTTCCCAGCCCTAATGCTAATGAGATGTATCATTAACAAAATACAAAATCATTATTAATGCTACATTAATAATTATTTACTTATGAAAATATTGTTAATGGTATATCGTCATTTTTTCCCGTAAATCATATAAATTTAACATTTACCAATAATTCAAAGATTAAAAGTCCATTGCTAACAATCTTATGTTCTCTTATCAATGTTTGTGGGATGCATCATTAATATTTAACAAAAAAATGATTAGTATTAATATTAAACTATTATTTTACAATGTTAGCAACATAAAAAATCATTGAAAAATGTTAATAATCACCTGTTATTAACTTTTCTTAATACACCCGTCAACAAAATACTATGAGTTATTATCAATATCATGCACTATAATTATCAACACTTTAGCGATGTATCAGTAACGCTATGCATAACCATTGTTATAATACGTAAATAATAAATGCTGAACGTGGGCTCCGTAAGGATAGCGGCGGGATGGCGACGTGAAGGGCGATACTCTGTGTTGTCGGGATGCTGGTGACGGTTTGTTTCAGGAGGTGATGAATTACTCGCTGTCGGCGGCGGCTAGGCCCGGGTTCGACGAGGGGACGACGGTGTCGTTCGATGATGGATTTGGTGGTGGAGGAAAGGGGTCTCCGCGGCGGCGGGGATGGCGGAGGAGGTGGAGGATGGAATAATGGAGGGATGGCGGTGGAGTGATCTGGTCACTTTTGGCGGACGGCTGGATATGGAAAAATATGTTAGGTTTTTATTTTCTCTTTCTATTAACTATTATTTTTCCCCTTAATACCTAGTTTACCCTTACTAACTACCGAACTAATAACCTACCATAAACAAACTAAAATTATTTTAGCCAATAGGAAAGCTTTAAGCATATGCTTAAGTTTTTAGGCTTAAGCACCGAATCTGACCCGGATTTATGAATAACATATGTTTCTAGCAAGTAAATTCAAGCTATTTTTTAAGCCAATGAAATTTTGTATGAGAAGAAATTCATGAGCTTGCATTTCCTACTCTTCAGATGATTCTCATGTCAAGCAAGTGCAAGTTACGATATCTTAGGAAAGATAAAGTTTTAATCTTCACTTAATTAGCTATGCAGAGGCCACCTCAATTCCCATTGTATCAGGTTATGTTACCATGCTCCTTCAGATAATGAGGTTAGGGATGACAATTTCGACCAGACCCGTGTTACCCGACCTGTTTGGCCTGTTTTGGGGCGGGCATGAGTACTCTCATCGACCCGACCTGCCCTGACCCGCCCCATTCTCGACCCGTTCTTGTCTAAATTACATATAAGTTTAGTCAAATTACTTAGGATTTTCCTTTTAATACATCATATTTGAGCTATAATATAGTTCTAAATTAGTCAAAATCTCAATTTATCCAATAATTTAACTACATTTATCATAATATTGTTTGTTTCCTTAGTCTTATAATAAAAAGAACACATGTTTCTAATGTTTTTCATATAAATTGCATACCCATTGGGTCGACCTGCCCCGACCCGTGACCCATGATAAATTACCCGACCTGGACCCAACTTGGCATGGGGCGGGTCTGGGTACCAAGAAACCCGCCCCGGACCTGCCCATTGCCATTCCTAAATGAGGTCATGTTTACAAGTATTTTGGTGGTGTGTATTGGTTCAATTTCTTTTATTGTTGGAAAGTTGTTAAGAGCACTGGAATGCCTCTATTTTTTTTTTTTTTATAAGCATGTGCACCTTAGCCATTTGCTGCATCACAGTTCCGACACTATAGATAATGTTGATTGGTACAAATAAGTGTATGATGATTGATACAAAGCGTAACTTGAGTACGAGGTAAGGTTTAGGAAACATAAGATGAATGGAACGTAGAAGTGTAATGAAGTACAGGTTGTTTTATGTTTTCTATATTGTTTTCAAAGGTCTAGAATGTTTGGTAAGAGGGGTAAATGGGAGGAGGATGCAAATGTGAGGGGTAAACATAGTTTTCAACATATTTGCACCTATTTGGTTAATTTGGAATAGTAGGGGGTGCAAAACGGGAGTGTAAATTTACTGTTTTGGCTTACCCCAAATTGGGGTGCAAGGGAAGGAAGGAAGAGAGGGGGAGGGGGAAGGGGAAATTATGAAAATTGTTTTTCTAATTATGTCATATATAATTATATAATAATTAATATTATCGATTTATTCTTTTATAAATATCATTAATGTAGACATTATTCGGGGTTGACCATTTGACTCCGGAAACAAGTTTATCAATGTTATTCAAGTCAAATCTAGATCTCTTGGTTGAATCGAATTTGCATTGAAAATTAGAGATACGAAGTGTTTGTGGAAAAGATAGAGAGAAATTGTTTGGTTAACTCAATTTATTTGACTAAATAGTTAAAACTTACGAATTCGAATGTGTTTGACTAAGTTTGACAATTTAAGATTAAACTAGACACGAAAACCCTATATAGGATGACCAGTTACGAGTTGAGCTTCGAGTTTTGAGATCGCTCGATCAATGATTATTACAATTGTTATAATTAATTATTATTTGAGCATTATTATATAATAACTATTTTTATTAAATTATATTTATTATTATATAATAATATTTATTTTATTATTTTATGATAATATTTTATAATCTTAAAATTTATTTTATAATCTTAAAATCTATTTTAAAATAATAGAATTATTTACTTTTCACTCTATTTGCACCCATATGGTCAAACACCTCACCCATAATTTTTGTTGGAGATTGTATACTTCAGATGCTTTGTATAATTGAATTTTGAACGATGCTGTTTGAGTGCAATGAGCCATTTTGTTCTTATGCACTGTCAATCTCAGCCCTTCCAATTTTATAATGCATCGATGGTAACTCATCAAGCCAAGTCCAACCTTAGCGTATTTAGTTTTACCGCCCTTCCATTACTCATTTACTTGTGGAAATGGAATGCTAGACTTGTGATTTGTGATATTCATGAAACAATAACCAATCAAAAATTTGAATCGATTTGGTCGGGGAAAATCCAAATGTATTACTTTTAGGTAGCTTTTACCCGAATCAGACAAAGAAGGTAATGAGTTTGATGGGACTTTATATTTCAAGTACCCTCATCGAAACCAACCGAACATGCGCTATAAGTATGGTTTAGACTAATACGGTTCAACAATTCAGTCATTTATACCCCTCAAATATTACAATTATAAATTATTTCTTAGACACAAAATTTGCTCATTTTCACTCACTTTTATAAATAATGTATTAACAAACTTATACGTGGCATTGAAATCATGGTTCAAGGATGGTATATAGAAAAATCATGGTTTCACTTTCAGTATGTCATGTTACAACCCGCCTATGTTTTGTTATGCAGATGGTTACAAATTTAAAATCATGGTTCAAGGATGGTATATAGAATTTTGTTTTGTTTTGTGGACATTTATGTTGGATGAACATAATTTGGAAACTTTTTTCATCGGATTAACCGACATTTGGCAAAGAGGATGATAGAAAATTTGGATTTTCTTCCTCTATGTTGTCCCTCCTATAAAAATATGAGGTGTTATTCTCTTCATCTATTGTCCTTCCTTTTCGTGTTTATGTGTATGTGTGTGTTCATAGTTAAAGAAATTAGAAGGAAACATATTGAATAAAAAAACTTAGTAGAAGGATCATTGTTATAGTATATGTATGTGAATGAACTTGTGGGCTCCAATCCACTTCAAGATATTGTTATCTTTTTGTTTTTGTGTGTGTGTGTTTGTTTCATCCGATTTCTTTCGTGTAAAGTTATGCTTCAATGAGTCGACCTACAAGGTTTCATTGCATGTGCTTCAATCCTTTCTTATTGTTAGAACTTGTATTATCAAAATATCAGTTTATGGTCTTCTAAGTCATCATCATGGTCTCATAAAACCAGTAGAATACATATAGAGATGTATGTATAAGTTGGATGTGCATACATTTCAAGCAACACAAACATGATAAGCAAAGAGAATTATTGGGCATGCTCCTAGCTAGAAAAGCCCACGAGCAAAGCCCAATGGGCCGACAAAGTAAGGAAGGAGATGATATGATCAAAGTTGCGCAGGGTCAAGCTTCTCGGACCAAACAGAACCGGATAGGATGGAAATCAATCGGACAGTACTCACCCGTGAATAAGGGCAATCGATATATGAATCGATCGGACAGATTCAACTCGGAATAAAGGGCAATCGATATGGGTAGCTCGCCACAACCAGGGTGATTACCTAGCTGATAAGAGTCGCTCTAGCACTCTGGAGATTCTCGACAGAGTAATTAGGGCAAATTCCGCATAGGGAACTCGGCTTTAGCCTCTGAAATTCAATAATAATGGTCTAAGGGCAAAACCAACGTGTTCAGCCCTTTAAATAGGCAAAATACAACCCAAATCCGACTCTAACATGGAAAAACAATCATAAACCGACTTTAAAACAAGGAAACTCGGAAACAGCCCAGCAAACCCGTTAAGCCCAACCCGTTAAGCCTGAACCCGTTAAGTAAACCCGTTAAGGCTGCTTCTTGCAATTTGCCTTCTCTTCAGCACTTCCTCCTTCTTCCTCCACTCGAATCATCATATATGGCTTCCCTCGAAATAGCTCCACATCCATGGCTCCAAAGTAGCTCTCCAAATATGTCGCAAGCTTCTCCTTTAATGTCCTTGCCTTAGCACGTGTGACTGGCCCATTGATGTCATCATCAGGAGAATGACGTCAAGACCACTGGGCCACTCAATTGGCCAAACGCAGGCACAAGCACATGAGAAGAACCTCCATCAGGGCGCATGACGACTAGATAGACGTTCATCCATATTAGTATGGACATAAGTGAAGCTGGCACCATGCACTTGGTCTTTACTGAAAAGATTGGCAGGTGGTCGAGGCACATTCCTGTTGTAAGGTACATTAGATTTAATGCGGTGCTGAGGTACGAGAGGACGAAGGGAAAACTTTTTGAAATTACCTCGAATATAAATAGGGGACATGTAGTCGTATTTACTCGGTTTGGATTCTTTGACTAAAAAATCACAAGAAACACTTCTCTCTAAAAATAATTACTGACTTGATCATTGGAAGGTTCTTTCCGGCTTAAACAAAATAATAGAAATGAATAATAGGAAATAACTACAGGTTTTCTTGATTGCAGAGTAGTAAACACAAATCTCAACCAATGCATGGTGAAGCATATGTGATTAGCGTCTTTTATTAAAGGTTTATTTTTTGAATATCCAAAATTCAATAACTAACTATTCAAGATCGTTTTCCTTAAAACCTTCTATTAAGTATCACAAATTGAAACAATTCATATATTGTTCCATGTGTATATCTTCTTCTAATTGATTGTTTAATTTATCTTTTGAAATCCTCTTCTATTGTTTCATAGGCTTCACCAATTATGTGCAGTCAATTTATTTGGTTGTTTTTGAACTTTAGGCAGCTGCTCAGCGACTATGATTCTTTCGCTCATATTGATGTATATGTGTTGCGTCTCACCTTAAAAGAAACAAATATTGGCTAAAAGGTTGTGATTCCCCCCTTCTATTTAGACTACATTTTGTCATCTAAATTCTTTTTTTTTTTCTTCAAGTCAACCACAGACAACTAAATGACTTCACCATTAAATAGGCAAGTCATCAATTTTGTCCGGTCCAATCCGAACCAGGTCGTTGCACACTCCTGCAAGCGTTCTATTCCTAAGAATACAACATACGATCGTTGACAAAAGTTTATCATAATTTTAACTTGAAATAATTTTGATGTTACCCTAATATCATATATATGAAATTAAGCATTCAAATAATTTAAAAATCTTAAGATAAATTTTTTCGATACGATGAATTCAAATGACATTTCGACCAATAAATAAGGAGCAAACTAGTATGTAGGTTGTAGGAAGTGTCAGATCCCGCAGCAAAGTAAACACTTTGTGAATTGGATGTCTAGCTTAGCCCGGTTGGAACTGTTTGTACTCTAATTAACTTACACCAATCCTTAGAATCACAGCTAAAAAAGCCGCCTATTCTCACACCATGTACACTATAAATTAACCAGATCCAAGGGAATGTTAAGTGTAATTGGGCCTTAGCCCACCCATATGTCGGCAGTATGGGTCTCCTAGGGTTAGCCGAGATTTGTCTAGGGTTTGTGCCCTAGTTTGTATATATATCGATGTAATGGAACCTGTTGAAGCTAAGCTGAATAAGAGATACAAATAGCTTCGGCCGTGGATTAGTCTCGTTCATACTGAACGAGGAAACCACGTAACTCTGTGTGTCGATTTACGTTTCTGTTTCGATATTTCTGTTTCGATTAACATGGTATCAGAGCCTATGTCGTCTGAACAGATCACCGCTCGTCTCAACTCCAAGAATTATGTTGTATGGGAGTTTCAGTTTCGAACATTGATTGAAGGGAAGGGCCTGTTAGGATGGCTTGATGGAACGGTGGTTCGACCGACTTCACCGCCGGCGACGGCGCAAGAGGTGCAACAGTGGGGCATGAACGACGCCAAGGTCCGCACTCTCCTGCTCAACTCGGTCGACGCTACCATTCTCTTGGGCCTACGTATGCTTCCTGATTCTGCCGCAATGTGGAAGTATTTGGCGGACACCTATCGCACAGTTACGGCGTCCCGCCAATATGAGATTGAGGTAGAGCTTTCTCGCCTCTTTCAAGGAAACTTGGACGTGACTTCTTATTACAACGCAGCTCGCAATCTTTGGACCGAGCAAGATCTCGTCATGGCGTCCCTTCTCACGTCGGCTGGGTCGGCAGAAGTCAAGGAGGCAAGGGAGAAGATGCGACTGATGCAGTTCTTGATGCGCTTAAATCCTGAATATGAAAACGTCCGCGCAACGCTGCTGAATCGTGACAATCTGAAGATTGAAGGTGTCTTGGGGTCTCTGATTCAAGAGGAAACCCGGCTACGCACGCAAGCTGCGTTGGATGCTCGACCCGGCGCCGGCGAAGGGGTCTTCAGTGTCGCGCCTGGTCAGCTCCGACCACCGTCTGTTGCTGCTGCTGCGGCGAGTACAGGTACGGGTCAGGGGAACTCCTCTAGTGCACGAGATGACATAGGAGATTCCGCATATGCCGCGTACCGCGCGCCCTTCCAGCGTCGAGTGTCCTCCGCCGACGTCGAATGCTTCCACTGCCATGATCGTGGCCATACCAAAAAATATTGCCGCAAGAGAAATTACTGCCATTACTGTAAAAAGACGGGGCATATAATTTCAGAGTGCCCCGCCTTGGAAGGGAGGAATCGGGATGCTGGGGATCGAAGTGGAGGGTCGACAGCTCGCCAGGGCGCACAATCCTCTCGTCAGGCCTTCGCAACGCAACCTGCCGGGGAGGCTGCTGGATCGGACGCCATGCTTGTGACACCGGCAGCCCTCGAACAGCTCGTCAACAAGGCAATCTCCTCTGCCTTTGCAAGTTTACAAGTTTCGGGTAAGATCCCTAAATGGATACTTGATTCGGCTTGCTTTAATCACATGACAGGGGATATTTCTGATCTTACACACGTTCAACCTGTTAATAATATGTCACTTCATGTTGCTAATGGTGAGAAGTTACATGTTTCTCATATGGGCGAGGTTACTAGTTCGGATATTGAGCTTTCGTCAACTTTTCATGTGCCGAGATTGGTTCCTAATATGGTTTCTGTGGGTCAGCTTACTGACCAAGGTTATCGTGTTACGTTTGCACCCTCTGGCTGTGTTGTACAGGATCAGACGACCGGGAGGGAGATCGGCAGGGGTAGTAAGAAGGGACGACTATTTTACCTGGAGCAATTGCGACCACCATCATCTACATCATCATCCACTGTTCAGCCTCGTACCTTTTTCCCTACTGTTTTTTCGAGTCTTCCTGATAAAACGTTTCGGTTATGGCATGCTAGATTAGGTCATCCTAATTCTAGTAGACTCACTACTATGTTTAAGCAACAGCTATTTGGTCCAAATACTCTTGGTCATTGTTCGTCGGATTTTTCATGTACCAGTTGCATTGAGGCAAAAACTACTCGCATTTCATTTCCATCCAGTCAAACTACTATTTCGGCACCTTTTGATTTGATCCACACTGATCTTTGGGGACCTAGTCCCACCATTTCCCGACTTGGATATAAGTATTTTGCTCTATTTATTGATCATGCTACTCGATACACATGGGTATACTTTCTTTGCCTCAAATCTGACCTCTTGGCTGTTGCTACAGAATTTCTTGCCATGATTAAAACCCAATTTGGTAGAACTGTTCGTGTAGTCCGATCTGATCCTGGCGGAGAGTTTAGTTCTGGTCCCTTGTTAAATCTGTATCGGTCTCTCGGTATTTTGTCTCAGAAATCTTGTCCTGGTGTCTCCCAACAAAATGGTCTGGTAGAAAGAAAAAATCGTCATGTTCTCGAGGTTACTCGTGCTCTCTTGCTCTCTTCGTTTGTCCCATCTTCCTTTTGGCCTGAGACTGTTGCTACTGCTATTCGCCTCATCAACTATCAAATTACTCCTGTCCTCGAGAATACCAGTCCGTTTTTCCGTCTCTTCTCAAAACCTCCACCATATTCCCGCCTTCGTGTTTTTGGGTGTGTTTGTTTTGTCCTTCTCCCTCGGTCTGAGCGTACTAAGCTTACCTCGAAGACAGCTCGTTGTTGTTTTCTAGGCTATAGTGACATCCATAAGGGCTATCTTTGTTATGATCCTACTGTTCGCCGTGTTCGTATTGCTTGTCATGTCGTGTTTCTTGAAAATCTGATGTATCATTCTTCCTCATCTGGTTCCGACACACCCTTGTTTGATATGTCTCTTACTCCACCCTCCTTTCCGGATGATGATGATGATGCTGCTGGATTTATTGACCTACCTGACGATGAGCTACCCCCCGACTCCCCTCCCTCGACAGCACCTTCCTCTCCTGGCTCTTCATCGACTGATCACTCATCACCATCTCCACCTCCAGTGGAGCCCCCTCGTCGCTCACAACGTTCCACCAAGGGTGTTCCTCCTGTTCGGCATATGGATTACTTGGCCTATAGTGTTGATCCCATTCCGGTTCCTACTCGATATTCCCAGGCTAAGGGCCATCCTGAGTGGGATAATGCTATGACCGAGGAGATTGACGCGCTTCATGCTAATCACACCTGGGACATGGTTCCTCGTCCCCCGCCCTCGATCCCAGTTATTGGCTCGCGGTGGGTGTATGCTATCAAGGTTCGTCCAGATGGCACTCTTGAAAGGTTCAAAGCCCGGGTAGTGGCCCAGGGTTTCTGTCAAGAATATGGGATTGATTTTGAGGAGACGTTTGCACCAGTGGCGAAAATGGTTACTGTTCGTACTCTATTAGCGGTTGCATCTCTTCGTGGCTGGCCTCTTTTTCAGCTCGATGTTAAGAATGCCTTCCTGCATGGGGAGCTGAAAGAAACTGTGTATATGGAGCCACCTCCTGGGTACGCTCATGGCACCTCTGATCAGGTTTGTCTCCTTCGCCGCTCTCTCTATGGCTTGAAACAAGCTCCCCGTGCCTGGTTCGACAAATTTCACTCTACTATCACTAATCTGGGGTTTGAGCAGAGTCTCAATGACCCATCGATGTTTACCTGTCGTTCATCCAGGGGTCTTGTGGTCCTCCTGTTATATGTCGACGATATGATCGTTACTGGTGATGATGCTTTGGGGATTGAGGCCCTTACTAAAGGTCTTCATGATTCTTTTCATCTTAAGGAGCTTGGTTTTGTTTCATATTTTCTGGGATTGGAGGTCACGCGTAGTAAGGCTGGGATCTTGTTAAGTCAAGGGAAATATATCGATGATTTATTGGAGACAGCTCGTTTTAGTGACTGTACTTCGGTTTCTACACCTATGGAGCTTGGTTTGAAGCTTGGTCGTGAGTCTGGGGAGCCATTACCAGACGGTGGGAAGCACTACAGGAGTGTTGTTGGCAGCTTGATATACTTAACGTCGACTCGCCCTGATATTGCTTATGCGGTTCAGATCGTCAGCCAGTTCATGTCTGCTCCTCGTACTGATCACTTAGCTGCTGTCCATCGCATTCTCCGTTATTTGCGGGGGACAAGAGAGCTTGGTATGTTCCTTCCTTCGTCGGGCTCGCTTGTTTTACAGGCATTCTCCGACTCTGACTATGCAGGTTGTGTTGATACCCGTCGTTCCACTACGGGATGGTGTATCCGGTTGGGAGAGTCCTTTGTCTCCTGGCGGTGTAAGAAGCAGGACCGGGTTTCAAAATCTTCTACCGAGGCGGAATATCGTGCTATGTCAGATGTTGCATCTGAACTTGTATGGCTTCGTCGATTGCTTGGCGATCTGGGGGTGGATTGTGCTCTTCCTCTCCAGCTCCATGTTGATAACACTAGTGCTATTCAGATTGCGACGAACCCTATTCTTCATGATCGCACGAAGCACATTGAGGTTCATCTTCATTACATTCGAGACTTGGTTCGTGATGGCATTCTTCGACTTTTCTACATCACTTCAGAGGACCAGATTGCTGATCTGCTCACAAAATCTTTCTCGGCTGGCCGTCATTTCTTTCTATCTCGCAAATTGATGATGAGAGATCCTCATCAATTTGGGGGAGGCTGTTAAGTGTAATTGGGCCTTAGCCCACCCATATGTCGGCAGTATGGGTCTCCTAGGGTTAGCCGAGATTTGTCTAGGGTTTGTGCCCTAGTTTGTATATATATCGATGTAATGGAACCTGTTGAAGCTAAGCTGAATAAGAGATACAAATAGCTTCGGCCGTGGACTAGTCTCGTTCATACTGAACGAGGAAACCACGTAACTCTGTGTGTCGATTTACGTTTCTGTTTCGATTAACAGGGAATACCTTACCCACTTAATATCCTTGCAACCACAGTGTCTGGAAGAAAAGAAAAAGAGAAAGCAACAATCAATGGAAAGTGTCAAGGCTATATTTTCCCTGTATATTCTTCTTTGCTCTTTTGCATCCTTTCAGTATTTGGATGCAGTTTCACACAAGGACAAAAATTCACAGATGGTCACCGCTATCAACAAGAAGTTGTTGTTGTTGTATAATTCTATAGGCATGTTCTTTTCAATAACCCTCTTTCTTATTTCTACTTGGGTTATAGAGAAGAAATGAGATTTAAGATGCTCCGTCGAGATATCAAAGTTTTGAATGCTTATGATTTTGAATAATTACAAAATGAATATTAAGAATTTGCTTGAAGAAAGTAACTATGGACTTGTACCGCTTGAAGATTACTAGGTAGTTTTGATCATGTAATTAGGTGAGTTATTAAAGTTTTTTTTTTTTGACAAAGAGTTATTAAAGTCAATGAATGATAAAATGATTTGTTCTTGTTCAACTTACACTGGGTTGAGTTATAATAATGGTTTACGACAAGCTGGTTCTTGTTCACTTATAGTGTGTGTATATATAGCATGTTAATTTAGAACTATTTCATTCCATTTGGATGTAGCTTTCCACGAGAATAATCAACAGAGGATCACTGTGGCCACCACCAGAAAGCTGCTTATTAAATGGGGCAAGTTTCCCTACTTTAACTCTATCTCCTCTTTCTTAGTAAAATTTCTTTTAGACTAGCAAATTGAATGAACCACTAATAGCAATGAAATGACGGGCAAATAAGATTTTGTTACCATAATATGTTATTTTTTATTTTTTAATCCAAAGAACATAATAGCACTTGCTCCATTTACAATTCATCATTACAAAATTTCGGTCTTCCTATGCATTCACGTAAGCAACCCTCCCACCAATAAGTTTTTTCATAGATCCTTTTTCTTTTCATGTTAATATATTATGTTTCCATGGTAGATCTAACCGTATAAATTAGAAGAGCAGTTTCATTTTTTCTTTTAAAATTTCCAGTAATCCAATTACAATGTGCCACATAGCACACTCTTTTTTTTTTTTTCAATCCTCCTACTATTTTTAATTGATCCGTATTTATTTCGTTTGATCTCCGAATTTAGATATTTTGTGCTAAAAAATCATATTTTATGTGATCTACACAAAGCTATCCATTTTCATATATGTTGAATTTTTTTCCAAAACATGGTCACAATCACAGTTAAAACCACGGTTTTAGTACAAAATACTCTACCACTCACTTTTCTGGTATAACATCTGGTACGGTTTCCTAAACCTTGGGCCTCCTATTGAAAAATTACAAAACTGTATCAATATCATTTGATTCTACGAGCTCTATGAAGTACTCATGTACGTACTACCAAAGTTTACGAGATAAGTTTCTTATTCTACTAAGTTATTAAATTATATCAATGTTTAGTTTTGTACTATCATAATAGTAACGCACAACATGTGTGTTAAAACATTGTCGTGAAATACAAACTAAATTATCTTAAAGAAAAATCATTTTCTGGTCAACTGGTCGGGCTCAAAGCTAGTTCTTTTTTATGTTGTTTTTGCCGATGCTTATTTTGGCCATAATTTTCCCTTTTCATTTGTTGTATAAACTCTAATGAGCATGATTGATTATTGATCCTCCCATCCATCACACCATGCAAAGTTGAGTTATTTGCGGTTGAAAAGGGACTACGTTAAAATGGTTTGCAACTCTGCATCAAAGTCTTAAATGCCTTTATGAGTTTAAATGTTATACCATTTATTTATAATACCCTTGCAAACGAAAAAATATTGTACATAAATTAGAGATTTATATTTGTCAGGGCTTATTCTGAATCCTCGTGACCTGTTCGGGTCATACATTTGTTAATATTTAGTTGGTCCCAATAACAAACAAGTTATTGAGATTAGTTTGATTATATCATATATATCATTAATTTTTCCGCCAATTAATATATAGTATTGAAATCTTTCTCTTATATGTCGTGTCAAATTCTGTTACTGAAGTTCACGCGCGAAAAAACACAAATGTGACAAACAGGGAAGGATTGTGGGAAACAAAATTGTTGCGATTTTGGTTTTTTTGGACTATGTACATGTTGCTGCAGCGATGGTTGTGGGATATTAAATAAGGATAGCTCGTTAGCGACTAATGGAACTACTAGCAAGACAATACATGGTCAGTACTCTCCTGCTATATAATTAAGACCTTTATATATATATTTAGTTCTACATTTTTGTTTTCTTAAATATATATTGAATTCGATATATGTTCGTATTACAGCGAAGGAATCCAATGGTCAAGACAACTCTACGTCTGCCGAGAAATTAAGGGGTAGTTTGGATGTGGAAATGTAATGCAGTAATTGAACCAAATTACCACATAATGCAGTAATTGAGTTAAAAACCCACGTTTGGGAGAGCAAAAAGGATATGGGAATTGGACCATGGAAATTGGCTTCAATTACCACATTCATGGTAATTGAGAATACTACACCTCCTCCTAGTAATTTGACATTACCACGTTTTCTTACTTCTTTTTCCAAATTCCACACCATCAATTCCCACAAAACTATACCCTATCCAAACATGAATTTTTTACAATTTCCACAAGTCAATTCCTTGGTTTTGTAAAACATGGAAATTCAGACAAATTCCAACGTTTTCAAATTTCCACGTCCAAACGATGCCTAAAAGACTAGATCAAGTATAAGTAAGAATTGAATGTACGTCACTGAATATTGAGGATGGAAAAACGAGCTTCTTTCTTTTCAGAAGACCATTTTTCACTTTTATTAATGTAACACTCCCAACTGTTGGGTTTAATTTTGACCGGTAATAAAACCAAGAGTTGGATGGGTACCATAACTCGAGTTGGGCGAGAATGCAAACAGATCGACCTGTAAAATTATACTCTAATTTTACATTAAATCATAATTTAGTCAATATATTGTACATTTTATATTTTGATACCCCAAATTTTAATTTTAATGTAAAATTATTGAACAATTATGTTTTGGTATCTAAATTTTATGAGATTTTCGTACCTACAATTTTTTAAATTTACATATTGGTCCAACGTTTAGATTTCACTTGAATCCATGAATTCATTCCACTAATCCTTTTGAACCAATCCACGAATCCAATCCACCATAACTTAAAAGTATAAATTTAGTTTGTATAATACAAGATGTTGTATCACTCAACTGTTAGAGAAGATTGAAGATTCGACAATTTTATATTTGTTCATTACGTGAATCATTAAATAAATAATAAAAGAGAGACCACTCTAAAACACAAAAAGAGCGAGTTTATGAACTCATTTAGTACATTTACGAGTACTAAACAAACTTCTACTGACTACATGTAACAAAATATGCAACATCTACATAAGCAAGTGTCAATAAATTGCTACGGTGAAAAGAGTTGACTGTTGTATTGACGTTCAACTAAAATAATTGGTCAAAACCTTTCCATCATCTACTTTCTCTTCATTTCATTTTTCACTCGCCTTCCATAACCCTTTCTTTATTTTTTTTCTTTGCCTTCTTCGTCTAACCCTGATTAGTATACTATTTTTATGTATTCTAATCACAAATATAAACAGGTCAATACACGACTCACCAATAGTCTAGAGAACTAATAATTGAACCATGAATCACTAACTTTTTCAAGATTTTTCCAATAATAGCACATTTAATTTTTTTTTACAAACTAGCACCTATCCGAAAAAATTGACATAAATAGCACCAATTTTAATGGAACGCACCCCTAAGGTGCGTTTTATAAGTAAACCGCACCCCAGAGGTGCGTTTCACTTATAAACCGCACCTTAGGGGTGCGTTTCAAGCACGTCAGCACAGGAAACGCACTAGGAAGGTGCGGTTTACCTATTCTGCGGAACGGTCTTCAAGACCGTTGGATGGAGCAACGATCGGAGGGCTGACCGCGAGCTAGCGGAGCGATCCGCGCCACGGATCGGGGACCGCAGCGTCGAGGAGCGGTCAAACTCGGGGAAGACCAAACTGCCTCGGCAAGGCGCGATTTTGGGTGGGCAAAATTACCCGACCGCCCCTAGAGGGTGCGGTCTGTTGGGTATAAATACCCCCCTTCCCCTCTCATTTCTTCACACCACAACCCATTCTTCCTTCTCTCTCTAGATTTTATCTCTCTAAACCCTCCCCTCCCAAAATCCTAGGAAATAGTGGTCTGTTGGTTGCGGCTAAGTCCGATCTGTCATCAGAAAACATTTCTTAGGTTTTTTCCAAAAAAACCGCCGAGCCGAATCTCTGTCCGAATTTCCCGAAAAAATGGCCGATTGGTGGCAAGGTGAGGGAGTTTATGTTGATGAATTTCAAGCGGTACGTACTCGTTATTCTGGTTTAATTTTGGTTTTTGTTATAAGTTTTTTAATTAATCTATGTACTAACCTTGTTGTCATTTTGTCCTAGGTTGGAGAGGACGTTGATATATACAACCAACGGTATTATCTCGAGCAAGGACCATTGGATCCAACCGACTTGTACGACCAACCCAACCATCGGTCAAGGGATGTTTGGAACGATCACCCAGTACATACAATTCTTCACCATTTGTCCTTCTTTTATTTTGTTAATGTATTTAGTGGAATATAAAATAAATTTATGTTGATTTTTTAAACGTGTTGGTTGTTTTCAATAATTTAATCGAATACATAGCCCCAATTACTTCGACTCTTTATAAAGAGATGCACGTCTAAGGAAATGGGGTTTTAAGCGATTATCATATCCACCCATTCCCTGGGAAAATCGGGTATTAAGAGATCCTCGGATCCCCCCTTTTTCTGTCAAAAAGACTGCGTTTCTAAGAAGATGTATACCTCTTCTAAGAGTCTAACTAGTGTTGCTCTGTATTCGATTAAATTATTTAAAACAACCAATACGACTAAATTATTTACCAAACAACCAATACGATTTATTTTTATGTGTACAAAAAGAATTTTATTAATTTCAAACATTTGAATATGTATGTTTCTCTTTAAATTATTATTCATTAATAATGTTATTTATGTTAATTAATTTAGTATGTTTATTTTATGATAATATGTATGTATCTTTTTATATTATTATTCATTTAGAATGTTATTATGTTATTAATTTAGGATGTTTGTTTTATGATAATATGTATGTATCTCTTTAAATTATTATTGATTTAGAATGTTATTATGTTAATTATATGAAATGTCTTTTTATGATAATAAAATTCTGCTTGAAGTTAAATAGTTTAATTTAATTAATTTAGTTATAAGAAAAAAACCCTTACTAATATATAATAATTAACGTGTAAATTTTCGCTAGGAGGCACAAACAATACTCCGCTACAGGGGTACGACCAATGTGCTCCCATTCCACCCAGTTATCTTGCCCTTTCTCAAAAGGGCACGGTTGGTTTCGATTAGGCATTTTAACGACATCAAAGTTGATCGCCAACACATCACCGCATTAGCCGAGAGATGGAGAAAGGAGACCCATTGTTTCAACTTTAGAGAAGGAGAGACCACCATCACGCTAAAGGATGTCACCATCCTAACCCATCTGCCCATCGACGGCAAAGCGGTGTGCGTGAGTGATCATCCCCCCGAGGATCGTGACGGTATGCCCGGTTGGGTTCATTTCATCCACGGTGTTTTGGGAGTGAAAGTACCAGTGAAGGGGTGCTTTGATGCCACCGATCGCATGCCACCAATGAGGAAACACCAAGTCTCAATTACTTGGTTGACGAAGTATTTTAGAGACCATTACGAGAGTCATCCCCTAACCGAGGAAAGTCCGGAGGATGAGAAGGAGAGATATGCTCGTGTCTATCTCATAGGCATGATCGGTGGATTGTTCTTCTCCAAAAAATCAAGCAATCTCCTTAGTTGTGGATGGCTTAGGATCATCCTCAGTAGTTGGGAGGAGATGGGGGAGTATAGCTGGGCATCCGCTTGCCTAGCTATGATCTACCACAACTTGTGCAATGCGTCTCTAAAAGCAGTGAGGGAGGTCGGCGGCGCAATGTTCATCGTCCAATTTTGGGCTTGGGAGCATATGCCATGGATTGCACCAGTCCAACGTCCCTACAAAGATTGGCCAATCGATCATCCCGTAAGAGGTGAAGCTTATGGTACAAGGTAAATTTCTCATACCTAATCATGTTTTTTCATAACAGATTTTCCCTAGTGTTTTAGCTTATTGTAGTTTCATTATTGTCTTATTAATAAGGTGGCTCGGACACACAAAATGCGACAACCTTGCCCAACACAAGTTGGACGAGTATCGGAGGAGGTTTGAGCGACTTTGGGAAGGAGAGGTAACTTCTATACTTCGATCCATTTATATCTTTTTTCCATGGGACTACATGTAATTTTCCAATTATGACTATCTTAAGTTACTCATTTCTTTCTTGTAGATCGTCTTCGATCCATACCCGGAGAACATAGTTCATTGGCATCTCAAGCAATTCCCCGGTCATATCGGGCAATGGTGCACGAGGGTCCCTCTAATTTGTTTTGGGACCGTGGAGTGGAACTTGCCGGATCGATGCCTCCGTCAGTTTGGTTGGGAGCAGTGCATTCCGTTGAAGGTCCCTGATAGTCAAAGGGCCTTTCATGGTCGAGATAGTCGGCAAGGTACTCGCGATTGGCCCACAAAGTTGGCAAAATTCATCACGATTTGGGAGAACCGAAAATCCCAGGATATTGTCACTCCAACTCATGTGGGTCGAATGGGGTATCATGACCCATACTTGGATCGATATCGGCAAACATCGGTTCGTTACATGACTCCGGAGGGTGCGGCCGATGTTGCATTAGTAAGTATATTCCGAGTCATAACAATTAAATTTATTACTTGTTTCCTAAGTCTTTTTCTAACTTTTTAAATTTATTACTTGGTTTCTAAGTCTTTTTCTAACTTTTTCTTTTTTGTGATTTAGGCTGACGGGATCGAGCGTATCAAAGATATGACCACCGGAAGAATTGAGTTGGGCAATGAAGATGTGAGCTTCATCAGGAGGATGGCGAACAATCTGCTTGGCTGTATTAGAGCTCAGGGTCGGGATCATCGTAGATATCCCCCCATCCCCGCACCCCCGCCACCTCCGGTACAAGTTGATGTCCCCAATCCCCCACCACCTTACGAGAGAAAGAAGAGCAAGAGGGTTCACGAAAGGCCCAACGTGCCCGACGTAACGCCAATGGGGGCTTGGAAAGTGCCGCCCCCATTGGTTGTGCCACATGGTGCCGGACCGAGTTCCACCCAAGCTCCCCGCCCGACTTCCTCCCAAGGTGCTGGACCGAGTTCCACCCGAGCTCCCCGCCCGACTTCCGCCCAAGATCCCCGCCCGACTTCATCCCAAGAGTTCCGTCCATCCTACCACAACGATCCCCACCCAAGCTCATACTACGATCCCTGCTCGACCTACCATCAATCCCCTCCGAGTTTCCATCAATCCCCATATGATCCCACCCCTCTCTCATACAACGATGCCCGACAAACATACTATGATTCCCGCCCGGTCTACCCCCCATCTCCCCACCAAACATCATCGGGTACTTGGCATGATGGCTGCTCCACGACTGCGCACCACGATTTCAACCCATTGACTCGCCCTCATCAGCAATGGCCTCCTACTCCTCACCGTATGAGCGCGGATGTCCCCCGCACGACCCCGGAAGCGCCGATTCCCTGCCGACACAGCACCGACGAGCGCCACACTACCTCGGCCATTCGAAACTTGCCATCGCAACCACCTATTGTTACTCCCGTCGGCAAACGTACAAGGAGCAAGAAAACCAGGGCCTCTGGTGAAGCTCGTGGACTTCCTTGAGATGTATTTTGACTTGAATTGTATTTCTATGTACTTGGAACTATTTCCCTTATCTTAGTTTATTTAATTGAGTGTTGTTTCAATTTGGGTTTTATTTCTATGTACTTGGAACTATTTCCTATTATCGTAGTTTATTTAATTGAGTGTTGTTTCAATTTGTTTTTATTTACGAAAGGAAGTTTGTGGCCGAGTTTTGTACTATTTTTAGAGTTTTTTTTACCTTAATTGTTTCCTAGTTACAGTAGGCTTGTATTAGGTTTTATTGGCTATAAATAGCCTTCTATTTTCGTTGTAAGAATTCAGACTTTGATTAATCGAAATTGAGAACCGTTTGATAACATACACCATCCCAGGGGCGTATCAATTCGTTCAATCAACAATACAAAATTACTTGCAAAGTAAGAGTCTCAACTATTTTGAAGAATGATAATCGCAAATTATGTCGCATTAGCTGAGTCCGACACATCCGCACCTGGATTTTGCGGACCAATCGGTCCTGGACACCTTCGTTTATCATGTCCTGGAACTTTGCATATTGAACATCGTCTTGGGCCTCGTGGTGATCATCCACTTTGATCCATTTCGTTATGAATTCTCTTTTTCCTTGGGAGACCCGGTTCACGCCTCTGTCCGAATGGCGGGATGATCAATTTTCCTTCGTACAACGGCCAATAAGCTTCATCAGGCAATGCACGGAAACTCCGTCCATAGGTGTTTTTGAGTGATTCGATATTGAAGAATGGACTAACGAAGTGACGGGGGTCTTTGCTCCTGTTTTTAATTACGGCCATTGCATGAGAACAAGGCCACCCTCTCCCCTGACACTTCTGGCATGAGCACTCACCAAGTTTTGTCCTGAAATCGACCAAAACTTCATGGCAGTGGCCTCCCCGTCTACCATCCTCCCGATGTTCGGTCGTCACGCTATACTCGCCATTTGCCCGATTCATAACGGTTACACTATGTCGACTGCTCTTGCGATTGTCATTCTCCATTACTTCCATGACTTTATAGGCATGGACCTTTCCCTATGCCTCGTTCATCCTTTCCCAGTGGAGTCGGTTGACGAACCATGCATTCATTTTCCAAAAAGTCATCTCCACAATGGCAGAGATGGCAGTGCAAGCCTTGTAGACAGAGTTGATACTCTCACCTGAGTTCGTCGTGGCAATACCCCATCTTGTCCCTCCATCTTTATGAAATGTCCACATGGATAGGTCATCCATCCAGCCACTGTGCCCCTTCAGGGCATAACTCGCGCATCTTCTCCAGAATTGTTTTCTCTTGGTAGGCAACCGCTAAGGAAGACACAGAAAAATAGTACGTTAGTCAATTATCGGCAGTTTAGTACAATTCGAACAACCCGGAGGTACTCTCGTTAGACTCTTAGGAGAGGTATACATCTCCTTAGAAACACAGTCTATTTGACAGAAAAAGGAGGGATCCGAAGATCGCTTAAAACCCGATTTTCCCAGGAAATGGAAGGACCATGATAATCGCTTAAAACCCCATTTCCTTAGGTATGCATCTCTTTAGAAAGAGTCTAACAAGTGCACCACTCTTCTGATTACAAGATATTGTTAGCTGACAAAATTAAACTGCTAATAGAGAACTTACCAATCCACCACAAATTATCCGCAAGCTTCTTCCGCTTGAAATGATGGTTCCAGTTGCTCTTGAAGTGTCGTATGCACCACCTTTGGGACCACTTCCAGGCTGGATCTAAACCTAAGATGGCAGCTCTAATGCCGACGTGACAATCAGAGATTATTGTCAGGTTCGTCCTCCTGGCGACGTGGATTTGAATTTGCCGGAAAAACCATCCATAGCTATCAGCATTCTCTCCCTCAACAATGGCGAAGGCTAAAGGAAAGACTTGTCTGTTTGCATCCGCCCCACTGGCAATCAGGAGAGTGCCTGTGTACTTGCCGGTAAGGAATGTATCATCCACTTGGATCACAGGGACACAGAAGCCAAAACCATCAATAGATGGCTTGAATGCCCAAAAAAGTCGTCTGAAATGGCGCTTGTTACCTGGCTCTGGGGGCTGTATCTCTTCATCTTGGTATCAAGGGGAGAAAACCGTGCCAGGGTTAGACGCCTCCAATGCCAAAATTAACCTGAGAAGGAATGCATATGATTCTTCCCAATCACCAAAGACGGCGACCAGAGCTTTTTGCTTTCCATGCCACGCCTTCTTATAGTTAATCATATAACAATAACGACTTGCAATGTCAGCGATTATGACTTTCACCTTCAGGTCCGGATCTTGCTCAACTAGATGCTTGATGGCCGCAGCAACCACCCTGGACTTCAACTAGATCCTCCATCTAATCCAGTTCATGAAAGGCACCTTCATCAGTTCTATAATGGTAGTTGTGAAAACTACCGCTTCCTTATTGGAAGTTGTACTGAGGTTGGTTGGGGAGGTCCGGTTGAACTTCTTCTTCATATGACAGGAAAGATTGATGATGACCTTCACCTTGCTCTTGGTACTGAAAATAGGAATGAGGATCATGGTAACTTTGGTAGGGATGATCGCCATATAATTCACCTCCACCATGGATACCAGATGTTTGGCCGTGTCCAGAATGACCTCCAAGGCCTACGACCAGCTCGGTGTAGACGAACATCTCAGCTATGGAAAGATTGTTGGACCTCAAGAATTAGAGCATGGCATCTACCTCATCCTGAGTGGTTATGAGATATTCCTCATGCCACAATGACCCACTTTCTCTGTTTGGATATCGGTACACCATGCGATCAACTCTTCTCGTGTCATCCATGCAAGTAACGTTAGTGCACATTTGATGGAGGTCTTCAAGCAGCGGTCTGGTAACGACCTTTATCTTCTGAAAATTGCCACCGACGTAGGTGACCCCCTTTCCGGTCTCTTCCGTGTAACCATTCCACCGTAAGCCAAGCCTGAACTTTTGGAATGCCATCTGCGAAAAAATCGTAGTTCAGTTAATATCATAAAAATCAAAAATAAAAAATAACTATAAAAAGTAATATAAAATAAACTTACGAGTTAACGTTAATCGCAAAACTACTAAAGAAATATAGAGCTACAACAGAAAATTGAAAAGGGAGAAGGAGAGGTGTGAAGAGAAGTGGTTTTTCGGGAAGCCTTTTATAGGCAAAATCACTTACGGAAACCGCACCTTAGAGGTGCGGTTTTCGTCTGCCATGCAGGCCCATGCAGATCTACGTCTATTATTCTGCATGGCATGTCGGAAATTAATTGACTAAAACCGCACCTTGGAGGTGCGGTTTGTATGGGAAAATCGCACCTTGGGGGTGCGGTTTTGTTTGGGAAAAACAAACCGCACCTTCATTGTGCGGTTTTGATAGGTCAGACCTAAAACCGCACCTCGGCCAAGCGGTTTCTGTAGGTCAGACCTAAAACCTCTTGGCCAAGATGCGGTTTTGGTCCAGAATTATAAACTGCACCTTAGAGCTGCGGTTTATGTATAAAACGCGCCATTAGGGTGCGGTTTGTATATAAAACGCACCTCTAAGGTGCAATCCATAAAAAAGGGTGCTATTAGTGTAATTTTTTTCGGCTGGGTGCTATTTTTGTAATTTTTTTTTTAAAGGTGCTATTTTGGAAAAATTCCAACTTTTTTAGCTCAATGTCCAGTCAAGTAAAAAATAAATAAATATGGTTATTACTTATTAAAAATTCATCATTTTTCAATATGAGATTTGACAACATGAAATTTTAAGCGAGTTCCAGTTTGTATTCCTTTTGTTTCTCTCTGTAGTTTTTCTTTTTCACCCGGGCTAGAATTTTCAACAACTATACATGGAATGTTTGGCTAGGTATATACCGTATCAAATAAATATTTTATTCTTTTCTATAAAAAATTAAATAACTATCATCTTAAATACATCACCATAAAAGGAGTTAAGCCTCAACTTTGCATATTTTGTTACATATAGTTAGTAGAAGTTTGTTTAGTGCCCGTAAATATTTTTTTTTTATTTCTGAGTGATATCAATGGAGAAAAATAGTTAAACTTACAATTCTACCCAGGATCCCTAAAAGACTCTAAAGAAGTCACCCCAAAAAATCAAAAGATTCTACCTCTAAACGAGACAAAAGCAGTGCTTTACGCGCCACTCTATGGGCAGCACTGTTGGCGGATCTAGGTACCGCCCTAAACTCTATACAAACAGACAAAGAGCTAAGGATTTGAAGACACTCTCGTAACACCGGACCACCAATCGAGTCTTCTATGATGCCTTGACGAACTTGTTTGACGACCACTTCGGAATCACCTTCGACTATCACGCGGATCAAGGATCTTGAGGCTACGATGGGGATAGCATCTCTAAAGGCTAGAAGCTCTGCCAGGAAAGAATTGACTAATCCTTGAAGCTGCAGCCCGAACGCTAACACCACATGCCCGTCTGACCCACGGATAACAAGCCTAGATGAACACCCGGTGGCACAAACAGCAGCGTCGAAGTTGATCTTCAAAAAGTCTTCTGGCGGAGGGACCCAAGAGGTGGCAGGATGGTTTGGGAGTAGAACTGCGGGGTGGAGGAGGAAGGAGAAGATAAGAGACTCCGAGGACCTGGTTGTAGAACTGGCTGGCTAGGGAACGGACATGAGGTTGGTAAAAATCGAAGGTCATTTTATTTCTAAACTTCCAGATTCTCCAAAGTAAACATATGCATTGGAGAATGTGGAATGGGGCGGTCTTAGAGACCATGACATGTCGCCACCATAGTCTAAAGTTAATAGTCTGGGCGGTCTCAATAAAGTTGCTCAATCCCACTAAAGTCCACAATCTAATGGCTAGGGGGCATCTAAAGAATAAATGTTCAATACTTTCTCGATGTCTTAAGCAGACAGGGCATCGGTTAAGGCAGTTTACTCCACGAGTTTGAAGGGTCGATTTCAACTATAGTCTGAAACAGTTAGAATCCTCCCGTAACTAACGTTTTGGATAGTCAAATGCACATAAACTCATTAAAGTGATGACCATTAAAAGCTTTCTGGCGAAATCAATTGCCGGCAATGATGTATAATTACCGAATTGACTCAATTGCTGGCCAATCTGTTCTAGTATCGAATTGTTGGATGATTGCACTAATTAGGCATTGGGAGCATATTTATTTGCGGGAGCCCTTTAAATACGCCTCATTATGCTGGCGAAAGAATCTCTTTATTAGAGTTTTAAAACACTCTATCTCGTCATTAAGACGATTTGAAAGCACAATTAAGGCTTTTCCGGCGCTAGCCGTTTCTGGCCATAAAGCCTTGTAACCGACTTGAGAAAAAGTGGTTACTAAACCCAATAACTATTGTATTAAATGAGCATAAAGCCTTGTAACCGACTTGATAATAAGTGGTTACTAAATCCAATAATTATTGTATTAAATGAGTTTTGCAGGAGTTGGCGATTACCGGAACAGAGGATAGATTCCGACGAGCCTCCGGTAACCGACGAGCCTCCGGTGAGCGAACAAGTTCTTATGCTTATTCAAAAAGGGGAAATCCGTAATCAAATCAGGGGAATGATAGGAAGACAAAATTTTCTCGGAAGCCAAACAACCCATATGAAACTCACTGAATCGGGAAAAGAAAGGAAGGAACTTTAAAGGGGAAGATCTATGTACCAACCATAACCCATGAACACGGAATTGAGAGAGGCGAAGATGGCACAGGCAAACACGTATTTCCTCGTATCGTTTTTCTTCATGGTAATGGCTTTCTCCGACGACGGCGTACGCGCTTCGCTGCCGGCGTAATCTATCCTCGAGTACTTGGTATCTACATTGCTGCCGCCGTCTCCGTATCCATTTCCTTCCCCTTGCATTCCCATTTTTTTTCCCCCACCTCTCTTTCTCCGAGAGCTGGGAAGCGTAGGGAAGGACGAAGATGACGGTCAGCTTATTAGTGCCCGTAAATGTACTAAATGAGTTTATAAATTCGATCTTGCAATATTTTAGAGTCGTCTCTCTTTTATCATTTGTTTAATGTTTCAAATAATGAACAAATATAAAATGGTCGAATCTTCTCATTCAGTTGAGTGATACAACATCTTGTAATGTACAAACTAAATTTATACTTTTATTTTATGGTGGATTGGATTCATGGATTGGTTCAATAGGATTGGTGGATTGGATTCATGGATTCAAGTGAAATCTAAACATTGGACCAATATGTAAATTTAAAAAATTTTAGGTACGAAAATATCATAAAATTTAAATACCAAAACATAATTGTTCAATGATTTTATATTCATATTAAATTTGGGGTATCAAAATGTAAAATATACATTATATTAACTAAGTTGTGTTTTAATTAATTTTGATGTATGAAAATATAAAATGTACATTATAGTGACTAAGTTATGATTTAATTAATTTTTGGGTATGAAATGAAAATTTTTATGCAACAGTAACCTCATTATAGTGACTAAGTTGTGTTTTAATTAATTTTGGGGTATGAAAATGTAAAATGTACATTATAGTGACTAAGTTATGATTTATTAATTTGGAATATTAAATTGTAAAATATACACTATAGTGATTAAATTGTGATTTAATAAAATTTTGGGTATGAAAATAAAAAAGATTATGCAACAGTAACCAAACTTCACATTTAATTTTTATGCAACAGTAACCTCATTATAGTGACTAAGTTGTGTTTTAATTAATTTTGGGGTATGAAAATGTAAAATGTACATTATAGTGACTAAGTTATGATTTAATTTAATTTGAAATATTAAAAATGTAAAATATACATTATAGTGATTAGATTGTGATTTAATAAAATTTTGGGTATGAAAATAAAAAAATTTATACAACAGTAACCAAACTTCACATTTATATATATTAATTAATAAATAAATGGAGACGATGATATTAATATAAGTAGGGGTTCCCTCCCAATCCTCGGATGGTGCCTAGCTGGCGGGCGGATACCACACCCTCTCACAATGATGGAGGATCATGTTATCACATTTTCAAGTATTGTCACGTTTTGGTGGTCGGTACAATTGCGCTAATAACTTATGTTGAGCTCGTCACCACTGTTTTTGAAGTATTGTCGCGTTTTGGTGGTTGGTACGGTTGAGCTAACAAGTTATGTTGAGCTCGTGAACACTATTTCAAGCATCTCTAATACACGAGCATTGCATACGCATGTGCATTATGAGTTTGTTGAGTTTCCTCTTTCTCAATTAAAATGAACATAGGACTATGAATGATCCTCACACACGCACTCAGGCAGCAACACATCCATTATATAGTAGATCACTGAGTCGCATTTTATTAAAAAAATTAGATAACCGTAAAAAAAATCATAGTTTGTTTTTACAATGTCAATTTCACATGACGATATTTTAATTTAGCGAATTCATCAATAATGCTGTCTACATCCACCCCAATAGTATATATACTCTCTTTCAAATAAAATAGTTAAGCAAATAGCGACAAATTCAATGCTTATTTTGCTGGGCAATTCAGTTTTTACATGTTTCATTATTGAAATGGTTATCTCTGTACTCTGTAGTAGCTGTTGAAACGGGCAACGTCAACACTAGACAAATCAAACAACTAATCATTTCATATTGTGTGTCCATCCCTTTTGCTCCGGTTGCTCTAATAATTTTTTAAGGGAACAAACGTCATATTTCTTTAGTCTTTTACATTTTAGACTTTTAAAATTTTAGGTTTCGTTGTTTATTTTATTAGACGAAAATCATTGAGGCTAAAATTTAGAGTAGTGATTTGAACATGTTCATCTGAACTATTTTTCTAATTACACAATCCTATTATAAAATAACATTGGTCCGAATGTCTAAAATCGGAAAATTCATAAAGACTATACTAGCTCTGGATCTAGAGGAGGGCTGCGCTGTGACCCGACTTGGCTACGTCCTGCATCGCCACTTCACTAAGGATTTTTTGAAGTATCATGAGCACATTCAGAGGTCGGGGTGGGCAATGGGCAGGTTGTGTGAGTTTTGCTCTCAGATTCACCGACCCGCTTACTAGCGATTTTATGTAATTGTAATCCGCTATCCACTCACAGTCGTCGAGTTGGGTCGGGTGGGTAGTGGATGAATGCAGTTGGATTTCGAGCTTGCCCGCAAAAAGCGATTCTCCAATTAGCCATTAAAAAAGTTAACTAACATTTATAATAAATTTCTCACAAATTAGCAAGACAATATTGATTTAGACACTTCTCACTTTGTCTCCTGTATGTGTAGTGTTTGCTCAAAATTTTCATTACTCCATCAAACAATTTGTAGAGAAAACTAATGCATTTTGCGACTTTAATACAATGGCCAGTTAATTGTTTGTATCTCAATATCTAATGCAATAGTAATAGTAGTCCAAAAATATTATTTATTGTCCACCTTTAGAAGTCGTCAGTCAGTGTGTAGTGCAATTAGAAAAATATGCTAACCATTCAATAATATAAGCAAGAAAAACTTTATGGCATGTGAAAATATGATGTGAGTCATTTGAGCGATCCGCAATTCACCCGCCACCCACTTGAATAAGTGCAAGTATGAGATTTATCAATCCGCAATTCACAATCCACCTACATCAATCACTTACGACCCACTGCGGCTCAAATTATTTACTGGTTGATCTATATTATGATGAACTGTTACCCACAATTCAAGGATTTTGCTTGTAACTCATAAGCGAGAGAACGATGTTAATGTTGATAAACCTTTTCTTTATTAATTGGATACAGAACTAATGCCGAACTTACATATGTATAGACTAGAAAACCCTAATCACTACCCTAGTCCTAGCTGGCATGAACTAGTATCCAAGCATGTTGCTTTTATGAAGTAGTACTAAAGTATCAAGAGAGCAGAGACTAGTATTCAAGGTTTGCTAACTGATATCCACCATGAATCAAATATTATCCCAAATTCACAAACTAATATCAAGACAACACAGAATAGTATCCATAAATCACAAAATTAGTATCTAGATAACACATAAGAGTATCCATATTGAATACTAGTTGGTTTGATTGTGGATATTAGTTGGTAATTGATTGGCTGAATCCTAATTATGTGAGTTTGATACTAGTTTTATGATGTTTTGAATACTAGTCTATGTTATCTAGATACTTTAGTACTATTTCATAAAATCAGCAGACTTACTAGTTCATACATTTTGGATATTAGTTAGTATATACTAACAACTTATGTCGTTAGTAGAATAACTAGGCTGGTCCTAGCCGAAACCTACCACTCTTCCCAATATAACCTTATCATATTAAACCGTGGATTAACCACCACATTGCCCACCTCCATTCGGCGGTGAGCGATTCATCAAGATAGACGTTTCCAAATGCTCACATTTTCGAGCACTTGGTCTATTTTTTAAACTTGATGAGTTTTGAGGCGGCATCCATATGCCATTTTACGTGGAGTATCTTAACCTTTTCCTTAACATTTTATGCCCAGAAAATATTGCCGTTTTGATAATGAACTTTTCGATGAATGCCCTATATCGGTATAATCGAAGGTTGAATGCTTGCTCTGTTGGGCTCTCCAATTCCTCCAAATCATATAATATACGTTTATAATTATTAGGTTTGATTTAAAAACTAAAACTTATACTTATTTTGCATTAAAATAATGATAAAATATCACACCTCGATTCTCAATATACATATGTAAAGATTGACATAATTTTGGAGTATACTATACTCCAACTGATCCTATCGTTGGTTGTATTTTGTTGAAATTTGATGAATCAGAATTGTCGATCAATGATGATTTACTCATTAGAGCTTAGGGTATAGCATCATATCTCAATCTCAATTTAATTTATGATCTAGTTAAAAAAAAGTACATCTCTAAGAGTACCCTTGCTATGGTGACTTGAAAAAATGGTCTACCGCTTCTATCAAACGGTTGACCACTTCTATCAAACTGTCGTCGACCAGATGAAACATTACTGTAAAATCAACATATGTAATTAGAACAAAATTGGAGCATAAATGATAAGTTTCTCGAGTAATTTAAACCTATATTAATTAAAGGAGAAGAGGGCTAGCTGCTTAGCACATACACTATAAAAAGTAGGGATGGCTATACGGTCCGGTCCGGTTAAATTGGCCCGAATTGATCCAGTCTCAGTCAGGTCTTTTCGAGAATATAATGACCAAATATTGGATTGGATATAGTCCGGTCTTGATCCGGTCCGATCTTAACCCGGTTCGGTCCCAACTCGGTCTTGATTTTAGATTGAGCTTGTGGAGATTTTGTAGCATGAGGCCAGAAAGGGTGAGGAGTTGGTTAAGTTTTGGGTGTTGGGCTCTCTTATTCGGTCTTTATCCGATTTCGGTCCGATCCCGAATGGTTTTTCACCTCAAATCTAAGTCTGAATATGGTATTGAATTGTTTGCTATCCGGTCTGGTCTCAGAGCCGGATTATACGGTCCGATTTCGGGTAAAACCAAAAAATCTGACCAAACAACCAGCCCTAATAAATATTTCCCTTAAAATCCAGGGTACCGCATACCTTGAGTAAGAAAACGCTATCCAGAACTTGAATTGACTTATTTTTCGGACATGATACTATAATCTAACTCTTAAAGATCAACATCTTGGTCTTAATTCTCTACATCTTATACCCCAAGATCAATTTAATTAGAAATAATAATCGACGGTTATGATTCATCCAAATATAGGCAAAAAAATCAATGCACCATCTTAGGGTTTATAGTTTATGATTTGGCTAATTAGGACATAGGGTTCACTCATTAATGGTTAGGGTATAGTATCATGCCCAAAAATCCTGCTAATTCGAGGTCTAGATAGTGTTTTCATACTCAAGATATGCGGTATCCCGGATTTCACCCGAGATACCATAGAAGGCACCATATATATATTACATCTTTCTTTGCATAAATGGTACGTGGGGCATTATGAAAAAAAGGCAATCAATGGAAAATATTAGGGGCTATATTCCCCCTCCTCCTCTTGAATCTTGTCTGTGTTTTTGCATCCTCCCGTCCTTGGATGGAGCTTTACACGAGGATAGCAGTAGACAAATGATCATCACCGTCAGGAAGCTGCTTTCTCATAATTCTACTGGCAAGTATCCTTCCACTATGTTTTTAAGGAAGGGAGGAAAAGGAGGGGAGGTGAAGGAAAATTAGGAGGGGAGGGAAGATTTGGAGGCGAAGGAAATTGGAAGGAAAATATTGTTTTATGGAGGAAAGTGAGAAGGAAAGTGTGTATTGGGAAGTGTGTTGAATATGCTATTTTATTAGTTATGTAATAATAAATAAAGTACGTACGTATATTTTACTTCATGTCTAAACTAATGTTACGTTTAATAGTACGTTAATAGTTATAAATATATAAAATTATTTATTTTTAAAAAATATATAAATAATAGTAAAGTTAACAATTTAATTCATTAAATACAGATATTGAACGTGTTATAAGGATTTTATACGTGTTTAATACGGGAGCCATCAAATGTACGGGGGGAAATTAAACGGGTTGACAATAATACGTATACGGAAGTATTAAACGGATAAAATACGTATGAGTACATATACGTGTATTAAATAAAATATTTACTATAATATAATCAAATATAGTTTTTTTTATCGATAGAGAATCAAAACTAATTACAACTCATAATTATGTTTGACCTCACAAAATTAGAAGTGTTGAATTGGAAAGGGAGGGGCGATATCATTTTATGAGTTCAGGGTTAATTACTTAATTTCAATGTATTATAATTAAAATAGGAAAAATAATTATTTACTTATTAACCTTAATTACCCCTGCCCCTTATTTTGTCTCTGTGACTCTCTCTCGTCTCTTTCTAAACAAAAGAATTCCCAGATCTAGCTCTCTTCTGTACTAGCTTTTTACCCGGCCCGTTGGCCGGAGAGTTTCATTTTATCGTTGACATTAATTCAATTTATCTATATGTTTAAACTATTTTAGACCTTCTAAATTTATTATATTTTGTATCGATAAGTGAGCATGTGGTGTGTCTATATATTGAAAATTCTCAATACTTGGCACATTCACTTATAATGCTTGACTTCTCTAATCATAAACCATGTCACAAAGGTATACCACATCCCATGTACAATTTTTTCTATCTTATACGAATCCACGTTGTTCAGATGAGGACATCTTAGTTAGAGTTTCTTTGTACATATACTTCATTATTGGATAAATTTCTTCATCCCAATTAAAAGTTGACACTTTAGATGTTCATGAAGTTTACTGTAAGATCTTATTTGTATTTAGTCTCTTATACAATATGTATCAATTGCTAATTTCTGAAATTTAATTTGGACTAACTGCGACTGATTGTCGTTGTTTATATATTATTTTAGAATCTCAATCCAAGATACTCACATACGGATTTTGATCTTAATATGGTGCGTTAGTGTATAATTTTACAACTTGTAGAACCTTTGTTTTCTAAAATTCATTTATGTTTGGTATTTGTTTAGAAATAAAAATTTCATTACTTATACTAATATATGCATTTTTCTGTATGGCCACATTTATTGTCAATATATAGCATATATATTAAAAAGAGTCTAATTATTTTTAAGTGTAATTAATACTTGTTTTTTACAGGGATTTGTAAAATGTTAAGAAAATAAGGGGAAATATGAACAATTGTAAAAGAAAATAAGGGATGGAAGTACACATTATAAGTGAGAGAAAAGTTATTCTTACTTATCATCTTCATTTATCCAATGAGGTGATCTATTCTTGCTCCATTGAATTTTTATCAAATTATTTTATTTCGTAAATATATTATTAGTTATGCATGTGTTTTATTGCAAAAAAAAAAATGCATGTGTTTGCTAAGAAAGATCATACCGATGATCAACTTCTCTAATCTTGCCTCATTTTCATGTGAATGTTCATGAAGTCTCCTAACGATCTTATGTTAACATATGTCTATCAAGAGACCCAAATATAGTATATTATATAACAGAGTAAATGCATTTTATTAACCAAATCTTTCAAAAAAAAATTAAAATACAAAGTATTAGCCAAACGTTAGCTCCCCGTTAGCATTTTTGTTAGTAATGTTGACCAACAACATGATGATGAGTTGGAAGAGACACGTGACGGTCTATAATCCAATTTAGTTTTTTTTTTTTTTTTTTTGATAAGGGTGATATAGGTTCATTTTGTTGCTATTAAGGTACTACTTAAGGGATTCGAACCTGGGACCTCCAGGTTCTAGGCTAGTGGTGTTACCACTAGGCCAATTGATAACAAAATTATTAATGATAACAAAAAATTGGTTAATATTTTGATGTGATACAAAATATTTGGCTAATCATTTGTAGTTCGAAAGGTTTGGCTAATAATTTAAAAAAACTGAAAGGTTTAGCTATTTAAATGTTATTTACTCTATATGTATCAATTGATAAGTTGTCTCCTCTCACATTTTGTCACGACCGCTACTGAAGTTCTATACCAGATCTGCTCTGTCCAATCCTTACCTTTGTCCACCAATTCACGGCCCATATAGTAACATCGCCAGCTAAATTTTAAATTGTCCTCCTGCACAATTTCTTACATGCGCCACCAAATTGTTGACATAGTTAGTTTCATCTACCCGTGTATCTCCACTCTCTATTGCATTTAACACCCGTTATTTGGTTTGCTTTCCTTCACTCAAAATTTCTTCTCCTAACGAAAAATCAAAAGGTAATGGCCTAACACCTACTTAGCATATGACGTAAACTGAAAATTTACTTAATAAGATTTATTCAAATATTTTTGTTTAAACAATCGCGATACATGTCAGCCTCCAAACATTAGTATACTGCTGCTACACATATATACTGCAAAATGTACAAATGAATTATTAAAGAAAAACAAAAGGAAACATTAAATGAAAATAGAGATAGCTACATAAATTGAGCATTAACTTACTTTTGTGTTTGTAAAAAAAGTGTCAACCATGATAATTTGTAAATTCTTCAAGTGCTTATGTGGCAACAAACTATTGTTGAATTGCCATAGATAGATAGATAGACAGATAGATAGATAGATTTTAAACCTTTATTTGATTAATGCATAGGTCAGTGGTTGATGAACACATGATGTTTAACATACAGTGTAGCAAAGATTCAGCTAACTTTCACATGTATTATTTTTTAATGTATCTCGTGTCTCATCTTACGATATGAAGTCAAGTTCATAAACAATCATACCGAATTCATTTTGAAAATTTTGATTTATAATCCTTGAAAATTTATTACTCCAAGTTTTAAATTAAATTTCTTAACATATGACGTAAAACTTTAGTAGAGTTTGCTCAATTAACACGATCTAGAGCAAAAATGCAAAATATTAGTAATTTGAACCTAGGATACATTGTAAATTATTGCACCTATGATTCATATGTCTTCACTTAATTAGAATGAATAAGGTTTTTGTTTAAGAAATAGATTTTATTGCTTGGTCAAGTTTCTAAACGTTTCTTGTTTTCTCTCTTTTCCATCTTTATTTTGTCGCGATAAAATGTTATTATGTATGTGTGTTTGTATAAATTGTTCATTAAAATGTAACATATTTGTAAATTATTGTAAAAGCGAGTTCAAAATTTACTTAGTGAGCTTTAATAAGATATTTTTTTGGTTGAGAAAGAAGTTATATGTGTGACTCAAAGACATTAATCTATTGTTGCGTACATCGATACAATGCAAAAGTAAAAACAAAAACATAAAGGAAGTATTGGAAAAGAAAATTAAATATTAAAAAAGTTAGAGATAACAATGTAATATATGTCACTTTTCATACATTATTTATTATTGTGTACTTGATATAATCCAAAAAAAGGATAAAAGAGAAATGAAATATTAAATGAAGAGAGAGATAGCTCCATAAATATATCAATAACTATTTTTCTTTTTGTAAAAATATTGTCCACCTTGGCAATTTGTGAACTCTCCAAGTGCTTAGGTGGCAAACAATTACTTTTGAATTGCCATAATATTATGTATAGATAGATAGATAGATAGATAAATAGATAGATAGATTTCTTGCTCCCTTCATTTTCCCATAACAGAACAGAGCTGATCTCTTTTATTCCCTCCATTCTTTTTCTTTTTTCGATCTACCTTCTTTGATCACCCATTCATTCTCTCGAAAATGCAATCAATTGAGAAAATAACAGCAAAACTGCTAACTTCTCTCTCTCTCTCTCTCTCTCTCTCTTCGTAGCCTGGCCTAGAAAACGAGTTGGATCAACCCTGTCCAACTGGGAGAGTCTAGATCCAGCAAGATCATGGCATGCATGTTTTATTTTTTCTTTTGTTGGTTTAAATTGAGATTTTTGTTATTGTTTTTGGGGTCCTGATTATGAGGGTAAGCTCTTCGCCGTCGACCTCGCCGGTGACGCACGATGAACTGGGGTAGGAATTTTTTCTTTCAATTGGGGTTTGATTGTTTATTTTTTTCATGTGTTTTGATCTATGAAAGCTGGATTTTGGATTCTGCCTTCTGGAGAAAGAAGAATGAAGAAGAAAGGAAAGTAAAAGGAGAGAGGAGAGAGACGGTGTGGAATTGAAAATTAAGCCCGCTTTGCTTTCTCTCCGTTTCGGAGGGGCGGGTTGTACAGTACTATTTTCGTCCCTTTTCTTTCCCTCCGCACTATTTTTTTTTTTTTTTTCCGGAAACAGGGGAAAAGATGTTGGAATTCCAACTTTCCTTCACTTCCCCTCCCCTCCCCTCCTTTCCCCCCTAAAAAACATAGTTCCAGAACCCTCACCCCTACTCTCTTTTACTTTATTCTAGTTATTGAGCTAACGTGGTTTTTAATCAAGATAAGATCTATCAATATGAAAGTTTCGAATGCATACTTATGATTTTGAGTAACATAAGTATTTGTTATACTGATTATTTTGAGAACATAAAATATATGATTACCAGGTAGAACTTGAATCCCACTAGGTGGTCTTGATCATTTAAGTGGGTTGCAAGTCAAGGAAGCTAGGGTAAACAATTCATTCTTGCTTGTACTGCTCATATCGGCTCGGGTTATACTGATTATTTTGGACCAGTTAGTTGATATTCAGTTAAAGAATATTTGTATAGCATGTTAATTTAAAATCAGTTCATTCCATTTGGATGCAGTTTTCTACAAGAAGAATCAACAGATAATCGTCACCACCACAAGAAGAAAGCTGCTCACTGATTGGGGCAAGTTTCCCTTCATTAACTCTTCCCCTCTCTTGAGTTGGGTGTTATATCAATCCTTTATAATACGATATCAAAAGAAACCAATTAGGCATCAATATACTAATTAACTTATCAAGATTTTAATATTCTTGACCTTTCTTTCAACCAAATATTCTTTCACATCATATCAACATTTAGTTGTTCTCCAAACTAACTCGTTAGTTATAAGAATAGTTTGAAATTAGATCTTATATCATTCTCTTACCGTAAATAATAAAATTTAAATCTTACCCTTATATTTTTGGCAATTTGTTTTGCTGAACTTAATTCATAATGTGTCCAACAGGGATCCATTGTGGGAAAAATAATTGTTGCCGTTATACTATAGTTTTCAGGAGGTGTACACAATGTTGCGATTCAGTGCCTGGTCAGTACTACTCTATACAAAAGTTTTTCCCAAGTGCGGTATTTGTAAACATAAATCATAATAGCATGGATCTTAGAATTAGATAATTTCACGAATCGATAATAGATCGGAAAACTTACCTCGTTCCATGACGAGAGCAGCGGCAGCGCTAGAGTAGTAATCACCGGAATTGAGTTTCTCCCTCTTGACCCCTTTAGGATTTAGGTTTAGAGATTTCTGTGATGGCTAAGAAATTCTACGTAATGGGTTGAGAGAGGACCAATCCTAGGATTCTTTATATAGACCCACCATCAGGGTATATTAGGAATTTACCTTTCATTAACCTAATCAATATAGGATTTACCTTATATATTAAACCATTAAGTGATAATTACACTTGGGCCACAGTTATTCCCTAGTGACATACGGGAATTGGGCTTACATTCTCCCACTTGGTCCATGTGTCATTATATATCACAAGATCTAATAATAAACATAAGTGTGCACATCATAAGATAAATTCATAATATTTGGTTCAGCATAAAGTCATAATCAAGTATGAAAGCTAGATTAGGATCATGGCAGTTCTATATCAATTTATCGACATAGTCCCTTCCATGTACCACAAAATCAGTCTCATGCTCAATACGACACATAACAAGGTAGTCATAATGGTCAAACAATAATGTCTTCACTAAAGACAAAAATCTTGTTCTGTTCACATAATGCATAATGTATATATACTGGTCATAATAAATAAAACAAGATTCATAACTTTATTCCAGAAACAAAATAAATGAGCTCAAAGTGTCAATCCATGAAACATAAAATAACTTTAGTCATGACGTCCTATAATCCCCATCCTTTCGACATGTTCAGTAAATGTCTTAGGAGGCAATCCTTTTGTTAATGGATCAGCAATCATAAGCTGTGTGCTAATATGCTCGATCGACACCCTTTGTTTCTGAACTTCTTCCTTAACGACAAAGTATTTCACCTCCATATGCTTAGCACCCTTCGAATACTTGTCATTCTTAGAGAAGAATACTGCTGAGAAATTATCACAGTAAATTTTCAGCGGCTTGACGATAGTGTCAACAATTCCAAGTCCAGAAATAAAATTCCGCAGCCATAAACCATGATTTGTAGCTTCATAACAAACTATGAATTCAACTTTCATAGTGGATGTGGCAATAACAGACTGCTTCGCACTCTTCCATGAAATTGCCCCTCCGGCTAGAAGGAACAAATAGCCAAAAGTAGACTTCCTGGTGTCTACACATCCAGCATAATCTGAATCTGAATATCCAATCACCTCAAGGTGATCAGATCTCCTAAAGGTGAGCATGTGGTCTTTTGTTCCTTGCAGATACCTTAGTACCTTCTTTGCAGCTTTCCAATGATCTACTCCTGGATTACTTTGATACCTGCCCAGCATTCCGACAGCAAAACTGATGTCTGGTCTGGTACAAGTTTGTGCATAATTCAAACTTCCAACAATAGATTTATAAGGAATGTGTTCCATTTGCTTGCGTTCCAATTCATTCTTTGGACATTGTTTTGAGACTAAATTTATCTCCCTTCTGAATTGGAACGACATTTGCAGAGCATTCATCCATGTTGTATCTCTCTAGGATCCGTTTAATGTATAATTTCTGAGACAATCCCAACAGTCCTTGCGATCTATCACGAAATATTTCTATTCCAATCACATAGGATGCCTCACCCAAATCCTTCATTTCAAAGTTCTTAGAGAGAAACTCCTTGGTTTGATGTAATAAACCAAGATCATTAGTAGCAAGCAAGATATCGTCAACATACAGAACTAAAATTATAAACTTACTCCCACTAATCTTCAGATATATACATCGATTGACGATGTTCTCCTTAAATCCAAAAGATGTAATGGTATCATTGAACTTAATATACCATTGTCGGGAAGCTTGTTTAAGTCCGTATATTGACTTCTTTAATTTACACACCATATGTTCTTTTCCCTCAACCACAAAACCTTCAGGTTGATCCATATAGACTACTTCATTTAAATTCCCATTCAGAAAGGCGGTTTTCACATCCATCTAATGGAGCTCTAGATTATAATGAGCTACCATTGCCATGACAATCCTTTAGGAGTCTTTCTTAGAGACGGGTGAAAATGTCTCTTTATAGTCAACACCACTTTTCTGAGTGAAACCTTTGGCAACAAGTCTGGCTCTGTGTCTTTTGATATTGCCATTAGAGTCGTGTTTGGTCTTCCAGACCCATCTATTACCAAATCTTTTACAACCTTCAGGCAAATCAACAAGGTCCCAAACTTCATTTTTATACATAGATTTCATCTCTTCTTTCGTGGCAGCTAACCATTTATCAGAATGCTCACTTTCCATGGCTTGTGAAAATGAAACTGGATCATGATAGAGTCCTAAATCAGATTCTAACTAGTGAAGATAAACCTCATAATCATCAGAAATTGCAGGCCTTCGATTTCCTGTAGACCTTCTTAATGCGATTTCTTGTGGTTCATCTATGTTAGGTTCATTCTCAATAGCAATATTAGGTGGTGCTTGACCGTTCATTTGTTGTTCCTGCAAATCGTTATCATGGTCAACATGTGCAGGAGCAACAACTTGAGAAGAGGGTAGAGGCAAGGATATTTGCACTCTAACTTCTTGAATTTCCACATTGCGTGGCTCTAAGCTCCCACTAACTTCACCATTCTCAATGAACCTAGCATTTCTAGTTTCAACAATTCTCGTACTATGGTTAGGGCAATAAAATCGATACCCCTTAGATTATTCTGGATAACCAATGAAGAAACCACTGATTGTTCGTGAGTCCAGTTTCTTTTCATGTGGATTATATATTCTCACTTCTGCTGGGCAACCCCAAACATGCAGGTGCCTTAAACTGGGTTTCCTTCCCGTCCACAGTTCAAAAGGTGTCTTAGGAACTGCTTTACTAGGAACCCTGTTTAACAAATACACAGCGGTCCTTAAAGCGTGCATCCACAATGATTTGGGTAAAGATGAGTAGCTTAACATACTCCTAACCATATCCATTAAAGTACGATTCCGCCTTTCTACAACACCATTTTGTTGCGGTGTTCCTGGCATAGTGTATTGAGCACAAATACCACGTCTTTCTAGGAACTTAGCAAATGGTCCAGGGCATTTTCCACTTTCATCATATTTTCCATAATATTCTCCACCTCTACCAGATCTGACAATTTTCATCTTTCTTTCTAATTGCCTCTCAACTTCATTGATAAACACATCAAGGGTATCTACCGACTGAGATTTTTCATGCAGCAAATAGATATATCCATAACGTGAAAAATCATAGATAAAGGTAATGAAATACTTTTCTCCACCAAGTGATGGAACATCAAAAGGCCCACAAATATCAGTGTGTATAATTTCAAGGAGCTGTGAGCTTCTTGTGGCTGCTTTCTTAAGTGTGTGTTTTGTGTGTTTTCCTTTAATACACTCAACACAAATTCCAAGGTCAGTAAAATCCAAATGAGGAAGGATTTCATTCTTTACTAGCCTTTCCATTCTTTCTTGGGATACGTGACCCAACCGTTTATGCCACAAGTAAACAGAGGATTCATCAAACAAACCACGTTTAATACCAACATTATGATGCAAGGTTAAGAGAGTCTCAGCGAATAGGGTATCAAGCTTTAGTTTGTACAAACCATCAACAAGGATACTAGAACCCAATAAAACATTCTGTTTGAACAAACTAATAGAACCATTTTCAATGTTCCAAAAATACCCAACCTTATCTAGTTGAGACACCGAAACCAAATTACGAGAAATAGAAGGAGCATAAAGGGTATTGACAAGGTCCAAATGATGACCAGTATCTAAAACCAAACGATAAGTCCTAATAGCTTCAACTGAAAATTTGGTTCGGTTTCCCATATAGATGAACTTCTCATTTTGCCTTATGGTTTGGGTCGTAAGGAATCTCTGCATCGCTTTGGAAACATGAATGGTACAACCAGTGTCAATCCACCAAGTATTATAAGGAACCTCAGTTAAATTTGATTCGAAACATACTGAAGCACTAGGCTTACCCTTTCTTTCGAACTATGCCTTTCTTTTCAAGCAATCTTTCTGATAATGTCCGGCTTTCTTACAGAAGCGGCATATATCCTTACTTGGTTCCTTCTTGTGGATTTTGGCAGATGACTCATTAAGCTTTGATAGTCCTTCCTTGCCCTTCCCATTCTTGTTCCATGGTTTCTTTCCAGCTCCTTTATGACCAACAAGATTGGCAGACTGATTTCCTGGTTTCTTAAGCCTTGCTTCCTCTTGAATGAGCATGCTTTGTAACTCATGCACATTCCATTTATCCTTTAGAGTATTGTAATGCACATGGAATGTGCCATACTCTGGAGGTAAGGAATTAAGAATGAACGTTACTAGGAAATTTTCATTCACTTCCATTCCCATGGTCTTTAGTCTTGCTGCAATGTTCGTCATTTCGACGATATGCTCATGCATGGTACTAGAACCATCAAACTTCATGGTGGTTAGCGTACCCATCCCAGCAAGCGACTTATCAGCAGACTCAGATTGAGAGCTTTCTTTCGCGGAATTCATAAATTCCTTAGCACTTTCAGTATCATTAAAAGTTGACTTAATGTTGTTTGCTACAGTCATTCGCATAGACATTAGGCTTAGTCTGTTAGATCTTTCCCAAGCTTTATGGAAAGACTTTTCCTCAGCACTGCTAGCATCACTAAGAGCAGCAGGTTTCTCACTTAAGAGTGTCAAATCAAGATCCAGAACACCGAGGTGAAACTGAACATGTTCAGCCCATTCAGAGAAGTTGAGGCCATTAAACTTAACAACAGACGTGGCTTGCGAGTGAAGAGAAACAGGAACAGATGCTGCAAACATATATATCATGTACTCACACATTAATGCTTTGGGTAATAAGCATAAACTATAATACAGATTCGGAAGCATAAACATAAAACATATATTGGTGCTACCTTTGGGCAAAACAACAATATATATGCGATAAATAATTGTAATTGATGCTCAAAATAATCATATAATTGGTGATAGACATACTCAAATTAGATATACTAGCAATCTTTGGATATACTAAATATATCTAACCAAGCATATCAATTTACCACGATAATGTTCATGAATTATAAAACGAGCAATCAACCTTTGGGCGATTCGAAATTATTTTATAATCACAAACTTCAACTTTAAAGCATCACATAAACATTAGTAGTCGAACTTGATTCAACTTGATATCTATAAACTTTCTAATTTGGTCACTTTGGTGACTAACAAATTAATCATAACATAGATATCAAAGTTAAAATTTAACTCAAGGCAAAACAGTGTTTTTTTCTTCTCACATGCGTAGACCTTGATTCAAATTAATCATGATAATAGTCTTACATATGTATGCATACTGCCAATTCCATTTGAAGCAAACAGACAACAAATTAAAAAAGGGAAAACCTTCTTATCACATAGAAGCAGAGACATATATACATATAAATCTTAGAACCATCGCCCAAGCCAATAGATAGCACGCAGAGCTTGTGTATATTATGGCCCTGGATAATAAAATTGTGTTGAAGCATAATGGCTCTCACATACGCAGAGCTTGGCGCACAGATGCAGCGAAAATAAAATACATAAGCGAAAATCATCTATTCATGTAAACCTAAGGCTCTGATACCACATGTAAACATAAATCATAATAGTATGGATCTTAGAATTAGATGCTTTCACGAATCGATAATAGATCGCGAAAACTTACCTCGATCCATGACGAGAGCAGCGGCGGCGCTGGAGTAGTAATCACCGGAATTGAGTTTCTCCCTCTTGACCCCTTTAGGTTTTAGGTTTAGAGATTTCTGTGATGGCTAAGAAATTCTACGTATTGGGTAGAGTGAGGACCAATCCTAGGGTTCTTTATATAGACCCACCATCAGGGTATATTAGGAATTTACCTTTCATTAACCTAATTAATATAGGATTTACCTTATATATTAAATCATTAAGTGATAATTACACTTGGGTCATATTCCCTAGTAACATACGGGAATTGGGCTTACAGTATTATATTGAGTTACTATTAGTTATTGAATTTTCTATGTTTGTGTTCAGCTGGGAAATCGAACAGGCAACAAAATTCTACAATCGCCAAGAAAACAAAAGAGTAGATTTGATCTAGCTATAGTAAAAGTAAAATTTTTGTATGACGACTTGAATACCGAGGATGATCGATGAGGTTAATGTTTGTTGAGAAGGTTGTAACATGGAAGAATGTAGTACACAAAGCAGTAATAATAAAGAATGGGGTTAATTGCATGGTTGGTCACTGAGATTACAAAAAAACGTTCAAGTTTGGTCACTCAAAATATTTAAATCCATTGGTGTTAATTCAGTTTACTGAAACCGTTCACGTTTGGTCACTCTCCGTCCAACTCCGTTAACTTTTGCTTACGTGGTGGTCAACCTTTAAAGTTGACCGTTAAGTGAGTGATGTGGCAATTAAAAAATTAATCTTTTGTAATTTACACCTCATTTCTAACTATTAAAAAGATAAAAAAAAAATATAAATTATTAAAATTGAGAGAAAATTATAAAAGATTAACCCACAAAATTATAAGAGTAAATACAATTTACACCTCCCCTAAATCAGCAGCCGCCGGCCAAAACTCAAACCCCCATCTTATCACCCTCCGATTACATCGACCCATCCCATCCCACCGTCACCGCATCCTCTCCTCCCACCACCGCCCGTCGTCTCCAATCTTTCGTTTACTTTGGTTTGGGGGTTTTCGGGACCGCTCACGAAAAAATGTTACTCCCTCGCCATTTCCCCTCGCGCCAGCAATCCAGCTCCAGGACTACACTCCTCAATCCTCACAATCGGAATTTCTTGAATTTCTAATAGAAACCGCCATTGCATCAGCTCCCTTCAACAATACCTACTAGGCTGTACGGTGCCGCCCCATGGTGGTGTAGTTGTCGTTGAGGATTCGGCCGGCTACCATGTTGTAGCAATTGGCGAGGACGACGTCGTTCTTGTTGAAGCACTCCTCTCAATTTTAATAATTTATAATTTTGTTTTTATCTTTTAATAGTTAGAAATGAGATGGAAATTATAAAAGATTACTTTTTATTATTTTATTAATTTTTTAATTGCCACATCACTCACTTAACGGTCAACTTTTAAAGTTGACCGCCACGTAAGCAAAAGTTAACAGAGTTGGACAGAGAGTGACCAAACGTGAACGATTTCAGTAAACTAAAGTACCACCAGTGGATTTAAATATTTTGAGTGACTAAACTTGAACGTTTTTTGTAATCTCAGTGACCAACCATGCAATTAACCCATAAAGAATGATGACTACAAAATTATCACACCCTCACTCTTTTTGTATTGATAGGGGTCACTGGTGTTCTCCTGGAGTGGGGAAGAATCCAAAACTACTATTGCTTAAAAAAATTTACAAAAGTACCACCCGACTCAACAAAATTCCAAAAGTACCACCATTAATTGAAAATCGGACCTCGAAGGGGTGGTTCTCAATCAAACCGCGCGGGGAACAGACGGTTTCTCTTGAAACCGCATGTTGAGGCTGCGGTTTATTTTATTTGGGCAAAATACCATATGAGGAAGCGGTTCCCATGGCTGCCCTAGCACAAACCGCATGCTCGGGGTGCAGTTCTGCGTCGGCAACAGAAACCGCCCCTCAAGCGAACGGTTTATCATGTTGAGGCACAAACTGCACCCCCCCAGCGGATTGTGCCTCATCCCCATTCCCCCGACATCCGACATGTCGGCATGCAAGAGGTTGCAGGGGTGGGGGCTGCATGACAGATTAAAACCGCTCCCCTTGCGGTTTTCAGTGTCAATTTTGACTATAAAAGGCAGCCTCGGAAAACGCAAATCTTCACTCCGCTCCTTCTTCTTCTTCTTCTTCATATTTCGGTTGTGCACTTTTCATTTTTTGAGTTTTTGCGATTAACGTTAATTCATAAGTTTGTTTTGTATTACTTTTTATTGTGATTTGTGATTTTTATGATAATAACTTCATTACGGTTTTATTGCATATGACATTCCAAAAGCAATACAAGTACTTTTTATTTATTTAATCAATATGATGAACAATTAACAAATTTATTTTACAAACCACTAAATTATGTTAACAAAATAAAAAAGACAAGTGATGATAAATAATATGTACCTTGTGGTCGTGCCAAACATCCCTTGGACGATAATTTTTTGGTCGTATAACACAGTCGAATCAATCAGTCCTTGATCAACGTAATATCTTTGATTGTAGATATCAACATCCTCCCCAACCTACGATAGCATAAAAACAACATAAATCAATTAGTATATTGATTAAATAAAATCAATACAACAACAACAAAATTTAGGTAAAATGAGTAGGTACCGCTTGATAGTCATCATAGTAAATACCCTCTTGCTTGAAAAAATCGGCCATTTTTCAGGAACCGGACAGAGATTCGACGGCTTTTGAATAAAAAAGCAAATAAAAGTTTTTTTTATGACATATCAGGCTTAGCCGCAACCAACAAATCACTTTTTCCAAGGTTTTTGGGTGGAGAGGGGATGGATAGAGATATAAACTTAGAGAGAGAAGAATTATTTTTGTTGCGAAGAAATGAGAGGGATGGGGGGGGGGGGTTTATATAGTAGGAGAACCACCTGGCCAGGGGCGGTTTCATAATTTTGCCCCAACGAAAACCGTGTTCCCAGCACACGGTTTCCTTTTTCCCACGTTCAAACTGCGCCCCTCAGATGCAGTTATCAGTGAGAGACGTGGACCGCTGAGTTGGCAGACTGTCTCGCCATTGGATCGCCTCCCTTATCAAACTGCTAACAGAAACGCCGCCTTGGGAAGCGGTTTTTGGGCTGACCCAAGGGAAATCGCCCCTTCGCAGTGCGGTTTTCACTATAACCGCCCCATCCCGAGGTGGTTTTGAAAATATGATGGTAGATTTGGAATTTTTTCGGTTTGGGTGGTAGATTTGTAATCTTTTTTAAAGTGTGGTAGGTTTTGGATTTTCCCCCCGGAGTGCAGGTATATATATCTCAACCATGAATTAAATCGATTTTGGGGTAATATACTATATTCTCACTTCTAATGGATAAAATCCAAAACCCGGTTCTCTAAATTCAAACATGAATTTCAATTTAATTGAAAATAATAATTGACCATTGAGATTGATTGGAACTCATCGAAATAAATATATCGGTCAGATCACTTGTAGTATACTATACACACGGAGTATACTAGTCTTTAGCAATATATATGATTTTGTTTTCAGTGCACTGACTTTTTTTGTGCACTCAATGCACTCGCCTCATAATCGTTATTATGAGAAAAACACATGAAAATGATGCCAATCATCACTTGTGGTATGATGGACAAGAAAACACACGAATTTGTACAAAATAATTCAAGATTTACTTAATTAGAATAATTTAGGGTTTAGGAATTTAGTGTTAGAGTTTAGGTTTACAATTTGGGGATTTGGGTTAAGATTCAAAGGGGTCATTTGGAAGTTGCGATTGTTGGAGTTGTGTTTGTTAAATACATGTATTACGCACAATACAATGTTTGGAAGTTTCAAAGTGTAAAACAATGCATGAATTGTTTTAGGTAGGTCCCAACAACAATCACAAAAAATGATGCATTGTACAATCTCAACTCAATCTCATACTAAAAGTTGAGATTTTAGATTTGTGTCAACTTTTTCTTTCCATTTATATCCCTAATAGTTTTTGTCTTATACTAAAGTTGAGGGTAAATATGACATTTCCCCATAAAAGTAACTTTATGTAAATCAATGCATAAAGTAGAATCTCAATAACCAAACAATGTATTGTTAAAATGCATCCATTGGATCAATACATGTATTTATATTATTGTTATTCATTACAATGCAACGATTTAACATTCGCAACTTCCAAACGACCCCAAAATTGAAGGTTAAAGGGGAGCAGATCTAGTCAATAACCTTATTGACAGTAACCATGCATAACCCAATCATCATCCGCCACATCAGCACCCCTTCTCTCTCATGGAAAGCCTTTAATTTTCCCCTTTAATCTTTAACGGACGATTTCTCACTCATTTAATTTTTTTACAAAGTTAGATCATATTAATTGTGCTCTTCAAAATGATATCCTCTTTGATATATTTTTGGAACAAAAAAATTGAGCTATTTTTTACCAGTCTATACCATATGGTATTGACTAGTATTGAAATAAGAGCAAACATATTGTATGAAAAGAGTACCATGGTGGTATATAGGGGTGGGCATTCGGTCGGTTCGGTTTCGACCGAACATAAATTATGAATATCGGGTCCCCGAATTCGAACTAAATTATAATTCGGTTCGGTCAGTTTAAACCGAATTATAATTCGGTTCGGTTTTTCACACAAAACCGAATTTGTGAAGCTACTTGTATTTTGTCACTTTTAAATTATTTTTCACCCCTAAATATAAACAATAAATATCAATTATATGCATCATCAATGATAAAACCAAACTTTTCAACACATAAGTCATAAAACATTTCAAATATTTAAGTCTAAAAACAACTACAAACATAAAAATCCACCATTTGGAGTTTGCAATTATAGTATTTTGGTTTTTCGGTCGGAAATTCGGTTCGGTTGGAAGAACCCTGATTTCCGAACTATCCATATTTTCCTTCCGAATTCTGAACCGAATAGCATTAATTTGGTTTTGGTTCGGTTTAATTCAATTTCGGTTAGGTTCAGGCTTACCGAACCGTTTTCCCAACCCTAGTGGTATGAACAAACCAAGACTGTACGATGGTGGAATACATGATAGTAGGAGTATATTAGCTGTCATTTATGACTTTTAACATTGTGTACCACAAGATATCACCCCGTTCCATGGTGGTATTGTGTGATATTCTGTGGTATTTTTTTGTTCTTATTTTGTTCACCCAGAAATTTGTAAATCCAATAGATTATGATGAACTCGTTCATTCTGTACAAAAATTTTCAAAAAAAAAAATAAATAATGAAGAAGATACCATATGATATGCAGTTGGTAACGAGAGGCAAGGATTTTGTTTCTAAAAAAATATTAAAAATGGATCTCATTTTGTAGAGCACAACGAATTTGTTCCATCTGTGCAAAATAAATTGAAATTCGAGTTAAAGCGAAGAAGATATGTGCCGATTAAGAAAATAAGGGAAAATAAAAATGTCTTTATTTATTTAAAATCCTTAGATCTGGATTTTCTGAATGAAAGGTCTAGATTTAGTTACTGATGGATGCATAAGCATAGGTTATGCACCGTATCTGGAGCCAGGCTAAATGGTCAGGATAATGGATTGATTAGTTGTGATTCTATGTTATCTTAGCTTAGTTTGGCTCTGCTGTAGCTTTTGCAGAAGCAACTTCTGGCTGGAGCTTTTAGATATGTACTTTTCAAAAAATGCAGTTAAGTGTTTGGCTGTAAAACTATTAGAAGTGTTCTTTAAAATGAGAGGTTGTGTAAAATGACTATAAATTACTTATAATATAAAATATGAATAAAAATCTAAACAATAAAAAGTAGTCAAAATGGATCTTGTTAGATTTCTTTTATATTGAATAATATGATTTTATCATTTATTTTATTTGTAAAATAATATAAATGAAGGAAAATTATATTTTCTGAAATAAAATTAAAATATCGTAAGGAAATTTTGTATTTTCAAAACAGCTTTTCGCAGAAGTTCCAAATCGGAGCTTCTGTTTTTTTGTTATACAAAAGCGCTTTCGAAGGCGAAAAGCACTTCTAAAAGCCGGACCAAACATAAACATTATCACATTAGAATATTGCTACCAATTAAATTCAAAATTCGATGTATTAGGCCTACTTTTTGAGTCGGGTGCATTGAATATATAAAAAAAACGAGTGCACTAAAGTAGCCAGCGTTATATATATATATATACCGTGCCACGAATGGTGATGGGCTAGGAATATTATGGTCGGAATGGTGACCTTTTGCAACACTAGGATTGTAACATTTTTTAAAGTGGTGCGTTAAATATATAATCACAACACTTTTTTCGGGTGTTGCATATTAGATAGTTTACACAACCCAATTAATTATATAAAATGCTATGTTGCATTTGCTCATTATCTGCAACACCTTAAAAATCATTTCCCCCATGATTATGTGACAATGCGTTACGAAAATGTTAAAAACGGTTGTCTAAAGTGGTATTGCATAAAAGATAAAGGATACACAACACTGTTTATTTTGGTTGCGAAGAACCAAAAAAAATTGCATATTCCCTTTGCAACCCCACTATAAGCAACCTAACAAAAGTATTGTATTGGAATGTTGCAATTCTTTTCATACTTTACGACAACACAATTTTAGGATTGCAACTTGCAAGAGGCCATTTTCCCCGGGATTAAATAACTCGCAGCCAGCCTATACAAATACAATTAGGCCACCAAACCATAAAGGTGCCGGTGAACAACTCGAAGCCCTCAAAAGGAAGATTATAACAAAGGTTGTTACGCAATTATTACGGATGGGCGACTAGCCTAAGACTTCAACTAGTGCACATGCGATAGTATATACGAAACAAGTGAAGAGGGCCAAAGAAGTTGATCATGTCATGTTACTACGACGAGGTGACTCTGTTTTAGAAACGACAGGCAACTACTCATTTCAAGTAAAGTGGCAGCCCACTCTTGTTATCTTCTCCCAGAGGAGTAGGGGGCTCTAGTAAAATCAGAAAAAAATGGATTCCTCCAAATCCAAGTGGTGGAAACAGGACGCAATTTCACATTGGGGCCTTAGGCATATATTTGTCCTCAATAAATATTTTTATTCAACCGTACTAGTTGAAAGATGTTAGTCCGGTTGGATCTGCCGGTAGTCGAACTAAAATCTCAACGAGTATTTTTATTCAACCGTACTATGTACAGACGCATTAGTCCGGTTGGATCCTCACACACCTACACTATATAAATTAACCCAATCCAATCCAAGGGAATACCTATACTATAAATACTCACCCACTTAATTTCTTTGTAAGACTGTGTATCTTGGAAAAAAGGCAGCAATCAATGGAAAGCATTGAGCCCATATTTTTCCTGTTGGTTCTTCTTTGCGCTTTTGGATCCCTCCAGCATTTGGATGCAATTTCACAAGAGGACAACAATCCACAGATGGTCACCACTATCAACAGGAAACTGTTGCCTTATAATTCTGCGGGTAACTTCTTTCTAAGAACTCTCTTTTTCTTTTTCTCTACTATTGTCATGGATACGAAATGAGATTAAAAATGATCCGTTTGATATCAAAGTTTTGATTTGAAGAATTTGATGACGCGGAATTGAAATAACACACGAGACAAGAGATTTTACGTGGTATCCTCGATCGATTGATTGATCAAGACTAATCCACGGTGAGCTCATAAGAGCTCACGGCTGATCTCTTATTAGGATTACATCTGACAGCTTGCTATTACACAAATCGATAGCTAAGCTTATATAGATAAACTTAGGGTTAAAACCCTAATCCAACGAATCAGACGAGGCCCAACAAGGCCCAATACTAACACGGTTTAAGCGACCGCAACGCTCCCCCTCAAGCGAAGACATGAATGACAAGAATGTCGAGCTTGAAGAAGTAAATGTGAAGAACAAGCATGATGGCTTGAACCACAAAACTCGAGATGAATAACATCTCGGACGAGGTTGATTGGAGACAACTGACTCCCTCTTAACAACCTGATGATGGAGACGATTGACTGCGTCTCTTGAACTTGAACACACTTGGTACATCGCGATCGACCTGATGACTGAGTTAGTCGACTGGCGTATGTTGACCTCCTATTCTCCCCCTCAAGCTGGAGCATGAACAACGTGAATGCCAGGCTTGAAAAGCGATGAATGGTTTATATGTGCCCAATAATGAACAGGAAGCGGGGACGATCATTTCTTGGATCGTAAATGCCAATTAGACGATGAAGGGACGATAACTTTTTTTATCGTACTACCTTTTAAACGCTAGAGGACGACCATTTTATGAATCGTGAATGCCTCAATCGATACTTGACTATAGTTGATGAGTAAAGCTTGCAAAATGAAATAGCTCACCCAAAAAAACTAATTGAAGAGTCCATTAATAAACTCTTATCAAAAGATGTGGGAGCCCATAAGGGCCTATTTCGGCAAAGCTTTCTGGTGGCCCAATCAATAATTGGAGAATCCCAAAAACGGATAGCAACTCTTGCGTCGCCCCTCCTTTTTCATCTCGTCACCTCCTCCTCCCAATTTTACGTCTCCGACGAGACAAAGATGATTGTGAGTGGATGATTGTGATGGTGCCGCCGAGGACGCTGATGTAAGGCGACAATTATACGTGACCGTTTGATGACGATGGCGGCGATATTGACGACGATGATGACATAGCGGCTTCGACTGATGATTAGCCTTGAACGTCAACTAGGCGATGAAAAGCGAATCAGAGCTGGCAGCGGTAGTGATGCAGTCACAACTGCAGCTCTGTTGCGATTGACGCGATGAGGCTAGAGCCTGTCGGGAATTGAACAGTCCTACTATGAGGAATTCCAGGAATAAGGCTGCAATGACCTCATAGACAAACGATTGATGACGAGCGGAAGCTCAAAATCCTAGAACGATCGAGTTTTGCTCTGATACCATGAAGAATTTGATAACGCGGAATTGAAATAACACACGAGACAAGAGATTTTACGTGGTATCCTCGATCGATTGATTGATCGAGACCAATCCATGGTGAGCTCATAAGAGCTCACGACTGATCTCTTATTAGTATTACATCTTGACGACTTGCGGTTTTGAATCTTGATAACACCAATAAGAAGAGATTGCTCGAAGAAAGAAACTATACAATGCATATGTTTGCCCTAGGGATTTTTTTTCCTGTTTCAAAAGGTGAAATCGGGTCGACCACCTCTATGAGCTGACTTTTGAAAAATCGAAAAAGTGTTTTTTATAACATAAAACCAAAAGTTCTGATTTGAAGTTTATCTGGAAAGTGGAAAGTTGGTTTTGAATTTACAAGTAATATTTTTACATAAAAGACATCCAAAAACAACCATATTTACTCATTACTCCGATCTTTTGTAGGAGCTACCCGTAATAACGAAATTGCAAAATATATATGTTTATTATAAGGAGATTATTTTGAATGTTATATAATTTATTTATAATACCCTCAGAAACGAAAAATAATTGTTTATAATTAGAGGTATATATTAGTTAGGACAACTTGGTTGATATTCATTAGAGAATATATATTAACATATATGTAGCCTGTAAATTTTGAACTAGTTCATTCCATTTTAATGCAGGTTTCTACGAGAAAAATCAACAAATGATTGCCACGGTGCCCACAAGAAAGTTGCTTGGTATGAATTGGGGTAAGTTTCCCTTCATTGTTTATGTTTGGCCCGAATTTTAAAATTGTTTGTCTGCTCTTTAAACGCTAAAGAATGACCAAACACCTCTAAAAACTCGACTTTTGAAAAGCTGAAAAATACTTTTGTATAACATAAAAACATAAGCTCCAATTTAAAGGTTTTGCAAAAAGTTGTTTTGAAAATACAAGATTATACTTACTATATTTTGAGTACTTTTAATTTTTGATATTAGAAATCACTTTTAGTCATTTTACATAAATCTTTTATGAAAAACACTTTTAATAGTTTTTCAGCCAAATACTCAACTAATTTTTTCGAAAAATACTTTTCTACTCGATACAGAAGCTTATTTTGCAAAAGGTACAGTAAGGCCAAACTAGCCCATTAACTATCTCTCTTTTCGGGAGGAAAAAATTATTTTCTAGCTAACAAATGAAAAGAACCACTAGAAACAATGAAACATTCACAAACAATTCTTTGAATTACCATTTTGTTGTTTTTTGTCGATGTTTTTTTCTTGTATAATAGCCTTTTTCAGTTTCAGTTATTCTATGACTCATTCAAACAAAAATTATTATTGAATCTCTGGTCCACCCAAAGTTGAGCTATTGGAGGGTAAAATGAACGAAGCTTATTTTTTTCGTTGAATAAAATTAAGCTTAGTTAAGATGGGGAGTCGGATTAGGTGCTAACGTCTTATGAGGTTAGTACCATGCTAACTATGTTTCCAACCGTATGATGGAAATGTAATTTAATGGCTAGGATTAATGTAAGGCTAATTTGGTAAAAACAAAAACAATTAATCAAAACTCAAATATATATTCTACCCACCCCAAGTGTCGTCACTCACTTTGCTTTCTGTCAAACCGTCTACCTCATAAGAGCTCAATTGGGTATGTAGTAGTGATTGTTTTTCATTTCGAATCACTACTACGTTCCTTACCGCCAAGTCCATGATCTCCCTACTACGAACTCATCATAGCATGGACTTTTTTTAATGTAGCGGTGTTTTTTCTTTGATGTGTAGTTATTCCTGTGTATTGAATATTCCCTTCGATGGTATTATAGTGATTTTTCTGTAGCTATTTATATTATAAATATTATTCTTTCTATTAGTTTGGAATTGGATGTTATATCATTTATTTACAATACGATATCAAGCGAAATCAATTAGGCATTGATATATGAATTAGAGTATCAAGATTTTAACATTCTTGACCTTTCTTTCAACCAAATATTTTTTCACATCATGTCAACATTTAGTTATTCTCCAATTGAACTCATGAATTATCAAGAGTAATTTGCAATTAGAACTTATATCCTTCTTTTACGGTAAATAATAATACTTAAATTTTTCCCTTATATATATATTTTTTGTCAATCTTTTCCCCTAAACTTAATTTGTAATGTGACCAACAGGAAAAGAGTGCGGGGAACAAAATTGTTGCAATCATGATTGGTATTTCGGGTTGTGTGACCGGTGTTGTCATCCGGCACCGCCAGCGCCTGGTTAGTACTCTAATACAAAAAAGGTTTCTTTAGTGCGGTATACAGTCAGTTACTATTATTAGTTATTGAATTTGCTATGTTTGTGTTTCAGTCTGGAAATCGAAGAGGCAACAGAACTCTACGGTGGTCAAGAAAATTAAAGACTAGATTGATCGAATAAAAATGATGTATGACAACTTGAATAATGAGGATGATCGACAAGGTTAATTTATGTTACACACAGTACGTAGTATTAAAGAATGAAGACTACAAAATTATCACATCCTCACGGTTTTCAAATTGATATAAAGATGTTTGTATCGTACAGTAGACAAATATAGTGTATATCGTACACCAGGAAATTTCTATCGCATGCGTCTTTCTCAACGATCAGCATAATTACGAATTCTGTTATTTGTGAGATTATAAAATAAGTTATGCGTACGCTGACCATTGAGATGGACGCATACGCTGGAGATCGCCTGGTGTACTATATACACCAGCTTTTGTCAGGCGCACGCTTACCTTACCATGCGGCCGTCGAGTTTTGTTAAAAGACCATGAATTAACCGAAGTTTCGGGGTATGATACTATGAGCACTTCTACTATGCTATAAAGTATTAGTGTTTTAATGTACAACTTAAAGTTGTACCATAACGTTAAATGTATAAGTTTAGGTTGTACCATAAAGGAATTTGTGCTCTTATGTTATGGTACAACTTTATAACTTAAACTTGTACCATCAAATGAAAGTACACGTCTAAGTTGTACCATAAAACAATTTGACAAAAGAGTATAGGTACAATCTGAAGTTGTACCATAACATTAAAGGTACAACTTCAATTTGTACCATAAAGGTTAAAACTTATAGCATCAATGTTATATAGCATTGTAAAATTTTAAATTTCTCATGATACTATATCTCTAATGGGTGAACTCCAGTCCCCAATTCTCTAACCAAACCATAAGCTTTAATTAATTTTAAAATAAAATCAACAATTTTGATTCGTCGAAATTATCAAAATACAAATAATATGTATGAACGTAGACATATAGCGTTCTTCAAGCATAGGCTCGTCTTTGCCATATATACTAGGCGTTATGTACCGCTATGCGCAGTTGAGTTTTTTGCTTGAATTTTTTGCCGACCCGTAAAATTCATAAGCCTTAAAACATATGGAAAAATAAATTGAAGTTATAATGTTGACACGTTATGTATCTTGAGCAATTTGCTGTGAATGATTTATCGAAACTGGAAGATGGGCTAATATATTACAGCTGGGCATGGTTGCAGACAACTACTTGTTGGGACAATGTACGTACGTGACACCGGGGCGGGCCGTCACTGGCTTGCATGGCACGGCACGGTTAAAGCCCGACACGTGCACGAGCATAAAATATATGGGCCAGTCTGGCACGAGCAAGAATTCTATACGGGCCACACCGAGCCTAAACTTCATGAGCACAGGCACGAGTACGGGCACGACACGGTTTGTAAATGGGTCATACTGGGCCAAATATTTTTAGAACCTTATTGAGTATAATAATGCACATAGCACAAAAATAATATTAATTTAATAAAAAATAAATATAAATAGAACAATATGTTCAAATATTGCAAAATATAAGTAGCAAAAATAATTATTTATTGTTGTTAGAAGTGATAATAAAGATGTATACGTAATTACTACCATAACAAAAAACAGATGAAGAATTAAACAAAGTAACTTCACACTCGTTATACTTCCAATTTTCTTTTCCCCTTTGTTGTTACATTTCTCAAACATTCTCAGTTAATACTTTCATTCTCCATCCAATTTTCTCCTTCCTTTTCATTACTTCTTTTAATTTCTTCATTTTCGTTAACACAAACATGAGCAAGGCACGAGCACGAATAAGCACGGCACGATTCAAGTCGTGCCCGGGCCTAGGCCGGGCCTAGCAAAAATAACAAATGAAATTGCATGGCACGGCACGAAAACTGACGGGCCGTGCCAAATACGACACAAAATAAATGGGCCTAAAACGTGTCCGTGCCATGCTGGCCCAGCGCCTGCACAATGCTTCAACCACACTAACTAATACTTGAACACCATGGTCATTAGTATTCTATGCAGCATAATCACGTAAAATAATTAATTAATGCTATTTTACACTTGCTGAGGAATTACGCTACAAGAAACAAAACTTTTCCCGACAATATCGTCGCTAAAAGTCAGCAAATTCGTCGCAAAGGACCTGCGACGAAGCTAGCTGTCGCCAAAGACATCGACAGTGCATTGAGCATACCACGTCGCCAAAAGGTTTTAGCGACTATATGGGCTTAATGTTATTTGGGTTCGGGTTCTGAGTCTGGTCTGTAACCGTTTCCTTTGTCAGATTGGATTAGGTTTAGACTCACATGGAAAAGTACTATAAATACTTCTCATACTCCTCTGTAATCTGTAATCTGTAATCTCCTCGATATAGTGAAACTGGCTCTCTCTCGCCCGTGGACTAGCTAACACACATCGTGTTAGTGAACCACGTAAATCGTGTGTCTGTGTTTTTCAATTCTCGCTTTCGTATTCTTGCTTTATCGATTCAGGCGATTTCCCGATCCGTAGCACCGCGTTTATAACAAGTGGTATCAGAGCCGCGACTGGAAATCAGGCTAGGGTTTTCGATTCAGAACAATGACGTCGGTGAACATGAAGATCGAAAAGTTCACGGGGAAGAACATCTTTGTTATATGGCAGATCAAGATGCAGGCTTTATTAAAACAGCAAGCGTTGTGGGGGCCGCTGTCTGCGAAACAGAAGAAGGCAGCGGTCGATGACGATTAGTGAAATACCCTAGAGGAGAAGGCCCACTCGACCATCATGCTATCGTTGTCTGATGAAGTCATCATTGAAGTCGCTGCTGAGAAGACTGCCGCGATCTTGTGATTGAAACTAGAGAGTCTGTACATGACTAAGTCTCTAACCAACAAGCTGCATCTCAAGCAACGATTGTTCAGCTTGAGGATGCAAGAAGGTACGTCTTTGAGGGAACATCTCGAACAGCTTAACTCTATTTTGCTGGATCTGCGTAATATAGATGTTCAAGTTGATGACGAGGATGCTGTCTTAATCCTGCTGGTTTCTTTGCCGAGTTCATATGAGAATTTTCGTTGATTCTTTTATTGCCGGTAAAGAAAGCGTGTCGTTGGAGGATGTCAGGTTTGCTCTTCATACGAGAGAGATCAGGCATAAGGCGTGGGAGATGAAGCTGATCAGCGGCTTGCCGCAATGGGAGATGAGATGGAATCCCATGACAGGAATCAGACTTGGGAGCTAGTCAAACAACCACAAGATCGGGAAATCGCCGGAATCGATAAAGGAAGAATACGAAAGCGAGAATCGAAAAACACAGACACACGATTTACGTGGTTCACTAACACGATGTGTGTTAGCTAGCCCACGGGTGAGAGAGAGCCAATTTCACTATATCGAGGAGATTACAGATTACAGAGGAGTATGAGAAGTATTTATAGTACTTCTCCATGTGGTTCTAAACCTAATCCAATCTGGCAAAGGAAACGGTTACAGACCAGGCCCAGAACCCGAACCCAAATAACATTGAGCCCATAACAGTGAGACCCCCGACTACCAGTCGTAGCGGCTGATAGTCCGATTCAAGTCACATCAACAAATCTCCACCTTGACTTGAATCCTCTTCCTCTGAAATCTTTTATGTACTCTGCTCCTTCTCTCTCTCTCCCGCCATGAATGCCCCGGGCGGAGTCACCCACTCAAGACATTCAGCAAGTCCAAGCAGTGTTGGAACTTGCCATGTGGAACCGGCTTCGTGAACATATCAGCAGGATTATCCGCGGTGCCAACCTTCTTCACCTTAATCCTCTTCTCTGTCCTCAAGAAATGATACCTCATGTCGATGTGCTTAGTCTTCTCATGGTGGACTTGATCCTTGGCCAAACATATTGCACTCAAACTGTCGCAATACACCACTGCCTGATCATGATGTAGACCCAGATCACCAACCAGTCCCTTTAACCATATTCCCTCCTTAGTAGCTTATGTCAAAGCCATATACTCTGCCTCAGTAGTAGACAATGTCACCGCCGACTGCAAAGTTGCCTTCCAGCTCACTACAGAACTCCCAAGAGTGAATACATAACCGGTCATCGATCTCCTCGTGTCAACATCTCCAGCATAGTCTGAGTGAGAATACCCAGACACCAAGCACTCTGTATCACTTCCGAAACTAATCCCCACATCAGGTGTACCCTTAAGGTACCGGAAGATCCTCTTCACAGCCTGCCAATGCTCCTTCCCAGGTTGTATCATAAACCTACTGACAACACTAACAACATGTGCAAGATCAGGTCTAGTGCATACCATAGCGTACATCAAGCTACCTATTGCACTAACATATGGGACTCTCAACATGCACTCCTTCTCAGCCTCTGACTGCGGTGCATAAGCTGAGGATAGATGAACATTTGAAGCATTAGGAGTATTTAAGGGTTTTGCTGAAGACATGCCAAACCTTGACAATATCTTCTAGATGCAGCTCTTCTGTGACAAGAAAAGCTTCTTCTTCGACCTGTCCCTATAAATCTCCATACCCAATATCTTCTGAGCAGCTCCCAAATCCTTCATCTCAAACTCAGCACTGAGAAGCTTCTTTAACTTCTGGATATCAGACTTCGACCTCGCAGCTATGAGCATATCATCCACATACAGAACAAGATAGATCATCAAACCATCCTCCACCTTGTTGTGATACACACAACAATCATATGGACTTCTGCTGTAGCCCAGCTCAAGCATGTAACTGTCAAATCTCTTGTACCATTGCCTCGGAGACTGCTTAAGTCCATACAAGGACTTCTTCAGCTTACAAACATAGTCTTCTTTTCCCGGAACCTGGAATCCTTCTGGCTGAGTCATGTAAATTTCTTCCTCCAGCTCTCCATGTAGGAAAGCTGTCTTCACGTCTAGCTGCTCGAGCTCCAAGTCATAATGTGCCACTATTGCTAGTAGCACTCTAATCGAAGTATGTTTGACCACTGGTGAGAAAATCTCATTGTAGTCAACTCCTTCCCTCTGCGAGAAGCCTCTTGCAACCACCCGAGCTTTAAATTTCATGCCCTCTTTAGAAGTGATTCCTTCCTTCTTCTTGTAGATCCACTTGTTTGTCACAATCTTCCTTCCCTGTGGTCGTTTGACTAGCTCCCAGGTCTGATTCATGTCATGGGATTCCATCTCATCTCCCATTGCGGAAAGCCACTGATTAGCTTCACCACCCGAAACTGCTTCTCTATAGGACTGTGGCTCTCCTGCATCCACTTCTTCACAACCTGAAATGAATACGCCACCATGTCCTCGAAGCCATACCTCTGTGGAGGTACTCCTGCAGTCGCTCTCTTCGGTCTACCGGAAGCCATAGACTGTTGAGCTCCTGCACTGAACATTGAAGTTTCCGGATCTGTAGAAACATCCTCATGTTGATCTTCTCCACCTTGGTACTCAAACTCTCAAACAACGAAAGGTTCCATTGCAAACATCATGCACCCATCGATGAAAGGCTTCGTCGCTAAATGGACTTTTGGGTATGATTAGCATTTAAAAGACAACTTTCAGCAACGATGTGTTGACGAATACAGAAACAGATTGATTCAACTAAAAGAGAGATCAAACACAGACACCGATGTTTACGTGGTATCCTTGAGATCCAGGACTAATCCACGGAAGAGCTTTGAACGCTCTTCAGGCTACTGATTTACTGAGATGAGATGAAAATGTGTACGAAAGATACAAGTCGGCGGAACACCCTTCTCCTCTCTATATCTATCGTCCAAAAACCCCTAGGTTAGTTTCAGCACTCTCACGACTAACCTATGTATGCATGGGCGTGCATGACCACTACGTGTGGGCTTAATAATCAATGGCCCCCACGTATCATTAACATACATCATTAACTACACAAATCACCTACAACTCACATAAACCGCAACCTAAATATGATCATCATTCAACATCCTCCCCCAAATTGATGCCGATCTGGAAGCATCAATTTGTTTCCTAGATACCAATGCCGGCTTATGGAGAAGGCCTTGGTGAAAAGATCAGCAACCTGCTCTTCAGTGTGAAGATGATGAAGACCGATAGTACCATCACGAACAAGATCACGAACATAATGTACATGGATTTCTATACGTTTGGTGTGATCATGCAGAACCGGATTCTCCGCAATACGAATCGCACTCGTGTTATCAACATATAGGTCCTTAAGAGCAGGACAAGTAATGCCAAAATCATATAAGAGCCGACGTAGCCATACCATTTCAGAACTAACCTGCGACATCGCTCGATATTCAGCTTTAGTAGAGGATTTGGATACCTTATCCTGTTTCTTACAACGCCAAGATATATAAGCTCCACCAAACTGCACACACCATCCTGAAGTGGACCGTCGGGTATCAATACAACCGGCAAAATCCGAATCCGAAAAAGCAGAAATCTTTGGGTTGCCGTGAGAAGGAAACAAAATTGCGACCTCCTTAGTTCCTTGGAGATAACGCAATATCCGGTGTACAGTTGCAAGATGATCAACATGGTTCAGTCATAAACTGGCTGACTGCTTGTACTGCATACGAAATATCTGGCCGGGTAGCTGAAAGATATATAAGACTACCTACAATGCTGCGATACTGAGACCCATCCTTCAGTCGTTCTCCTGAATCCTTTTGCATTTTTAGATTAACTTCCATAGGAGTCTTCCCTGGCGCACAATCAGTGAAATTATGATCATCCAGAAGATCATAAATGTACTTCCGTTGACTAAGCAGAATTCCTTGATCGTTGCGGCTAACCTCTAGACCGAGAAAGTAAGAGAGAGTCCCAAGATCCTTTATACTGAATGCCTACTTCAATCCTGCTTTTAGCTGAGATATTCTGTTCGAGTCAGTACCAGTAATAACCATATCAACCACATAAAGCAGAAGAACAACAATACCGGAAGAAGTAACCTTCATGAACAGAGAAGGATCATTGAGACTTTGACCAAATCCCAGCTGATGAGTTGAACAATGGTTGCTTGAAACTTCTCAAACCAGGCCCTCGGCGCCTGTTTGAGACCATAGAGAGAACGATGCAGCAAACACACTTCTTCTAAATCACCATGAAGAAATGCATTCTTCACATCAAGTTGATACAGAGGCCAGTGATGTAGTGCTGCAACAGCTAGTAAAGTACGAACTGTAGACATCTTGGACACAGGAGCGAATGTCTCATTATAATCCACACCATTCTCCTGTGTGTAGCAAAGAGCAACTAACCTGGCCTTGTTGCGCTCCACTGACCCATCAGGAAGAACTTTAATTGCGTAACCCCATCTACTGTCGATGGTGGGAGGACACGGAACCGGTCGATCTACCACAGTCCATGTTCGATTTGCTTCTAAAGCTCCAAATTCTTCCTGCATGGCACGATCCCATATGAGGTTTCCTCGTGCTTGCTTGTATGTAGTAGGGACAATTAATGTGTCCACCCCATGAGCTACGTAGTCCTCGTGGCTAGGGGAAGGAACTCCTTTTGTAGATCGATTTGATCGTCGAAGAGGAGGCTGGAAAGGTGGCGGAGAGGAGCTGCCTGGAGAAGAATCCGAGTTGCTGCTGTCGGATGAGGAAGCGCTTGGGGACAACTCAGAATTGCTGCCAGTGGAAGGTGATGATGAGGCTGAACTTGTAGCATTTGATGTGGAGGAAGACAGATCGTGCGGGGAAGGGGGAACATCAAGATCATTGGACAGGAGGAATTCATCATCATCAACATCATCAAAATGAGGTAAGGACTTATGAGTACCAAAAAACTCAACATCAGACATGGATTTGGATGAGTAGAACATTTGGTGCTAAAAAAAAAGACAACAGAAGTAGCTAAACGCATACGCTGCCCAGAAGGATCATAAAAAAGATACCCTTTATGAACACTGCTATATCCTAGGAAGACACAACGAGCGGTTTTAGAGGTCAACTTAGAACGTTCACGTTTTGGGAGAAGAACAAAACAGAGACACCCAAAAACTCTAAGACGAGAATAATTAGGATGTTGACCGTAGAGAGTATAGTAAGGACTGGTCTGTTGCAGAATAGGAGTAAATTGATAATTAATAAGTTTCACAGCAATCACTACTGCCTCAGGCCAAAAACGACTAGGAACAGAAGAGGCAAGTAAGAGAGCTCGAGTGAGTTCCATAACGTGTCTGTTTTTTCGTTCCACTAGACCGTTTTGTTGTGAAACTCCTGGACATGACATTTGACTTAAGATATCTCGAGAACGATAGACATCATGCAAGGGACCTGAGCTGAACTCACCACCAGGATCAGATCGAATGATTTTAACAGTTTGTCCGAATGGAGTTTGCACCATATTAAGAAATTCTATGGTCATAGAACGAAGGTCAGATTTTAGACGAAGAAGGTAAATCCATGTATACCTGGTGGCATGATCGATGAACAAAGCAAAATATCTATAATCAAGAAGAGATATAGTAGGCGATGGTCCCCAAAGATCAGTATGGACAAGATGAAAAGGTTCTTTTATAATAGTGGTGCTAGAAGGAAATGAGGCACTGGAAGTTTTCGCTTCAACACAACTAGTACAATAATGATTTTCAGGGAAACCAACAGAATCTTTTCCTAAAAGAGATTGTTTAAATATTGAAGACAACCGGGCAGAATGTAGATGCCCTAAACGAGCATGCCAAAGTTCCCAAACCTTATTGGACAAACTAGAAAACACAGGACTCATATTAGAAAGAGTTTTCGTAAACTGACAAGGACTACTGACAGACCTAGACCCATTCCTTTTACAACCATCTTATCTCCATTGGCAACGGTCAAACCCGCATGATTAATTGGCCGAATATTATATAATGAATTTCTATCATGTGTCATGTGATTGTAGCATCTGGAATCAATTAACTAGGGTTTATGCTTTACTTTACCTTGAAGTACCGAGAGAGCAGTGCTAAAAGCAGTGGGGAGTGAGCTTTGTAATGCTGCTACAGCCTGTACAAGCTGCTCCTGCTGGGCAGCAGTGGTACTTCCTGCTGTGCTATTTCGTGCTGCGCTGAAGCTCTCTTCTCCAACCACATGAGCTGGCCGATATCCTCGACCTTGTATTCCACGACCAGTTCCAGTTGGTGGCAAATTCCCAACCCAGCGTTCAGCATTCCTTTGTTGAGTGCGACATTCTAGGACGATGTAACCCATTCTCTTACAGTACACACAGTAATTCCTTCGACGAAAATGTTTCACCAAATGCCCTTTCTCATGGCAGTGGTGACACTCAAGTTTCGCATTAGGAACTCTGCTATTAACTTGAGGTCTTGTGACAGCAAAAGCATGAAAGTCTCGGCTAGTACCTGGCCTTGACGAGATTGCAGAAGCAGCCACGATCGTTTCTCCTTCTCCTGGTCGCAAATCAAACTAAGCTTGTGTCCTCAGCCGGGTTTCCTCACGCACAAGGCTGCTAATCACACCATCAAAGTTTAGCTGCTCACGATTAAGGATCGTGTACCGAACATGCTCGAATTCCTGCCTCAATCGCATGAGGAATTGCAAAACCCTGGTTTGTTGTCGTTCAGCTATCATGTCCGCTGTCAAGACGGCTTGTGGTCGAAGTGCTATGTGTAGCATATCCTGCTCCGTCCACAGCTCTTGAGCAGCGTTGAAATATTCCGTAACCGAGCGATCTCCTTGCTCCAGACGAGCAAGGGCTACTTGAACTTCAAATTGCCGAGCAGCGTTCAGTAGAGTAAAGCCCAACAAGGTGTCTCCACATTCTATTTGTTGTGGGAAACATACGGAGGCTGAGACATGTCGACGGATCAACCGACCTAAGTAGCCACGGCCTGATCCGCGCATCGTTTTGATTCCATGTTGCCTTCTCCTGATCCGTGACGTTATCCCGATTTGGTTGAGGAATTGTGCCATCCAAAATTCCTAGCAATCATTTTCCTTCCACAAATACTCGAAACTGAAATTTCCAGAGTGCGTAGTTCGTCGATGTGAGGCGCACAGTTGGCCCTTCCAATTCAGCTGCTGTCAGCTCTGATACCATGTTGACGAATACAGAAACAGATTGAATCAGCTACAAGAGAGATCAAACACAGACTAATGATCCAGAACTAATCCACAGAAGAGCTTTCAACGCTCTTCAGGCTACTGATTTACTGAGGTAGATGAAAATGTGTACGAAAGATACAAGTCGGCGGAACACCCTTCTCCTCTCTATATCTATCGTCCAAAAACCCCTGGGTTAGTTTCAGCACTCTCACGACTAACCTAGTGTATGCATGGGCTTGCATGACCACTACGTGTGGGCTTAATAATCAATGGCCCCACGTATCATTAACATACATCATTAACTACACAAATCACCTACAACTCACATAAACCGCAGCCTAAATATGATCATCATTCAACACGATGATCCTCCTCGCCGGCTCAAGATAAGGTGCATAACCATGGGTTATGCACCCATCAATAACCAAATCTGGACCCTTCATTTAGAAAATCCAGATCTAAGGATGGAGAATTAAAGGCTATTTTTATTTTCACTAGTTTTCTTAATTGACTCATATCTTTTTCGTTTTAACTTAGATTTTAATTTTTTTTGCACAGATGGAACGAGTTCACCGTGCTCTACAAAATGAGATCAATTTTCAATATTTTTTTAGGAAAAAAAAATTCTGGCCTCTCGGTACCAACTGCATACCATATGGTATCTTCTTCGTTTTTAATTCGTTTTTGAAAACGTTTGCACAGCAGGGACGAGTTCATCATGATCTACTGGATCTACAAATTTCTGGATGAACAAATTACAGGACCAAAAAATACCACACAATACCATACAATACCACCCTGGTACGGGGTGGTATTGTATGGTATCTTCTTCGTTTTTAATTCGTTTTTGAAAATGTTTGCACAGAAGGGACGAGTTCATCATGATCTATTGGATCTACAAATTTCTGGGTGAACAAATTACAGGACCAAAAAATATCACACAATACCATACAATACCACCCTGGTACGGGGTGGTATTGTGTGGTATACAATGTTAAAAGTAGTAAATTACAATTAATATACTTCTACTATCATGTATTCAACCATCCTACAGTATTGGTTTGTTCATACCACCATGGTACGTTTTTCAAAACATATGTATGCTTTTATTTCAATACCAGTCAATACCATATGGTATAGGCTGGTAAAAAATGGCTCAATTTTTTTTTGTTCGAAAAATATATTAAAGTGGATATCATTTTGAAGAGCACAATTAATCTGATCTAACTGTGCAAAAAAAATTAAATTTCGACTTAAAATGAGCGAGAAATCGTCCGTCAAAGATTAAAGAGGGAAAAATTAAAGGCTTTCTATGAGAGAGAGGATGCTGATGTCATGCTGATGTGGACGGGTTACTCATAGTTACTCACCATAAGGTTACTGACCTGATCCACTCCCCTCGTCGCCAATGAATTTGTCGACGAAATTAACCGCCACCAAAATAATACATTTATTGCATTTTTTTTAATATCTGATTCTTTCTGCCCTAGACTATTAGACAATAAATTGGTGGTGGAAATAGAGAAATAAAACTAACCCTTTTGCACAATAAATAAGAACGTATACACAATCTTGTTCACTACACATAAAATAAACTAAGAAACTATACAATCTTTCCTTCAAGAATATTATACAGATAATAGAATCTCCTTGATTTTTGCTTCTTCTCCTACCGTACCTTTTCCCAATATAATGCAGCAGTTGTAGTATCCATACCTGAGTTTAGGGATGACAACAAAACCCGAGCCCACGGGTACCCACTCGAGCCAACCCGGTTAAAGCAGGTAAAATCACTGTTGACGGGTTTTGGGTTCGGTTCGGGTTTAACCCGCTACACTACTCTTCGAGTTGGATTTAGGTTTAGGTATACCCGCCCCATGGGTACCCGTCCACACCCATATAAATACTTTTTCGGTATATTTAATAGGACTAATACCACTAGAAAATCCGAACTTTTAACTTTGTGTCATTTGTGTCCTAAAGTATTTGATATGACATTTGTGTCTCAACCTATGATAATTGTGTGCCATTTATGTCCTGACGATTTCGTTGACCGTTATAGATGACAGTGACCAAACGGAAGTCAACTTTGACATTAACTTTTGTTGACATGGCAGCCACATAGATGCCACGTCATTTACACCTCATTATTTTATTTAAAATTAAATACAAACTAAAAGAAATAAATTACAAATACAAAAATAAAATAAAATAACTATCCTCTCAATCTTCGACCTCAAATCCTCCGCCACAGTTGTTGCGGAATCCCTCCTCTGCAATTATCCTCTTCACGATGGTGTCATAGCAGGGAGCCGAATCCATCCCACCTCTCCTCCTTCTACGCCCAGGCTATTCAGCTACTGCTCCTTCATTCGTCATCTCCAAGCCGAAAAATCCCAAACATCGATCTCGCCGTCTTCTCAGCTGGGGGATCGAGACCCAGGCGTTGAGCAGAGGAAGCAAGGATCTACTATGGCGATTCCTTCTCATCTCCTCTCCCCAGCCGCCGTCGCCAAACACCCCCTTCACCTTCGTCTCCTCCAATAGATCGACCCAATCAAAAGCTCCACCGTCAACACCTCGGTGGAACCTAAAAGAAGGCAATCCAGTCGGGCGACTCTGCTTCTTCCTTCAGTACTTTCGCCACAATCAATCTTCCAACAACGTCGGCAGCGACGGCGGTTGAAGATGCCTCTGTTTCTTCCCATCTCGCCATCGGGAAAGGGGAATGGCCAGAGCTTTAATTTCCTACCAGATGTCGCTTCAATTTCCTATAGGGCTTGCGGCATCGGGAAAGAGGAATGGGCCAACATTTCAATTTGGGATTGGGACTCAAATTAATGAACCTGGGTTTCGGATTTCTCAGTCGAACAAGCACCGACTTGCAGAGAGGAAGTACTGGCTGGAGGGAAGGAGATTGAAAGTCGCCGACTAGAGGAGAGGAGAGAGGGGATTGGTAGCGGAAGGGGAGTAGGTGTTTAGATTCTTTAGAAACATCTCGCCAGCGGGTGGGAAGTTTTGAAACTATTTGATTATTATTTATTTTTAAAATTAATTTAATTTTGAGTTAAAAAAATAATAAAATTTCACGTCAGATGCCACATCAGCGTTGACTAGACTTTCTGTTAAAAACTAACGGTCAACGTAGTCAACTTTAACGGAAAAATAGCTTGACACAAATGTCATATCGGATACTTTAGGACACAAATGACACAAAGTTAATAGTCTTAAAAATATATCACTGATGTTTAACCCGACTTTTAGAAGTGCTTTTCGGCTTCAAAAGTTGAATTAGGGCAACACCTCTAAAATCTCAGCTTTTGAAAAGCCGAAAAACGCTTTTGTATAACATAGAAGTAGAAGCTCTGATTTGGAGCTTCTGTGAAAAGATGTTTTGAAAATACAAGATTATCCTTATCGTATTATAATTTTATTTTAGAATTTTTTTTTCCGTTGAATCAGTTGCTTTTATTCAAGAAAACCGATACAACGAGTCGAGCGAAAGATCTCAAGTGAAACAACAACTACCAACTACAAACTGTAACTATGTATTCTAACCAACTACTAACAAAATAGAAAGACCATTCTATAAGTAACCTATCTCCACTAGTGTATCTCTGATTCCCCTATTACCATATGCAATAAACTGCAAATCTTCTCTGACCAAGGCAGCAACCTGAGCAGGAGGTCGACATTGAGCGCCATGAATAACTTCACAACGCTCCTTCCAAATTAAAGTCAGTAGTAAACACCACAACAGGGCATGCCACTCTCGCGTCCTGGAATTACCTACCTGTGTCATTGCTTGTAGATTCCCAGTCTGAATGCAACAAGTGCCTACACCCCAACTCCTCTGCAAGTCTTCTCGAGAAAGAACAGTGAACAAACAGGTGCTCCCTGCTCTCCATTGACGAACTGCAGAGTGGACATGAGGCGTCAGTGATTTTCCCCCACTGCTGCAATTTATCTCTGGTAATTATGGCTTTCTTAATGATCAGCCAAACTATCAGACTAAATCGAGGTGGGCAATTTCTGCCCCAGACTAGTTTGTACCATTCAACCCTGGGTGCCTTGCTCCTCAATGTATCCCAAACCCTGCGTATTGAGTACACCATCATTTCCTGTGACCCCCAATAAATTCTGCCATTCTGTTTCTTCAGCCAGGGAGAAACCACATCCCTCAGTTTCAGCAGCTTCCTCCAGGCCCAAGAGCTACTATACTGCACCCTATACGACCATAAATCCTGTTGTCTGCACTTATATTCATTCATCCATGCCACCCAAAGAGTCCCTGAGTTCATGATGAACAACCAGAGAAGTCTAGCACAACAAGCCTGATTCCATGCCCCCAGATCCTTAACACCCAGCCCCCCTCTTGCTTTGGGAGTGAAACATACTTCCAAGCAACTTTTGCCTTTTCTTCATCCACACCATGCCAAAGGAACCGTGAGCAAATTTTTTCAATCCTCTTCAATGCTTGCTTAGGCAAAACAAACAATTGCATCCAGTATTGAACAATTCCCACAAGCACAGAGTTCAGAAGCTGGAGCCTACCAGCATATGTTAGCTTTTTGGCTCTCCAGGACCTGATGCGTTTTGTAATTTTATCAACAAGGATATCAATTTCTGAAGAAGAGAGTTTACCTGCCAGAAGAGGTAATCCCAGATACCTAACTGGTAGCTTCCCTTCTTTGAAACCAGAAAGTGCAATAGCATTGTTCTTATACTGCACTGATTCACCCCCAAAATAGATTTCACATTTGGCTGGATTACAATTGAGACCAGAGACCTTGTAGAACTGTTGGAGTACTTCTTTTACCTGAATAATTGCCTGTGCAGACCCCTTGGTGAAAATAAAGAGATCATCTGCGAAACACAGATGATTCAAGGCCACTCTCCTGCACCGAGGATGGAAAGGCAGCCTTCCTGATAAACTGGCTTCTCTCAACAGTGTGGAAAATCCCTCCATGGCAATTGTAAATAGGTAAGGTGACAAGGGGTCACCTTGCCTAACCCCTTTCTTTGCACGAAAAAACCCACACAGACTGCCATTAATATTAAAACTGTAATGTGCTGTTTGCAGGCAACTTCTAATCCATAATAAAAATTTCTCAGGGAATCCTATAGTCTTCATCATAATGAACAGGTATCTCCAATTCACAGAATCGAATGCCTTCATTATATCAACCTTTATTGCACAGCGAGATGTAAGATGCTTCCTGTTATATCCACTCACTAACTCTTGGGCCAAAAGAATATTATCCATGATACTTCTCCCTTTAATGAATGCAGATTGGGAACTACTGATGATCAAAGGCATAATCTCCCTAATTATGTTCGCTAGGATCTTTACAATTATCTTGTAAAGAAGATTAATACAAGAAATAGGCCTAAAATTCCTAAGTGAATCAGCATTAGAGACCTTTGGCAACAGTGATACTGCTGTGGAATTAACACCACTAGGAAGCATACCTGATTCAAAGAAGAATAGGACTCCTTTAGACACATCCTCCCCAATAATACTCCATGTCTTCTTGAAGAAACCAGCAGAGAAACCATATGGGCCTGGAGCCTTCTGAGGGATCATACCAAAAACAACTGCTCTTATTTCATCTGTTGTAACTTGCTTGATCAAATCAGCACAGTCTTCCTGTGGTATTTTGTGCTGAACCAGCTTCTGTATTTCCTCTGTACTAGGCTGAATCTCCTCATTTACTTCTCCCAAGAGTTTTCTATAAAAGCCAAGCACCTCCTCTTCAATCTGATCAGTTTGATATACTTCTTCTCCTGATTCCCTCACCAGCTTCCTTATTGCTCTTTTGGAATTACGAATTTTCACTGCCTGATAGAAGAAATTTGAACATTTATCCCCAACAGTGAGCCAAGAGACTCTGGATTTCTGCCAGCAAAAGCTCTCATAAGCTTTTGTCATTTGATCAAATTGGTCTTTAGCCTGTTTAGTAGCCTCAAAGCTCTCTGCTGATGGATCAGAAAAAGACTGAACATTAGCATTGTGAAAGGCCTCTGCAGCAGCCTTAACCTGGTCCTGAAGATTCCCATACACTTCTCTATTAAACCTCTTAAGAGCTTTTTTTACCTCTCGCATTTTCCCCTGTATGATCTGCCATGGATTCCCAGATACTTCCACTTGCCAAGCTTTCTCCACAATATCCAAAAACATAGGATGCTCCGACCAAAATTCGAAATACTTAAACGGTTTAGGCTTGGATTTAATTGGAACTTCAGTGTGTACTTGCACTCCACAATGATCAGAAAAGTTACCTGGAATCACCTCAACAACACAATCCTGAACTTCTCAATCCATTCCAGATTGACCATTGCTCTGTCAAGCTTCCTAGCAATAGGATTGTTAACCTGCCTGTTGGTCCAAGTGAACTGTGGACCAGATGTCCTGTGATCCAGCAACTCCATGTCACCAATCCAAGTGTTAAAGTCGACCATGCTGCTAGTAACACTCCTTTGACTAGATGTCTCCTCAGGGCTTCGAGCCGTGTTGAAATCACCTCCCACAACCCATGGATAGCCTGCCACCTTATATTTAGCCAGTTCTTTGTAAGTTGCTTGACGTTCAGACTCCTCATTTGAAGCATACATAGCTGTCAAGAAAACCCTGTCTTTATTCACATCTTCCACCAAGCAGTGCACAAAATTTCTCCCTGGTTTGATCACCTGAACTTTAATCTCTGGTACCCAGAAAAGCCAAACTCTGCCCATAGTAGAATTCACACACTCTATACATCTCTCCCAGCCATCAAAAATCTCCTCAACTGCCTCTTTAGCTTTTTCTGATTTTATTCGTGTTTCAAGAACTGCAACTATATCAACTTTATTCCTTCTAAGGACTTGCATCAAGTCCCTCTGTTTGGAGGTTTTATTAAACCCCCTCACGTTCCAAAACAGGAAAATCATTTAGAAGTTGGGGGCTTCCCCCCTCCTCCCTTCCACTGGTCTCTCTTTGCCTCTTTTTTCTTTGGAGCATCCATAATCCTACCAGATTCCTTATCCCCTAAGTGGCCCAGAACACTGAAAGAAGAAGTTGATGCTTGGATAGCACCCTTAGTTTTATCAGGTAACCACACTCTGGGTTTTGCACCATTGACAACCCTTTGGAATTCATCCTCAGTAGGTAACTTGGGTGAAGGTGACCCTGCCACTGCTGCAAACGACTTCTCCAAGTTTTGAGGAGCAATCTTTCCTGCATCAACCAATGGAGGGCTAGTGAAAATAGCTTGCAGTTGAGGATCAACACTCTCTTGCACCTCCTTACCCTTTGCACTTTCCATGAGCTTAGTAACTGGTTTATCCGAGACTCCCTCTGCAGAAGCCTGTGAGGACCAAATCTCCTACGCTGCCACTGGCACCCACTGCTTCCCATGAAGTGCCACACATGCCCCTGTTACCCCAAAGACCTTGCACACTGAACAAACAGGGGGCAGATTACAGTACGAGACTCCAATCCGAATTGATGAATCTCCGGCCACAGCAGAACGTGATCAGGAAAATCACTCTCCACAGTTAGCTCAACCAACACCTTAGCGAACCCATGCCTGTTACCTACGCGAGTAGTATGGTCAACCCCCAGCGGCACTCCCACCCAGCTTGCAATACGACTTAGTCCATGAAAATCGTTATACTCAAGCGGCACATTCGACAGATGAATCCAGATTGGAAGCGCCTTCCGCCCTAAATCTTCGAAACTAATGCCAGGGACCCATGGGCGAAGATATAGCAAATTGTTAAACCATAACCATGGGCCATTCTCTAAAATCCACTCGCAAACCTGTTGATTCGGTAGTTGAATCAGTAGCATCTTGTCATAGAGTAGTGACACCCTAACCAAACCTTCTCTCCCCCAGAGCTTATTGACCCAGCGACGCAGGACATAGAGAGATGGAGGATCCTGCAGGAACTGCCCGACCAAGCAATTCTTCCAGCGCGCCGCTCCCGCTTCGCGAACCTCCTTAGGCATTCGGAGACCTCCATTTACCACTTCTGGAGGGATATACGTAAGGCGATTCGCTTCCGAGATGCCATACAGCGACGCCCAGGGTTTCGTCGGAACACCCCGAGCATCACCGCTCGATGTCTCCGTTGCGGGTGAGGAAATTATAAATCATATTATTTAATATAAAAGAAATCTAACAAGATCTATTTTGACTACTTTTTATTGTTTAGAACTTTTATTCATATTTTATATTATAAGTTCTTTATAGTGATTTTACACAATCGCTTATATTAAAAAGCACTTCTAATAGTTTTACAACCAAATACTAAACTGCTTTTTTTTTAAAAGTACTTATTTAAAAGCTCCAGCCAGATCTGCTTCTGCAAAGCTACAGTAGGGCCAAAGTAAGCTATCTTCCTTAAACAACTAATATTCTTTATGTTTGTGGAGACATGAATAATTTGTTCTTTCTAATTGTTTAGAATAAAGTTGATATTATGGAGTGGAGAGTGAAAAAGTTTAGTTGACAATGAGGAAGAAGTTTTCAATTAATCAGGTTGTTTATTGATTTTTATCTTTAAGTTTGAACAATTTGTATTGATAATTTGCAGTTTGCTTGTATGCTCTAGATTGATGCTTTTTGTATGGATAATTTTTATGACAAAATTGATGTTAAACTTTTATTTTGAAAGAAACTTGTTATTGTAAATTTTTTTTCCACAAAAATCCACGGGTACCCAATAACCCGCGGATACCCAAAGGGTTGGGTTTGATGTTTTCAAACCCAACGAGTTTTACCCCGAGTTTTTTTGACGGATAAACCCATGAATTTTAGTTTCAGTCTGACAAAACCCGACCCAACCCGACCCATTGCCATCCCAACGCTGAGCTCAACAAAATTATGTTCCATCCATGTCATCAGGTTCGACCATAAACAGGTCTCCCCTTTGAATTTCAACATCGCTAACACAGGAACCAGCCAAATCAGTGGCTGTGAATTTCAGTATGATTTAGGTGTGTATTGAAAGATGCCTTTGAGAATGGTATTATTGTGAAAACTAACTTTGATTACATTTAGATTCTTTATCTCTAATTATACACGTACAGTGGAGCAATTGTAGCATTAGAAACAACCCATGTTAATCAAAGATAGGAATGGAAGAGTGAGGGAGAGAAGAATAACAGAAGAGTGAGGGAAAAAATAAGAAATAAAATTATTTTATGAATTATCTCTAATACAACCCTGCAAGATGGTGGAGGAGTCAGCGATATCAAGCTTGGATCAAAGAAGAAGGAACCGTGAGGAGGGCAATGGTTTTTTGAGAGCATAGGTAAGTTGATGAACAGTAGGGATGTGAGAAACACAGAGGCGACCATCTTGCACTAATTGGTGAACGAAGTGATAGTCTAAGTCCAAGTGCTCCATACGGGAGTGGAAAGCTAGATTAGAGCTTAAATAGGTGGCACCGAGGTTGTCAGAGTACAGTGTCGGAGGTGAGGACAATGGGTGGTGAAGCTCGAGGAGAAGATTCTGAATGCACTGCAATTCAGCCGTGGCATGAGCAATGACACGGTACTCGACCTCAGTGCTAGAGCGTGCTACAGTCTGCTGTTTTTTAGATCGCGAAGAAATGATAGTAGAATCGAGGTAAACAAGATAACCAGAAGTAGAGGAGCGGTCATCAAGATTCCAGGCCTAGTCAGAATCAGCGAACCCAGAGATACGGAGAGCACTAGGAGATCGACCAAATTGTGAGGCCATAGGTAAGAGTACCAGAGACGTAGCGAAGCAACCGCTTGACACATTGCCAGTGATAAGCAGTGGGAGCATGTATATACTGCGAGAGTTTGTTGACAGAGTAGACAATGTCCGGACGAATGTAGACAAGATATTGAAGAGCCCCGATAGCCTGACGACAGCGAGTAGCATCAGTGGAGGAGCTACCATCATTGAGAGATAGAATGGCGGAAGCTGTAAGTGGTGTATCAACGGCCTTCATATCAGTCATATTGAACCGGTGTAGAATATCAACCATATACTTATGTGAGAGAAGATATCCTGTGGGAGTGGGTATTACTTCAATCCCAAGAAAATAGCTAACATCGCCAAAGGCCTTAGAGATAACCGCTCAGAAAGAGCATCCAAAAACAAGGCGAGTGTAGCCGGATCATTCCTAGTGAGCAACTGATCATCAACATACACAAAATGGGATTTTTCCAATAATAGCACCCTTTAAAAAAATTACAAAAACAGCACCCAACCCATAGAAATTATAAAAACATCACTTTTATTTTCAAACCGCACATCCAAGGTGCGTTTTATAAATAAACCGCACGGTAAAGGTGCGTTTAACTATAAACGGCACTTTGGAGGTGCGGTCCTTGCCACGTCAGCCAGAAAACTGCATCATCAGCGTGCGGTTTGTGTTTCCGACGTAGCGGCCCCCAAGACCGTTGGATTAGACGGCGATCCAATGGCAGACCGCACGCTAACTCAGCGATCCGTGTAGAGGATTGAAGACCGCACCTCCTTGCTGTGGTTAGGGAAAATTACTAAGCCCCTGGAGGGTGCGGTCTGCATAGTAATTTTTAGGACGACCTTTAACCATTCAGTATAAATACCCCCCTCCCCTCCTCATTTTTTCACACCACAACCCATTCTTCACTCTCTCTCTAAAATTATCTATCTATCCACCCCCTCCCAAAAACCTGGGAAATAGTGGTCAGTTGGTTGCGGCTAAGTCCAATCTGCCATCAGAAAATATTTCGTTGGTTTTTCCTGCAAAACCCGCAGAATCTCTGTCCGGCTTTCGTGAAAAAATGGAGTGGTTCCAAGAAGAGAGATTTTATTATGATGAATTTCAAGCGGTATGTACTCATTTTTTCAATTTTTTTTTGTTGTTATTTATTTTTGCCTAATCTATGTACTAACCTTGTTGTTATTCTCTCGTAGGTTATAGACGACGTGGATATATACGATCAACGATCGTTCAAGGGATATTTCGAACGATCACGAGGTACATACAATTATTCATCATTTGTCTTTCTTTTATTTTGCTCATTTAAAATAAATTTGATAATTTTTAATAATATTGGTTGTTTTCAATAATTTAATCCAATACATAAAACCACTTACTTTGACTCTTTATAAAGCGATGCATGTCTAAAGACATGGGATTTTAAGCGATTCTCATGATCCTCCCATTCCCTAGGAAAATCGAATTTTAAGCGATCCTCGGATCCCCCTTTTTCTATCAAAAAGGTTGTGTTTCTAAGAAGATGTATACCTCTTCTAAGAGTCTAACGAGTGTTGTATTGTATTCGGTTAAATTATTTAAAACAATCAATACGATTAAATTATTTACCAAACAATCAATACGATTTATGTGTATGTGTACAAAATTAATTTTACTAATTTCAAATCTTTGAATATGTATGTATCTCTTTAAATTATTATTCATTTAGAATGTTATTTATGTTAATTAATTGAGTATGTTTGTTTTATAAATTTATGTATATATCTTGGAAAAAACCATCAATTATTTAAATTTGATTGTTAATAATATAATTATAATAAAATTATGGTCGAAGTTAAATAATTTATTTTAATTAATTTAGTTATAAGAAAAAGCTGTTAGTAATATATCATAAATAACCCTCACCTTGGACGTGCGGTTCACATGTAAACCACACCTTGGAGGTGTGGTTTTAAAATAAAGGTGCTATTTTTGGAATTTCTGTGAGCTGGGTGCTATTTTTGTAAAAAAAAAATTAATGCTGCTATTTCTGAAATAATCCCCCAGAAAAATAGAGAAGAACACGACCCCGTGAGTAAACAAATAGAGATGCATCAGAGTTGGTCTTCACGAAGCCGAACTCAATAAGAAAATCAGTCGAGGCAGTTTACCAAGCCGGAGGAGCCAGGCGAAGACCATCGATTGAGTGTCGTAGACCAAAAACAGGATGAGGACGAGTAGGAGCAACAAAATAGGGGGGGGGCTGGCTCATATAAACCTCCTCAGAGAGAGGAGCCAGAAGGAAGGCGTTGTTGACATCATACGGAGCAATAAGCCAGTTGTGAGAGAGAGCCAAGGTGAAGACTGTCCGTACCGTAACTGGTTTGACAACCAGACTAAATGTGTCATGGAAGTCGAGGTCAGGACACTGATGAAAACCCTTTGCCACCAAGCGAGTCTTATAGCGTTCAATAGCACCATCAGAATGATGCTTAACACGAAACACCCATCGATTACCAAACACATTATAGTGAGGAAGGCACGACACCAGGTCCCATGTATGATTGGTGAGGAGAGCCGAATTTTTTTTAGAGAGAGCAGCACGCCATTCGGGATAGCGTAGTGCTTCCTGGACGGACAGAGGCCCAGGACCAACCTATGTAAGAAACAACCTTTTCTTGGGCTTAAATATCCCATCTTGAGCCTGAGTCCGCATAGTGTGAGTGCGGAGGGGAGGCAGGGGTGGTTCGGCCTGGACGGGAGGCCAAGACGGGGGAGTGAGAAGGCTTGATGAATGGACGACCGAGATATCCTGGCTGGCGGAAGAGTGCCCAGGCGATGAAGGATCCATCGCGGGAGGAGCTATTGCCGAGTGACGGTAGGCCTGGCGGGGCCCAAATGGCAATGTGGAAAGAGTGGAAGGGCCTAGAAGAATGGTCATTGGAGGAGACGAGTCCATGACCCAAGAAGCAGGTTCGGGCAGCGGAGAGGATGCAACAGAAGGGAATCCTGGAAATTGATCCTCAACAAAAATAACATGACGAGAGAAGAAAAAATGTTGAGTGTTAGAGTCATAACATTTATAAGCGCTATGTTGAGGAAAATAACCAAGAAAGAGACACGGGCGGAAACGAGGAGCAAGTTTATGAGGGAAATAGGGACGAAGCCAGGGATAACAAAGACAACCAAAAACACGAAGTTTATGATAATTGTGGGATAAATTGAAGAGAAGGGTGTAAAGAATTTTACCACTTAAGGCGGAGGAGGGAAGACAATTGATGAGATAAATAGCAGTGGAAAAAGCAAAGGACCATACTGAAGTGGGAAGGTTGGCATGGTGAAGAAGAGTGATACCAGTTTCAACCAAATGACGGTGTTTGCGCTCAGCAAGACCATTATGTTTAGGTGTATGAAGAGGTGTGAAAAGATGGGTTATGCCATTATTGAGCAAATCAGAGAGCAAATTTTGGAATTCAACGCCACCATCCGTGTATAAACGACGAAATAGTGGTAGAAAAATATTTTTCAACCATTTTCCTGAAATCGAGAAAAACTTGGAGAACATCGGATTTACGACATAAAGGATAATACCAAGTTTATCGAGTGAAATGATCAATGATGACTAAATAATAGCAATAACCATCAATAGAAGTAACGGGAGCTGGCCCCCAAACATCCGTATACAAGAGATCAAAATGATGCATACTAGATAGAGAAGAAACATAAAAGAGCAGTTTGTGACTTTTATTGGAAAGACAAGCATCACAGGAAGAACTAGCTACCGATGATGAAACCGGAAGAGAATATGACCGAAGAAGACTGGTAAGAGAGTGACGAGAAGGATGACCAAGTCGAGCATGCGAAGCACCAACACTCGTCCCGGTAGTGACCAAAGCTATTCGAACTTTCTCCACATCGCGAGGCAATTTATAGACATCACCGTTGTTTCTCCCCTCAGCAGATGCGTCCCCGTGCAAAGATACTTCACAAGAAAATGAGTGGAAAAAAATTCCACCAATATTTTTGCATAATTGAGCGACCGAAATAAGATGGCGTTTGATATTAGGCAAACATAATATGTCTCTCAAATGAAAATGTGTGAGACCAAAAGGGATAGTTTAAGACCCAATATGAGAAATGGCCTAACCTGAACCATCACTAAGAATTTCATTCGGGCTCGGATAATCAGAATAAAGAGAGAATTGGCCCAGATTTAAAGTCACATGGTGAGTGGTAGCTGTATCCATAAGCCAAGGCCGAGCTGGAGGAGTTGAGCCCAAACCAGAAGTGGTATGATGAGCCTGAGCCTGGCGGGCTTGAGGGAAGAGTTTAAAACATTGGCGAACCGAATCGCCCGGTCGCTCACAGTATTGGCAGACGACTGTGGGCTTTCGCAGGCAAGTGGGCTCAGAGGAATGAAGTAGGTCGTGGGAAGGAGGAGCTGGGCCCCCAGACTGATCAAAGCCCACTACAGCAGGCGACTAGCAGTGTGGACTGCTGCGAGAGGAGTGGCCGCCACCACCACTAAACAGAAGAGCGCCGTTGTTGCCACGACGGGAAGACCCGAAGGTGAAGAAAGTTGTGGGAACAGTCAGCCTCGTACTCAATCAAGGAGTCCAAAAGATCTTCAATGGTGACGGTAGTGCCCAGAGCAGGAACCGCTGCTGTAAATTGATTATAATTAGGACTAAGACCACGAAGAGTATGAACAATGAGATCCAAATCCGACAGCAGAGCATCAACAAGACCGAGTTCAGTGGCAATAAGCTTCATATCATTAACATAGGTAAGGATATCACTATTGCCCTTGGTGGTACGAGCCAATTTCCCTTTCAGATTAATTAGGCGGGATTGAGAGCGATTGGCATATAGCTTTTCCAGAATGGACCAAGCATCACGGGATGTAGCCGCAGCAGTACATACGAATATAGAGATTTAAAAATAGAGCGGCGAAGGGCGTGAAGAATAAGCTTATCTTGCCGAAACCAACGACGGAAGACAGGGTTGGGAGTTGTGGTACCATCCACAGTGACCGTGTGAGGAGGAGGAATGTCGGTGTCGTCGATGAATTGACATTGGTAGAGGTCAATTTAAGCCGCGGGATTAAATGTGATGATGGCGTCTTCAGAAACAGCTGCGACAACAGTGGTGGAGACTGTTTTGTCCGACATAGTGCAGCAACAAAGAGAGAAATAAGCAGAAAAGGCTACAGCCGAGAGATGAGAAAGAAAATGGTACATGGATTGAGGCTAGCTGATCTTGGCTTGCTCTGATATCATGAAAGATGCCTTTGAGAATGATATTATTGTAAAAACTAAGTTGGATTACATTGAGATTCTCTATCTCTAATTATACACGTACAGTGGAGCAATTGTAGCAACAAAAATAGCCCATGTTCCTCAAAGATAGGAAATGAAGAGTGAGGGAGAGAAGAGTAACAGTAGAGTGGGGAGAAAATAGAAATAAAATTCTTTTATGAATTACCTCTAATATGTATATATGGGATTTCTATATGAATGTGACAAATTCTAGCGTACATCTAGCATGCATAATTGAATATATTATTTCTACCATCATTTCGTGTTTTTAAATCCACTAGAACAGTATTAAGGAAAGGATACACATCTAGTGTATTGTGGTTTTAATAAAAGTCACCTTCATCCAAAAAAAAAAAAAAAAACCATTAGGACAACGTACACTCATGTATTAATGAATGGTGGTCAAACAGGCTAAATACCATATAGCCTAGTGGTGAAACTATTAGTGGGCATTCAATTCGGGAAGTGACAAATCTCGTGTTCGAACTTCCACCGAGATCTGCTATGATGTTTTCGGAAGTATTTAATAGAGATCTTCATTGAGAGCCTAAAACGATCAAGTAGGTGTACCCAAAATTTGGTCTCACTCCGCCATTGCTCAAACAATGTGTGGTGGGGAATATATATGATCCTGGGTTATAAATAAAAATGGTGGCTAACGGACAACAATTATAGCAATGTTGGGTTCCACGTCATAGAAAAGTAATTCCCAATTCACGCACAGTAATCAATGTACTTCCCCTGTGTTCTGCATAAGGATTAAGGACTCACAGACTATAATTCATATCCACACCAATAAACTGCAACATTGAAGTTACTTGTGCAGCATTGCAGTGAGTTAGTCATTATTCATCGGAATAATCTTAGGTTGATGTGGTGGAAACAAGAACGCAATTTCACATTGGAGGCAAGGCATATATTTATCCTCAACGAATATTTCTGATTCAACCGTACCATGCACAGCTGGTAAATTAAGGAAACTTCTTTATGAAAACGGTTAATGTTGGTATGTCATCATAATGTACAGCTACACATTTTTCAAACCAAGGAGAAAAAACGACATCGTATCGTATGACCTCCAATTTCATAATCCCGTTGTAGGTCGACCGGCGAGCATAGTTAGTAAAATACGGTACGGGAAAGTTACGGATATAATACGTACGGGTATTTTACTTCATTTCTAAGCTAATGTTACGTTTAATAGTACGTTAATAGTCACAAATATATAAAATAAATTATTTTTTAAAATAAATAAATATATAAATAATAGTAAAGTTAACAATTTAATTCATTAAATACGGATATAAAACGTGTTATACGGATTTTATACGTGTTTAGTACGGGAGCCACCAAATGAACGGACAAAAATGAAACGGCTTGACAAAAATACGGATACGGAAGTTTTAAACGGATAAAGTACGTACGGGTACATATACGTGTATTAAACGGAGTATTTACTAACTATGCCGGCGAGTGTGTGGAGCTCATTTTTTTCTCATCGCTTGATCAAACCGGATCAACTGTTCACAAGTCAATCCGCGGGCTGACAACTTATTAATATTTTATCCTAGATAATGAGTTACGTTTAGTGTCGTTGGAGGTCTAGTACTCTAGTTCGGCACACTATAAATTTTTTTTTGATTGATTGGAGGTGGGAAACCAAAAGGTTCCACCGAAGACAGCCAGGGACACAGACAAATCAAAACAGACAGGGGGCGAAAAGGCAGCCCCCGCTAACTACAGCCCCAACCCATCGCGCGCAGGCGGAAAAATCACCCCAAGAAACAGAAAAAGGGGAAGAAAACAACACAGGGGGGCAGGAGGCTACTCTTCCCTAACCGCCATTCGGGGAAAGCTAACTCCCATGAGATCTTCTCTGATAATCCGTGCTAACTCCGGGGGTGGAACTTCCAGTTCATACATACCGAAGGGATAGACGAGACTGTGCTTCGAGAGCCAGTCCGCGGCTCTATTCCCTTCGCGATATGTATGTCCCAGTTGAACCACCCAGTTTTGACCAAGGAAGCGTCGAATTTCGCTGAGGATACTGGCATGAAGATGAACAGGATCGTGAGGTTGCCGAATAAGTTCCAACGCTAAAGCCGAGTCCGACTCCAAGAACAAAAACTGGATGCCGTGATTCCAAGCGAGCTTAAGGCCCTGGAGAATGCCCCAAAGCTCAGCCAAAATCGCGGTACCTGAACCAATCCTGTGCACAAAACCTGCTATCCACTCTCCATCGCTGTCCCGAATGATCCAAGCTATTCGGCACACTATAAATGAATCCGATCCAAGCTACGTACTCATCGCCTACTTAATTTCTTATTTGCAACGCAATAATTGGGGGAAAAGGCAGCAATCAATGGAAATGATTAAGCCTATATTTTCCATGTTGGTTCTTCTTTGCTCTTTTGCATCCCTCCAGCATTTGGATGCAGTTTTACATGATGACAACGAGCCACATATGGTCACCACTATCAATAGGAAGTTATGTTCCAAGAACCCTCTTTTTTTTTCTTTTCTTCTCTACTTGAGTCACAGAGACAAAATGAGATTTAAAGTTCTTTCCAAGAACTCTCTTTCTCTTTTTCTCTACTTGAGTCATAGAGACGAAATTATATTTGAAATGGTGGGTCAATATAAAAACTTTGATGTCGTTAAGTTATAATATATATAGCATGCATGTTAATTTATAACTAGTTTATTCTATTTGAATGTAGCTTTTCACGACAAGAATCAACTCATTATCACTATTGCCACAACCAGAAAGTTGCTTCTTCAATTTGGCAAGTTTCCCTCTTTTAATTCTCTCGATCTCATGTTTCTCAGGATCAAGATATTGTTTCTGGGCTACCAAATCAAAAGAACCACTAAAAGCAATGGATGGAAATGGAACGATGACAAATAAGATTTCGGTTGCCATTTTATGTTATTTTTGTCGATGTTTGTTTTATCATAATTTGCCCTCTTTCATTTGTTGTGTAACTCTCCCGCGCATGATTGATTGCTGAATCCCTCATATATCACACCATGCAAAGTTGAGTTATTGGAGGGTGAGAATAGACTAAGTTTAAATGGTCGGCATCAAAGTCTTAAATGCATTTTTAGTTTGAATGGTAAATCATTTCTATAATATCCTCTCGAACGAAAAACAATTGTACATCGATTAGAGGTTTATATTAGCGGGGCACATTAGGATTTGAATACTTATGACCTTCTTTCAGTCACACATTCTTCTATGTCCATGTCTAAATTCAGTTGGTCCCTATAATTAACTTGCAAGTTACTATAATTTAAATATTTTTCTTATTTTTTTGGGGTTGAATTCTATTACTGATCTTCACGGGAAACACATATGTAACCACCAGGGAAGGATTGTGGGAAAAATAATTGTTGTGGTGTTAATTTTTGGGCGCTATGTACGTGTTGTTGTGACGAAGGCAATTGCAAAATTATCGAGAATGATAAGTCACTGCATGGTAAGTACTCTTGCTATGTAAGTGTTTTCTTTTTAAATTTATATATATAGTTCGGTATATTTTTTTCTTCTTATACATATATTGAATTTGATTTTTCTGTGTTACAGTGATGGAATCTAACAGGCAAGACAACTCTACATATGCTGAAAAAACAAAAGACTAGATCAAGAAAAGTAAAAATCGTATGTATGACGAATGGAATACTAAGGGTATCAACCTTGATTCTTTCTTTAGGAAGGTAATAAAAAAAGAAAGAATATGAGATTGAGCAATTGTATATGCGGAGAAATAGGAATTTCCTAAATTCATAAGGCAATTTTTCACTTTTGTTATAGTCGTACCAGTACTATAGTCATTACAGTACACAATCTACCATTCAAATCCTAGTTTTGTTGCTTTGTTCATATTCTTTATCCAAAAAGTTAAACGTAAAAATAAAACATTACTTATCTTCTGCTTTGATCATGAGAATGAACCATCTTCATGACTCATTACCTCACTTTGATGTGCATAAATAGTGGAAATTTTAGGGGTTATGTATGTGTGCCTATAAGTAGAGCACCTCAAGAATTGGACAAATAAGAAAAAACATTCCTCCCCTCTCATGTTGTGTATTTCCCTCTCCATTCTCTATTATTATTGTTCTTTTTTTTTTAGTTTATAACATATTATCAGCACGAAACTTAGCTGAAAATTCTATCATATGCTCCATCCAAAGTATGATTGTGCAATGCTCATGGGACATCTTCTCTTTGTTACTAGCACTCTCCATATATGGCGTGAGATCCCTCCGCAAAGTAAACACTTTCCAGTTGAACACGAGGGACAGAGTTGGTTGATTGTTTAATAATACAAGTATACAAGTAGTGATTGATTATCATGGAAACTAATTAAGTGATGCTTAGAATGGTAAGCGATTCGGTCAAGTTAGCCGGCTTGAATACTAAGGTGTTTGGTTTATGGGGAATAGTTAGTATTTCATTCTGAACTATTTGTTACGTTGTTTAATTATACATTCTAGTTTAGTTAAATGATTTGTATTTAGATGTTATTGATGTTTGACTTATGCCTTTCTTATACTCACTACAAAAAAAAAAAAACATCTGTAGTAACATTTTCTTAAGACAATTTCAAAAAATGTAAGCAAAACCATTCACTTTGAAGGTTTTTGTGACATTTATGGTAAGTGACAATATAATATATTATTGTGACATTTAATGTCGACATCTTCGATTTCACAATAATAAACACGTTTTTTTTTTGTCATTTAGAGATCTGGCGTCACTAAAAAGTGTCAGAATATAGAAGTATTTGTGACATAAGTTGGTAACACAACTAAATGTCACAATAGCTTAGTTGCTTGCATGAAATTTATTTCGATATAACATATATATTGTGACATTTAATGTTGACATCTCCGATTGTCACAATAATAAACACGTTTTTCTGTCATTTAGAGAAGTGTCACTAAAAAAGTGTCAAAATAGAGAACAATTTGTGACATAAGTTGGTAACATAACTAAATGTCACCACAACTTAGTAGCTTGTCTGAAATGTTACAAGAAATGTCACTAATGAAATGTCACAAGAAATTTGATTAAATAATATCTCGAGAAAGCGGTCACTATGACAATTAGGAATGTCTTGAGAAACGTCACTATTTCGATCAATAGTGACATATTAACATGTCCTTAATTGTCATTATTGAGATGAACTATGATATATTGAAATGTCAAAAGTAATGTCACTATTGGTATTAACTATAACAGTTTGATATGTCTCTTGATTTGTCACTATATGCATCACCTACGACGCTTTAGAATGTCGTAAAAAATGTTATTATGCTATGATTATAGGTGTCCCAATATGTAAAATAAACGTCACACAAAAGTGATACTGAGAATTGTAACAAATGTCAAAAAAGAAGTTAGTGACATTTATGCGTCATTTGTACAAAACGTCAGTACAACTCTATTGTGACATTTTCTATCTTTGAATGACAATTTGACTGAATTTAAAATTGTCACATTTTCAGTATACATTGCATCATGAAGCATAAGTAAATCTCGTTATAAGAAAGTAAACATAAGATACTACCCATTGTAGATCTCCCCATTGTGTGAGAGATGATCTTATACAAGTTCAAGTAAGTTAAGTAAGAAAGTAATTACCTAATTATATCTCGCCATGGTGTGAGAAATTAATTAAGGCAAGCATATATATGCCATCAAATTAAGCAAGCAATTAAGAACAAGTTAATAAGTAAGAAAAAGATCAAACCTCGGTAATTAGCTAGCTGCTCACTATCACCTCACTCCCCACGGTGAGGGAGTCCTTTATGTATGTACGAACAACACTCATGGGTAAAAAAAAAACAAATAATTTAAGGGGTATGTGCTGACTTAGCATGACGTGGTGCGTTGTAGGGGTGTTCAAACGGTTTGGTTACCATGGTAACCGTTTTAACCGGTACTATTTGGATAATTTGGTTTGGTTAATTTGGATAATTGGTTTGGTTTGGTTAAAGTTTTTAGCTTGTTTGGTTTAGGTGGTTTGGTTTGGTTTCAGACACTCCTAACCAGTCAAACCAAATTGACCAGTTAAGTAATTAGTCATACATCTAACATATATTATATACAACATACTTAATACTTTGCATAACCACTCAAGAGTTAACGTTCATCCATTTTAGACTCATAAAATATAAAGCTCAATATTGCTCATATAGTGTATATTTGAATATGTAAAATGTAGACCACAACATATGGACGCCTAATTTAGATAAATTTCTAACATTATGATGGATGAAAACTTGAAAGGAAGGTTATTTCCAGCCTATGATAATTGCTAAGAGACTAAGTCAATTTACACAAACACAACAATTCATTAACCCATATCATTGTCATAAATTGTTGTTAGGTGAATACTTCTATACTAATCGTAAGATAATTGTCTTAGTTGCATGTATTTTTGTTAAGGGTCAACTATAACTACGTGTTGATTGTTATGTCTTATTCATTATATAAATTGCGAATTGTTGCATTAACCGGAAAATTTTCATCGTCAATGATAATGTGATTTTATATTGGTTAATCTGGTTAACCAATTAACCAAACCGATTAAACTTTAGTTTGGTTAATTTGGTTGTTGTATTAGTTTGGACGGTTTGGTTATGATATTGTATTCCATGGTTAATGAAATTTAGACTTATTTGGTTTGGTTATAAACATGGTAACCATTTGAACACCCCTGGTGCGTTGACCGTTAGTCGGAGCATTTGACCGTCCAAGATAACAGTCAAATTTTGTGTTAGGCTAATTTCGTAACTGATGCATAGTTGAGGCCACAAAGTTATAGAACGAAAAAATTAGCCAAGATATTTAATATGAGGAATTTTACAATGCTATATAGTATTGGTGCTACAGGTTTTTGATTTAATGGTACAACTTGAAATTGTACCTTTAACGTTATGGTACAACTTCAAATTGTGCCTATACTTTTTTTACATATTCTCTTATGGTACAACTTGAACTTGTACGTTTATGTGATGGTACAACTTCAGGTTGTAAAGTTGTACCATAACATAATGATACAAATTCCTTTATGGTACAACATAAACTTATACATTTAATATTATGGTACAACTTCAAGTTGTACATTAAAGCACCAATGCTATATAGCATAGTAAGAGTGCTCATAAGTTCTCGTCATACAAATATATTAACCCAAATTATATTGTATATGATTCTTTTACTGTAGTTAATAATATTTGACTTTTGGATCAAGTTGCATGAAGATCCAGGCGCCTACCCTTCATACAACGCAACAGAAGTTTCTCTTCAGCATGTATTGTAAAGCTTATCTTCATAGGTATAATCTTATGCATGATGTGGTAAACATGAACGCAATTCCATATTGGAGGCAAATATTTGTCCTCGACGACTATTTCGGATTCAACCGTACTATGCACAACTGGTAAATGAGGAAACCTCTTTATGAAAATGGTTAATGTGTCATCATATTATGTATAACTACGATCCATATATTAAATGTATTTCGATATATTACAACAAATCAGAATCAATGATTATTTTTCATCTTATTGATCTTAAGATATCAGTTTAGAGAATTATGATATGAAATTCATATCACACTCTGAATTCAGGCTAATTCTTCATGTCGATAAAACTAATTCACTTAGCATACGGTATACACCAGATTCACTAAATGTATACAAGTCCAAACATGTATTGCGTCAGATCTCTTGACAATGTAATCACTTTCGAGTTTCGAATTAATAATTTATCTTAGAGATTGAGTTTGATGTTGTTGAAAGTCTAGTCTAGTCTAGCCGGTACACTATAAATTAACCCGATCATCCAAGCTAGGTACGTACTCACCAGTCACCCACTTAATTCTTTGCAAAGCAATCTGAATAGCCACCCAAATATTTGGAAAATAAAGGCAGCAATCAATTGGAAGTCTTATTAAGGCTATATTTTTCCTGTTGGTTCTTCTTTGCTCTTTTGCATCCCTCCGGCATTTGGATGCACTTTTACACGAGGACGACGACAACAATCCACAGGTGGTCACCACTACCAATAGGAAGTTGTTGTCTTATAATTCTACAGGTAAGTTCTTTTCAAGTACCTCTCTTTTCTCTCTTTCCCTACTTGAGTCATAGAGACGAAATGAGATTTACGATGATCGGTCGATATCAAGTTTTTGAATGCTTATGGTTTTGAATCATGATAACACAATACTATGAATTTGCTTGAAGAAAGAAACTATACAACTAATGAATAATACAAATGGAAGCTTACTAGGTGGGTTTGATCATTTTAGTTGAATTGCATGTCAAGGAATGATAAAATGATTCGTTCGTGTACTACTCACGTCGGCTCAAGTTATAATGTTGAGTTGGAACAAGCTGGTGTTGTTCAGTTATAGTGTGTATATATATAGCATGTTAATTTAGAACTAGTTCATTCCATTTGGATGTAGTTTCTCATGAGAAGAATCAACGGATGAGCGCTATGACCACCGCGAGAAGGCCACTTAAATTTGGCGATTGGGGCAAGTTTTCCTCTCTCACCCTCTCTTGTCTTTCTGCCGATTTTTCGTCTTCTTCTTCTAGGCTAACAAATTAGAAGAGGCACTAAAAGTAATGCAACCATGACTAATAAGTTTTTTTTATGAATACAAATAAGATTTTTACCATTTTTTGTGATTTTTTATTCCATTTTTATGTTGTTTTTGGCAATGCTTCTTTTAGCCACAACTTGCCTTCTTATGGTCGGCATCAAAGCTTTAAGTTCCTTTTTTAGTTTGAATGTGATATCAAATTTTTTTTTTATATAAAGTGATATAATTTATTTATAATATACCAAAAAAAAAAACAATTTTACCTAAATTAGAGGTTTATATTGACTAGGGCTTACCAGGATTCGAATACTTATCTATATGGTACATCATTGTTTTACTGTAATGGACAATAATTTATATATTTCTCTTAAATTTTGCGTCTAATTCTATTACCCAACTGCACGGGAATAACCAACAGGGAAGAGCTGCGGGGAAGGCAATTGTTGTCTTCGTCGTGGGTTGGCGTTCTGTGTCTGTTGTTGCAACGAGTTTTGTCCGTACTCTAATAATGGAACCACCGGCAGGTCACTACATGGTTTGCACCATTGCCATAGACTATATGAGTGTTTTCCTTTATATATACTAGGTAGATTTTATGCCGCGCTTTGCTGCGGCTTTTCTTAAAATTAGATGTATAATTTGCTAACCCGTATTAGATTTTAGTACAAAATCCATACAAAAACTCCTAACACAATCTACATCGGTAGGTGATTTTAGCTGTATGAAATAATTTAATCTTGGTTGAACTATGATTTTAGTACAAAATATCCTAATGCTAGGCTCAGGTTGGAACAATGTGTCTAGCCTGATTTAAACACGGTTGAACTATGGTTGTACCGTACTGGCGGACCAATAGAAAAACTCCTAACGGAATCTAAATTGGTAGGTGATTTTAGCTGTATCAAATTATTTAATCATGGTTGATCTACAATTTTAACACAAAATGACCTAATGCTAACTTTTTCAGTACGACCTTCGGTATTGTTTTAAATTTTTTGATTTATTCTAAAGATGCATCAAGGATCGGGTTAGAGCAACGTGTCAAGCCTGATTTAATCACGATTGAACTACGATTTTAGCACAAAATACCCCAATGTTAATTTTACCGGTACAACCTTCCGTATGGTTTTACAATTGTTGGTTTTTCATGAACATGCATTGAGGCTCGGGTTGGAGCAACGTGTCAAGTCTGATTTAACCACGATTGAACTAAATTTTAGCAGAAAATACCCTAATGTTAACATTACCGGTATGACCATTGGTATGGTTTTACAATTTTTGGTTTTTTTTTACACGAATCAAGGCTCGGGTTAGAACAACGTGTCAAACCTGATTTTAACCACGGTTAAACTATGATTTTAGCACAAAATACTATAAAAGTAACTTTTCTTGTGCAAACATAGGTTATGGTTTTACAGTTTTTGGTTTTTCTAACCATAAGTCGAGGTATCAATCCTGATTTAACCATTGTTGAACAATGATTTTTTCACCAAACATGCAATACAATAAAATGATTGGTCAACATGAATCATACACATAAACCACTAAAATCTTAATGCAAATGTATGTGACACCTATCTTGTGCTTTCTCCGCCACTGCATGAACTGTATCATCAGATACCTTGGAAAAAGCGTTGAAACCCTCATAATTTTCTTTGTTGCCTCTTACGAATGAGGTTTGGGGAGTGCGATAGTGATCTTCCCCATGGAAATCCAAAAACAGGTTGGAGGAAATTAATAAGTGTGTGTGAAATCATACGGTATCGGTGGTTTGACCGTAAAAACATTTTATCGGTAGATGGTTTTTAACGTATGAAATGGTTAAATTACAATTAAACCACAATTTTGATACACAATACCCTGCCACTAACTTTTTTGATATTATATCAATATAATTTCAAAAACCTTCAAATTAATGTCATGCAAAACCAAAAAAATACCACAAATTAAAGAACCCACACATAAGTAGACAACATAGAAACCCGTTAACTATGTATATACTATATATGGATGGAGACTTCTTGCGGGTGAGATTGTGAGTATAAAACAGGCGGTTCACATTAGCAAAACCCCTATGAAACAGTAACATACTTGTATCTTTCATAATATTCATGGATAATTCGGTATATTTATTTGCTTATAAATATTAAATTTGATATCTTCGTGTTACAGCGAAGGAATCGAATGGGCAGGATAACTCAACGTTTGCTGAGAAAACGAAAGACTAGAGATCATGTAAAAGTTATGTATTTGGATGTATGACGACTTGAATAATGAGGATTGTAACTGGATTTCTTTCGTTCGAGATTGGCATTAATTTTTCACTTTTGTTGTAGTTGTACTACTATAGTAATTTTAGCACACGATGTACTACTAAATAAAAAAGGATTATAAGTAATAATATTTCCTCCTATTATACATTTTTAGCAAATGTCTACTATTTTTACAACCAGCACACCTATTTACTTTAGAAAAATTATATCTGAAAAATGATTTCATGTTAAAATTTCTATCTTTACTTTCTATAAATTTTTTTATTCTCTTTATATAACATTTTTACATGAGGTCAATTCGTGTAAAAACTTTTCTATTAAAATTTTCACCTCTACATTTTTTTTGGCATGGATATCCCCTCGGGGAAACAGCAGAGATGCGACAATATACAAGACCTTTACATGGCCACTAAATGGAACTAAGAAAGGGGGAAAAAAGCGTTGGTCGACAAGTATACGAACAACTCAACAATGATTTTTTTTGCCATAGAATAAGCAGCCACTGTATACCTTCATGATGCAAAATGAAATGTTGCACGCTGAAATGATGTTCACAAAACATGAATTTCCTGCATGATAGCTTCGGCAATCATGACAGCCTCCAATTACCGACTCTTTTCAATGGCCTTTCCGCCGCCACCATCCCCGTACTCACCATGACAGCCTCCGTGTATCCATCTTCTCCTCCATGGGTCCATGTCTGAGGCCGCTTTCCCCTATGAAGATAGAGAAAAAGAAACAAACGAAATTTAACAACGACACTAGACTTCCGTAAATAGGATACTTTATGATATTGTGAGGGACCATGACAAAAACCAGAAAAAAAAAAAGTGAAAAAAGAATAGAGAGAAGTAGAAAAAGGAACAAACGCGAGAATTGGCAGGGGAAGATAGAACCGAGCGAGAGAAGAAGAGCACAAACGATCAGTTAAGATGTGAATCCGCCATCGTGAAAAGACAGGAGGCCATGCTTGGCAGAAAATCGAGGGAAGCCAAAAGCAACGGCGGGAAAAGAACATCGTCGAAGGAAAACGCAAACAGAGAGGCAAAAAGTGGATAACCCATGTAATTACAATTCAGTTTATTGAGTGTTATCCGTCGCTTTTCGACGCTAATTGTCATCGCATTTTCGGCGACGAGAGGCTCCGCCGCAACTCTCAAACGATGAAAGGTTGCCAGTGGCGGATACATGGCACTTTGGGAACACGATTATTCAATTTTTGATAGTAGTTGTATATTAGTGGAAAAATATTTATTTAAGTGATAGAACAGCACAAACGATCAGTTAAGATGTGAATCCGCCATCGTGAAAAGACAGGAGGCCATGCTTGGCAGAAACTCGAGGGAAGCCAAAAGCAACGGCGGGAAAAGAACATCGTCGAAGGAAAATGCAAACAGAGAGGCAAAAAGTGGATAACCCATGTAATTACAATTCAGTTTATTGAGTGTTATCTGTCGCTTTTCGACGCTAATTGTCATCGCATTTTCGGCGACGAGAGGCTCAGCCGCAACTCTCAAACGATGAAAGGTTGCCAGTGGCGGATACATGGCACTTTGGGAACACGATTATTTAATTTTTGATAGTAGTTGTATATTAGTGAAAAATATTTATTTAAGTGATAGCAGGACACTTTTAAAATTTGGAAAAATGATTATCCAATCTCTAGTAGTAGTTTGCATATGTGTAAATAAACAAGTTTAAGTGGTAGGTTATGTGATTTGAACTTGGATCGCTGCTATTATTAAAAAACATATTTTTCATTAGATCACAAGTTCTTGTATTTTAAATCCAAATATACTAGTAAACAACTATTCCTTATCTATAATTATTTTCAAAACCTAACGATTGAACTCAATTACTGACTCCCCTTGTTTAGTAGGATATATCGAGGGAGATTTGTAGAGCATTGTTAGACACCGATGATATTTTACAATTTTTCCAGAAAACGAAACCTATCATGTGCTTTGTTGTATTTTGTATAAGTTAGATAATTAATTTAATTAAATTTTCTATTTAATAATTAATTTAATTAAATTTTTTAAGTAAAAACACCCTTATCTAAAATTTCTGGATCCGCCACTACATACAAACATCTTGCACTCAGCGATGAAATTAGGCTTCATCGCAAAAAGGACTTTTGACGACGATTATCGTTTCACAAAACAACTTTCAGCATCGATGATCCTCGTCGCCAATGAACTTGAGGACGAAGAACCGCCGCCAAAACAATACATATTTTGCATTTTTTTAATGTCTTCTTTCTGCGGTAGACTATGAAACAATAAGTTGATGGTGGAAAATATAGAAATAAGACTAACCCTTTTCCACAATAAATAAGAACGTATACAATACATAAAATAAACTAAGAAACTATACATTACAATATGTTATGAGACAATTCAAGTACCACATCAGTAATATAAGGGAATAGACCCTTGTATATTAGTGTCTTCCTAGCCCAATTAGTACGAGGTCTTTTGGGGAGAACACCCAAGAGTAAAACTATGTGTGCTTGCCCCAAAGCGGACAGTATCGTACTAATTGAGCGGCCCGATTCGACAAGTGGTATCAGAACCTAGTTCAGTTTGGGGCGGTGGACGTCGTCCTTGGCTTGAGAGGAGGATTATTATGGGACAATCCAAGTACCACATCGGAAATACAAGGAAAGGGACTGTTGTATATAAGTGTCCATCTAACCCAATTAGCATAGTTAGTAAATACTCCGTTTAATACACGTATATGTACCCGTACGTAGTTTATCCATTTAAAACATCTGTATCCGTATTATTGTCAAGCCGTTTCATTTTTTTTGTTCATTGGATGGCTCCCGTACTAAACTCTTATAAAACCCGTATACTACGTTTAATATCCGTATTTAATGAATTAAATTGTGAACTTTACTATTATTTATATATTTATTTATTTTTAAAATAATTAATTTTTATATATTTATTACTATTAACGTACTATTAAACGTAACTTTAGCTTATAGACAACGTAAAATACACGTATGTATTTTTTACGTAACTCTCCCGTACCGTATTTTACTAACTATGCCAATTATTACCACAATCTTCCTTCAAGAATATTAATATATATAAAGCAGAAGGTTGGTTACTGTTGCTAAAAATTTTACATTTTGATACCCCAAATTTAATTAAATCACAACTTAGTTATTATAAGGTACATTTTATATTTTGATACCCAAATTTCATTTTAAGGTAAAATTATTGAATATTTATGTTTTAGTATCTCATTTAGTACATTTATGTGGTACTAAATAAACTTCTACTAACTACCCTAAATTTAATTAAATCACAACTTAGTCACTATAATGTAGATTTTACATTTTGATACCCCAAATTTTATTTTATTGTAAAATCATTGAACAATTATGTTTTGGTATCTCATTAGTACATTTACGGGGTACTAAACAAACTTCTACTAACTACCCGTAACAAAATATGCGACATCTACATAAGCAAGTGTCAATAAAATTGCTATGGTGAAATGGTTGACTATTGTATTGACGGCCAACTAAAAGAATCGGACAAAACTTTTCCATCATCTACTTCCTCTTCGTTTCATTTTTCACTCGCCTTCCATAACCCTTTCTTTATTTCTTTCTTTGCCTTCTTCGTCTAACCCTAATTGGGATTATCACCCCTAAAATTGAGCACCTAAATCTTTTGTCTATTACATTTTGGTACCTAAACTTTTGAATTTCTACAAATAGGTCTAATTTTTGTACGTCTAATTAAAACACTCTCGAATAGATGGGTATCCATAGCCAACTCATACATATTTAGATTATGGAAATAAATATCCATATCCTAACCAAACCCATCTACAAACTTCCAACCTCATATCTATGTCACCCATACTCTACCCATGATCAAAAGGTCTACTTGGGTTTAGGTAAATATCATTTACTATCCAAAAATTTTTAACAAAAATTAAATTGGATGTTGACCGCCATATATCTCTTCTCAGTCAATTTACTAACAAAATTCCTAACAAAAATTTAATTTTAGGCTAATAATACTAACAAAACACCATAACGAGCCACATAATACATGCCCATAGGTCATCTCCGCCCCGAAAAGGCGCGACATCTCCACCTACGTATATTATACAGCAAAAAACTGCAACAATCAAGTTCCTTTTGTGCAAGCTTTGCAGTGAGTTAGTTATTCATTCACAATTTCATGCAGGCCGCAGCAAAATGCTGAATAAGTTCGGATCAAGTTTGCATGAAGAGGCGCCTACTCTTCCTATAAAGTTTATCTTCATCACGTAAATTAAAGCTTATCTTTATCGTTATAATCTTATGTTGATATGGTGGAAACATGAACGCAATTTCACATTGGACGCATACATTTGTCATCAACGAATATTTTCTGATTCAGCCGTACTTTATTTACAGCCGGTAATTAAGGAGAAACTTCTTTACGATAATGATTAATGTAGTTCTGTCATCGTATAATATGTACCGCTACGATCGAGATATTAGATGTATTTCGATATACTTCAACGAATCAGAATCAATAATTATTTTTTATCATAAATTTCGGTTTAGAGAATTATGATATGAAATTCATACCACACTCTGAATTCAGGTTAATTCATCATGTCGATAAAACTAATTCACTAAGCACATGGTATACACCATATTCACTAAATGTGTACTAGTCCGAAGATGTATGCCCGTAATTTATCATGATAGCACTCTCCATATATGACGTCAGATCTCTTGGCAATGAAAACACTTTCGAGTTTCGAATTAATATTTTATCTTAGAGATTGAGTTTGGTGGTGTTGGAGGTCTAGTCTAGTCTAGTCCGGTACACTATAAATTAGCCCGATCATCCAAGCTAGGTACGTACTCAACCACTTAATTTCTTTGCAAAGCAATCTGAATAGCCACCCAAGTATTTGGAAAATAAAGGCAGCTAGCAATCAATGGGAAGTATTCTTAAGGCTATATTTTCCCTCAAGGTTCTTCTTTGCTCGATCTTTGCATCCTTCCAGCATTTGGATGCAGTTTTACTCGTGGACAACAAGAATTCACAGATGGACACCACTATCAATAGGAAGTTGTTGTCTTATAATTCTACAGGTAAGTTTTTTTCAAGTACGTACTACCATCTTTCTCTCTTTCCCTACTTGAGTCATAGAGACGAAATGAGATTTACGAGTATTCGCCGATATCAAAATTTTGAGTGCTTATGGTTTTGAATCATGATAACACCAATACTATGAATTTGCTTGAAGAAAGAAACTAGACAATTGAATAATTCAAGGGGAACCTTACTAGGTGGTTTTGATCATTTTAGGTGGATTATGCAAGTCAAAGAATGATAAAATGATTCATATTTATAATACGTACTCACATCGATTTTAGTTATAATGTTGACTTAGAACAAGTTGGTGTTGTTCGCGTATAGTTTTTGTACATAGCATGTTAATTTATAACTATTTCATTCCATTTAGATGTAGTTTTCCATTATGAGAAGAATCAACCGATGAACGCCAACACCACAAGAAAGCCACTTGACTGGGGTGATTGGGGCAAGTTTCCTCCCTTTCTCTCTCTTCTCTTTCTACGGATTTTTTCTTCTTCTTTCCTTCTTGGCTAACAAATCAGAAGAGCCACTAAAAAGTAATGCAACGATGACAAATAAGATTTTAATTACCATTTTGTGTTGTTTTTTTAATCGATTTTTATTTTGTTTTTGACAATGCTTTTTTTAGCAACAACTTGCCCTTCTATGGTCGGCATCAAAGTTTTAAGTTCCTTTTTTTAGTTTGAATGTAATATCATTTTTTTTTATTAGCAAGTGATATCATTTATTATAATATACCCGAAATTTTTTGTAATCTAAATTAGAGGTTTATATTACCTATGTTTGGCCCGGTTTTTAGAATAGCTATCATGCTCCAAAAGCTGAAGTCGGGCCAAAGTTTGGCTTTTAAAATAATGATTTGGAGCTTCTGCAAAAATCTACATTGAACATACAAGATTATCGTTACGATCTTTTAATTTTATTTTGTAAAATATAATTTAAATTCATTTTTATTATTTAAAAATAAAATAAATTAGAAAATAATGTAATTTTATATAAAAGAAATATCACAAGAGACATTTTGACTACTTGAAATTTTTTAAAATATTTTTTAATTAAAAATCGTTTTTAGTAATTTTACATAACCTCTTATATTATAAGGTACTTTTAATAGTTTTTTAGTCAAACTATCAACTGTTTTTTGTAATATTTTTTTTAAAACTTAAAGCCAGAAATTACCATATATATCGTATACCATTCTTTTACTGTAATGGACAATATTTTATATATTTGTCTTATATTTTGGGTCAAATAAACTGCACGGAAATACATATGTGACCAACAGGAAGAGATGCGGGAAAGGCAATTGTTGTGATCGTATTAATGGAACCACCGGCAATTCAATAAATGGTCTGTAGTACTCTTGCTATACGAGTGTTTTCCATTATATATATAGTTTGGTATTTTACTTTCTTAAAGGAAAATACATCTGTATAGAAAAAAACTGTGTTTGTGTCAATAATAGCCAAATTTGGAAAAATACCACTTATAGCCAGGTTTTAAAGGTATTGTAGGACAAATGTAGTCATTTCCATTAGATACTTTAATGGTGTTATTAACTCCGTAAACTTATTTGACATTTCACTGACTAAGCACCAATTCAGCGGACACGTCAACGCCAACTCAACAAATAGTGACACGTCAAATATTTTAATTATTTAATATTTACACATCGTAAATTAAAAAAACCCCCTCTTATTCCCCCGTCTGCTTCAACCTCCACCGTCATATATTATGTTGGGTGAGCATAAAGGGGCTATTGAGGACGTGGGCTTATAGGCAGGGCCTGGGCCCAAGCCCAATAGAGAGTTAGGGCATGCAGGAATAGAGGTAAGGCCCATGAGGGGGTGAGCAGGCGCATGAAGACAAAACTAGGGCGGGGACCGGGCATCTCCAACGGCTGGAAGCTGAGGGCGTGCCAGCTGGCAGGTGGTCCCCATAGGCGCCCAGGCTGAGGAGACCAGGAGCCGCCACATGGAAGCGCCCGACCGTTGGGCCGTACCGGGCATTTAATGGTGTGCTGACGTGGGGCTGAACTCCAGGAGTCTGATCGGGATCTCGCCTAGTATAAATAGTGCGCGGTAGGTGGCATTTACGCAGGTTGGCTTCTCTCACTAAAAATCTCTCTTAGCACTTATCTCTCTAGATTTGTAACTGACTTGAGCGTCGGAGTGCTAACGGGCATCTGAAAGCCCATTAGGCGCTTATTGGTGCAGGACCTAGGCGCCTCGAAGAGGTTCATCAGTGGGAAGCCCGGCGAGGTTGGACGAGAGGTTACGTGGCACAAACAATTGGCGCGCCAGGTAGGGGGGGCGCATGGAAGACATGAACGGAGGCGTCGAGGGAGAGGATGATTCGAAGTCGAGAAACTCGAGCCAGGAGGAAGGTGAACACCAACAGAGTCAGGAGTTGAGCATGGATGTGGAAGGGCAAGGGAGCCCTGGGCGCCTGTCGACTGAAGAGGGAGAATCCTTGACGAAGAGAGAGCTGTTCCGAATCATAGTAGATCAAGATCGAGCCATAGCGGCGCTCAAGAGGGAGTTGGAAGGGGATCGGAGCGAGGATGTGATGATGTACAGCCCAGGGGTAAGAAAGCGAGAAAGGGCGGGGGAAGATTCGGAATCCCTGCAGTATGGGCTCCCACATCACCCTGATCAGGGGCATGACACGCCTGGGCGCCCCCGGGCCTGGCGACCACCCACCGAACATGCACCGGCGGGCCATGATGATGTGTGGGCGCCTAGGAGGGTGGCCAAACGGTTCGGCGTCCGACAACCTCTGGCGCGAAACATCCTTTTGGAACCAGCGGGAACCACAATCCCCCCGTTACCTAGCTACGATGGAGTGGCCGACCCGGAAGATCATCTGAACAGCTATTTCACGAAGATGCAACTTTACAACAGCTCGGAAGCCACCTTGTGCAAGGGGTTTCCGTCCACCTTTGCGGGCGTTGTATTGGATTGGTACCACCAAATTGAGGAGGGGCGTATAGAGTGTTTTGAGCAGTTTGCGGAGCTGTTCTTATCCAAGTTTGCGAGTCGGAAGCGTCGAACGTTGACCATAGGCGCCCTGTTCAAAGTGAAGCAGAGGGAAGGTGAGGCGCTCAGGGAATTTTATGACCGGTGGATCTCGGTGGCCATGGTAGTCAAGGATGTCCAGCCTGCGGTATTGGGAGTTTGCTTGGACGCGTGCACCTCGAGCGAAGAGCTCTGCCGAGTCCTTTTCAAGCGAGATGTGGTCTCCACTGAAGACTTGGACAGGAGAGTGCAGAAAGTCATCATGTTGGAAGAGACGTTGGCGGCACGAAGGGCTGAAAAGAGGCGCCTGAGGGGTGATGAAGTGGAGGTGAGGCTGGCGCCCCGGCCCACGTCTGGAAGTTTTGGTCCGCCGAGGAGGCCAGAGGCACCACGCCCCGTTCCTAGGAGTGCCGCAAATTTTACGGAATACAATGATACGCTCAAGAATGTCCTACAATATGTGAAGGGTAGGGGCTATCACATTCGGTGGCCAGGGCCCATGCGAGGCCAACCAAACGAGAAACATCTTGACAGATATTACGACTTCCATCGTGATAAGGGGCACTATACGGCCGACTGCTACCAACTTAAGGCCGAGCTTCAGACCTTAGCCGACAAGGGCATGCTCAACGACTTCGTAAGGAGGATGGAGCACAGGACCCATCGAACGTATGTGACAAGGCAGGCGCCTGAGGTCCCAATGATCCAAAAGGCACCTAAAGCCCCGACGATCCAAAGGGCGCCGGAAGAGCAAAAGACCCAGCAGACGCCTTCTTTGAGCTGGTGGAGGACGCCTTCTTGGGATTGGCGGTAGGCGCCTTCTTTTGACCACCTTTCTTGGAAGGGGGCGCCTTCTTTGCGGCCAACCCGAGCTGTGCAAATCGTGACTTCATCAAGTCACTGATGGAGGAAAAATCCGAGCCTGCACCAAACACAAAGACCAAGAATATTAGTCAAAACATAACAAGGCACTTATTCACAAGCAGAGCTATGTCATAGTCAGGCGCCCACCATTACGGTAATAGGCCTCCAACACAGGCGCCCGGGCAGACGTTGGGCGTAGGTTAACGGGACGCAGTGAAATGAGCCGGGCGCCCTCAATTTCAGCGGCGGTGGACAGAGTCACATCGGTGTTGAAATACTAATGATTACCCATCACCCAACCCCTGGCAAACGAGGCGCCACTCTGATAGAAAGAATCCTTATGCGCCTTGACAAAGAAGAAGCTCCTAAACCACTCCCTTCCCAGCTTTGGACACTCTCGTAGAAAGTGACCGGGCAAACCTAGGCGCCTTTGTAATGATAGGCAATTATCGGTATAAATCATGTTGAAAAAATAGTGAAAAAGGTTGAAGGTAGGCTCGACGTTATATTCACGGCATTTCAGTTTGAAAAGGATATGAACAAGGAAAACGGAGGGGGACAGGCGCCCAATCAAACATCGGCAAGTGGTTAAGATGCCTTCAAGGATGGAATCAAGGGGAAACCGAAGCCCAAAGCGAAAATATTCCCGATAGATGCCTAGCCATCGGGGTCCGACTACCCCAATCCTAGCTGTGCTCGGAGCAGACGCATAGGACCAAGAGCGTGGCAACTCTAATGATTTGACAATATTCTCCAATTCAATCTCCTTCACAGTGGAAGTTTTATTAGGCCCTGCTTCGTCAAGAGACATATGGTCTGTCTCATCAGGCGCCTGTCCCGACGGCCAGGTGTCTTCCCATCTCCGAAGTTTAATGGATTCGCCCCCCTGGGCGCCTGCGTTGGAAGAAGGTGGAGAGTTCGACGGTGCGGACGAGCGCGAGGATCCAGGGGAGGCGCCTAGAAGGTTCGATGCAAATGGGCAAATCAATGCTAAGCCCTAGGAAGCTATGAACGCCTAAAAAAGAGGGGGGGGGGGGACTTACTCGGATTGGGTTGTGACGACGCCGCCGCCGTATTGGCTGTCGCGTCTGATGCTGCTGGTTGAGGGATGAGAAGCGCCGCACCCTCACTTGCTTGCTCGCCTGCTGAGGGAGGGACATCGCGATTAAGAGGCGCCTGATTCCGAGCGCCAGGAGTCCATGCGCCCTTCTCGCGTAGCGGGTCGGGCGAAAAGTGACCCTCCAACGTAGATATTACGTCGGGTTCGGCGCCCTTTTCTTTTAGAGGTTCGATAGAGGAGGCGCGCGAGCCAGACTTTCGCGGCATGGTGAGGAAGGATAGGCGCACAGGAAGGTAGGTTTAGAGAGATAAAGCTAGAGAGAGAGAGGATTCACGCAAATGAGGAAGGGGAGGGGCGGACCTTGTTATTTATATGAGGAGGGAGCCCAACGGGCTGATATGGAGATGCGCGCCCGATACTCAGATCTAATCCTCACCGTTCGTTTGAAATTTGAATTTCAAATTTTGAAATTCGAATTTCAAGACGCACGGAGAGGGGGACATATAGGGGCGCGGGCGCTTAGAAAAACCCTGGACTGTGCGTTTTGTTGATAGAGAAAGCAATCTGGTTTAGAAGCCAGGCGCCTAACCAAACACAAAGGCCTAGGTGCCTCTTTCTGACAAAAGTCTGAGAAATGTTGTGTGATTATTGGTAGAGAGAGCAGTAGGGTAGAGAAGAAAGGCGCCTAACCAGAACTTGGGCTTAGGCGCCCGTTATTATCGAAAGTCTGTAAAATTTTGCGTGATTAGGAGTTCAGCGCCAGTCATGGGAACACATAAAGGGGCTATTGAGGACGTGGGCTTACAGGTAGGGCCTGGGCCCAAGCCCAATAGAGAGTTAGGGCATGCAGGAATAGAGGTAAGGCCCATGAGGGGGTGAGCAGGCGCATGAAGACAAAACTAGGGCGGGGACCGGGCATCTCCAACGGCTGGAAGCTGAGGGCGTGCCAGCTGGCAGGTGGTCCCCATAGGCGCCCAGGCTGAGGAGACCAGGAGCCGCCACGTGGAAGCGCCCGACCGTTGGGCCGTACCGGGCATTTAATGGTGTGTTGACGTGGGGCTGAACTCCAGGAGTCTGGTCGGGATCTCGCCTAGTATAAATAGTGCGCGGTAGGTGGCATTTACGCAGGTTGGCTTCTCTCACTAAAAATCTCTCTTAGCACTTATCTCTCTAGATTTGTAACTGACTTGAGCGTCGGAGTGCTAACGGGCATCTAAAAGCCCATTAGGCGCTTATTGGTGCAAGACCTAGGCGCCCCGAAGAGGTTCATCAGTGGGAAGCCCGGCGAGGTTGGATGAGAGGTTACGTGGCACAAACATATTACATTGAATTCTCCCACCTTATCTTCCCCTCCGCCGGTCCCCATAACTACCCAGAAAGAACTACCAAAAATGGGAACTCACCACCAGCATCGTCGGTTATCTGCAACCACACTCGTGGCCGATGAGAAGCGGATTTTGCGATTGGGGATTTGGCAAAGGGCTCAACTATGGGATTGCGTATCGATATCCCTCTGTCGATCTGGCGAGTGGAAAGGAGGAGATGAGAATGGTGGGGGAAGGCGACATTGGAGAAGTGGGTTCCTCTCCCACCGGAGTCTTGTCGGCCATTCAAAGATGTAGGATTGGCCTAGATAATGCCGGTTGCAGGCGGCGGTAAACTCGCGACGACACCGTCGATTCGGAATCTGCACCCACCAATCTTGCCTACACACCGTCGTCGTCCACTGTATCCACCCTCTTCGCGACCGTCACAGGAAAGCAGAGAGAACATGATTCGGTGGAAATTTTGAAGATGGGGAAGGTGAATAAGCGGAGGACTGAGATTATTGTTTTTATTTTTTTTATAAATTTTTATTTAATTTAATTAAAATAAAATGATAAAACTTTAATGATTTGTCACATGTATTATTTTCAAATAAAATATGCCACATCAATGGTTGTTGTTAGTCCAGTCAGCCAGTTAGTTGACACCGTTAAAGAATTGGACGGAAATGGCTATACAAGTGTATTTTGCCTTCTTATAAATAATGAATTTGATATTTACGTGTTACAGGGTAGGAAAAGTGGCAATTCTCAATTCAATCCACCAATCCAATCCATCAATCCATTAAAAATATCCATCAAATCCAATCCATTTAAATCCAATCCATTTGATCCAAATCCAATTGGATTGGTGGATTCATGGATCAATCCATGGGTCCAAATGGCAAATTACGATTTGGTACCTATAATTTTTATATTTTATATTTTGATACCCAAAATTTAATTTTTTACACGAAAAATATTATTGGAAAATTACGTTTTGGTACTTAAATTTTTCATTATGACATTTTAGTACCTATACTTTTCACATTTTACATATTGGTCCTTGGTTGATGATGTCATTTGGATTCATGGATAATCCACCAATCCACTTGATCCAATCCATGAATCCACCAATCCATTGGATCCAATCCACTTGATCCATGGATCCATCAATCCAATCCACCAATACATGGATCCAATCCATTTGCCACCTCTAGTAGGAATCAAATGGGCAGGATAACTCAACGTCCGCTGAGAAATGAACGGCTAGAGATCAAATAAAAGTTATATTTGGAATTGGATGTATGATGACCTGAATATTGAGGATCGTAATTGGATGTCTTTCTTCCGAGAATGCTATTTTTCATTTTTGTTTTAGTTGTACTGTACTCAAAGTACCACTAAATAAAATGATTATAAGTACAATATGGACTTCTATTATACATTATTTTTAGCAAACGTGTCTATTTTTACATGAAGTGAGTTCGTATAAAAAAAAAAACATTTCTGTTAATTTCCACCATTACTAGCTATTGTGTAAAAAAATGTTTTTGCGCATCGAATTAGTTTAACGTTTTTACATCTCGGATACCCCTTTACTTTATCAAACACTAAAAATTCCATGGTTGTGTTAAACGTTCACACCACAAGAAACAACAGTTCTTGCGAGGGAAACCCGTCGCTAAATCCCAAAAATTTGTCGCCAAGTGTTGCGACGAGGGGAGGCGTCGGCGCAAAGCCATCCACAGTGCGTCGCGGCAGATTATGGTTTCAGCGACGACATCTTCGTCACGGAAGCCCAAGCGACAAGTCCGAGGGTCGGATCCGCCGATATGATGATGAGATTATTTTCGGTTTGGACTTTTGGGTTAGTGTGTTTACGTATTTAGTACATGGGTTAATTGTTAGGTTACGTAGTAGTTTGTAATGCATGCACCTTACATTGGCCAGTTAGTATGTTATGTTAGAGGCCGAGATGGATTAATAGGAGTCTATGTTAGGTTGCAGAGTGGGCTGGGTTAATTAGGAAGGTCGGGTAGTGCTAGGGTTATGTATTAGGTTTTTCTCGTCTATATATATAGGTTGGGCATTATTTACGGTTATCGAATAAAAAAACTAATAGTTTATCGATACCAACGTCGTTCTCCCGGTTGTGAGCTACAAGCAACTCCTGAACCGAGAGCGTTGATACAATAAAGATGATCCGCCACTTTGTGTCGGTCCTGGATCTCCGTACGACGTACGTCCCTGGAGCTCTTTTGCAGTGGCAGTATGGATACCCGAGCTCAACAAAGAACAATGCGGCAAAGTGAAAGGGGAAACAAGTAGGGAGTATTAGATCGACAATAGGAGCTGCCCCTAAATTTTGAGAAACGATTTTCCAATTCTCGGTGGTAATTTATGTATGGACAAAAAATTATAATTGATAATGGGGACACCCCTGAAATTTGAAAAAAATGCTTATCTTAATCTCAATTTTTAGTTTGCGTATGTGAATATAAATGGTAATTTGGGTAATTCAAACCTAGAACACTATTATTAATAAGTGGTAATTTGAATAATAAACGAATGACTCAATATTCTGTTAAGACTGTTCGGAGTGACTTACAGCCATCACGATAGCAAGCGACATGGTTCAAACTGATCTAGTGCAAGTATATGCTCTCAAGGCATAGTTTTATATCTTGGCTTGTGGTAAAAAAACAGAATAACTGTTATGGACAACGTTTCACAAAAAGTATGTTTCTTACCACACAAGTCATATATAGAAATCGACACATGCATAAACAACGCCCGAGCCAATAGAATTCACTATTTCTCCTTAAGGAATTTAGTTCCCCTCTACGGTACCCAAGGTTATTGGAACTATTCCTCCCAGGATAGAACGGACGTACCTTTTCTGGCTGTACCGGTACTTGAAACACCAGAATCCGACGAACGCAACGATCGAAGAGAAGTCACACGACTCTGTTTTTCTTTATGAGCTTGTAGAGAGGAAATGCAATGAAGAATGAAAAATTCTTTATCTTTTGGCCAGAAAAATTTCTTGGGAAAAATCTTGTGTAGAAAACAGAGGGGGGTAGGTGTTTATTTATAGATAATGAAGGGGTGCGAGTGAAGGGATGTGACCCTTCAAGTGGGTGGTTACACCCCAACCATTGCAATGGTTCAGTGAAGGGATGTGACCCTTCAAGTGGGTGGTTACACCCCTACCATTGCATCGGTTCGCCATAGTAGTTGGACCGGTTGGTTCATTCCAACCGCCACATCGGTTCGATCCGATTCGGTTCAACTTGGTTAACCAATAACTCACCAACTATTGGCATCGGTAGATATGATATCTTTGAACGTCGGTTTTTCTTGTATACTAAGACAACATATGTCACACAACCAACTCTTATCCGCTCGTTGGTTCTCATTGTTGTGTTCGTTTCAGCCATGAACACCGCCTGGTTTCATGAGTGCGTAGAGAATTGGCCTTCTTTTATTCTCCTTGAAGCGGCTCCACTTCACACTCACATAGGTGATTTCTAAACATGTATTCCGAAAATACACTATTTGATCACAACACGTGTCAAACTTAGAAAACATTAAAAACCTTTCATATTTAGGTTTACCCTTATATTTTGGACATTGTCTCGTCATGAGAATGGACTTCAAATAATTTGACAATGTCGGACCATCATTCACAACTTTGTTTGCTCCTTGAACCTAAAGGTTGGGTCTGCCAATCCTACTTAGGTAGAGTTACCGCCATGATGATTTGTCCTAGGCCACAGTCCCATTCCCCTCGATGACTTCTCAACTAATGCTCTAGTTAGGCCTTTAGTTAACGGATCCGACACTTTATCCTTTGATCTTACATAATCAATCGAGATAACTCCACTAGAGATTAATTGTCTCACTGTGTTATGTCGTCGACGTATGTGACGAGACTTTCCATTATACATAACACTTTTTGCCCTTCCAATAGCCGCTTGACTATCACAATGTATGCTTATTGGGGTTAACGGCTTGGGCCAAAACGGAATATCTTCCAAGAAGCTCCGAAGCCATTCTGCTTCTTCACCGGCTAAGTCCAAAGCTATGAACTCCGATTCCATTGTGGATCGGGCAATACAAGTCTGCTTGGAGGATCTCCAAGATATTGCTCCCCCACCAACCGTAAATACATATCCGCTAGTGGATTTGATTTCGGTTGAGCCGGTGATCCAATTTGCATCACAATATCCTTCAAGTACTGCCGAATATCTTTTGTAGTGCAAAGCGAAATCTTTGGTATGTTTTAAATACCCCAAAACACGCCGCATTGCCATCCAATGCGTGCTATTTGGATTACGTTGATATCGACTCAATTTACTTATTGCGCAAGCAATATCTGGTCGAGTACTATTCATTATGTACATTAGACATCCCAAAACTCGTGCGTAATCCTCTTGAGATTCACTTTTACCTCCGTCCTTTGTAAGAACAAGGTTTGGATCAATCGGCGTGTGCACTTCTTTGATATGCAAATACTTGAATTTATCAAGAATTTTCTCTATGTAGTGAGACTGCAATAATGTTAGACCTTGAGGCGTTCTCGATATCTTTATTCCAAGAATAACATCCGCCTCACCCAAGTCTTTCATGTCGAAAGATCTTGATAGCATTCGCTTTGTCTCTTCTATGTCAATAACATTCTTACTCATTATCAACTATCATCTACGTATAGACAAACAATGACTTCGTGATTAGGTGTGTTCTTGATATATACACACTTATCACATTCGTTAATCCGAAAACCGTTTGACAACATAACTGCATCAAATTTAGCATGCCATTGTTTGGGTGCTTGTTTAAGTCCATATAGAGACTTCACCAATCTACACACCTTATGTTCTTGTCCAGGGACAACGAACCCCTCTGGCTGTTTCATGTAGATTTCTTCCTCCAGGTCGCCATTTAGAAAGGCCGTTTTCACATCCATTTGATGGATTTGTAGACCATACACGGCAGCCAAAGCAATTAGCATCCGAATAGATGTAATTCTTGTGACTGGGGCGTATGTATCAAAATAGTCAAGGCCTTCCTTTTGTCTAAATCCTTGGACCACAAGTCTTGCCTTGTACTTGTCAATAGTACCATCAGCTTTCAACTTCCTTTTGAAGATCCATTTATATCCCAATAGTATGCAACCGGGAGGAAGATCCACCAATTCCCATGTGTGGTTATTCAAAATGGACTCAATTTCACTATTGACAGCCTCCAACCAATATTGAGCTTCAGAAGACTTCATCGCTTCTTCAAATGTCTTTGGCTCATCTTCCAACAAAAATGTTAAGAAGTCGGGACCGAATGACGTAGGCACCCTTTGACGTTTACTACGTCGTGGCTCATCAATGTTGGAATCATTTTCCAATGAATCATCCCGAGGTCGCTTGGAGCTTTCTCCAACGACTACATCCTTATTCCTATACGGAAATATGTTCTCAAAGAACTCTGCACTATCAGATTCTATAACCGTATTAGGATGGATGTCAGAGATTTCTGATTTATAGACCAAAAATCTATATGCCTTGCTATTATTGGAATAACAGTAAAGATGCAATCTATCGTTTTAGGTCCCAATTTGACCTGTTTTGGTTTTGGTACTCGAACCTTTGCCAAACACCCCCACACTTTGAAGTAATTCAAGTTTGGTCTTTTACCTTTCCATTTTTCATATGGAATGGTTTGCGTCTTACTGTACGGTACTCTATTGAGTATTTGTGTAGCAGTAAGAATAGCTTCCCCCCACAAATTCCGAGGTAAACCCGAATTTAGGAGTAAAGCATTCATCATTTCCTTCAAAGTTCGGTTCTTCCTTTCCGCAACTCCATTTTGTTGTGGGGTATATGGAGCCGATGTTTGGTGAATAATTCCATTTTCTAGACATATTTCTTAAAATGGAAATTCATATTCACCACCTCTATCACTTCTGACCATTTTTATTTTCTTGTTGAGTTGGTTCTCAACTTCTGCTTTGAATTGTTTGAATGCATCAATCGCTTCATCTTTGCTACTTAGCAAATATACATAGCAATATCTAGTGCTATCGTCGATAAATGTTATGAAGTACTTTTTCCCACCTCGAGATGGTGTCGACTTCATGTCACAAATGTCAGTGTGAATCAAGTCCAATGGTTCAGAAGTTCTTTCAATCGACTTGTAGGGAGGTTTCGCAAACTTTGATTCCACACATACTTGACATTTAGATTTATTGCATTCAAACTTGGGCAACACTTCCATGTTTATCATTTTCCGTAAGGATTTGTAATTCACATGTCCCAAACGGGCATGCCACAAATGATTTGACTCAAGTAAATACGCGGAAGAAGCGTTATTATTATTATTAATAACATCGTTCACAGTAATTACATTGAGCTTAAAAAGGTCATTATTAAGATAACCTTTTCCTATATACACATCATTCTTGCTAATTACAACCTTATCGGAAACAAACACAACCTTGAATCCGTGCTTGACAAGAAGCGAGGTAGACACCAAATTCTTGCGAATTTCCGGTACATGGAGGACGTTGTTGAGGGTCACAACCTTGCCCGATGTCATCTTCAAGACAATCTTTCCATATCCCTCGACCTTGGCCGTCGAGGAGTTCCCCATGAATAATTTCTCCTCCGCCTTAGCCAAAGAGTAGGAAGTGAACATCTCTTTGACTGCACAAACATGGCGGGTAGCGCCAGAGTCTATCCACCATTCTCTTGGATTCCCTACCAAGTTACATTCAGAAAGAACGGCACAAAGGTCATCCATATCCATATCATCAACAATATTAGCTTGACCTTTGTTCTTCTTCTTCTTGTGGGTCTTGCACATCGAGGCTTTATGCCCTTGTTTCCCACACTTGAAACAAGTACCATTAATCTTCTTGTTACCATTGTGGTTCTTTGTGCCGGAAGAACTTGGAACAAAGTCTCTCTTCCTCTTCTTTCCCTTGGAGTCACTCTCCACAATGTTTGCACCAGAGATGGTTGATTGTCCACGGCTCTTCTTCTCGGCCAACCTATTGTCCTCTTCAATCTTTAGACGGACAATTAGGCCCTCAAGCGTCGTCTCCTTACGCTTGTGCTTTAGGTAACTCTTGAAGTCCTTCCATGCGGGAGGCAACTTCTTGACACGCCAAAACACAACACCAAACTGCGACCAAGTGTAATCGCAGTCCGGGAATGCAGTAACAGGCAAGTTATATTATCAACCCGGGTTCTAGATCTACTGCTTACTCCGTGATTCTCTATTATCTAGCAAACTAGTTCGAGTGATTGTTGTTAAAAGCAAACGCAATAAGAAAGCAGTAAATTGTTCGGTTTTCAAAGTCAGGAAAGAGTCACTCGGGATTGAGTCCCCCTAGCCCCTTAGTTAGGTTCAATTGTAATTCCCTGGGTTGATTTACTGTTGATCAGACTGCGGAAGATCCGACAGTAGCTTGGAATCTCTTAAGCTGACCAAGCCCTCTCAGTCTAACTACCCGGCAGACGACTAGTCTTCACCAGGACAGAAAGCTGAGGCTATGAACACAGAACTCCACTACTGGAATTGAATTCCAGTACAAAGCAATAAACTGGCTAACTCTCGTATAGACAATCTCCTACTATCGAATGAAGAGGCTCTAACAACCTAATCAGATTCTATCTATCTCAGGTTGCAGCAGAAATCGAGAAAAGCTGATCAGACTCCAATCAATTCAATAAACATGCATCATTCGATTAAAATCAAACAGTAATATCATCCCATGTCATTACAATCAAATCCCTAACACCATGAACTAGGGTTCTTCATACCCAAGTGAGAGAAGGGTTCTACTCCATAGAGAGAGAAGAGAAAACAGTAATCGGAGTAGTCATACTCATAATGATGAGGAAAATCTGCTCCGGAATGATGATTTCCACTCCTATGACGATCTCCAAGCTCGATTCGACGAAACCCAGCTCCAAGATAGCTTCTAGGATGTGTTCTTCGTACTCTCTCTCTACGGCTCTGTTTCTGTTCTGAAAATCCGATTCTCCCACTTTTGGCTCGAAATTGGCTCAAAAACCAGAATCTCCCGACTCACACGGGCAGGCCACACGGCCGTGTGACTCACCCACTTGGCCGTGCGGCTCAAAACGCAGCGTATGGTTTAGTTCGAACTTCAGGCATCTCACACGGCCAGGGCGCACGGCCGTGTGGATTTCATAAACTGCCCGTGTTTGGCCTCGGCAAAAATCACACGGCCACTTTGCTCACTTGCACGGCCGTGTGATGCCACGGTCTGCCCGTGCGGCTTCCTTGAAATCTCGCCGTGCGTCCGATCTTCGTCCAATCGACCCCAGACTCGCTCCCAAGCCTCCATTCACGTACTAGGACCTGAAATATCACAAACAAGCACAACCTAGCGTGAAATCGGCCTAAAACACGAGAATCAACACCTCAAACGGTGTAAGAACGGGGGTAAAAACATGTGTAAATGACGGTCTATCACAAACCAGCCAACCTAGACTTGATTCAACCACTTACTCAAAACAGTCAACTCATGCATCCAACTCAAGACATCAGAACAGAGACCAAGCAATCTAGGTCCTCACCGGGGTACAAGAGTATATAGAATATGAAAATGAATCACTCACTCTCGACCAGTGGGGTCAGGACAATTTGATGCGAAAGATACGCATGCTATTTCTCTCAATCCCTAACATCTCTTCACCATGATGGCAGCCTCTAAATGCTAGAGTTCACATATGGGGTGTCACCACTAACTAATCAGGAGGTCTTAGACACAGGTTCAAATGACTGGCTAGGGTCTTGGACATGGGGAAAAGGCCTTTTAAGTGGTGGAAGTATTCATAGCACAAGGTTCCACATTTCCAAACACACAATCACAGTCAAACAAACCGGTATTTTCTTTCTGCTATTCTGCATTACTCAATATCTCAAGAGCACAAGAGCGAAGGAGGTATAAACATCAGCATTTCCAAGCCAGACTGCTAAGAAACACTACTAAATGGGCATTATTCAGATTTTTGGTGGTGGCTCTCTTTTGCTTTCAATTTTTCTTTGCTTTTCTTTCATTTTCTTTTCATTTATTAAGAGAGCCACCACTTCTGCACATATTTCAAACACCTGCCCAACTTTTAAGCACTACCTCCAACACTCACATAAACTTTAGCAGAAACAGCAGAGAATATGTAAAAACCACTCTGTGGAACCTTCTAAAAGATGCCACAAGGGTGATTTTTTCGTTATAGACCAAAAGAAAGGATAACACACGGCTCAAAGGGGCTGACTAGGGGATATGACACATCAGGACAGTCAATTTGGGCGTGGGCTGATCCTATGCCCCCATCATCTTAGCTAGTGACAACGTGAATGCTACACATCATGGAAGAGGGATCTAACGCACAAGAAAGAAACGAACAGGCTCAAATCTCACATGGCTACCTATATGCTCTATCTCACATTCTGATACCCTAAACTAGATGCATAAACGACTGTCAAGAACAAGTAATCAATCCAAGTCACAATTGGCAAGCAAACAGTTGTTTAAAACTGAACCCCTACATTGTTCTACTGCACATCTCAGTCCTCATCATAGGTTGTCCTAGTCGCAAACAAGTTGTCATGCATTAATCCGAAAACCATTCAATTCATCAATCACAACACAGTGCCAATATGATCAAACAGCAGTACTTGGAGCCCTCAAATCGTAAGATTCGGACAGCGGACTAGGCTCAAAGCACCCAAATATATATTCCAACCGATACAAAGCACTCCCCCACACTTAAGCACGACATTGCCCTCAATGGAGTAGAGGGAGAGATAAGGGGAAAGATGTTACCGGATTGAAACACTGCTGGGGGACTGGAAGTGGACCAGTCAGCGAGAAACAAACGGGAGAATGGACAGTTCTGCACGAATCGAACACCAAAAACACACTAGCACACTGTGCGTTAGGGATAAGTGTTAGCCGAGACGGCTACATCATAAACAAACCACAAAAGAAAACCAAAAACAAAAACAAACGACACTAAGTTCCAGCTCCTCACACATGGAGCAAACACACAAAAGTCTAAAACGAAAAATAAAACACACGGAGATGGGCGACAAGTACAACCTACTCGTCGCCAAGATCATCCAAGTCGATGTCGATGTCGGCCATGAAGGCATCATCACCAGCAGCTCCAGCAGTACCATCATCACCATCAGCTGGGGCATGAGGAAGTGGGGAGTCATCCCAGGGAGTCCTCCAGACGGGCTGCTCGCCCGGGAGCAGCTGGAGCAGGTGCTGCTGTACCTCCTGCATGCGCCGTGAACGGCGCTTCTCCCGCTCGATGTGGGCGAGAGTCACTCCCTGCTGTGTCTGGAGCATGTCCAGACGCTCATCATAAGCAGCCATCCTGTTCTGGTACGCGGCCTGGTGTTCCACGTACTGCTGATGGAACTGCATCTGCTGGTCGAGGATCTGCTGGTTCTGGATCCGCAGGTGCTCGAACTGGTAAGAGAAGTAATCCTGGCCCGGGAAAGCGGAGCTGCTACTCCCGTAATGGAAGTCAGTCTGTGGTGGATCAGCAGCAGCAGCATCCACATCCTCTGGGTGGATATCCTCACCTGCCTCCTCCTCCTGGCCCTCTGGCTGGTCCCCTGGCTCGGGCTCCGCGGGTATCTGAGGTTCTGGAAACCCCTCGACCCATAGAATGTCGCGGTTCTCTCGCAGCAGGTGCATGTGACCGAGCGTCTTCCTGCCAAAGACGACGGTGTCTCCCTGCTGTGCGCACCCCTGCAGCGAAAGCCCGAAGTAGGTGGCAATGCGGGTGATGAGAGGGGCGCGGTGGAGGCTCTTCAGTTCCGTGGCAGTCTTCTCAAAGTCTTAGTCACCACCGATCCCAAGTGGAGAGGATGGTCGTACTGGCGCATCGAAGAGATGAGGTACATGACCCTCTTGGTGATGGCGCTGGCACTATCAGCTGCTGGGGTGTAGGACTTCGCCAGCAGGTGGTGGAGAAGGCGGTTCTCGACTAGCAGGGTAGTGGCCTTCGTCCTCCCGGCCCGGAAGGGTTTCCTCTGGCCTGGCTTAGCCAGGCGGGTGTACAGCGTCAGAAAGTCCACCTCCGGCGGGTCGTTAACCTCGGTGACGTAGTCCGCACCATCATCCAGGTCGAGGTCGAGAGCCTCGGCCAGCTCATGGTAGCTCATCGACCGGGGGGCACCGCCTAGCCGGAATCTAACGGCGTTACCGTCTTTCCAATCGGTCGTCTGAGTGTGCCTGAAGGTCGTGTAGAACTCCAGGACGGGCTCGTAATAGACCTTCTCGCAGATGGTAAGTAGACGGCGCCATGTGCGGTTGGCGAGGGCGGCAGAAAGTTGCTCGTAGCAGTTCAATTTCCTGAACTCCCGTTTGGACCAGCAATGGTGCTGCCCAAACGGGGTGGCCAGGACCTCCTTGAAGCGATCCTCGTCGCGGCCCCGCCTCACATCCCGGATGAACGGGTGCTTGAGATCTGGTTTCGACATTGGCCTGCAAAAGAACAACCCAAAGTGGAACCAAAAGAGCCAAAGAAAAGGTCAAGCACACCCCCACACTTAAGAACAGAAAAACAGCCTAACCATGGTTTCATCCATAGTTCGGGGGCTAAAAACTCGATAAATCAAGCATAATCTGAGTGGGGGTGTACATTCACGAGAGAATAGGCATCTTAAGGTTCACATCCATAGCAAATACCCCCTCAATCAACATCATTAAGGGCCCCAACCGGTGGCCACAACATGGCATGAAAAGCAGGCATTTCATCGAACACCTTGTGTGCACTATTAAGTTAAGCATGAATTTGGCAAAATTCTTGCACACAAGGGCTCAAACAAGCAAGGGGGACATTGCCCAACACAATTCAAACACATTCCATGCATTCCCCTCAATCAATTTCACAAAAATCCCAAGATTCAATAAGGTTCTCTAAACATACACCCTACACACTCAATTCTCCACAATTAACAAGGTTAAGGGCAAAATCAAACCTGGAGACTCAAGTAGAGGTGTAGGGGATGATGAGGGGAAGGCAATGGAAGCGACGAAACGCCGAAAAAATGGCCGGAAGTTCTCGTCGGAGCCTCGCCGGAAATCGCCTCCGGCGACAAAAACGTCCTCCAAATTCGCTCAAAATGGAGGGATAGGCCGCTTTGGGTGTAGAAAGGGTGGGTCTGTTGTTGATTTGGTGAAAAAATGACTCAAAGTGGACGAAAAAATCGAAAAAGGTGGGTTTTGTCGCGGTTTTCCGGCGAGGACAGAGGATTCCGGCGAGGAAACTGAATTTTCTGACCTGCTCGGCCGTGCTGGCCGAATTTATAGGCCGTGCCTCGTCCGCACGGGCAGGCCCGCACGGCCGTGCAAGGGGCACTTTTGCCCGTGCTGGACGACACGGCCTGGCCGAGGGGTTCCGCACGGCCGTGCAATGTGCACATTTGGCCGTGCGGATTTTGCCGAGAGCTCGCACGGCCGTCGGCCAGGGGAGAAATTCAACACGGCCGTGCGAGTATATTTTTGCCCGTGTCGGCCACACGGCCAGGCCAGGCTGAGCCACACGGCCGTGCAATTATGCACTTTTGGCCGTGTGATTTCCGCCGAGAGCTTGCACGGCCAGGGGAAAAATTCCACACGGCCGTGCAAGTTTGTGACCTGGCCATGCGCAGTGCTGGAGCCCCGAATTCAACCTGTTTTCACTCAAAAAACGACACTTGACTCTGGATCAACATCTCAAGACTCAAAAACACAAAAAATCAAAGGAAAAAGAGTAAGAAAATGCAAACCTCGGTGGGGTTGCCTCCCCACAAGCGCTTCTTTACCGTCTTTTAGCTGGACGCCAGTAGAGGAACTAAGGGTCCTCGAGCTTGATCAGCAGCTCTGCGCGCTCGACAGCAACTCCCAAGTACAATTTCAGGAGGTGGCCATTCACCTTGCGGGACTGATCCACCGTCTTTTCATTTATCCGTTTTAATTCTCGGTTCGTCAGCTCGGCCGGCCCATTTGACTGGGGATGGTAGGCCACCGACACCTGATGCTTAACGCCATAGCGAGAGAGGAGTTTAGTGAATTGCCCCTGAAAATGGGTTCCTCTATCACTAATAATGGCTCGAGGTGTCCCGAACCGGGAGAACAGCTGCTTCAGAAATGAGCAGACCCGTCTTGCATCATTGGTGGGCATAGCTTGAGCTTCTGCCCACCTCGAGACGTAGTCCACTGCAACTAATATGTACAGATTGCCAAAAGATGGAGGTAATGGGCCCATGAAATCGATACCCCAAACATCAAAAATTTCACAAATAACAGAGATATGTTGGGGCATCTCATCCCGGGCAGAAATGTTACCTGACCTTTGGTAGCGGTCGCACTGGCGTGCGAAGGTGTCTGCATCTTTGAAGAGCGAGGGCCAATAGAAGCCCGACTGGAGCACCTTCCGCGCCGTGCGGTTTCCTCCATGATGACCTCCAGTAGGTCCCTCGTGGCATTGAGACAGGATGTCTCCCATCTCATGCTCCATGACACAGCGCCGGATCACGCCATCTGCTCCGATTCTGAAGAGGTAAGGATCCTCCCAGAAGTAGTGCTTCAGATCGGAGAAGAACTTGCGCTTCACATGAGTAGCCATCCCCTTGGGTAACTGCTTGCCCACCAGATAATTGGCAAAGTCAGAATACCAAGGGGCCGCGCTGTCCACCAGGGTCATCGCCAGCAATCGCTCACCCAAGAAGGAGTCGTCGATCTCTTCCTCGAAGTTGTCCACCGGAGGGGCTTCCAACCGTGAAAGATGATCTGCAGCAACATTCTCAGCTCCCTTCTTGTCCCGGATCTCGATATCAAATTCCTGCAGCAGCAGGATCCAGCGGATGAGCCTAGGCTTTGCATCAGCCTTGCTCATCAGGTAACGAATCGCCGAGTGGTCAGTGTAGACCACCACATGAGAGAGCACCAGATAGGGTCGGAACTTGTCAAACGCATACACCACAGCGAGGAGCTCCTTCTCTGTGGTGGTGTAATTCTCCTGTGCATCGTTCAAGGTCTTCGACGCGTAGTAAATGGGCTGGAAGTGTTTCTCGCGTCTCTGACCCAGAACTGCTCCGACGGCATAGTCACTCGCATCGCACATCAGCTCAAAAGGAAGAGACCAGTCAGGAGTCACCATGATAGGTGCATGGGTAAGCTTCTCCTTCAGAGTCTCAAATGCAGCTGTGCACTCGGGAGTGAACTGGAATGGCGCATCCTTCTCCAGCAGCTTGGTCAAAGGCAGGGAAATCTTCGAGAAATCTTTGATGAAGCGCCGGTAAAAGCCTGCATGACCCAGAAAGCTGCGAATCCCCTTCACAGAAACGGGAGGAGGTAGCTGACTGATCGTCTCAATCTTCGCGCGATCTACCTCAATCCCCTGCTTGGAGATCTTGTGCCCAAGCACAATACCTTCACAAACCATAAAATAGCACTTCTCCCAGCTGAGTGCCAGATTAGTCTCCTCGCACCTCTTCAGAACGAGTTCCAGGTTATGGAGACAGTGAGTGAAGGAGTCTCCATATACCGAGAAATCATCCATGAAGACTTCCATGATCACTCCAACCAGTCGGTCGAAGATCGCTAGCATGCATCTCTGGAAGGTCGCCGGTGCATTACACAGCCCAAATGGAATCCTCCGGTAAGCAAAAGTGCCGAAGGGGCAAGTGAATGTGGTCTTCGCCTGATCCTCCGGTGCAATAGGAATCTGGAAGTAACCAGAAATGCCATCCAGGAAGCAATAGAACTCATGGCCAGCCAACCTCTCCAGCATCTGATCAATAAAAGGTAGGGGGAAATGATCTTTCCTGGTGGCGTCGTTCAGGCGCCGGTAATCGATGCAGACTCTCCATCCGGTCACGGTCCGCATCGGGATCAACTCCTTCTTCTCATTCGGGACCACAGTCATCCCGCCTTTCTTCGGGACCACCTGAGTGGGGCTGACACCCTTGCTATCTGATATAGCAAAGATGATCCCTGCATCCATGAGCTTCACGATCTCTGCCCGGACCACTGCCTCCAAGTTAGGAGACAATCTCCTCTATGGCTACCGGACTGGCTTAACCTCATCCTCCATCAAAATTCTGTGGGAGCAGAAGGATGGGCTAATGCCTCTGATGTCGGTGATCTTCCATGCCGTGGCCCGGGCATACTTCTGCAGCAGAGCCACCAGCCTGCTCTTCTGCTCAGGGGTCAGATCCGAGCTAATAATAACCGGGAGCTTATTCCCCTCCCGGAGAAATGCATACTCCAGGTGAGATGGGAGGGGTTTAAGCTCTAACTCTGGTGGCTCCTCCAATGATGTAGCGAGCCGGGGCGAGATGGGGATCGGCTTGAATGGTATCTCTCGCCCCTCGCTCGCAGCCTCGTCCAGCTCCGCAAGTTGCTCCTCCAGCTGCATATCCTGTGATGCCTGTTCCCCTAGCAAAAGACAACGCTCAAGGAAATCATCAGTACCCGCACTCGTGATGGCGAGTGCGGTCTCAAAATCAGCAACAACATCACAGTAATCTAGATCATCATTGAGCTGGGGGTGTTTCATATTATCAGAAACAGAGAAGGTAATTTGCTCACCCCCAGCTCTTAAAATCAGTTTTCCATCATTAACATCAATCAGCGCCTTGGCGGTGGCGAGAAAAGGTCTACCCAGTATCAATGGCACATCAACATCCTCATTTATGTCCAAAATCACAAAATCAACATGATATGAAAATGGCCCTACTGCGACTATCAAGTCCTCTGCTATACCCCTTGGATGCACAATAGATCTATCAGCAAGCTGGATGCTCATCCTAGTATTACTGGGTTCACCTAGACCTAGCTTCTTAAACAGTGAATATGGCATGACATTTATGCTAGCGCCTAAATCCGTCAAGGACTTCCCTACATGCAAACTACCAATCATGCAAGGGATAGTGAAACTCCCTGGGTCTTTTTGCTTCTCTGGTAGTTTGTTCTGCAGGATGGCAGAACACTCCTCGTTCAGCATCACCGTTGACAGCTCCCCAAGCTTCCTCTTGTTGGTGAGGAGATCCTTCATGAACTTGGCATACTTGGGCATCTTCGATAATGCCTCCACGAAGGGCATGCTAATATTCACCTGCTTCAGCATTGCCATGAATTTGGCAAACTCAGTCTCCAGTCGGTCCTTGTGCAACCGAGTAGGAAAGGGAAGCTGTGGTACATACTCCTTCACCACTGGCTGCGGTTTAGGAGCAGGCACCTCAACCTCCTTCTCCATTTCTTCCTGATTAGCTGGAAGTGCTGAAGCAGGGGTCTCTCTCTCCTCTGCCCGAACAGGTGGATCGGCAGTCACCTTGCCACTCCTGGTCGTGATGGCACTGCAGTTGGCATCCGGGTCCTGCGGGTGAGGGATGGTCTGACCAGGCAAGGTACCTGGAGTCCTCCGAGCAACAGCCTGGGCAACACCACCAAGCTGGGTCTGTATATCTCGCAGCACAGCCTGTGTGTTTCTCTGACCAGCTTCTAGCTCCAAGAACTTGCCTGAAGCTTTCTCCATGAATTGCTCAATGTTATTGAATTTATTTGCACTGGAGGTGGCCAGAGAACCCACCAGATCTCTCAGTTCCGCCATCGGGTCACTCTGTACTGGGGCTGCAGGTGCTGCCCCTGCCTGCTGAAATGGTCGTGCCTACGACTGAGGTGGAACTGGCCCTGTCTGGGCGGGTAGAGTGGCTGCTGTGGCTGCTGAAATTGCCCCTGTCTGGGCTGGTATGGAGGCCTCTCAAAACCGGGTGGTCCCTGGGGAGCTGGTGGTCTGGGATTTGGGCCAGCCCAAGAAAAGTTAGGATGCTGGCGCCACCCCTCGTTATAGGTGTTGCTGTAGGGGTCAAAGCGCCTGGCATTCCCGATGAAGTCCACCTGCTCCTGGGGAGTAGACGACTCCCTCATCGCCTGACAGTCCTCCACGGTGTGATGAGAGCTCTCACACCACTGGCAGTGCATCGCCTGCGGCTGTCCTGAACCTGCAATCAAACCAGAACGATCGATAGCTGAAACCAGCTTCGATACCACCTGCACCAAATCAGATGACTGGGTGCCCACAGCATGCACACCCCGTCCTGGTGCTCGTCTCGATCTCCTGGCAGAGCCCCAGTCGTACCCGTTCTCCGCCATCTCCTCAAAGAGTTGATTCAGCTGTGGCGGGGTTTTAGTCAGCATGTTCCCGCCACAAACCGAATCAATCAGCTGCTTGTCCTCCGGGAAGAGAGCGTGATAGAAGGTGCCCACCTTGAATGCATCATTGAAACCATGATTGGGACACCTGAGAAAGAGACTGGTGTATCTCTCCCAAGCATCCCTGATGGTCTCATCCTTATCCTGAGCAAAATGTGTAATTTGCTTCTGCAGGTCAGCTGTCTTGGATGGAGGATGGTAGCAGGTGAGGAACTTGTCCGCCAGGTTGGCGAACGTGGTGATGGAACCCGGAGGTCGAGTGTCTAGCCACTCCTTGGCCTGCCCCTCCAGAGTGAATGGGAAGTACCTCAGCTGGATGGCATCGGCTGGTACCCCATTGATCTTGATTCCATCGATGAGCTCGTGGAATCGCCTGAGATGTGATCGAGGGCACTCTCCCTCCTTACCACGGAACACCACTGAACCGCGCAACATGGTGATCACTGAGGTGCTCACCTCAAAGTTGTTGGCTGGGACATGAGGGTGTTGAATGGGTGACCTCATGTCTGCAGCCCTAGCGGTCCAGTAGGATCCCATGGTCTGCTCCTCGGGGATCACATCACGGTTCTCTGGATCACCCATCTCTTCTTCCTCTTCTTTTAACTGCAGTTGTGTTAGCGCCTCCTCCGCAGCCAGTCGCGCCTTTAGAGCCCGCTTGAAGTTCCTGCAAGTTCGTTCAAGCTCCTGGTCTAATGGTAGTAGTTCTCCCGACTGGCTACGGGTCATGCACTACCTGCACACAATCAGCAGAAGCAACCCGTGAAGGCACACAGGTGGAAGAGATAAAATGCAGTAAATAAAAAGCTAGAGTAACAAATTCTCACGTTTCCCCAATAATCTAGAGGGGTCCCCGGCAACGGCGCCAAAAACTTCACACGCCAAAACACAACACCAAACTGCGACCAAGTGTAATCGCAGTACGGGAATGCAGTAACAGGCAAGTTATATTATCAACCCGGGGTCTAGATCTACTGCTTACTCCGTGATTCTCTATTATCTAGCAAACTAGTTCGAGTGATTGTTGTTAAAAGCAAACGCAATAAGAAAGCAGTAAATTTTTCGGTTTTCAAAGTCAGGAAAGAGTCACTCGGGATTGAGTCCCCCTAGCCCCTTAGTTAGGTTCAATTGTAATTCCCTGGGTTGATTTACTGTTGATCAGACTGCGGAAGATCCGACAGTAGCTTGGAATCTCTTAAGCTGACCAAGCCCTCTCAGTCTAACTACCCGGCAGACGACTAGTCTTCACCAGGACAGAAAGCTGAGGCTATGAACACAGAACTCCACTACTGGAATTGAATTTTAGTACAAAGCAGTAAATTGGCTAACTCTCGTATAGCCAATCTCCTACTATCGAATGAAGAGGCTCTAACAACCTAATCAGATTCTATCTATCTCAGGTTGCAGCAGAAATCGAGAAAAGCTGATCAGACTCCAATCAATTCAATAAACATGCATCATTCGATTAAAATCAAACAGTAATATCATCCCAAGTCATTACAATCAAATCCCTAACACCAGGAACTAGGGTTCTTCATACCCAAGTGAGAGAAGGGTTCTACTCCATAGAGAGAGAAGAGAAAACAGTAATCGGAGTAGTCATACTCATAATGATGAGGAAAATCTGCTCCGGGATGATGATTTCCACTCCTATGACGATCTCCAAGCTCGATTCGACGAAACCCAGCTCCAAGATAGCTTCTAGGATGTGTTCTTCGTACTCTCTCTCTAGGGCTCTGTTTCTGTTCTGAAAATCCGATTCTCCCACTTTTGGCTCGAAATTGGCTCAAAAACCAGAATCTCCCGACTCACACGGGCAGGCCACACGGCCGTGTGACTCACCCACTTGGCCGTGCGGCTCAAAACGCAGCGTATGGTTTAGTTCGATCTTCAGGCATCTCACACGGCCAGGGCGCACGGCCGTATGGATTTCATAAACTGCCCGTGTTTGGCCTCGGCAAAAATCACACGGCCACTTTGCTTACTTGCACGGCCGTGTGATGCCACGGTCTGCCCGTGCGGCTTCCTTGAAATCTCGCCGTGAGTCCGATCTTCGTCCAATCGACCCCAGACTCGCTCCCAAGCCTCCATTCACGTACTAAGACCTGAAATATCACAAACAAGCACAACCTAGCGTGAAATCGGCCTAAAACACGAGAATCAACACCTCAAACGGTGTAAGAACGGGGGTAAAAACATGTGTAAATGACGGTCTATCACTTCTCTACGAAGGAAGCAACTTGAAAAGCTTCGTTAATAATCATTCCTTCATTAAGAAGATCATGAGTAATTACCTGAAGCTCTTGGACTTGCGTCACAATGGCCTTGGAATCAACCATCTTAAACTCCAAAAACTTAGCCGCAATGGATTTCTTCAATCCTGCATCTTCGGCCTTGTATTTCTTCTCTAGCGCCTCCCATAATTCCTTAGAGGTCCCTATGGTGCTATAGACATTGTACAAAATGTCATCTAGACCATTTAGAATATAATTCTTGCAAAGGAAGTCAGAATGTTTCCAAGCTTCAACTGCAAGAAATCTATCTTTCTCTGGCACTTCCTCGTTAGGATTTGGGATCTCTTCTTTGATGAACTTTTGAAGTCCCAAAGTAGTGAGATAGAAATTGTAACATCCCGTTCCGGCAAAACCCATATTTCGATCGCTAGAAAGTTCGCGATTTAAAATCGAATATTTTGATAATATTTCACCGAAAATCGGATTATCAATCGATCGGATAAGTATACGTATTAATTATATATATATATATATATGGGGAGTTCTACGGTACCCAGGGTGAAATCCGGGGTACCGTATACATTGAGTAAGAAAATGCTATCCATAACTTGAATTGACTGATCTTTCGGACATGATACTATACTCTAACCCTTAAAGATCAACACCTAGGTCTTAATTCTCTAAATCTTATACCCCAAGATCAATTTAATTAGAAACAATAATCGACGGTTATGATTCGTCCAAATATAGGCAAAAAAATCAATGCACCATCTTAGGGTTTATAGTTTATGATTTGGATAATTAGGACCTAGGGTTCACTCATTAAGGGTTAGGGTATAGTATCATGCCCTAAAATCCTGCTAATTCGAGGTCTAGATAGCGTTTTCATACTCAAGGTATGCGGTACCCCGGATTTCACCCGGGGTACCATAGAAGGCACCATATATATATTCTCACGGTCCATTTAATTCCACCGACCCATCACTTTCCCATTCCATTTCTTTCTTCCACTTTCCATTTCCTGGACGAAGAGAAACAGGGCGCGCAGGGGAGAGAGCAGGAAATTCTCCGAGCTCGATTCTTGAGCTTTAGCAATCCAAAAATCCCGTAAGTAATGCCTAATCCACCCATTCATCGTGATTTATCGATTTAGAGCTTTAAAACGAGTTTTTGGTTCAGGAATTTCTTGAATTCCAGATAAGCCAAATTAGGGTTTCGGAGTATCCAGAAGCCGGATTGAGCCCAGATTTCAAATACGAGCTTCCTGCAGCAAGGTAATCAATCCTCTAGTTCTAATCCTTGAATTTCGGCTATTATTTAGGTCGGGGTCCAAACCGCTGAATTTAGCTCCGGCCAGGGTTTGATGTGTTTTTATCGAGAATTTGACCCGGAGCCTAGAACTAATATTGACGGGGATACTGCAGGGGATATTAGGACAGTCTCGGATTTTAATTCGGGGTTCGTTCCTGAAATTGACATTTTAGTACGGGAAGGTTAAACCGGTGTTTGAACGACCTGAACCGGTGAAGGATTAGCACGACATACCGGGTTTGTCGTATCACGATAATTATATTGATGCTTGGAATTGACCTAGGTGAATTAGAATGACATGATTAGGGGTGTATGGAATTTTGTGCTATATGATGAACCATGGATTGTTTTATGATATTATTAACTTGCCCTAATCAACATGGACCTTGTTTATGCTGATGATTGTCTATATGTTGCAAATGTGGGCTTGACTGTTAATATGCTTTATGATGGTTCGAGAAGGTGATTAGGTATGGTTTTTCATGATTGTTGTATTTGGATGCACAAGTGGGAAAATATATATTCCCTGGTGATATCATGATGTTTAAGGAGGATGACTTGCACGAGGGTTTATCCCGAGGAAGTGCAATTATACGACTCCTAATTTACCTATGTTGAGCCAATTATGGTCAGGTCAAGTACATGTTGAAGTAATGAATTATGATTAAGCAAGATGAGATATGGATCATGTATAAGATTATCAAACAAGAGTGATTTGGTCTCATGGTCAATTACATAGTAATTAGGGCTCCATATGCTATTACTCCGTTATGATATGTTATGTCACACCCCTGATGTGGTGTTGACCGTTGATTCATCATGAGATATGACCACACCCAGAGTGGTGTTGAGTCCGATATGACCACACCCAGGGTGGTGTCAGGTCCGATATGACTACACCGGCAGTGGTGGGTCCGATATGACCACATCCACGAGATGTTTGGTCCGTATTCCCGGGAGAGTAATTAGCATGGGAGTAGCCAGGCGCCTATAAGTAAAACATGATAAGACGCATATGCATAAGTCAAGGTGGTTGAGTCTTTTTCCTATTGGGATGTAGGATGGCTGAGGTCTGATCCTAGTGCTTGGGCTTATTTGCTAGATGTATGATAGGGGTATGCTCTGTTACGAACTCACGATGCTATGATTATCTCACTCAGCTATGAGCTGACCCTCTTTATCCTTTCTCTCTGCTTATGCCATGTGTAAGCAGATCATCGTCATCAGCAGCAGTAGATAGTTGTATAGGTGGGAGCTGAGCAAGAGTTGAAGGCAAGATGAGGTATGGTCTTCAACTATTCTGTGCTTGGACTACTACTCGGGATTTTGGCCAGTGATCCACACCTTTTTGTAAAATGTTTTGAGAACGTTTTTCATGTGCATACTAGCTTCTGATGTAGTGTGAGATATCCACAGGTGTGGAAAGTTGATGATATGTGTATATTTGTGTAATTATGTAAGTTGTGACGATTATGGCATGTATCAGTATAGTATGCAGTTGTGTAACATGAAACGGTGACTATGGCTATGAAAAGCCGATGCATATGGCAGTGAGTGTATATGTTTATCTATGAATGCATGGATTTAGATGAATTATTTTGCAGGATTAGATGGAAGAACTGTTAGCCCATTACGCGAGTAATTCATGTCGAAATTTTATTTGGGTAAATTTTGATAATTAATGTAACTCCCAAGATTAATTCCGCTGCAATTGTATGAACAATATGATTAGGTAATACGTATAGGGTAGGGTGTTACAGTTTGGTATCAGAGTCGGTTTGTTTTCTGCATTATGGGTATGTTACTTTCACTCTTGAGGACTGATCACCCTCAAAAGAGGAGGGGGTACTCCATACCTGTACCTGCACTAAACTTGCCAGGATTGGGACCAAAGGTGATGATGTGTTGCATAGTCAGTTGCATATGGTCAAACATGATTTTGAGTATTTGAAAGAATCTTGAAAAAGTTATGGTTTAAAAGGTTTTGAAAATTTTATGGAGTTTTTATCTTGTTGTCCAAGTAATGGGTTTGAAGAAAGTTTTGTTTCAACCAAGTGAGTAACTTGGTTAGACACAAATGGTGTGTGGATCAAACTAAGGCCAATGTTTCCTTGTAGTTTGCACAAAAGTACTTTTAGTGTTATTACTAACCGATCGAGAAGCATGGTGGCTAGCTATGTAATGCAGTTGAGTTTAGGCTATACTAACATGATGAGTTGTGATGGTAGATATTTGAATAGAAATATGAATATGGATGATTTTGTGGTAACTATTTTGTAGGTTGGTATGATCTTGTGTTAGTGGCAACCTATTTTGCAGGTTAATGACTTGGTTTAGTGAATTATGCTTTCGAACTTGTTGATGTGCTTTTGTTGTGATAGCCCAGTGTAGGTTTTTGAAACCTTATATGGGAACTTGAGGTGTTATGTGTTTATTTATGTAATTCAGATCTCCTAACCTAAGAGTTAGGTAATAACTTTATGTACGATCGATCATGTCAAGGGTAAGTAAGCGGAGTAAGGGTACAACTCAAGCTTAGATTTCGGGGACGAAATCTTTTTAAGGAGGGGAGAATTGTAACATCCCGTTCCGGCAAAATCCATATTTCGATCGCTAGAAAGTTCGCGATTTAAAATCGAATGTTTTGATAATATTTCGGCGAAAATCGGATTATCGATCGATCGGATAAATATACGTATTAATTATATATATATATAATATATATTCTCACGGTCCATTTAATTCCACCGACCCATCACTTTCCCATTCCATTTCTTTCTTCCACTTTCCATTTCCTGGACGAAGAGAAACAGGGCGCGCAGGGGAGAGAGCAGGAAATTCTCCGAGCTCGATTCTTGAGCTTTAGCAATCCAAAAATCCCGTAAGTAATGCCTAATCCATCCATTCATCGTGATTTATCGATTTAGAGCTTTAAAACGAGTTTTTGGTTCAGGAATTTCTTGAATTCCAGATAAGCCAAATTAGGGTTTCGGAGTATCCGGAAGCCGGATTGAGCCCAGATTTCAAATACGAGCTTCCTGCAGCAAGGTAATCAATCCTCTAGTTCTAATCCCTGAATTTCGGCTATTATTTAGGTCGGGGTCCAAACCGCTGAATTTAGCTCCGGCCAGGGTTTGATGTGTTTTTATCGAGAATTTGACCCGGAGCCTAGAACTAATATTGACGGGGATACTGCAGGGGATATTAGGACAGTCTCGGATTTTAATTTGGGGTTCGTTCCTGAAATTGACATTTTAGTACGGGAAGGTTAAACCGGTGTTTGAACGACCTGAACTGGTGAGGGATTAGCACGGTATACCGGGTTTGTCGTATCACAATAATTATATTGATGCTTGGAATTGACCTAGGTGAATTAGAATGACATGATTAGGGGTGTATGGACTTTTGTGCTATATGATGAACCATGGATTGTTTTATGATATTATTGATTTGCCCTAATCGACATGGACCTTGTTTATGCTGATGATTGTCTATATGTTGCAAATGTGGGCTTGACTGTTAATATGCTTTATGATGGTTCGAGAAGGTGATTAGGTATGGTTTTTCATGATTGTTGTATTTGGATGCACAAGTGGGAAAATATATATTCCCTGGTGATATTATGATGTTTAAGGAGGATGACTTGCACGAGGGTTTATCCCGAGGAAGTGCAATTATACGACTCCTAATTTACCTATGTTGAGCCAATTATGGTCAGGTCAAGTACATGTTGAAGTAATGAATTATGATTAAGCAAGATGAGATATGGATCATGTATAAGATTATCAAACAAGAGTGATTTGGTCTCATGGTCAATTACATAGTAATTAGGGCTCCCTATGCTATTACTCCGTTATGATATGTTATGTCACACCCCTGATGTGGTGTTGACCGTTGATTCATCATGAGATATGACCACACCCAGAGTGGTGTTGAGTCCGATATGACCACACCCAGGGTGGTGTCAGGTCCGATATGACTACACCGGCAGTGGTGGGTCCGATATGACCACATCCACGAGATGTTTGGTCCGTATTCCCGGGAGAGTAATTAGCATGGGAGTAGCCAGGCGCCTATAAGTAAAACATGATAAGACGCATATGCATAAGTCAAGGTGGTTGAGTCTTTTGCCTATTGGGATGTAGGATGGCTGAGGTCTGATCCTAGTGCTTGGGCTTATTTGCTAGATGTATGATAGGGGTATGCTCTGTTACGAACTCACGATGCTATGATTATCTCACTCAGCTATGAGCTGACCCTCTTTATCCTTTCTCTCTGCTTATGCCATGTGTAAGCAGATCATCGTCATCAGCAGCAGTAGATAGTTGTATAGGTGGGAGCTGAGCAAGAGTTGAAGGCAAGATGAGGTATGGTCTTCAACTATTCTGTGCTTGGACTACTACTCGGGATTTTGGCCAGTGATCCACACCTTTTTGTAAAATGTTTTGAGAACGTTTTTCATGTGCATACTAGCTTCTGATGTAGTGTGAGATATCCACAGGTGTGGAAAGTTGATGATATGTGTATATTTGTGTAATTATGTAAGTTGTGACGATTATGGCATGTATCAGTATAGTATGCAGTTGTGTAACATGAAACGGTGACTATGGCTATGAAAAGCCGATGCATATGGCAGTGAGTGTATATGTTTATCTATGAATGCATGGATTTAGATGAATTATTTTGCAGGATTAGATGGAAGAACTGTTAGCCCATTACGCGAGTAATTCATGTCGAAATTTTATTTGGGTAAATTTTGATAATTAATGTAACACCCAAGATTAATTCCGCTGCAATTGTATGAACAATATGATTAGGTAATACGTATAGTGTAGGGTGTTACAGAAATACATCTTTTGTTGCCAACGCTTGAAATCTACACCGGAAACTTGCCGGGTTTCTCCTCCGGCGCAAGCGAGTGAGTAGCAACTTGAAGTGGAGTACTTTGAGTTGATGTTACCGGATTTGGGTTCTCCCCATTTATTCCAGAACCAGAAGACATCTTTGTTCTTCACTATTTCCTTTCTCTTGAAATAGAAACCACAACACGTATTAGTAATCACTAATACCCACGAGTAGAAAACCGAAGAGGTTTAAACTCGTACGTAGTAGGAAATCACACTCTTTCCAAAGAAGGAATAATTATATATGACCACAATATATATCACAACAGAAATATATATCAGTATTGAAATAGTAGCAAATCAATTATAGAAACAATATATATATCAACCGATAAATATTTACAGACAGAGGCAGTTATATACATGAATCCAGTCACTCCATCATGCTCGCCCAGAATAAATTACCGGAACAACAGAACCCTTTATAGGTAGAGATTAACAAACATACAGACACAGAAACAATTAAAACTGACAATATAAACACAGCGCCAAATATATATATATATATATATATATATATATATATATATATATATATATATATATATATATATATATATGAACCAAGATCAACTATGCATGCATTTAAATTAATTTCACACAAAATCATGCACCGTTCTATTAATTCCCGATACAAACAGAACCCTATACAACCATAATCACTATGACAAACAGATGCCTATATTAACTTTGTGAAGAAACAGTCCACGTGAATGAAAACAATATAAATTCCTTAAGATTGTTATGGAAAACGTTTCACAAAAAGTATGTTTCTTGCCACACAAGTCATATATAGAAATCGACACATGCATAAACAACGCCCGAGCCAATAGAATTCACTATTTCTCCTTAAGGAATTTAGTTCCCCTCTACGGTACCCAAGGTTATTGGAACTATTCCTCCCAGGATAGAACGGACGTACCTTTTCTGGCTGTACCGGTACTTGAAACACCAGAATCCGACGAACGCAACGATTGGAGAGAAGTCACACGACTCTGTTTTTCTTTATGAGTTTGTAGAGAGGAAATGCAATGAAGAATGAAAAATTCTTTATCTTTTGGCCAGAAAATTTTCTTGGGAAAAATCTTGTGTAGAAAACAGAGGGGGGTAGGTGTTTATTTATAGATAATGAAGGGGTGCGAGTGAAGGGATGTGACCCTTCAAGTAGGTGGTTACACCCCAACCATTGCAATGGTTCAGTGAAGGGATGTGACCCTTCAAGTGGTGGTTACACCCCAACCATTGTATCGGTTCGCCATAGTAGTTGGACCGGTTGGTTCATTCCAACCGCCACATCGGTTCGGTCCGATTCGGTTCAACTTGGTTTAACCAATAACTCACCAACTATTGGCTTCTTCCCCTTTCATTCTCATTCCCACCTTTCAAATTCCAACAATAACTAATATGCACAAGTTGAAATGCTAGGGCAAAGTAGGTGATGGTACCTGTCTTCTTTGTTCTATAGGTCAAGAGAACAGAACCCACCTCTTCTTTCAATGTTCAGACTCTGGGAGCGTACTACAAGGGTATATGCAAATGCTTCAGTTAACATCTCCATGTTATACCAGCTATGAAGGGTATCTGGATTGGGAAGTTAAGCAGTTTAAGGGTAAGAAGCTAAGGCAGTGACTTTAGTGGGAAGATTGGTTTGGAATGTTGTTGTGAGTTTGGTCTGGCGTGAAAGATGTTCAAAGATGCATGGAGAGTAAGGCAAATCGAGTAGTGAGATAGTTAGATCGATTAGAAGGCTGATTGAACTAGCTAGAATTGGCAATGTGGGTCTTCATTCTGATTGTAGCAAAATGTTTTTGTAGACAAATGAGTAGTAGATGAATAGTTACATGTAGAAGATAGTTTACATTTTAGTAGTTCTGCAAATCGCAGTCTATGTAATGGTTAAGATGCTTTCCTCTAGTAAAGGGGAGATTATATTGAGCTTCAGTAAAAAATTATTGATATTGCCCTAAAAAAAATGTAGCGCTAAGTATAGGGAGAAGAATTCTAACTTCTAATTAAGTAAATGAGAAATGGATCAAACCATATATAGCACAAACTCATAGGCCTATATATGCGGCTATGTCCAACATACAAAAATCATAAGCCCAATGGACCTGGCCCAATGGAAACACATTCACTTCTATCATATTTCGAGTAAAATTAAAGATATAACATATTCTGAATAAGAAAATGTTATCTAGACATCAAACTAGCAAGATTTTATTGCATGCTATTAATACTCAAGCCTTGATGAAGGGATGAACCCTAGGTCTTGGTTGTCTAAATCATAAACCCTAAACACTAAAATGGAGCATATAGTTTGTTGGTTATATATGGACAAATCATGACAGTCGATTTTTATTTTGAATTGAACTGACTTTATAATATGAGATTTTAGAGTTATACCTAGATTTTAATATGTAATAATTTTGATATAGCATCATGCCCTAAACTACAACAATGAAGTTCGTTGTGTGCAGCTTTAATTTGCAGTGAGTTATTAGCTATTTATTCACAATTTCATGCAGGCAGCAAAATGACTAATAATTGTTTGTATCAAGTTGCATGAAGAGGCGCCTACCCTTCCTATAACGTAACAGAAGTTTCTCTCCATCGGTATAATCTTAGGTTGATATGGTGGAAACATGAACGCAATTTCACATTGGAAGCATACAATTGTCGTCAACGAATATTTTCTGATCCAGCCGTAATATGCACAGCTGGTAATTAAGGAGAAACTTCTTCATGAAAATGGTTGATTAATGAGGTTGTCGTCATATAATACGTAAACTACAATCGAGATACTAGATGTATTTCGATATACTTCAATGGATCAGAATCAAATTTTTTTTTTATCATATTAATCTTAAGATTTCGATTAAGAGATTTATGATATGAAATGCATAACACACTCTAAATTTCGGTTAATTTATTATGTAGACAAAACCAACTCACTAAGCATACGGTAATACACCAGATTCACTAAATGTATACTAGTCCGAACATGTATGCCTGTAATTTATCATGAATACGATAGTACTATCCATATATATATGACGTCAGATCCCTCGGGAATGTAAACACTTTCGAATTTCGAGTTGATATTTTATATTAGAGATTGAGTTTGGTGGTGTTGGAGGTCTAGTCTAGTCCGGTACACTATAAATTAACCTGATCATAAAAGGTACGTACTCACCCCACTTAATTTCTTAGCAACGCAATCTAAATAGCCACCCAAGTATCTGGGGGGAAAAGCAGCAATCAATGGGAAGTATTATTAAGGCTATAGTATCACTGTTAGCTGTTCTTTGCGCTTGTGCATCCCTCCGATTTTTGGATGCAGTTTTAGACGAGGACGACGACAACAATCCACAGATGGTCACCACTACCAACAGGAAGCTGTTGTCTTATAATTCTACAGGTAACTTCTTTTCAAGTACGTACTACCCTCATTCTCTCTTTCTCTACTTGAGTCATAAAGACGAAATGAGATTTACGATGGTTCGGTCAATATAATTTTTTTTAATGCTTATTGTTTTGAATCATGATAACACCAATACTACGAATTTGCTTCAAGAAAGAAACTATACAATTGGATAATGCAACTGGAAGCTTACTAGCTAGGTGTGGTTTTGATCATTTTAGGTGGATTTCACGTACGTCTAAGGAATGATTAAATGGTTCATTCTTGGTTTATAGGCTCTAGTTATAATGTTGATTTAGAACAAGCTGGTGTTGTTCACTTATAGTGTGTGTATAGCATGTTAATTTATAACTAGTTCATTCCATTTGGATGTATAGTTTTTCACGAGAAGAATCAAATGATGAGCGCCATCACCAGCACAAGAAAGCCACTTGACTTTGGTGATTGGGGCAAGTTTCTCTCTCTTTCTTCTCTTACTACGGACTTTTTTTCCTTATAGGCTAACAAATTAGAAGAGTCGTTAAAGTCAGAGCACTTCTACTATACTATATATAAAGCATTGGTGTTTTAATGAACAATTTAAAGTTGTACCATAATGTTAAATGTATAAGTTTATGTTGTACCATAAAAGAATTTGTACTCCTATGTTATGGTACAACTTTACAACTTAAAGTTGTACTATAGAAGAATTTGTACAAAAGAGTATAACTACAATTTCAAGTTGTACCATAACGTTAAATGTACAATTTCAAGTTGTATTATAAAAACAAAAACCTATAGTACCAATGCTATATAAAATTCCTCCTACAAGTAATGCAACGATGCAAATAAGATTTTGGCTACCATTTTGTGTTGTTTTTTAATCGATTTTTATTTTACTTTTGGCAATGCTTCTTTTAGCCACAACTTGCACTTCTTCTGGTCGGCAGCAAAGCTTTAAGTTCCTTTTTTAGTTTGAATGTGATATCAAATATTTTTTATCAAGTGATATCATTTATTTATAATATACTCAAAAATTTTTTACCTAAATTAGAGGTTAATATTGACTTATCAGGATTCGAATACTATCTAATCGTATATCATTCTTTTACTGTAATGGACAAAATTTTATATATTTCTCTTATATTTTGCGTCGAATTCTATTACCGAACTGCACGGGAATACATATGTGACCAACAGGGAAGAAGTGCGGGGAAGGCAATTGTTGTCTTCGTGGTGATATGTGGATGTGTGTCTGCTGCTGCTACGAGGGTTGTCCTGATCCATGGAATTGGCAGTACTCTAATAATGGAACCACTGGCAGTTCACGGCATGGTATGTTCTCTTTTTTTTTTTTTTTTTTGTCAAAGATATTCCCGAAAGGGAACAACTAGATACGAGTTGGAGGCCTTATTAGGCAACCATAATAATACATATAAGAGGAAGGGACGACGGTCGACAAATTGCCGAACCATCGATAAGAGAGCCTTTTTCGCCACGCAACGGGCAGCTCTTTAATACCTATGTGGCATGGGCAGTATCCATGATTTTTACCTTGTAAGGATGAAAATCATGGAACTAGCCATGCTGAAACTGAAGCAGAGAAGCAAAATTTTGCATTTTGGCAGCAAGGAACACCTGCAAAATTAACAAACATACATACTCCAAAAGGAGTAACTTCACCTGCAAAACAAACACACAACTAGCCACAAAAAGGTTTGTCCAAATGTGCAACAAAACCACAAAGAGTTGGTAAATCATTACATCAACAACATAAATTAAAGAAAAAGACCATAAATCGATTAGCCAGCTAAACATGAATAGACAACTTTCTAGCTAACAAAATTCACCCCATAAATAATAATGAAGCATATGATAAAATCTCATTATGTAAAGCAAGAATAGAGACCAAACAGAAGGTGCCTGCTGCCTAGCGCAATCGGATGATTAATTACCAGATACAGTGATAAAGCCACCACACAGCCAAGCAAAACTGGGGTTGTGAAGCCCAAAATGAGACCAAAACAAATGATTGGGTAAGATAGAAGTAAAACAGGCCCAACCCATTTAGCCATTGGAAACTAAATGGCGACAATAAAACTATAAAAGTAAGAAAAGAATAAATTACTCACCAATCCAACTTACCTATCTTCATCCGATAAGGGTAAGAGCAAACTGCTGGCGGAAAGACTCGCATCTGATGAGGATGAGAGCAAAGCTGGAGTGCGGATCTGGTGACTAAGGGGGGTGCTTAGTCACTTGACTAAGCCCCTTCTAGCCATTAGATCTGGACACTTCAATCCAATGGTTAAAAAGTGGGAAGGGCTATTTAATTAATAGCAGGGGTAGTTTGGGTATTATGAAAAATTACGAAGTATACAAACCGGATTTACAATCAGTACAAACCATACAAACATACGAACAGTACAAACTAGAGCGACAAAACATACAAACATTACAAACGTATGAACTGTACAAACAATACAAACTAGACTGACAAACAATACAAACCATACAAACATACGAACAGTACAAACTAGAGCGACAAAACATACAAACATTACAAACGTATGAACTGTACAAACAATACAAACTAGACTGACAAACAATACAAACCGTACAAAAAGAAAAAACAACCGGGTTGACTTTGGAGGCTCCATCCCTATATAGAGGGGCTCCTTCCCAAAGTCAACCCGGGTGTTTTTTAGACATACAAACGGTACGAACATGGTGGACAAAAATGACAAACTAGACCGACAATCCATACGAACGGGAAAAAACACCCGGGTTGACTTTGTAGGCTCCATCCCTATATAGAGGGGCTCCTTCCCAAAGTCAACCCGGGTGTTTTTTAGACATACAAACAGTACGAACATGATGGAAAAAAATGACAAACTAGACCGACAATCCATACGAACTGGAAAAAACACCCGGGTTGACTTTGGAGGCTCCATCCCTATATAGAGGAGGTCCATCCAAAAGTCAACCCGGTTGTTTTTTAGACATAAAAAACATTACAAACATGGTTGACAAAAATAACAAAGTTTACAAACATGGTGCACAAAAATAACAAAGTGTACAAACATTACAAATAAAACCGACAAACATTACAAAATAACAAAGTATACAAACATTACAAAATATGTCAACAAACATCACAAAATTAGCACCGTCGCCGGGAAATTCTTCTCCGGCGACGAAATCTCTCTCTCTCTCTCTCTCTCTCTCTCTCTCTCTCTCTCTCTCTGGTGGAAAGAATCGACTTGGGGATAAAATCCCACAACAAAAAGTGCAGAGCAGCGGGAAAAAAAAAGTGAAGAGCAGCGGGGAAAAAAAAAAGAGGCGGACGGCCGGAAAAAAAAAAACGAGGCGGACGAGCAGGGAGAATGACCCAGAAATAAATTATTTAATAATTAAAAATAAAAATAATCATGAACTTACAATTTTGCCCTTCATTAAAGTAGATTAATTGTAGCCATTAGATTTTAATAAGATGGAAGGGCTGAGATTTACTTAGTCATGTGACTAAGGGACCCCCCCTTAGTCACCTGATCTTAGCCCGCAAAGCTGCTGCTGGCGGAGAGACTCTCAAGCGTACACGTGTCCAAATATTAGGTAAGGATTTGTTTTGGCGACGCTGTAGTAATCCACTGACCGCCTCACCGCCCACCACGTGGATCCGCCCATAGAAAATTCAGCGCTGTCGAACACCTGGCAAGAGGAAAACACATTGGGGAAAAAGGTTTGCCGGCAATACTTCATCGCGTCGGGCGTTGAGCGCCGCCGGGTGCAACCGAGACAGCTCCGGCAGCCGGAGCAGAGCTACACTTTAAGAACAAAGGAAGCAATTGATGAACAATTTATAAAACAATGGATGAAATTATTCCAACGGAAGTGAATAGATCGATGCCCATGAAGAGCAGGAGCAGCAACAAGCTGGGTAACATATTTCAGTTCTGCTGAATCATCTGCATGTATGGCATGGTATGTTCTCATGTTATATGAGTGTTTTCCTTTATATATATATAGTTTGGTATATTTATTTTCTTATAAATATTGAATTTGATATGTACAATGTTACAGCGAAGGAATCAAATGGGAAATCATCCTAGTTATATTTGGCAGAGTATAATGGCAGCTTAGAGTTTGGTCAAGGAAGGATCTGGATGGAAAGTAGGTGATGGGCAAAGCATCCAAGTTTGGTGGGATAGATGGATCCTGGAGGCGAAGGATTTCAAGATTCAAACTCCAGTTACAAGTTTGGGAATGAATGCCAGGGTGGTGGATCTAATTGATCCCTTGAATCGATCATGGCGAAGTAATCTACTGCAACAAAACTTTCAACCGATCGATTGATAGAGAGAGGATCAAAACGATACCCATTCTGTTAACACCTAAACCGGATAGCTGGTGCTGGGGTAGAGGAAAGACTGGCATATATACTGTTAAATCAGGTTACCATTAATGGCGAATGAAGCAAAGGGGAGAATGGCATCTACATAAGAGCAATGCGAATTTCTAATTGCGATCTCGTTCTTTGGAAAGAACCCAATAATCATCTTTTTAACAACAAGAATCTGGAAGAATGGGAGGTGATAGAAAGATGTCATAATTACCTACTAGATTACTGGAAACACTAGGAGCCGGCGCAATTGCATGAACGAAACGAATGGCGATATTGATGGGAAAGACCGATGTTGGGAAGATACAAGACAAATGTCGATGCTAGCAATTTGAAAGAGGGATGGGCAGGGTTTGAACTGGTAGTACGAGATGCAGAAGGTAAATTTATCATGGCGGCAGTGAAGAGAGTAAGGGTGAACTGGAATCTAGAAATTGCAGAAGCGCATGCCTTTTTGTGGGATTAAAGCTAATGAAGCAACATTTTTCATGGAATCGGATTGCCTGAGTTTAATATACAAATTACGGCAAGATGAAGAGATCAATCTAGAAATCGGGACTGTTTGTGGGGAAGTGAAGGAGCATGTGAGTGAAGGGGAGGTGGAGATACGCTTTTGGGGAAGAAAGGGTAATGACTATGAGGCAGCGCATCAGATGTCTCGAGTTCAGAGTAGATGGGACAAAACTGAATTGTGGTTCGACGAGCCACACATTTTCCTCATTCCACAGCTCATTGCCGACTGTACCGTAATGTTATTTCTCAACAATAAATAAAGCATACATGCACATTTTATAAAAAAAAAAAAAAAAAAAAACCCCTTTTATGTTAAAACATTTTTGCATCCCGGATACCCCTTTACGTTATCAGACGCTTAAAATTCCATGGTTTGTGTTAAACATGCACACTACAAGAAACAAAAAATTTTGCGATGACAATTTTTGCGACGAGTACCGGCGTCACCAAAGACATCCGCAGTGCGTGGCAGATAGTATGGTTTCAACGACGACAAGCGGAATCTCCAGCGACGACGTTTCGGTCACAAAAGACATGCATTCAGAGACGAAAGGCTTCATCGCGAAAGATGGCCTCAGAAATTGTCTTCCAACGCACAACCGAAAATGCATCGTCCAACCCCAATAGAAACTCGAACAGATGTATGCGCTCTTCTTGCTCACGTTGAAGTTGAACGAGATTGCACGTGCAGCCGCCCCATGAACAGCGAGGAGCGGCGCTCAAGAGTCAAGACATGCATATCATCCCAAAGAGCACGGAGGCTACTATAGAAAGAGGATGCGCTCTGTTTCTCGTGACGCGAAAAGCTGATTTGGAGGCGGATTTCATAAGCCCGCTTAGAGGAACCCTTGCCGAAACGCTGTTGTAGATCCGTCCAGATGGCGCGCACTGTCTGAGCTGTGCACACACTATTATGGACCTCTTTGCTCATCACAGTCTTCAACCAGCCCTTAACGGTAGCATCGCACGCCTCCAAACGAAGCCCTGTACCAGCAGAAGACCTCGGCAAGTTGCCATTGACCCAAACCGAACAATTGTATATGGCTATGCCAATTTTTTTTTTTTTACCCAAACTTGATTTGATCAATAATAAGTTGGGTTTGGATAATACACAAGCTTTGTCATCGTTAAAAAAGAAGCGAAAAAAGAAGAGAAAGAAGTAGAAAAAGGAACAAACAAGAGAATTGGCAGGAGAAGATAGAACCGAGCTAGAGAAGAATAGCACAAACGATCCGTTTAGATGTGAACCCGCCATCGTGAAAAGACAGGAGGCCATGCTTGGCATAAAATCGAGGGAAGCCAAAAGCAACGGCGGGAAAGAACATTATCGTCAAAGGAAAATGCAAACAGAGAGCCAAAGAGGATAACCCATGTAACAATTCAGTTTATTGAGCTCATCGTGACATTGTTAGCGTAGCAAGTCATCGACTGGCCATTAATCCTATATCAAATGAGAGCATAAGGCACTCCAATGGAGGAGTCTAATTTGGGAGAATCGCCATTTATAACGATAATCGCCATCTACTTCAGCAGAAATGAAGAAGGGATTGATGACTATGACATTTTTGGGGACTGCTCGGGCTAGCGGTTGCCCCGCCACCTGGCAATTTTTTAGATATATTTTAGGGTTTAATTGGGGTTAAATTAGGGGATTAATTAGTTTTATCATTTTCAAGTGTCGTGTGTAAACCTAAATTAGGTAAATCAATCATCATTTTTAAATAAAAGTTTTCCGATAGAAGTTTGTCATTTAAAAAATTTCTATCGAATTGATTGGCTTAATTTAGGTTTACACACGACACTTGAAAATAATAAATCAAAAGATTTTGGTCTCTGAATTAAAAAAATTCTATCAGAAAATTATTATATATAAAACTAAATACATGTTACTGTTGCCTAAGGAGTTTTTATGATTTGGTGGGTTTTAGCTAATCTTATTTGCATAGGACCCTCTAAGTTTATGGGCTCTTGATAATTGATATGACTGATTGATGTGCCTCCGTAAATATCAAATAGAAAGAGTCTAAGAACCCAAACGAAACCTAAAGCCCCAAACCACTTCACATAATTAATCTCCTATGAAGTACAAAAGACTAATAAAAACATAGCAAAAGGAAACCACTAGATTATGTTGCATATACAAAACTTATCCCCACATCGCGAGAAGCAATGTGATGATGTTAAGGCAAGAAACAACATCGAGAATATCTTTCTCAAGCTCTCCTGTGAGTTCGTCAACACGCCTTAAGAATGCGGAGAATCGATCTTAGGGATGACAAGCTTTTCACCAAACATGGTATATGTGTCGTTCGACAACGTTCAACAGTCACATCCCTTAACTATAATTACATCAACCAAATAAACAACAACACATATTGAGAGATTAATTCATAAGAAAAAAACAAAGTCTTTTTACTTTATGATTACATTGGCAAAGGAGTCGTGGGAGAGTAGGCGGATAAGTGACTTCCTCAGTACTTCGGTGACGATGAACTCGTGGGAGAGTAGGCGGAGGAGTAGTACATGCAGAACAACTATTGAAGTTTTTTCGAATTTGACAAAATAACTTACCTACATGCGTCGTTCTCACAGGTAGGGGTCCTCTTTGAAGTCCGCCACAAGCGATTAGAACTCCCAATCACGATCGATCTCAAATCCACTCCATCGCCAATCAGTCCCAGTTCAACTAAATTAGAACCCCTTGGAATGTCGCCCCTATTACAGAGCCGAAAGGGAGAAAGATTGTAAGAGATAATGGGACGGAGAGGGACATAAGCACCAGAAATTTAACGAGTAGAGAAATTAAGTTTTAGGATCGAGAAAGTACCTTTTGCGAGAAGAATAACATATGGGAAGATTAGAGAGAGGGACAAGTAGACAGAAGGCAAGCAAGACTCAAATTTCACTATTAATCAATTGAGAAAATGCGGAAATTGCATTGTTGTAACCGCTACAATCGAGATACTAGATGTATTTCGATATACTTCAACGAATCAGAATAAATAATTATTTTTTATCATAAATTTCGGTTTAGAGAATTATGATATGAAATTCATACCACACTATGAATTCAGGTTAATTCGTCATGTGGATAAAACTAATTCACTAAGCACATGGTATACACCATATTCACTAAATGTATACTAGTCCGAACATGTATGCCCGTAATTTATCATGATAGCACTCTCCATATATGACGTCAGATCTCTTGGCAATGTAAACACTTTCGAGTTTCAAATTAATATTTTATCTTAGAGATTGAGTTTGGTGGTGTTGGAGGTCTACTCTAGTCTAGTCCGGTACACTATAAATTAGCCCGATCATCCAAGCTATGTACGTACTCAGCCACTTAATTTCTTTGCAAAGCAATCTGAATAGCCACCCAAGTATTTGGAAAATAAAGGCAGCAATCAATGGGAAGTATTCTTAAGGCTATATTTTCTCTGTTGGTTCTTCTTTGCTCGATCTTTGCATCCTTCCAGCATTTGGATGCAGTTTCACACGGGGCAACAACAATTCACAGATGGACACCACTATCAATAGGAAGTTGTTGTCTTATAATTCTACGGGTAAGTTCTTTTCAAGTACGTACTACCCTCTTGGGTTAATAGCATTTTATACCCCTCTACTATTACAAATTAACAAACCTATCCCTCTACTAAATTTTTGCACAAACATACCCTTCTAGTATTAAAATGTAACAAACATACCCCTCCGTCTAATTTTCTGTTAATGTACCGTTAAGTAGACTAAAAAATACCCAAATACCCTCATTTATTTTTATTTTTTATCATTTTTATCACAAGTCAAAGCCTAATTAAAATTGAAATCTACCCTAAAATCCATATCATTCTCTTTCACCTAAGAACCTTTCCGTCTTCCTCAACAACCCGCCACTGTCGAAGACTGCCCACACTCCGGCGCGCCTGCTTAATTGCCCTCGACAGCGGCTGCACCGTGCTTTTCCTTGCCGGAGGTTCGATGGCTGGAGCTAAAAGCATCCAGCTTTCTCCAGGAGTCGACTCCCGCAGCTTCTTCTCCCTCCATCGAATAGCCATATATATATTAGAATTATTAAAGTGCAAGTTCCAAGAAAATCGGAAGCACTGTTCATTACGATATTTTCGCTGGATTTGGTGATTCGGTTCTTTGGTTCTGGTACGGGCAACTCTACTTTCATATTTGTACTCCCACGTGATCCCACTTTCGGCTAGCCAAACATAATGTGGCATTTCCCCTTTCCATTGACACCGGGATTCTTCCTTCCCTTTCTGAAACCTAAAGTTCATCAGATGTCATGAGGCTTTTCCTTTTCCTTCTCGACCTCTGCCTTCCTTTCCCAAACCCTCGATCGGCAATGCTGCAGCCTTCCTTTTCCAAACCCCCGGCCGACGCAGCCTCCTCCCTCCTCACCACTGAGATTGGCGGGCACTCATGTTAGACAGATCCATCTTTTGCCAGATCTACTTCTCTCACTACAAGAAATACTACTTCTACCTACCGTTATTTGACTAGCGTATCGAATACGGTAGTTAATAAATATAAATTACCTACCGTGGCCAAAACGGTAGTCAATAATGACTTAATTACTACCGTATTAACAAACGGTAGGAATTGAGGATGAATACGGTAGCTGTTAATCTTGGAGGTACCAATAATGAAATGTACCATAGACATTTAATTTATTTTACTAAATTATTTTCTTCACAATTTTAATTGGCCACTCATTTTTTCAGAACAAGAAAAAATATCTTCGCATCTCTCCTCACATCGTCCTCACTTCCCCGCGCAGCCGCACCTACCAAACTTCGCCTTTCGATCTCTCTTCATCTATCCCTGGCGGTAGTTCTCTATTTGTCTCGTTCGCTGGGCATCACCGGTTGTCTCAAATCCCTCCACCGAGTATCTCTTCAGACCACTCGGCCTCGTCTTTACTCTCCCCACTACCGTCGACTGTTCCCATCTTTGTCTCCATCTTCGTCGACTGTCCTGCCTTCACCTACGCCGACTGGGCTCCGTACCTCTATTTTCGTATTCACCTTTTGACCAACGGTAAGAGACTCACGACCGTCCCATCTCTGAACATCAAATTCTATTCGCTCAAATCTAGTTTCCACATTGATTGATGTTCGTATATATTCTCCTAGGGTTAATGTTTTCTGATTGTGTAGGTTTCCCCTCCACTCCCTGCGTATGAAGGCTTTGAAACCTAACGCCAAATGGGTTAGTAAGTGCAAATTCGTTGGGGGCAGCAGCTGAAGCTGAGAGAAACAAAAGCGGCAGGCGAGAAGTTCCTTTGGCTTGCTACTGTTCTCACTCGCCAGTCGACAATTGGAGTCTGGAGACTGTCCGTCCGACTAGCCGCCTTTGCATCTCGTCGGCCACATCGGTAAGTTCATTTTGCAGGCGATGTTGGTTATAGATTTGATTCAGTTCCACAGAACGAACGGGATGCTCTATTGCAGCTTTGATTTGTTGTTGCCCTGGTGATGTTAATGGGGTACTGAGAAACAAATTTGTTGTCGTTAATAGGCCTTGGTGGTTGGATGCTTGATTAGTTTTTGCTACAGGACAATTAGAAACAAATTTTAATTTGCTATGAATTCTGGGAGTTTTTAGTAAATCCAAAAGGTAATAGCATAGTTAATTAAAAAGTCAATTTGAGTTTTGACCTGTTTATATTGAAGTGATCCTAATTTCTATATGCTTGACATGAATCCACACGTGTCAGAGATGGCTGTGTTTGGAAGGGTAGGCTGAAGTATAGTTTAATATGATGGGTACATTATTGTGTCATTGTTATGACTACAAAGCATATTTGGACAATGGACTTAGGAGGGTGGTCGATTAGTATAGTCTTTGATGCTTTGTATCACAAAAGAGCTAGATCCTTGGCGTTCTTACTTTTTGTGTTTCTTTTGTTTCTTAATTGATAATAATACATCATTGATGATTATATGGTAAAAAGAAAGAACAAGAGAGATTTGGAATTTGGAGTAACAAGATTGGAATGGTTTTTTGGCCATTCTTGGGGATAGTTTTTTTGTTTTCTCTTGGGAAATGTATGGCCAAGAGAGAAGAAGAGAGATTTGGTGGTGGTATGGACGATTATTGTCTGTTTGCAATTCTGTAATCCTATTTTGTAATGTTATACATCATTATATTATATGTTATACGAGCTTTATAAGCTTTACTTGAAAGGCAAAGTGCAACACTGAGAGAAGATAAGAGTGATGTGATGGCTCTTTGGCTTGGTTGGTGTATAATTTACTTGTAATTCAAAGAAGTATTTTATCTAACTTCACTACTGTGTACAACAGCAACTCAGCAGCAGAAGGAAGCTAAAGAAGTAACAGTGGCAGCAGAAGGAAGCTATATGTCCCTTTGTTTGAAGGAAGCAGAACCATAATCGGAAAAACCAGTACACCATTGTGAAGTCTTAAACCAAAATCTGAGCTTCTTCTGCATCTTTGTTTATTGGTAAGCCTACTTGTTGAATTTCAATTTAAGTCTTTCTTTGTTGTTTGAAATTACGATCCTTACTTTCAGATTCAGCCTATGATATGTTGAAGCATAGCTCTTATAATTTTTTCATGAACTTCCAGTTTTTCTTTTGATGTTGATTTGTTTATCTATAACATCAAATTTTGGTTATTAGGAGATGAGCCTTAATAAGAATTGGATGACAGTTCCAAATAGACTTAGTGAGGAATACGATCTTGGCGTGAAAGAATTTTTGGAGTATGCTTTCCATAGAAATGGGGGAAATAATGAAATAAGATGTCCATGTGTCAAATGTCTCAACTCGAGAGAAGAATCGCGTGATATGGTAGCTGTACATTTAAAGCTTCATGGAATTATGCCGAGTTACACCTTTTGGTGTCATCATGGAGAAAAGTGGGTTGATAGTGGTGAACCAAGTGAACTCAATATGCATGAGACCAATGACGAGATGCATCAATTGTTATCAGACTTGTATCCTGATATGGATGTAGACGATGAAGAAGCTGAAATTGACTTAGATTCCGAGAATCTATATGATGAAGAACCGAGCTTGGAAGCAAAAAAGTTCTATAGATTATTGAGCGATTCTGAAATACCTGTATATGATGGTTGCAAGAGTTCAAAGTTATCCATGTTAGTGAAGCTTCTCCATATCAAAACTATTGGCAAGTGGAGTAATGCCTCATTCACTATGTTGCTGAAACTGTTGAAAGAAGACCTATTGCCAAAAGAATCATCTTTGCCTGATTCATATTATGAATCGAAAAAGATAATTAAGGATTTAGGTCTCTCATACACAAAAATTGATGCTTGTCAAAATAGTTGTATGTTATTCTGAAAGGATAAGATACAACTTGACAACTGTAGTGTATGTGAAGCTTCTAGATGGAAGATTGACAAGCATAGTGGAGAGACAATGCATAAGGTAAATGGAAAAAGGATTCCAGTAAAAACCTTAAGATACTTTCCGTTGAAGCCAAGACTTCAAAGATTGTTCATGTCAACGAAGACAGCTTCGTTAATGAGATGGCATAGCGAGAACAAAAGTACTGATGGGGTAATGAGGCATCCGGCAGATTCTGAAGCATGGAAATCATTTGATAGCCTCTATGGATCCTTCTCATCAGAACCTCGCAATGTGAGACTTGGTCTTGCTAGTGATGGATTTCAACCTTTTACAAATTCTAAAACACCTTACAGCATTTGGCCTGTGGTGTTAATTCCATATAACTTACCCCCATGGGTGGTTATGAAACCATCCAACTTCATCGTTTCCATGCTTATTCCGGGTCCCGAAAGTCCTGGAGATGCGATTGATGTATATCTCCAACCATTAGTAGAGGAGTTGGAAGAATTGTGGGAGGAAGGCATAAGTACATTTGATGCATCGAAGCGTCAAAATTTTCAACTACATGCTGCCTTGATGTGGACTATCAATGATTTTCCAGCATACGCTAACCTATCAGGGTGGAGCACGAAGGGAGGATTGGCTTGCCTTGTTTGCAACAAGGATACAGTATCTAAGTGGTTGTACAATGGAGGAAAACATTGCTACATGGGGCATCGTCGTTGGCTTCCAAATGGGAGCAGTTGGAGGCGAGATAAAGATTCATTTGATGGCACTATAGAGAGGGGATCAAGACCAAGAACATTTTCTGGAGATGATTTACTTTGTCAATGCCAGGATCTTGAAGGAATTAAGCTAACCAAGTGTGAGAAGACCAAAGTAAAAGTTTGTCACAAAACAAGGGGGGATAATTGGAACAAGAAGAGCATATTCTTTCGTCTTCCTTATTGGAAAAATCTTCTTCTACGACATAATTTAGATGTCATGCACATCGAGAAGAATGTTTGTGATAATGTGCTTGGAACAATTATGAGCTTGAAAGGGAAGACAAAAGACACACTTAAAGCTCGACTCGATTTAGAGGCATTGGGACTTAGGACAGAATTGCACCCGAATCAAAATGGGGGAAGAGTGATTTTGCCAGATGCTGCTTATGCATTATTGCCGGACAAGAAGCGTGAGTTCTGTCATCTCTTGAAGAATTTGAAAGTTCCGGATGGATTTTCTTCTAATATCTCTCAGTGTGTGAACATAAATGAGAGGAAAATCTCTGGTTTGAAAAGTCATGACTGCCATATACTTTTACAACATTTGATTCCTCTTGCAGTCCGTGGACTTCTACCAAAAGAGGTTTGTGATCCTCTAGTTGATTTATCAGCTTATTTCAAGATCTTGTGTTCTAAAACACTGAGTTTGGAAGAGTTGCAGCAAATGAATAATCGAATTCCAATTATTCTTTGTAAGCTCGAGAAGATATTTCCACCAGCATTCTTCGATGTTATGGTGCATTTGCCAATTCATTTAGCCGAAGAGGCAATGCTTGGGGGACCTGTTCAATATAGGTGGATGTACCCTATCGAGCGGTATTTGTATCAACTGAAGTCATTCATTCGTAATAGAACTTTTGCAGAAGGTTCAATAGCAGAAGGCTACATTGCATTTGAGTGTATGACTCTTTGTTCAAGGTACTTGAATGACATTGGAACAATGTTTAATAAGACAGAGAGGAATTATGACGGGGGAGACATGAGGGAGTTCCTCAATTTTTCTCAAGTAGGACGTCCCTTAGGAGGTGGTAAAACTCGAGTCCTTAGCACGCGGGAGTTGGAACAAGCTCATATCTACGTGATGAAGAACTCAGAAGAAGTGCAGCCATTTCTGGAGTATGTTGATTTATATCAATTTTCTTTTGCTCTTTTTTTAGGTATATCGACATTATCCTTAGTTGAATTCTTTGACAATGTAGAGAATTCACGGATATTGTGGCGGATACGTTAGTATGTGAAAAGGAGTGGACCTCAGCCTTCATCGCTTGGTTCAAGACAAAAGTAAACTTCCATCAAACTTTAATAGCCCACAATTAAACTTGGACATATAATTAAGCAAATTACAGTAAAAAAAATTTCTTCTAATGTAGGTTGCAAATTTAGCAAGACACGATGAAAGTGAGGAGATGGGTGATCTTCTTTCACTGTCACGAGGCCCAATCTCTCAGACTGTTAATTGCTGCACGGGGTACTTAATAAATGGATATCGATTCCATACAAAAGATCATGAAAAGCATTTGAAAACACAAAACAGTGGGATCTTAGTAGTTGGTGATGATGGGGTTGGTGCTGATGCAGTAGATTATTATGGTGTTTTACAAGAAATCATTGAACTGCAATTTCTCGGAGGAAGAAGAGTGATAGTGTTTCGATGTGATTGGTGTGATATATATGACAAAGTGAAGGGTATCAAGGTGGATGAGTATGGTTTTGTTTGTGTCAACCTTCGGAAGTTGTTGAAAACAAATGAGCCTTTTGTCTTAGCTAGTCAAGCTGCTCAAGTGTTCTATGTGGATGACAAGATACATAAGAAGTGGCATGTAGTTGTAAGGGGGCAGCCTCGTGATATGTATGCATTATTAGAGGAGGAGGATGAAGCTCAAGAAGATGAATCTATCGATGTCTCACAAGATGTAGAAGTGAATTAAAGGGCTCAAACTTAATGGAGTGTAGTGCTGTTGGGTTGTGAAATTTGTTGGTTTTGTAAAATTGGAATTGATGTATGTTATTTTCTGAGTTTACATGTTCAAGTAAAACTTGGTGATCGGTTTGTGTAAGCCAAGTTAATATAAAATCTGATTGTGTATGATTGTCTATTTGTGTTTCTAAGTTAATAGTATGAAATCCTCACTGACAATCCATTTTTTGAGTTGCTGACTTTGTATTGTAGTATAGTTTCTTGATCTTTCTTTTCATGGTCAAGTTTCATGAGTTTTGCTCATAAATTGTCATCTTTGATTTGACATTGCTGCTGGTTCTTTTTTTTTTTTAACGTACATCTTTATACTTGTTCTAACTTAATTTTTTGTTGTGCTCTAGCCGGAAGCATCCTCACAGTATAATGAAGAAGAGTAGACCAAATTTTGTTGCTCCTGGCTCTTTGGGTAGGACGATGATGAAGAGGCCAACAATCTCCTTCAATTCCATTTGTTCGGCTACTACAAAAAAGCATCAAGTACAGCCAAGGCAGCAGAACAATGGTAAGTATTGATTGTATGCTATTTTACCAACATGCCATGTTTATAATTGATGATTATAGTTTTACATGTTCTTGTAGTTTCTGAGAGCCCACTAGAAACAAATGAGGGGCCACTTAGTGAAAACAATTTGATGGGGGGTGATGAACCAACAAGGATGCGAAGTTCTTTCGCTTATAATGTGCAGCATGTGGAAGTAAATCCCGAAGCAATGGATGATCTAGAGGAAGTGACTGCTCAAGCAACGGAGCAAGAGCAAATCAATGAGACAGGTTAGTAAGTTAGTACATTCTGAAATACAACTAATAAAACTCTATTCTAATGCTTTCTTATTGGATGTTATGTGTAAAGCTCCTACAAAAAAAAAATGGTAGAGGTAAAAGTACTTGCAAAAAGCTTGCTAAGCTTAAGGCTGGAGAGAAACTACCAGTCACATTTGCGGAAAGGCGAGTTGTTGGGCCAAATCGATCAGTTTGGGCAAGCTATCTCGGGCTAATAGTTCGCAATCCTTCAATATGTCCGATAAGGTCTCTGGATTGGGATGATGTTGGTGAAATAGCAAAAGATCATATGTTTGCTGTTGTGAAGGTAACTAGTGTATAAATGCATACAAATTAGTAGTTTTGGAGTTCTTAGTATTTTCATTAAGTTCATAATTTTAATTTGTATTACTTTAGGAATATTTCTCTCATCCTGAAATGGATTATTATAAAGAAGATGTCTTAGACCACATTAGAGAACGTTGGACTGATTGGAGATCAGATATGAATTGTGAGCGGGTCAAACCTTGCAAAAGTGTGGAAGAAGCAATTAGAAATGTACCACCAATGATGAACAAAGAAGATTGGGAGTGGTGTGTTACAAATGTTTTCAAAGGACAGAAATACAAGGTGTGTTACTTGTAAATTGAATGTTTCACTCATTTGCTGCATCTTAAAGTGGTAATAGATTTTCATTGTATTGTAGAAAGCGAGTGCTGCCAATACAATCAATCGGGGAAAGAAAAGATTGTATCATCACACCGGGAGCAAACCAACACGACAAGTGAAAGTCGATCTGGTACTGCTATTATTGCTTTTGTTTAGTCACCTACTGCATCTTTTCTTATTTTGTACATCAATGAAAGAAGTATGATGATTGAATGTAAAAGTGCATAAGTGCATGTTCAATTCTGTTACTTTTTGGGCAGCATGCTATGTTTTGGTAGAAGGTAATATGATGATTGAATGTAAACGTGGAGATTAAATAGTTGAGATCAACAAGGGACCAACTTTTGGTTATATAGGTGCATGTTAAGCTCTATTTATTCTTTGGGCAGCTTGCTCTGTTTTCGTAGAGAGTATTGTTTAGTTACTTGTTGTGTTCTGGTAAACATATTGTTATTGTAGAGGGAAAAACTTGGTCAAGATCCAACTTTGGAGCAAGTTTTTGAGCATTCTTATAAGCAAGGAGAGGCAATAAAAGATCCTGAAGCAAAAGAAAAACATGTAAGTTTGCCAATGTTTATATTTTAGTGTGTAAGAAGCATATTAAGTGATTATATATGTTTATAGGAACAAATTAAGAAAGCTATGGAAGATGCCCCAACTTCTAGTCAATATGACTTGGTAGTCAAATGTTTTGGAGAGCAAAATCATGGCCATATGACTTGCTTTGGAGGTTCTGTGAAGCCTAAAGACTTGAAGGTTGGTAGCTCAAAAGATAAGGGGTTAGATGCTAGATTGCGCCAATATGAAGAAGAGAAGGTTGCTATGCGAAAGCGTATAGAGGAGCTTGAGGCTACGGAGAGAGATAGAGAGGCTGCAGAGAGAGATAGGGAGGCTGCAGAGAGAGAGAGCTGAAATGAATGCTCAAATGATGGTTGAAATGAGGGCTGAAGTGAGAACTGAAACTAGGGCTGAAGTTATGGGGGAAATGGAAGTTAAAATAGCGGAACAAGTTAAAGTTCAAGTGGCAGCAATGTTGGGTGCTCGATCGTCAAAGAAAAAGAAACCAACTTAGATCATATATGTTGGTGGGATGATGAAACGAGGTAAGTCGATTGAACAAAGTATTTCCATGTTATAGTGAATATGATGTTATTTGCTATGTGCTGGGATTAGAATGACAATATGATGATGGGTTGAATCTATACTTGCTTAAATGCTAGGCTTGCTTCACATCTTGTACATGGCAGGGGACACCATTAAGTTGGTGAAAAATTGCAGTTTATCGCAACAACTTAGCTGCTGATTTTTGCTAATTATGTAACTTTCTTCTTTTCTAAAGAATTGTTATCCATCAATTCTTATGTTTCCTGTCTCCCTACCAAAGCATATTCTTATTTAGGTAGTTGAAGTACTACTAAGTGACACTATAATCAAAATGATACTAATTAATGTTCCTTGTTAAATTTGCAGGTTTGTTTCCTCAAGTTTAAGATGACTATATTATATTAGAGATTGAAGCATAATGGATTTTGATTCTTGACAGAAGAATAGCTTTTGATGGTTGACTTACAACCTTTTGTACATGAAGTCAAGATGTGTGAATTTCATTCAAAACTATTAGTTAGAAAGAATGTTTGGATGTCAAATTCCTTAACAGTAGTAGCAAGAATAGTTGCATAGTTGGCATTTGTATATGAATTGTTTACTGATTATATAAAATCAGTAGTTGTTACGAATGTTTTCTTTAGGTTGTTGTTTGACATGTTGGAAAATGAAAGAAACTTGCGTAGTTGACAATAGTTTTCAATTTTAGTGACTGTTTATGATAGACGAAATATTTATTCCCCACCGTTGTACCCTCTAGCTACCGTAAGTACAATAGTTAATTGTGAACTCATTCCCCACCGTTTCACTTTTTAACTACCGTAAATACCCTAGCTAATTGTGAACTCATTCCCTACTGTTTCACTCTTCAACTACCGTAACTTACCCTAGCTAATTTTCTACTCATTCCCTACCGTTAGAAGACCGGTGGTTAGAAATAACTTTTAACTACCGTTAAAACTGTAGTTAATAAAACTTAATAACTACCGTATTTTTACCGTAGTCAATACATTTAACTACCGTAGTATGAAACCGTAGTAAATAATCACTTTTAACTACCGTTTTGACTTTTACCCACGGCCAAGTTAACCATTGTATTTTGACCGTAGCTAAAAGTATTAACTACCGTTTTGTGACTATTAACTACCGTTTTTACTCTAGGCAAAAGTGTATTTTCCTGTAGTGTCTGTGAATTCCGAAAGCTCCATAAGAGAGACAGACCCAATTATAGAAATCCATCCCCTTCTGGCTGCCGATAGCCCTTGAGGTTTCAAAGGAGGGGAAAGCCAAAGCTTCTTATCCTAGATCCATCTCAAGCTCCTCCTTAATTGATCTCTTCTATTATTAGTGCTGCTTAATGACATGGTGTTCTTCCTCTCTTTTCTCTGTCGGCTAGCCTGGCCTTTCAATCTCTGAAGTTAAAGTCTCATCCAAACTTCAGAATTATGTCAGAGTCGCAAAATCGGCTGGGAAGAGTAGAGTAGCAACTGAAATGAGGTAAATCGATACAAAATACGTCTAGATGGGGTTCTTAATTCTTTTCATCATCCCTTTGAAACATACTGTATTTGTATGTGTCAAGAATTAGGGATTATTTAAGTTTAGTATCTTACTGTATTTGTATGGTTTCCTATTGGCTTTAATTTCCTATTTTCTAATTCTTCTGTATCCAGGGCATTGGTTCTGTTCTTGAAAATGGCCTCCAGAAATTGTCATTCTTATAATCACCATTCATTCATGGCCATAGGTATACTTTTGCATTCATCTTAGTTCAAAATTATGAATTAGTTTTCCTATAATTAGAGTTCAGCTAGGCCATAGGGCATTCCTTATCATCTAAAGATTTTGTTATGAAATGAATGAATAATACTTGCAAAGATAATTGCAGATTGCACAATTGATATATCAAAAGAAACAGAGCTTTTGTAAGTAATCTCATGACAACATTGTGGTTAGTATGTATCAAAGCATCTATTTATGTTGTCATTATATGAACTGATTTGAATGAGCTTTGGTATAGTGGCTGATACATTTCAAAAAGGGCTTCATAGTTATACCATTGATTTTATATTGCTAGCTACTTAACTGAAGCAATTGCGAGTGCAGCTTATGAAACAAGTTCTTTGGTTATAGTTTCTAGACCTTTCTTCTGCTCCCTATTTCTCAATCGCTTGCATCAGTTTCAACATGGTACTAATGCAGGGATTTTCTGCATCTTTTGTAATGGTCTCTCAGTTGCTTGCATCAATTTTGAGTGGGATTGCAAGCATGATAAACTTATATCATCGATTTACTATGCCAGTTTAGGATATTGTTTTATAAGTCACGAATGGTTGTACTTGGATTTGGGTTTGTGATAATCACTCAAGGTGGAGCTAATTAGGTCTTCTATACTTTTATGTATTGGTTGTCCTTTTTGTTGCCCAATTACTACGGATTACATCATATGCAGTCTTGCTGAATGTGATTACAAGGAGATCCTGGTTTCTATTCATTATTGTTTGCCTTTAAGCCACTACCATTGTTTAACTACATGCATAAGATAGTTTCTTTCGCCAAGTGGTATACTGCAAGAGTTATGGGTTTCCCATTTGTAGCGATGCTGATATGGTCTGCTTTAAAACAAAGAATCATAGCTAAGCTTAAACTTTTAGAGCTTTCGTTCTCATTTTAGTTTTCCTTCGTTGTTTCTTCATATTTCTAGAAGATAGTTTCATATGCAGCTAACTATTCATATACAAGTACTAGAATGATTTAAAAAAAAACTTATACTTCAATGAATCTTCATTTTATCAACCTGGAACATGACCAGATGAAGAATATAATTGGTTCATTCAACTTCAATGCTTCAATTATGAAATCCAATATGGTATCTTTAAAATTGGTAGTTTATACTCTAGCTTCAAGTTTTACTACATTTTTTTTAACAGCAAGTTGTAGCATACATATTAGAAAGCATACAAAGGGGGCAGAGTTTTGTATCCGCTGTTGCAGAAAAGTGCAGAGGTGATTTCCCTCGAGCTCAAACCCCAAATATGTACTTTTTTAGTATTGTTATAGAATATACAAGTCATCTAACATATCTGTATCAAACAATTATTTTATTATCTTTTATCTAAATTAGTTTTGTGAGTTACTTTATTTCAAATGAACAATTAAATGTAAGTAGTTTCATGCCTGAATCGTTAACCTTATATTGGGATTTTGAAACAATTAAATGTAAGTAGTTTTATGCTACTATGCTGAAGGTTAGAATACCATATTACTAATGCAACATCATTGTAAATTCAGTCCATTCCTCCCTTTTTCACTATAAATCACTTTCATCTATAAGATACTATGTTGCTTGAACTATGCAATTACACTCTACGTACTAATAGCCATGATCTTGAAATAACATTCTGAAACCATCTTACTTACGTACAATAATCAAGTAGGCCTTATGTAATGTTGTCCCTTGCATGTTTCTCTTTTTCTTTCTTCCCTGGGTAGACTTGGGGCATTTACAATTGGTTTGCCCTGGTAGGTTCCTTCAAAATATTTTCCACAGAGGTGTTCTATCAATAGCTTTGTTTCTTCAATTCCTGTGTTATGTTGTAAAGCAGGTTTTTGGTCAACTTCTAACATTCTGTTTAACCTTGGTGTTTTCTGTTGCTATTTGCTAATTACAAGAGAGTAAGTCATTTTACGATGGGTATAGAATGATAATGTATCTGTTTAAGTGCTTAGCTATGTTTAATCAAGGGTATATAAGGTTGCAATCTCATCTAATATATAGTCATTTTAGGATGGGTATAGAATGACAATGAATCTGTTTAAGTGTTAAGCTGTGTTTTATAAAGGGTATAAGGTTGCAATCTCTTCTAATATATAGTTAATGCATGGGACAAGAGTTGGACGAAAACCAGTTGGGGGAACAAATTACACAGCTCCATAAATCTTCAATCCAACACTTCTCTCTATGCCTATTGTGTACATAATTCTCCTTAATTCTCTTTGATTGTTGTTGTTGGTACAAAGTAGCTTAATTATAATAAGATTCTCAGTGATAGCTCTTTCCTTATGCTTGGCATGATCTTATTTTAATGATGAGTTTTAATTAAGTTGCTCTTCATTTTGGTTGTCTAGATCACCATTGGATGCAGCAGTAAAAACAACCTTTACCTGCAAGCTCTCAGCAAAAAGAACTTCATTGCACTGAAATGATAATGTAGAACAAGTTATCGCATGCCAAGAGCATTTTTATGAACCTTAATTATATTTCATTGTAAATATCTTTTCCCTTAAACCACCAACACTATGAAGAAGGATTTGTAGAACATTAAAATCTCCAATTCATCGATATAAGAATACTCATCGCATAGTACATTATACAATATACCGTTCATTTAATATGGTCAAATTAAATTATTTTATATCTTCAACCGGATAAAAACTAACTTATTCTGAAGTTTATTTAATTAACAAAAATTATGTAATGAATATTTTTAGCCTTTGTTATCATTGCATCACAAATTACCAATTCAAACCCGTTGCGAAGCACGGGCTAATTATCTAGTATATATATACAACACTAGTAGGTTGGAAGCAACCACTTGGAAAAGATCACCCTTGCGAAAAGCCATCAAGAAATATATTGAGGTTTTCAAAACAATAAATCAAGCATACAGTGAATACGGAAAAAGATTACAGAGTTACAGAATCAGTAAGCAAATTCAATTTCATACATCAATAGTAAGGGGTGAGCACAAGCAACCAATTTACAAAATGGATTTTCCAACACAAAAATAATGTTCTCATTAGCTCCCCGTCGCAGAGGGTTAGCATAAGTCTCTGGCGGCGGACACGTCGAGTCTCACCCCTACCAAACGATCACCCACTGCTTTTCGTCGCTTTCCAGCGTCGTGTATTCGCCGCCCGCTGAAGCCTGCTCCAGCTGCTGTCGAGGACAAGCTGGGTGCTGCCTGGTTGATTGGCGTGAGACTCTCTTACGTCGCGGCGGCGTATGACTGAGGAATACCGAAGGGTTCTGTCGAACATAATGGTGATAGATTTTAGGGTTGCTTTTAATTTTTAATAGGGCTCTGACTTGTGATCAAAAAAATTATAAAAAAATTAATGAGGGTATTTCGTTCATTTTTGAACCCACTAAACGGTTAATTAACAGAAAATTGGATGGAGGAGTATACTTGTTACGTTTTAATATTAGAAGTGTATGTTTGTGCAAAAACTTAGTAGAGGGGTACGTTTGTTAATTTTCAATAGTAGAAGGGTACAAAATGCTATTAACCCCGCCCTCTTTCTGTCTTTCTCTAATTGAGTCATAGAGACGAAATGTGATTTACGATGATCGGCCGATGTCAAAATTTTGAGTGCTTATGGTTTTGAAACCAATACTATGAATTTGCTTGAAGAAAGAAACTACTCAATTGAATAATGCAAGTGGAACCTTACTAGGTGGTTTTGATAATTTTAGGTGGATTATGCAAGTCAAGGAATGATAAAGTGATTCGTTCTTGTACTACTCACATCGCCTATAGTTTATAATGTTAATTTAGAACAAGCCATTTGCTCACTTATAGTGTGTCTATAGCATGCTAATTTATAACTAGTTCATTCCATTTGGATGTAGTTTTTCACGAGAAGAATCAACGGGTGAGCGCCATCACCACGAGAAAGCCACATGACTTTGGTGATTGGGGCAAGTTTCTCTCTTTCTTATCTTACTACGGACTTTTTTTTTCTCTTCTAGGCTAACAAATTCGAAGAGCCACTAAAAGTAATGCAACGATGTCAAATAAGATTTTGGTTACCAATTTGTGTTGTTTTTTTTTTAATCCATTTTTATTTTACTTTTGGCAATGCTTCTTTTAGCCACAACTTGCCCTTCTTATGGTCGGTTCAGCATCAAAGCTTTAAGTTGCTTTTTTAGTCTGAATGTGATATCATTTTTGTTTTATCAAGTGATACATTTATCATAATATACCCAAAAAACAATTTTACCTAAACTAGATGTTAATATTATTGACTAGGGCTTATATATCAGGATTCGAATACTATCTATATCGTAAATCATTTTTTTTACTGTAATGGACAATATTTTATATATTTCTCTTATATTTTGGGTCGAATCCTATTACTGAAACTGCACATATGTGACCAACAGGGAAGAGCTGCGGGGAAGGCAATTGTTGTCGTCGTGGTGATTTGGGGATGTGTGACTGTTGTTGCAACGAGGTTTGCTCTGATCCATGGAATCTGTGTTGTTCGTACTCTAATAATGGAACCAGCGGCAATTCACTACATGCTATGTACTCTTGCTATATGAGTGTTTCCATTCATATATATAATTTGCTATCTTTGCTTTCTTATAAATATTGAATTTGATATGTACGTGGTACAGAGAAGGAATCGAATGGACAAGATAACTCAACGTTTGCTGAGAAAACAAAAGATTAGTGATTCGAGTAAAAGCTATATATTTGGATGTGTGACTATTCATTGATAATCGTAACCTGATCTCTTTCTTCTGAGAACACGATTTTTCACTTTTGTTGTAGTCGTACTACTATATATAGTAATTATAATACTCAATGTACAACTAAATGAAAAGAGTTATGAGTATAATATGATCTTCTATTATACATTTTAGCAAACTTCACTACAACAAAAGTTGCTTTTTGTAACCAATTGTGCTTTGACCAAAACAAATTTGGTCACCAACTGTTAGTCATTTTTGCTACCAATCAGGCTGGGAGGCAAATATATCCGCACAACTATAGGTGTCAAAACATGACCCGACCCGAGTAACCCGCCCAACCAACCCGATCCGCGACCCGCCCGCAACCCGATTGGACTAAAAGTCAAAGACCCGCAACCCGCCCGACCCGCAACCCGCTTGACCCGCAACCCGCTTGACCCGCAACCCTCTTGACCCGCAACCCGCTTGGCTCGTAATCCGACGAACTCGAACCCGATTAACCCAACCCGAACCCTCCCGATTGGCACGAATAATACTACATAATATATTTTTGTGCATAAATATTATATGTAAATAATATATATAAAGTTTACTTGACTTGCCCTATTATTTTTTCATCTTTCCCACCAAGAACAAAGGTTTACTTTGTGTTGACAAATGACAACTGTCATTATATTGAATCACATAATAGTCTCACTCTCTCGGTAAATTGAATCACATAATACTTTCTGGTCTCTCTGCCTTTTAGTTGAATCAAATAAACAACAAGTTCAAATTGTAACAAATCAATTACGTGGACTAGCTTGCTTATGTGTTGGTCTTTCCCATCCGAGGGACACGGATCAAAGCCCAGTAGAGACATATTTTTTTAACATGTGTTTTGTATGTCAACTTATACATAAAATTCACTTAATATATAGCATAGTTAGTAAAATATGGTACGAGAAAGCTACGTATAAAATACTTACGGGTATTATACTTCGTCTTTTAGGTAATGCTACGTTTAATAGTACGTTAATAGTAATAAATATATAAAACTAATTAATTTTATAAATAAATCAATATGTAAAAATAGTAAATTTAATAATACATAAAATTCACTTAATATATAGCATAGTTAGTAAAATATGATACGAGAAAGTTATGTATAAAATACTTACGGGTATTATACTTCGTCTCTTAGGTAATGTTACGTTTAATAGTACGTTAATAGTTATAAATATATATAACTAATTACATTTATAAATTAATCAATATGTAAAATTAGTCAATTTAATAATTCATTTCATTAAATACGGATATTAAACGTTTGGAGTCGTAGGACATATGTTCTTCTCAATAACCAACAATTTCATAATACATAACTATAGTTCATGGTTTAAGGTTAGTGCATAGGGTATACGGTAGAGGACTCGTGGTTTAGAGTTTGGAGTCATAGGACATATGTTCTTCTCAATAACCGAATATAAAATTGACTCAACTTACATTCTTCACATAACATACGTTGTAGCTTATTCCAACAATTTTGGTAACATATAACTATATTATAGGGTATAGCTGTATAGGGTCATGGTTTAGAGTTCATTGTTTGCATGTTTGGGTTATGGAATATGGTTAAGGGTTGAGGTTAGTTTTAGGGTTAATTACTTAATGTTGTGATTTTAGATAATGTATGGTTGATGGTTAAGGTTAGTTTTAGATTTAAGATGTAAAATGGTGTTATAGGGTTAGGGTTTAGGGTTTAGGGTTCGGGTTTCTTCATGGTTATGTTTTGTGATAGATATTTTGTTTTTTATAGTTTATTAATTAATTTAATTTTAATAATTAATTTAACTTGTGAATGTACATCTTAAATATATCATATTCAAATGTACATCTTAATTTGATTTTATAAACCACAAATTCCTATGCTATTTATTCTTGCTTTGATTGTTGATCCTAGGTTTAAATTAAGTACCACACTTGATTTACTTGATGCATTTGGTGGACACATAGGATATAGTTTATCTACTTTTAAGGAGAAGATTAGTCCTACTTTGTACGAGCTTTATGATTATTATTATGACAAATTCGGTGCCCCAAGCACTACAGGAAAACTGGTTTCTATTCACGGGATCTTATTCACGGTAAATTTTCCCGTACTAAATAGTATGCTAATAATCACAGTAAAAGGTACCGTATTTGATTATATAGTTCTAATCACGGTAATTAATTTACCTGTTTTTAGTTTTCATTTCCCGTGATTAATTGTTAGTCACGATTAATTCCTGTAAATAATCTGTCAATTTACCTTTTTCAAAATATTCTTCCAAAATTTTAGGAGGGAGAATTTCCTTTCACTCAAAAATTTGATTTGGCTCCAAAAATTGCTTTGCTCCAAAAATTTGCTTTGTCTAAAAAATCCCGCCAACAGCAAAAATAAACCCGCCATTCCCAATTATTTTAAGAAGAACTAACTCTTTTCTGGATCCAAAATTTCCCCCTCTTTTCTTTATGGTTCCATCTTTCCTTCCTAAATTCTAATCCTTATCTCTCCGAGTCTTCATACCACAAGCCGTTCCCACTCTGTTCTTCCCCTCCCTCCCATTTTCCAGAAAACCAACCCTAATCTAAATCCACCACCACAACCATAACTCCCTGAAAACTTCTATATTATCGCTTGATAGAGTACATTGCGCGTTTCTTCATTCCTCCTCCATCCTTTGCTACAACATTTTTCCAAAGTGGTGTTGCCTAGCTCAGATCCCATGTTGTTGGCTCCATAACTCTTGCGTCTTGAGATCGCCGACCCCCACCATCGCTCAAAGTTTGTCCATCAATCGCACATCAATTTGATTGAGTTCCCCTGCCCCTTCTTCGAGTCCACTGTCCTTACCCAGACTACCTTCTTCTCGCATCAATCAACCCTATAAAGTCAAACTAGCCTTTCTTTTCTTTTTTTTTTTTTTTTGATAACGAGGAACACCCTCCACGGTCACCACATTTGGGCCTTCGTATTTTAGATAGGGAATTACCTTTGGGTAATGGTGCTTGCAGATTCTTTGTAGTTTGTGTTCGATTCTAAGTATTAGCTATTTCACATACCCTTTAGTCCATGTAATACTAAGAGCTTAAGATTATTTGTACCTCAATGCATTTGCTTAACCAAAGCATTTATTTTGACTGGCAGATGCAAGCAATAGCTACCACCCACTGAATTCAAGGTAACATTTGATTGCTCATGTCCTTGTACGATACTCTTTATAAGCCTCTGTGATTTCTTCATACCTCAATTATTGTTGGTAGACAATGGTGACCTTATGGGTCTCGTATTTATTTTCTACTCATGGATATCAGGTAGTTCATTCTATTCTACATCAATTAGTGGGAGCTCTTCTTGTAATGGCTTCGTTTGGAAATATTTTCTTCATTAGTACAACTGAAATGCAGGGTATGATGTTAGTACTTGAACCCAACTGATGTGGTATGATGTTAATTGTTTATAGTGTGGTGTACTCATGTAGAGGAAATGGCAAGCATCAACTGCAGCACAAGAACAACCAGCATCAGAAGCAGTAGGTTAATGTGTGTTCTAATTGAACTTTGAGTGTCCAGTATATGTCATAACTTAACCTTGCTGTGATCCAGGTTCAGCTTGGAGACTGCTGCTGGAAATTTTAGTCTTTTCTGAAATTCCTCATATGGCAGTAGAGGCAAGTCTCTGTCCTGTCCTGTACTACTAAGTTTTTGCAATTGATTAATTATATAAGGTAGGTAGGTGGTTGTACAAGAAATTGCAGGAATCACTGACGCCATACATTTATTGCTTGGTTTGGATAGTTGTAACTGGTGAGGATGAAGTTTTAGGGCTGTGAGCTTCTATGAAGTTGTTTTTAGTTGAGCTATTATGATGTGCTTCTACTCTGTTTTGTCATGACTTCTTGGGACTGGACAAGTGTTCGTAGTGCTTTGTATATGGTTTATTTATTTCTGATTGCTTCAGCAGTTGAGTTTGCTAGAGAGAGTACTAACTTTGAACTCCTTTGAATTATGTTTCTAGGGTGGGAAAGGCTTGAAGGTCTTAAACGCTTTGAGCAGACAATTGGAAGCAAAATTATGGAATCCATGAAGAAAAGGCAGACCTGGAAACTATAGTTACAGAGCAAGAAAATGTTATCTCATAGATCTGTAATTGGTTCTCATTAGGTTGAGTTTCATCATACAACAATGAGTTTTTTTAAAATTGTATGTTATTTACCACTGATCCAGACATGATATTTGTATCGGTTGTATTCATATTAATGTTAGAATCTCATGTTACAAAGAGTTCGTGTTTTCAATTTGCATGTTAATATATTTATAGTGGATATATGACTAGCGGTTTATAATAGCTACGCGAAAATGCAGTGCTAGATATTAGTATGGAAGTTAATAATTTGTAGATGAAGTTGAGTAAGGAATATTAAAAGCGTGTGTTATCATATAAAATAAGAATGAAAGTTAAATTATACTAGAAAGCACGAATAAGCATGAATGTGAACAAAATAAAAGAACGACATAGACATTATCAGGCACGGCACGGCTTGACTCGTGCTTGGGCCCGAGTCGGGCCTAATAAAACTGTTAAATGGGCTTGTATGGCACGACACGAAAAATATGGGCACGAGATGGGCTCGTGCCGGGCCGGCCCAAGCACGGCCCAACGCCCATGTACAGTCTCAACTCTCAACTATCAAGATTCAAGAGAGGTTTCATAGGTTTATGATTAAACAAGTTGTCAGCTTTTTAATTTCTTGTTGTTCAACTATTTATTTATGTTGGTTCTGTAACCTTAATGAATCCTCTAAAAGGTTCTAACAACTAGCAACATCAAACTTGTTTATGATATATTCAAGCAAAATCTAGTCATTCATTTGTTTAATAATGTACATTCATGTTTTATTCATTGCAATATGGTGATCGGTGAGTTTGTTTTAGTGCAATAACTCCCTAAAAAAAATAGTGTCATAACTAATTATAAAAAAACTCGATGTTGTGGACCGAACAACCCGCAACCCGACCTGTTGTAATCCGCAACCCGATCAACCCGAACCCGATTGATCCGCAACCCGATCAACCCGCAACCCGTTTGACCCGCAACCTGATTAACCCGCGACCCGACTGAACCCGACCCGAATCCGCCCGAACCTGCCCGATTGACACCTATACGCACAACTAGAGCTCCAAATGAGCCGAGTCGAGTCGAGTTTTATTCCAGTTTGACTCGGCTCGTTTATTAACTACTACAAATCATGTTATTTCATAGTATCGAAGCAATCTATGATACATAATTTCTTTTTAAAATAGAAAATAAGATAAATTTGCACACATACTCTACTTGTTAATCATTATATATGGTGAGATATATAATTTAACAACCATATAAATTAAAATTATAAGATATAGATTGATTCATCCATAAGTCTGTAATCGAGTTGGCTCTCTAACCACATATTGAGACATATCATGAGCTCTAAACGAGGCAGCTCACGAGTTTAGCTCAACAAGCCACCGAGTCGAACTAGCTCGCGAGTTTCACGAGCTGAACAAAGTTTTAGTACAAGGACTTGGGCATGTAAGTGGTTTCTTTTTAGATTTATATATATAGTTCAGTATATTTTTTTCTTATACATATATTGAATTTGATTTGTCTGTGTTACAATGATGGAATCTAACGGGCAAGACAACTCTACATATGCTGAAATAACAAAAGGCTAGATCAAGAAAAGTAAAAATCGTATGTATGACGAATGGAATACTGAGGGTATCAACCTTGAATCTTTCTTTAGGAAGGTAATAAAAAAAGAAAGAATATGAGATCGAGCAATTGTATATGCGGAGAAATAGGAATTTCCTAAATTCGTAAGGCTAGTTTCCACCTTTGTTATAGTTGTACCAGTACTATACTCATTACAGTATACAATATACCATTAAAATCCTAGTTTTGTTGCTCTGTTCATCTTCTTTATCCAAAAATAAAATATACTTGATCTTGAGAATGAACCATCTTCACTTTTATGTGCATAAATAGTGAAAATTGTAGGGGTTATGTATGTGTGCCTATAAGTAAAGCACCTCAAGGATTGGATAAATAAGAAAAACATTTATCCCCTCTCATGCTGTGTATTTCCCTCTCCATTCTCTATTATTATTGTTCTTTTCTTTTAGTTCATAACATATTATTAGCACGAAACTCAATTGAAAATTCTATCATATGCTCCATCCAAAGTATGATTGTGCAATGCTCATGGGACATCCTCTCTCTTTGTTACTAGCACTCTCCATATATGGTGTCAGATCCCTCCACAAAGTAAACACTTTCGAGTTGAACACGAGGGGCAGAGTTGGTTGATTGTTTAATATATAATACAAGTATACAAGCAGTGATTGGTTATCATTGGAACTAATTAAGTGGTGCTTAGAATGGTAAGCGATTCGTTCAAGTCAGTCGGCTTGAATACTAAGGTGTTTGTTTATGTGGACTAGTGAGTATTTCATTCTGAACTATTTGTTACGTTGTTTAATGATACAGACTACTTGAGTTAAATGATTTGTATTTAGATGTTATTGATGTTTGACTTATGCCTTTATTATACTCACAAAAAAAAAAACCAGTTGTAGTGATATTTTTTAAGTCAATTTCAAAAAAAGTAAGCAAAACCATTCACTTTGAAGGTTTTTGTGACATTTTTGGTAAGTGACAATATAATATATTATTGTAACATTTAATGTCGACATCTTCGATTGCACAATAATAAACACTTTTTTTTTTGTCATCTAGAGAGGTGTCACTAAAAAAGTGTCAGAATAGAGAAGTATTTGTGTCATAAGTTGGTAACATAACTAAATGTCACCATAGCTTAGTTGCTTGCATGAAATTTCTTTCGATATAACATATATATTGTGACATTTAATGTTGAAATCTTCAATTATCACAATAATGAACAGGTTTTTCTGTCATTTAAAGAAGTGTCACTAAAAAGTGTCAAAATAAAGAACAATTTGTGACATAAGTTGTTAACATAACTGAATGTCACAATAGCTTAGTAGCTTGTCTGAAATGTCACAAGAAATCTCACTAATGAAATGTCATAAGAAATTTAATTAAATAATGTCTCGAGAAAGTGGTCACTAAGACAATTAGGAATGTCTTAAGAATCGCACTATTTCTATCAATAGTGACATGTTAACATGTCCTTATAAATGTCATTATTGAGATGGACTATGACATATTGAAATGTCAGAAGTAATGTCACTATTGGTATTAACTATAACAGTTTGATATGTCTCTTGATTTGTCACTATTGCATCACCTACGACGCTTTAGAATGTCGCAAAAAATGTCATTATGCTACGATTGTAAATGTCCTAATATATAAAATAAATGTCACACAAAAGTGGTACTGATAATTGTAACAAATGTCACAAAAGAAGTTAGTAACACTGGATTATGTGACATTTACGCGTCATTTGCTTAAAACGTCAATACAACTCTATTGTGACATTTTCTATCTTTTAATGACAATTTGGATGAATTTAAAATTGTCACTTTACCTATTTTTTGTAGTGCATTCACGTTCAAGTAAGTTAAGTAAATCTCGTTATAAGAAAGTAAACATAAGATACTACCCATAGATCTCCCCATTGTGTGAGAGATGATCTTATACAAGTTCAAGTAAGTTAAGTAAGAAAGTAATTACCTAATTATATCTCTCCATGGTGTGAGAAATTAATTAAGGCAAGCATATATATAAGCCATCAAATTAAGCAAGCAATTAATTAAGAACAAGTTAATAAGTAAGAAAAAGATCAAACCTCGGTAATTAGCTAGCTACTCACGGTCACCTCACTCCCAACGACGAGGGAGTTTTTTTTTTATGTATGTAGGAATACCACTCCTGTGTAAAAAAACAAATAATTTAAGGGGTATGCGCTGACTTAGCAGTGACGTGGTACGTTGACCGTTAGTCAGAGCATTTGACCGTCCAAGATAACAGTCAAATTTTAGGTTTGGATAATTTCGTAACTTTGATGCATAATTGACCAACTTGTTTAATATGGGAAAAGTTCTCGTATATGATTATTTTACTGAAGTTAATAACATTTGAACTTTTCTTCTTTTGGATCAAATTGCATGAATATCCAAGCGCCTACCCTTCATACAACGTAACAGAAGTTTCTCTTCAGCATGTAAAGCTAATCTTCAGAAGATTCACTAATTCACTTAGCATACGATATACACCAGCTTCACTAAATGTATACAAGTCCAAACATCTATGCCCGTATTTATCATGAATACGATAGCACTCTCTATATATGGCGTCAGATCTCTTGTTCAGTTATAGTGTGTATATATATGGCATGTTAATTTAGAAGAATCATTCCATTTGGATGTAGTTTCTCATGAGAAGAATCAACGGATGAGCGCTATGACCACCGCGAGAAGGCCACTTAAATTTGGCGATTGGGGCAAGTTTTCCTCTCTCACCCTCTCTTCTCTTTCTGCCGATTTTTTTTCTTTCTTCTTCTAGGCTAACAAATTAGAAGAGGCACTAAAAGTAATGCAACCATGACAAATAAGTTTTTTTTATGAATACAAATAAGATTTTACCATTTTTTGTTGTTTTTTATTCCATATTTATGGGAATGGATCAGGTTAGTAACCTTATGGTGAATAACCATGAGTAACCCGTCCACTTCAGCATCCTCTCTCTCTTGGAAAGCCTTTAATTTTCCCCTCTTTAATCTTTGACGGACGATTTCTCACTCATTTTAAGTCGAAATCTAATTTTTTTTGCACAGTTAGATCAGAGTAATTGTGCTCTTCAAAATGATATCCACTTTAATATATTTTTCGAACAAAAAAAATTGAGCCATTTTTACCAGTCTATACCATATGTTATTGACTGGTATTGAAATAAAAGCATACGTATGGTTTGAAAAACGTACCATGGTGGTATGAACAAACCAAGACTGTAGGATGGTTGAATACATGATAGTAGAAGTATATTAATTGTCATTTACGACTTTTAACATTGTATATCACACAATACCACCCCGTACCAGGGTGGTATTGTATGGTATTGTGTGGTATTTTTTGGTCCTGTAATTTGTTCACCCAGAAATTTGTAGATCAAATAGATCATGATGAACTCGTCCCTTCTATGCAAACTTTTTTCAAAAACGAATTAAAAACGAAGAAGATACCATATGGTATGCAGTTGGTACCGAGAGGCCAGAACTCGTTCCATATGTGCAAAAAAAATTAAAATCCGAGTTAAAACGAAAAAGATATGAGTCAATTAAGAAATTTAGAAAAAATAAAAATGATCTTTAATTCTTCTTCCTTAATTCTGAATTTTCTAAATAAAGGGTTCAGATTTGGTTATTGATGGGTGCATAACCCATAGTTATGCACCCTATCTTGAGCCCATATTTATGTTGTTTTTGGCAATGCTTCTTTTAGCCCCAACTTGCACTTTTTATGGTCGGCATCAAAGCTTTAAGTTCCTTTTTTAGTTTGAATGTGATATTAATTTTTTTTATATATATCAAGTGATATAATTTATTTTTTAACCAAAAAAAAAGTGATATAATTTATTTTTAATATACCCGAAAAACAATTTTACCTAAATTAGAGGTTTATATTAACTAGGGCTTACCAGGATTCGAATACTAATCTTTTTGTTTTTGTTTTTTTTTTGGTGCAATATTGGAATACTTATCTATATGGTACATCATTGCTTTACTGTAATGGACAATATTTTATATATTTCTCTTAAATTTTGGGTCTAATTCTATTACCAAACTGCACTGGAATAACCAACAGGGAAGAGCTGCGGGGAAGGCAATTGTTGTCGTCGTTGTTGGTTGGCGTTCTGTGTCTGTTGTTGCAACGAGGTTTGTCCGGATCCATGGAATCAGTGTTGTCCGTACTCTAATAATGGAACCACCGGCAGTTCACTACATGGTTGAGGAGATTCAAACTTGGATCATCTATGTCTTTTCGTACCTATAATCTTATCGCACTAGCTACAAACATTTTTCATCAATAACCTTTTATTTGTCACGTTTATGAGCTCGTCAATACAAAGCTGGAAGTAAAATAAGAGGAGCACTTCTACTATGCTATATAGTATTGGTGCTTTAATGTACAACTCAAAGTTGTACCATAACATTAAATGTATAAGTTTAGGTTGTACCATAAAGCAATTTGTACCATTATGTTATGGTACAACTTTACAACTTGAAGTTGTACCATCACATAAATGTACAAGTTCAAGTTGTACCATAAAAGAATTTGTACAAAAAGTATAGGTACAATCTGAAGTTGTACCATAACATAAATGTACAATTTTAAGTTGTACCATCAAGGCAAAAACCTATAGCACCAATACTATATAGCATTGTAAAATTTCTCAAATAAGAGTAATTCTTAGCTCCAACCTTGGTTGGACGCAGAAGCTCCAACTATCCACATGTCAAATTGTTATTGGTGGACTTACTTTTTTTTTCTTAATATTTAATATTCTTAATTATACTAAATAAATTAATAATTAAAATATAAAAAAAGGAAAAACTCACTAATAGGAAACTGACATGTGGCAATTTGGACCTTCAGCGTACAATCAAGTTTAAAGCTGAGAATTTTCCGTAAAATAATAGCATGTGGCGCCCATCACAACCATTCCCATTTCCCACCAAGCTTTACTTTCTGCCTAAGCTATCAAATTGCATTCTCGAGCAATCAAAACTTATTTTTTGATAAGGGTGAATAATGCATTAAAAAAAGAAAGCAAGTCATAGGTACAAGAGTAAAGGAGCGGCACCAGGGGTGCAACTGCCAAATCGAAACAGAAAGCAAGCTAGCGAAAAACAAAAGGAAGAAGAAAAAAGAAAAAAGGAAAAGGAAAGCGATGGAGGCACCTTGAGGAACTAGGCCGACCGAACCGTTCCTGTCCGGAACCGAAAACCAGCAACCAGCAACAAGCTAACAATAAAAATAAGTTGAGACACAACCGAGAACCAGGCCGCACCAAAAGCCCCTGCCCAGCACTCGAACACCCGAAACCATCGCCAACAACCAGCACCTGAAACGCAACGACCGGACAGACGAAAAGTAGGTCACCAACAAGAGCTCAGCGAATACCCCGGGACCCACTGGAACAGATCAGGTCTGGCTTGATGGGCGAAACCACTCCACACCCTGTTCCCTACCGATCTTTCCTTTTGCAACCAGCACCTCCACCGTAGATCTTATCGCCTTCCAAAAAAACCTCTTTGGCGCTTTTGCTTATGTCCTGGAATAACCGCTGGTTTCTCTCGAGCCAAATTTGCCAGCAAACAGCGTGAAGGATGCAGAACCCGATCCAATCAGTCAAATTATCCGGAATATCAGTCTTCGAGCTTTGAATAGTGTCGAAGATGTGCTCTTGGGGAGCAAAAGAACCACCACACTCTCTCCTAACTTCAGTCCAGACTTTTTTCCCGAACTCACAGCATGCGAACAAGTGATCAACCGACTCTTCTTCCCTACAACACAGGCAGCATCTATTAGCAATTGAACAGCCCCGCTTCTGAATATTGTCAAGCGTCAAGATCCGTGATGACTCGGTATTTGCACATGTTTTCCCCTTTGTTTCTTGATTGTTTGAGCTTGAATTATTGTGTCTTTGTCCTATTTTATGCTAGGTTGTGTTCCTTTGTCACATTTCAGGTCCTAGCACATAAAGTGAAGCATAGGCACAAGTTTCAAATCAATCAGAGATCAATTGACGATTCGGAAGAAGAAACTCGGGCATGACCTGAAGAAGAATGGATTTCTACCTCACTTTACAGACAAAGAATCATGCAAGCTTGTCATGAAAAGAAAGAGGACGAGACTACGAGCATCTGGGATCAAACAGGGACTGATTCTGAGTCCGGACGAGGGAGAAACGAAGCATTAAACAGAGGCTGAGCAAGCCACACGGGCATCCTGGAATTCCACACGGCCGTGTGGGTCGTGGCCGTGTGGAAATCACCGAGCCTTCACACGGGCAGCTGGGAAAGCCACACGGCCGTGTGGCCTGGCCGCGTGATCGGGAATTTCTGTTTAAAACTCGATTTTCAGCCAAAGGAAAGGGGAGAGCTGGGTTTTTGGTTCCCAAACACCCAAGGGACGAACCCTAGAGAGAGAGAGCGACTTGGGAACATTCTTGGAGCTATTTTGGAGGATTTCTTGGCCATTGGAGCTCGGGAATCAAGCTTGGAGATGGAGATTGAAGATCTAGATCAGATTTCTGCAGTCTCTCTCTTCTCTATGGAGTAACTTCCCTTCACTTAGGCTTTGAGGAACCCTAGTTCCATGTGTTAGGATCTTTCTTGTATGAAGTTTTGGATGCTATATTGTTTGATTATAATAGATTGAGGCATGATTTATTGAGTCAATTGAATCTTGATCAAATTCTCTTGATTTCTGCTTTAACCTATGATAGATAGAATCTGATTAGGTTAAGAGAGCTTCCTTGATTGATAGTGGTGAATTGGTTGTGCGAGAGTCAATCAATTCACTGCTTTGTACTGGAATCCATTCCAATAGTGGAGATCTGTGTGAATCGCCTTAGCAGTCTATCCCGGTGAAGGCTAGTCACCTGCCGGGTATTCTGTCTAAGAGGGCTTGGTCAGCTTAAGAGATTCCAAGCTAATTTAGGATCTTCCGCAGTTTAATCAACAGTAGATCAACCAAAGGTAATTGCAACTTGGACCTAATTGAGGAGCTAGGGGGAATCATACCTAAGTGAGTTCCCAACTTGTAATTGGTAGAGTAGTTAGTAGAGTAGTTGATAAATCAATCCTTAATCTAGTTTGCTAGATAATGAACTGAAGCTGAGTAATAGTAACTCTAGAGACCCGTGGATTCGATATTTATTACTGGTGCCACTATAATGCAGTCCCTTTAATTGGTTACACTTGGCCATTGTTAGGTGTTGTGTTTTAGCTTGTCAATCCGCTTGTGAGCTACCATCCACATGAAAGCATTAATCTTCGAAGGGATGCAATTCCTCCAAAGAGAATCACTAGGAAAGCTGAACACCCCTGAGAATCGCCCATCCGTCAAGAACCTGTACATGGCACGAACTGAAAAACTCGAATCGGGGTCAGGGGACCAAACCAATCTGCTTGGTCCACACACGACCCTAAAATTATCAATAGAATTCAAGAAACTGAAAAATCTCTATTTTTCCCTCTCAGCCCCTCCCCTCAAATTTAAAGAAAAATCAATTTTCCAATCTAAACACTCACCTGATCGGTTTATGACTTCAGATATCCAAGCCTCGGGCCTAGCTGCGGCAGCGGCGACTCTTGGAAAGGATTGCGCAAGAATCGTCTGTGGAACCCAACAGTCATTCCAAAAGGATACACTAGCTCCTCCACCCGGATCTCACTGCCACTTTCCAAAACTCACCATACTCTCTGGAGATGTTAGCCCATAGAGAGCTTCTGAACCCCTTCCTGTATTGCTTGCTCTGCCACTGCGAATTACTTGCCTTATATTTGATCTCGATGAGCAGTCTCCACCAGCTCCCTCTCTCCGTAGCATATTTCCAAAGCCATTTGGACAGCAAGGCTTTGTTAAAGCAATCCATATCCCCAACGCCCAAGCCCCCGTTCTCTTTTTTTGCTTTGCATAACTCCCACTTAACGAGCGGGGACTTGTACGCGTCCCCGACACCGCTCCATAAAAATCTTCTTTGGATTGCCTCGATCCTGTTTAGTACACCAATGGGGGCTCGCAGAAGGGAGAAGAAATAAACTGGCTGACCAAATAGAGTACTGTGATTAAGCACCAAACGGCCTCCGAAAGACAGATATATACTCTTCCATCCATCTAGCCACTGTTCAAACTTTCTGATAATAGGATCCCACGTGGAGGTGGCATTAACTGTTGCTCCAAGAGGGAAGCCAAGATACTTTGATGGCTCGCTGCTCCAATTGCATCCAAAAATGGATGCAAAATATTCCGGAATCGCTACATCTCGGACTGTAATCATAACTGATTTCTCAAGGTTTATTCTCAAACCAGTAACACTTTGAAAACACACCAAAGTTGCGAGGATATTCAGCACTTGATCATAAGCAGCGTCACAGAAGATCAATGTGTCGTCGGCAAACAATAAATGTGTGACTTCGCCATTGCCATTCGCTTCGTCCATACAAAAACCTTTAATCTTCCCATCAACCTGCAATTTGTTCAGCATATAGGAGAGGAGATCCATAATAAGTGTGAATAGACCGAGCGAAAGCGAGTCACCCTGACGCAACCCCTCAGCCGCAATTCTTTAGACATTTGTCTCTAGTGGATCTCTTGGAGGAAAAACAATCTACTTAACTCCACTCTCAGAGCCTGCGTTCCTCCTTGTTCCGCGTCTCTTAAGATACGAGTTTCTTCTAAAAGATCCAGCCCTTTGATTTGACCCAAAGCCTCCTCAACCTTCGAGTTGATGTTGCCAAAAACCTCTTTATTCCAAACTTTGATTTTCTGTTTCACATTTTGAAGCCTCTTAACCCACAGGAAAGCCTTACCCTGACCACTCAAAGGGTTCCGCATCCACTCTTCAAGACCCCCGTAGAATCTCGAGTCCTCCACTCACATGTTATGGAACCTCCATGGCCTACGAACCCTCAGAGTAGCGCCCCATTTGATTAACAAAGGGTTATGATCCGACTCAACCCTCTCCAAAGCAGTTAGCGTGCAGTCGGGGTACGAGATATCAAAGGCCGCATTAATGAAAACCCTATCGATACACGAAAGAGACCCTGAACCATCCCCTCTACTCCACGTGAAGCTACACCCGCCAAGAGGGAGATCCAACAACTGATTAATGTCGATGGCTTCGTTGAATCTTTCCATAAGCGTCGTGCAACGTCTTCCACCCCTTGTAATCCTCATGGCATCTGACCAGATTAAAGTCTCCGGCAATACAAAGGGGATTGGCAGAATCCTGGCACAAGTAGTGGAGTTTGTTGATAAATTCGAATTTGGCTTCCCTTTCCTGCGGTCCATACACAACCGTTAGCGACCAAACTTGTAAGGAATTCACCTCCTGAAAATCGATAGACAGGTAATACCGCCCCTCTCTGCTAGATAGAGCTCTCACAACACCCTTGTCCCAATATACTGCTATCCCACCAGCGCTATTCTCCGCATTTTTGCTACCCAACCACTGTCCCTGCACCCGCTGATACTCGTGATTAGCTCTCCTGTGCACACATCCCATTTAGTCTCAACTAGACCTACTATCTTCGGCTTCTTCAAATCCAAATAGCGCTTAATCCTAGCTCTCTTCGCATAATCACACAAACCCCTTACATTCCACACAATAAGAGAGCTCTCCATTAGACTAATTCGGCAGAACCATCCCCATCTCTTCTTCGGCTCCTACGAGCACCTGAAACCGATAAATCAATCGGGCCTAATCTGTGCCTTTCCATCTCAAGTTTGAACCTTGGTTGACGGACTTTCCTCTGATGCATCTCCGTCGCATTTCTTACAATAAACTTCTCCACTTCTTCCAACCCTTCATCCAATTCGATCCTGAATAATCTGCTCAAATCAATGCTGGTGGCAACGAGAGTTGGAGCGTCGAATGGGAATTCTTCTTGGCCTCTCACCCCAACCTGGTTGTCTGGCACGCATGAAGGGGAGGGGAGGTCAAGATCATCAATATTGGAACTACCCATGAACTGCGATACAGGGGATGAAGGCGGGCTAGGGATCAGTGAAGACTGGATGGAGAACCGGCTGGGTGGGGAAAAAGAGGGAGGGATGAGGCCAAGAGGAATAAGATCGGAGGATGCATCGGGAAGGGTATTGGGGGGCAGAGTGTTCCGGAGGGCAAAGGAGATAACACAGAACGGTGGGGCTTGGTTGAAAATGGAGGCTATTGGGGGAACAAGATTACCCCCTGGAATGTGAACAGAACAAACCCAACCCAACACGTTCAGAGGAGGATTTGGCTTGAGCTCTGGGCCGGATTGCAAGAAGTAAGAGATCCAAGACATATCAACTCTCACCACTGTTGCTTGGGACATGGGCCTAGGCTTGGACAAAGCCCAATCTTTCTCCGTGCACGCTAAAGACTTCGAGGGGCCAGAGGTAGGGCGATTAATTGGGCCGAATTTCCTTACCCATATCTTCCTCATGGGCTTCCCTAAACCTGCTTGTCTAATGCTAGTCGCGGCTAGCTGATGGCAACTTGACCCCACCGCAGAGAGCGAATCGGCACGCCTCGGGGGCTCCGACAATTGATTAGACGTCGTGCATTCCAAAAGATGACGATGCATTGGTTGCATGGAAACAGGGCACGAGGCAAGGCGGTTCAGCTCCCTGACTGAATAGTCTTCCGAGGCGTACCTCCCAGACTGGACTAGAGTCGGCGCCGGAAGGATCCGTATCGAAAACCGCTCGCCACCGAACTGCACCCGTATGGCCGATGGCGGCTCACCGGTCATCCTCACCCTTATTCTAATGAAATAAGAGAACCAGTGATTCCAGTCTACCTCCAAAAATGAACCGCAAAACCTCCCAATCACCTGATAAGATCAATGCTCTTCAAGTGCAATGGAATTCCGACTACCATTACCCACTGAGAATCATCCTTCCATACTTCCTGTCCCTGTTCAGGCCAAAGCAAGATATTAATGATGAATTTTTTATATGTGCAGTGGTCGAAACTTCTGATGCGTAAAGCATGCTGGACGCTAGGACACGAAAGCAGCCACTTCCCGTTTTCAAGGTAATGGAAGTTGAAGTTATCGTCTGTGGCCCAATGACTGTTCGCCCATCGCTTAAAATCTTGAGCATCTTCACGAACGAAACAATCTTCCGCCATCGGTTTGAAAGAGATGATCAGGCTTCTACCTAGCAGCTCGCGTCTCTCAGACACACCGTCTTCTTTGATCTCAATGTAACGTTATGCGCCACTTCCTTTGATATTGCATCTTCCCGCTCCATAAAAACCCCCGCTTCTAACGGCCTTAGCATAAGATTTCCTCGTCGTGTCTGGGAGAACCGGGCTACGCTGAGGGCTTCTGGCGAGTCCCTCGGACTGGCCGAAAGATCGTCTCTCAAAGTGGTAGAAATCCTGCAATAATGAGTTGAGCCCAACCACTTCCTTCTCCGACTGAGGGATGAGGATCTTGAAGGTACGGCCGCCTTCACCAACTCCGAATCCGAAGATATTTCCTGGAACCCACGTATTGCTTTCCTACATGAATCATCCTATCTCCGTATATAAGAGGTTAAAAGGCTTAACTATCCCTTTCCCAACAACTCGAGTTATTGGGACCAAGTGGTTAGTTCGTTAACATGGTATCAGAGCCTAGAACCGAAACGTCATGGTTTCGAATCCTCATGATGACCCCCAATTTAAGCAAACAATGGTTTAGTACAAGGAATGGTATGTCCAACCTGTACAAACTGAAAGCCTAATGGGTTTGGCAGCACAAGGAATGATGCGTTCAACCTGTGCAAACCGTATAAAAAACCCCGACAAAGGTAGGCTTTTGTTTGAGGGGGCGTATAAGAGGTTAAAAGGCTTAACTATCCCTTTCCCAACAACTTGAATTATTGGGGCCAAGTGGTTTGTTCGCTAACACCGCACTTCTTTACGCATCTTCTTGCGATCTGCCTCCCCTTCATTACCGCCGTTTGAAGGACTCCTTGAAGCGAGGACAGATGCCCCTCGTTGAGAAAAATGAACCATCCCTTAGAGCCTTCTTCAACCTGAAGTCTATACCACACTGACTTTCTCGCTTCTTCCCTTTTTATTGTCACCCTCCTGCACCCAACCCACGATTCTCGCGAGCATCCTTCCTTTTTGTCGCCGCAGCCGCCTCCAGACCCGAGTACCTGTAGCCTGCGATCACAACCAATCGAAAAAGGTGAAAACATGACCCCGCCCCTAGCGCTCACCCCCTCGACAACTCTAGCTCTCGCTTCTCCGACGATCCCTCTGATTCTCTCGCCTTCAAACTCGCGCCTCTCTCTCTCTCTTGCTTTCTCTCTCATTGTTTCATTCTCAAATCCTAATCTTTGTTTCTTCACATTGGCTTTCTTACCTCATCAATTAATAATTGATTATATGAGTTTAATTATCTAATATTCATAATAAATTAGTCATATAATCCCGTCATCAAAAAACTGTCGATAATAAATTAGTCATATAATCCCGTCATCAAAAAACTGTCGAAATTCCAGTAACAAAGCAAAATCGGCAGAGGAAGAGAAGGAATAATAAAAGAGTAAAGTAATAACCTGCCACTCTTTGACGCCCTGCATACTTTTGTTGTTGATCAATTTCTTGATCGCGAAGGTGTTTACACCGGCTCAAGATATGGTGCATAACCATTAGGGATGGCAATGCGTCGGGTTGGGGCGGGTTTTGTCAAACCCAAACCCATGTGTTTATCCGCCAAAAAAACCCGGGGTAAAACCCGTTGGGTTTGAAAAACTCAAACCCAATCCAACCCGCTGGGTTTTTCTAGTAAAAAATTTACAATAACATGTTTCTTTCAAAATAAAAGTTTAACATCAATTTTCTCATACAAATTAATCATACAAAAAAACACCAATCTAGAGCATACAAGCAAACCGTAAATGATCAATACAAATTGTTCAAATTAAAGATAAACATCTATAAACAATAAGATTAATTGAAAGCTTCTTTCTCGTCAACTAAGTTTCTTCATTCTTCACTTCATAATATCAACTTCATTTTAAACAATTAGAAAGAACAAATTATACATGTCTCCACAAACATAAAGAATATTAGTTGTTTAAGGAAGATATATTATTTAGAATATTAAATATACCGGGAAAGTAATTATATGTGTGGGCGGGTACCCATGGGGCGGGTTTACCTAAACCCAAACCCAATCCGACCCGGTGAATAGTGTAGCGGGTTTAAACCCGAACCCGGCCCAAAACCCGTCAACATGGGTTTTACCCGCGTTGACCGGGTTGGGTCGGGTAGGTACCCGTGGGTTCGGGTTTTGTTGCCATCCCTAATAACCATGGGTTATGCATCCATCAATAACCAAATCTGGACCCTTCATTTAGAAAATCCAGATCCAAGGATGGAGAATTAAAGATCATTTTTATTTTCTCTAGCTTTCTTAATCGGCTCATATCTTTTTCGTTTTAACTCAGATTTTAATTTTTTTTGCACAGGTGGAACGAGTTCATCGTTCTCTACAAAATGAGATCAATTTTCAATATTTTTTTAGAACAAAAAATTCTGGCCTCTCGGTACCAACTGCATACCATATGATATTTTCTTCATTTTTAATTCGTTTTTGAAAACTTTTGCACAGAAGGGACGAGTTCATCATAATATATTGGATCTACAAATTTCTGGGTGAACAAATTATAGGACCAATGGTACGGGGTGGTATTGTATGGTATCTTCTTCGTTTTTAATTCGTTTTTGAAAACGTTTGCACATAAGGGACGAGTTCATCATGATCTATTGGATCTACAAATTTATGGGTGAACAAATTACAGGACAAAAAAATACCATACAATACCACCCTGGTACGGGGTGGTATCTTGTGGTATACGATGTTAAAAGGCGTAAATGACAATTAATATATTTCTACTATCATTTATTCAACCATCCTACAGTCTTGGTTTGTTCATACCATCATGGTACTTTTTTCAAACCATACTTTTTTCAAACCATAGGTATGCTTTTATTTCAATACTAGTCAATACCATATGGTATAGACTGGTTAAAAATGGCTCAATTTTTTTTTGTTCGAAAAATATATTAAAGTTGATATCATTTTGATGAGCACAATTAATCTGATCTAACTTTACAAAAAAAATTAAATTTCGGCTTAAAATGAGTGAGAAATTGTCCGTCAAAAATTAAAGAGGGGGAAATTAATGGCTTTCCAGGACAGAGAGGATGCTGATGTCATGCTGATGTGGACGGGTTACTCATGGTTACTCACCACAAGGTTACTCACCGGATCTGCTCCCGTTTACACCTAAAATATTTTTGGCCTAAATTCAATGTTGTAATAATGAGTCTCGACATTTAAAGCGGCATCGCAAAACAAATAATGGTACCGCAAGGAAGCTTAGCGGTACCGCGACACTGGAAACGACACTGTTTACCGAAAAACAATATGTGGGTTGCTTGTTTAGTAGTGGTGTTGGAAAAGGAGTTTTTTAATTAATTATTATTTGTATTCCTTGTCGGAAGGGGAGAAGCGATACCGTATGGAGACAAGCGGCATCGCGGAGAATTAAAACGGTACCGCGGATCTAAAAACGGTACCGCGAGTAGGCTCAACGATGCCGCTGTACTTGAAACGACATTATTTTAGTAGAAATCAATGTCGATAGCGGCTTTGATTGTTGGTGTTGGGGTTGGAAAAGGAGTGCTTTTTATTCCTTGTCGGAGAAGGATAAAAAACAACACCGTTTAGTGACAAGCAATGTCGCGGGTAGAACCAAGCGGTGTTGTTTAGTTTAAAACGATACCGCGAGTAAACCCAATGACACCTCGGATTAGAAAACGATATCGCGAGAGGTCTTGGTAAGCGATGTCGTTTAGTTAAAATCTATACCACAGCGGGTTGGATTTTGGCGACGGTGGCTCAGCAAGCCCAACGGCACCGCAAGACGAGAAAAACAGTACCGCTTGGTAGAGAACAATGTCGCGGAATGAAAAACGACATTGTTTGATGGGACCAGCACGGAGCAGTTCAAGATCGGCATCAATCAGCGAAAAGCGATGCCGCGGAAATACCACAGCGCCAAGGGATGATAATTTGACCGTGTGGCAATAATGAGCCGGTGTCATTAATTAATCTGTTTAATGATTATTTAGACGGTGTTGTTTGACTAAAAACGCCGCCGCGAGAGAAAACAACACTGCGGAGTATAAAACGACAGTGTTTAATATAAAACAATGTGGCAGAGAAAAAAAAGTAGACAGAGCTGTTTGGGGAATAAAACGACATCGCGTGAGATTCACGCCAACCAGAGCGAGGAGGAGATCAAGATGGTTGAGACACGTGGGAGTTCACAACGGAGCAGTTGAGGAAGCGGTTTCACCAAGCGTGAAGACTACGAAGATGTTTTTCGAATAAAAGCAGTGGAGCAAGGAGAGAGAAAGTGACAACAAAATCAACACAGAACAACTCTGTCAAACTTAACTTTTTCAGTGTAACTCCCTTGCGGAGCTCTCCTTCCAGGAAGGATCTCCATAGTTGTAGTCTTAGTCATAGTCACAGAGCTCTCCACAGGAATCTCAATAGGAGTAGCCGTAGCGTAGATTCCTCAAAACTCAAACACCCTCGTTCGAACGTAGTTTGGAGAGGTGCGAACCGTAGTAACGGTCGCGTTGGTTAGAAGTCAGAGGTGCATCGATCAGATCAACATCGCTCGGCGGTGGATATTTGACGGTCACGTTGACTTCACCATTCAGAGGTGCATCGATAAAATCAACATCGCACGACGGTGGATTTTTGACGAACGTCATCGTTTTCAGAAGTCAGAGTTGCACCGATCAAATCAACATCGCTAGGCGGTGGATATTTGACGGTCGTCTCGATTTCAGCTATCAGCGGTGCATCTGATCAGTGGCAACCCAAGAGTTTCCATCGCGAAACATCAAATCAACATCGTCGGAAACCAAATTCGGCACCGGCGGTCGTATTTGATTTTCTCGGGAAACAGACGGCGACACCTGTCCCCTGCGTACAAGGTTCTAGAGTTGTCTCGTTGACCCATCCTCTGTAGATCTCTGCTCTCCCGCCTCCGCCGAGCAGGCTGTCGGGTCCAAAGTTCCTGGTCGCCGACTTGAGATCGCTGAAGGTGAACACCTTCAAGCTCGGCGGCGAAAGGGGCCCGTTCCCGGAGTCGATTCCACCGTTGATCGGCTGGGCGGCGGAGGAGGAGGAACTAAGAAGGCAAAATAAAAAAAAAAAGCGTTGGTCGACAAGTGCAAGACCAACTCAAAAAAGCGTTGGTCGAAACGAAAAGTTGCATGCTGAAATGATGTTCACAGCACCTGAATTTCGTGCATGAGAGCTTCAGCAATCATGACAGCCTCCAATTACCGGCTCTATTCAATGCATTTTCGCCGCCGCCACCATCCCTATACTCACTATGACAACTTCCGACGATCCTTCTTCTCATGCATTGGTCCATGTTCGAGGCCGCTCACTGTGGAGATAGAGAAAAAGAAACAAACGAAATTTGGCAACGACAGTACAACCTCCGGCCATTTGCGACGACCATGCCACCCCTTAAAGAGGATACTTTATGATATTGTGAGAGACCATGACAAAAACCAAAGCAAAAGAAAGAAGAGAGAGAAGTAGAAAAATGAACAAACACGGGAATTGGTAGGGGAAGATAGAACCGAGCGAGAGAAAAAGAGCACAAACGATCCATTTAGATGTTAGTACGTACATTCTCCAAGTGGACCTTGCTCTTTGGAACCAAAAATTGCAGTTCTGAGCATCTCTAATAGTGTTTTACCGTTGGGGTTAAGCTTTTGATTTGGATTGCTCTGACATTTGGCTCCATTGTTGCTCTGCTTCGTCCTTTCATTGTTTTTCTCACCTCTTGTAACTGTGATTATCATTGCAATACAAGCGCTCCTCTTGTAAAAAAAATCGTGAAAATTAAGACCGGCCATACTTGGTCGAGAAGCCAAAAGCAACGGCGGGAAAAGAACATCGTCGAAGGAAAATGCAAATAGAGAGGCAAAAAGTGGATAACCCAAGTAACAATTCAGTTTATTGAGCTCATTGTGACATTATTAGGCGTAGCAAGTCATCGACTGGCCATTAATCCTATATCAAATGAGAGCATAAGCATTAAGCATATAAAGAGAAGGAGATCCAAAAAAAACGCTTTGTCCGCTAAATCCACCCGCCGCAGGTTCTGCCGCCGAAGGAGAAGAAGGGTGAGAGAGGAAAAAGGGGGGGGTTTTTTTCATTTTCTTAGGGTGTTATCCGTTGCCAAAGGATGTAGCTTTTCGACACTAATTGTCATCGCAGAACATGGTTTAAGCGACGAGAGGCTCCGCCGCAACTCTCAAACGATGAAAGGTTGCATGCAAACATCATGCATACTCCGCGAAGAAAGGCTTCGTCACGAAAAGGACTTTTGGCAACGATTAGCATTTCACAAAACAACTTTCAGCATCGATGAACTTGACGACCAAGCTGAACCGCCGCCAAAACATTTCATATTTTGCATTTTTTTTTTTAAATTTCTGACTCTTTCTGCCGTAAACTATGGAAAAATAAATATTGTGGGTGGAAATATAGAAATAAGACTAACCCTTTTCCACAATAAATAAGAACGTATAAAATCTTCTTCACTACACATAACATAAACTGAGAAACTATACAATATAATCTTCCTTCAAGAATATTATGCAGATAATAGAATCTCCTTGATTTCCTTTGTGGCTTCTTCCCCTACCTTTTCCCATACATTCAGCAGTTTTACGTAGTATGCATACCCGATCGAGCTCACACAAAATGTAGTTCCAGTTCCAGCCATGCCGCCATGTCATCAGGATCGCCCATAAACAGGCCGTCTCCGATCCCCTTTGAATTTCAGCATCGCTATTAATTAGCTCTTCTTTGCACTTTTGCATCCCTCAAGTATTTGGATGCAGTTTTACACGAAGAGGACGACAACAATCCACAGATGGTCACCATTATCAACAGGAAGCTGTTGTCTTATAATTCTACAGGTAAGTTCTTTTCAAGTACTGCCATATACTTTCTCTCTTTCTCTACTTGAGTCATAGAGATGAAATGAGATTTACGGTGATTTGTCAGTATCAAATTTTTTAATGCTTATGGTTTTGAATCATGATATATAACACCAATACTATGAATTTGCTTGAAGAAAGAAACTTTACAATTGAACGATGCAACTGGAAGCGTACTAGGTTGTTTTGATCATTGCAAGTGGGTTGCACGTCAAGGAATGATAAAACGATTCGTTCTTGTAGTACTCACGTACGTCAGCTCTAGTTATAATGTTGATTTAGAATAAGCTGGTGTTGTCCACTTATAGTGTATGTGTATACAGCATGTTAATTTAGAACTAGTTCATTCCATTTGGATGTAGCTTTCCATGAGAATAATGAACGGATTAGCGACATCACCACCACCACCACGAGAAAGCTACTTGAATTTGTGATTGGGGCAAGTTTCCTCTCTTTCTCTCCTCTTTCTAAGGAATCTTTTTTTGGGGTCACATTCTATTACTGAACTGCACAGGTTTGTCCTTTTTCAAGTAATGGGAGCAGCTCCTCACTGATTAATGGAACCACCAGCAGTTCACTACATGGTATATACTCTTGCTACACAATTGTGTTCCTTCTATATATAGTTTGGTATATTTGTTTTCTTATAAATATTGAATGTGATATATGTACGTGTTACAGCGAAGGAGGAATCGTATGGACGAGATAACTCAACGTCTGCTGAGAAAACGAAGGACTAGAGATCAAGTAAATTTTATATTTGGATGTATGACGACTTGAATATTGAAGATTGTAACCGGATGTCTTTCTTTCGGGAATGTGATTTTCACTTTTTTTTTTTGGCAAAGTCAGAGCATAAATCCAAAGTCACAAACCAGAAGAAAGTAAAGCGCGGGAGTCGACCAATAGTCGAACTCCCGATGAGAGGGCCTTTTGTGCCACATGATGGGCAGCCCTATTAAGTTGACGAGAAACAAAACAGAAAGAAACACCGAGGAAGGAAGATGCCAAGCTCCTAACGTCTTCCAAAATAGCGCCACCCCGAACATGATGCATATCACCTCCAATCATCCGGCGGATCAAGAGTTGAGAATCCCCATGAAAACAAACAGAAAGAAAGGAATGAGTTAAACACCATTGTACAGCATCCCGTAGGGCTAAACATTCCATGAGAAAAGGGTCCTGAATACCATCATAAAATTTCCCAAAAGCAAACAGAACATTACCTGTCGTATGATAGCCGACAAAGCCAATACTGCCTCCATGCCCACTCTTGGAAGCACCATCAAACCAGACATTGATAAAAGTTGGGGAACCTGGAGTCGTAGGTGCGATACTGGGAGTGCGAGAAGGGCCTGGAGCTGCAAAAATAGTGCCACCGAAAGGCTGAATCGAGGAATTGGTCCCTAACGTCCTCCACTCATCCACCTGTCATTGAAACTGCCGAAACAGAGTTGAAGGGAGATATTGGATGCCTTCGTGGACTGACCAACACCTCCCTTTCCAAAGCCGCCAAAGAATGAAAACAATATTAGCTATCTCAATTTTCGAAAGGTTCATTGAAAAGAAAAGATGACACCAGGCCTCATCAGGACTCATTCCTCCAAGAGTAATGCGTACACCTTCAAGGTCCGCCAGCCTCCACAGTCCCTGAGCGACCCTGCAAGAGAAGAAAAAATGGGAAAAGGATTCTGGTTCCCCGAAACATATAGGAAAAATCGTGTCAGACACAAGAGTTTTAGTAAACAAAACTATCTGCAGAGGCATGAAGCCACGGACAGCACGCCAAAAAAAGAACTTTAGCTTTGGAGGAACAGGAATACTCCAAAGAAATTTCCAAAAACGAGAGTCAAACGGGAGGACCGCGGGAGGATGATGAAGATCGTACTCAGATGCCAAAAGATGATATCATGTCTTAACAGTGTAAACACCAGAGGAAGAATAATGCCATATCAAACGATCAGTCGACACCGAAGTAGGGAGAGGAATAGACAAAATGAGATCAACACTCTCTAGAGTGAACAGAGAAAGTAAGAGATCCTTCTTCCACGACTGAGAAGTAGGGCACATGAGATCTGAGACTAAAGGAGGACAAACACTCAAACCTGGCTTTAACACAGGAGGTGAAGGAGGAGAAGAGGGAAGCCAATTATCCGTTAAAGTATGAATCCGATTCCCGCTTCCCACTTGCCACCTTAAACCCCGAAGTAGAAGATCTCTTCCTGTCAGGATGCCTTGCCACGCCCACGAAGGATGGGAGCCTGCTGTCGCCTCCAAGAAGCTCCGGTGAGGATGATACCTAGCTTGATAAATCCGGGCAAGAGTGCTAGTGGGGTTGCCAAGAATGCGCCAAGCCTGCTTAGCTAACAAAGCAACATTAAAAAGATTAAAATCTCGAAAACCGAACCCTCCTACACACTTACTCTGACAGATCGCAGACCAAGAGATCCAATGGATGCCATTCTCCTTATCCTGGTTTGCCCACCAAAACTTCGATAGAAGACTGTTACAACGTCGACATGTTTCTTGGGGAAGTCTGAAAGCCGACATAGCATAGATAGGCCGCGCAGCCCCAATCGACTTGATAACCACTTCCTTTGCCGCTAGAGACAACGCCTTGGTCTTCCAACTCCGGATCCGTGCAGCCAGATCCTCTTCAATAAATTGAAAGGTCAATGATTTAGACCGACGGAGTTGGGACGGGAGGCCCAAGTACTTGTCATCAGGAGACATAGTCGCAACTCCTAGGAACGAACTGAGTGAAAGTAACTCTTGTTCTGAAACATTCGTACTCCCACACATAGCAGATTTATGAAGATTAACCCGCTGACCACTATACCTTTCATATTCCGCTAAAAGATGAAGAAGGTTAGCACATTCAGGGACAGAAGCACGTAGGAACAGATAGGAGTCATCCGCATAAAAAAGATGAGAAAGGGGAGGAGCAGACCTGTGCACTTTTAAATCATGCAGCGTAGAGACAGCAACAGCTTGGCTAATCATAGCCGCAAAGGCCTCCGTATATATAGCAAAGAGAAGAGGAGACAAAGGATCCCCTTGACGAGGAGGCACCGGACAGTGACAAGCTTCGCCACCGGGGCAAAAGTGTCATGAAATTCGATCCCTTCGATTTGAGTGAAACCTTTGGCAACCAGGAGAGCTTTAAACCGCTCGATGGAGCCATGAGCAAGGAACTTGATCTTATATACCCATTTTGGGGAAATAGCTCGCTTTCCCGGAGGCAAATCAACTATTGTCCACGTACCCTTGAGTTCCAAAGTACAAATTTCCTTGATCATGGCATCACACCACCTGGGATCCTGCATAGCCTGCAAGAATGTACGTGGTGTATCTTGCGAAGTCACAACAGCTAAGAAAGCTTGATAAGTGGAGGAAACTCCCTCGTAGGATATAAAATCGGACAAGGGGTACTTAGCTGTAGAGGCATGAAGCTGGCCTGGCAATGATGGAGTATCATAGATGTCCAGGTGTTGTGGACGAGTGCAGACGCGATCACCACGTCGCCGGGGAGGAGGCTGCGGCGACGAAGTGGACTCACAAGCAGAAGGAGGGCGACCGGGGCATCAGTCGAAGAAGGTGCCGTGGAGGAAATGGGAGCTTCGCCAAGTGAGGCGGCAGTCTCAGCTGGAGCGGGCGACGTGGTCAAATCCTCATCAAGCGAGGAGTGCTCCAGTGAGGCTGAGAGTCGAGAAGTCTCGGGAGAGCTCATGGGCACCTAGGCAGGAGGATCAGAGCTGAAATCAGTATGTAGATCATCATGAATATCATCATCAAGAGTAACCGGGTCAGGCAAGGGCCGCGGTAGCCAGTGGAAGTCGCCACAATGAGGCAGCTGAAAAGGAAAACGTCTTCGTGAAAGGCAACGTCCTGCGACATAAAAACTTTGTGAGAGGTGAGATCATATACGCGATAACCTTTCTGGCTGGAAGCATAGCCAAGGAGAACAAAGGCTCGACCCTGCTCACCGAACTTGCCGAGGTGAGCATGAGTATATTTTGCATAGACCAAGCAGCCGAAAACTCTTAGGTGCGTGTAAGGAGCCGACTGATTGAAAACAACCTCAAACGGCGTGCGGCCAGTGGCCACCGTGGGTAGGCGGTTAAAGAGGTAAGCTACGGTGAGGACGCACTCTCACCAAAAATGAAGAGGAAGACCCGCCTGGAACCTAAGAGCACGCACCGTTTCGAGCAAGTGACGATGCTTGCGCTCGACGACGCCATTTTGCTGAGGCGTGTCTGTGTAAGACGTCTGAAGTACAATCCCTTCAGTGGCATAGAACTCCTGAAGGACCAGATATTGAATTCGGGCCCATTGTCCTCTTCTGTGCACGAAACTGTGTGCGAACCTGCCGAATGAACATCATCAAATAGACCCATGTTCCTTGACTGAAATCGTCCACTATAATAAGAAGTACTGAGCACCACTTAAAGATGCAACATTGTAGCCTCCCCAAACGTCAACATGGAGCAATTCAAAACAAGCTTTAGATGGCAGACTGCGAGTAGGAAACGAAGTTCGACTTTGTTTAGCACGAGAACAGGAATGACATAAATCTTTATTAGAACCAACAGAAACTTGCAAAAATGAACTAAGCTGCTCGAGCTTGGTAGGAGAGGGATGGCCGAGCTTGGCGTGCCAGACGTCCTCTAAAATCCGGCACCCACCGTTGACTTGGCAAGCCTTCACATGTCCACTCCCAAACAGACGTAGATAATAGAGCCCATCTCGCAATTCACCTTTCCCAATCAATTTCTTGGAGACTAAGTCCTGAATAACGCAGAAACCATCAAGAAATATTAGTGCGACATGATTCTCTTTAGTAAAATGACTGACAGATATCAGATTGCACCGAAATTCTGGGACATGCAAAACCCGGGTAAGAGAAACGCCTGCCGTGAAATTCACACGACCCATGTGACGAACAAGGATACTCGCCCCATTCCGAATTTTAACAGGTTCACCGTGCTCGACCATAACTTTATCAGATAATTAATCGGCATTCATGGTGATATGTTCATTGCAACCTGAGTCAAGGAGCCATTTAGTATCAAAAGGGAGCATACCTGCCGAAATCGCAGTTGGATCATCAGCACCCTTGGCCTGCTGGCCGAAAAATAATTTTAATTGCTCTAGCTGTTCTATAGTGAAGCCATCAATAAGGATTTTCCCTTTATCCTGCTCGACTTGAGCAGCTCGAGCAACCCCATCGCGAGAAGCACCTTCACCGCCAGTCCGCGTGCGACGTCGTGGTGGAGCATCGCGATCTCCGCGAGAATCAGGTCGCTCGCAAGATTCAGATCGGTCACGAGGAGGGTAGTTGTTGATCTCCCAACATGTCTCGCATAAGTGGCCGATTTTCTGACAGTGGGTGCATTTGGGCCGCTATTTGTAACCAGCACCACGAGAGTTGCGATCACTGTCTCCGCGAGCCACGACCGAGCGCCCTCACTCACGTGCTTTAGATTTTGGGAGATGAGGCACTGTTGTACTTTGTTAAGAGCAATGTTGAAGACCTCCGAGAGACTTGGAGTGGGCTTCATTGCCAAAAACTGCGATCGAACGGTCGAGAACACATCGTCAAGGCCCATAAGGAAATCGAACAAACGCGAATTATCCTGCTATTCGCGGATCCGACGAGAAAGATCACACGTGCACAGGCCGCACGTGCAGCTGGGTGTAGGGGGCGGTCGAATCCTCCCAAAAAGCCCGCAGTTTTGTGAAGAAGGTCTACACAGAGTGCTTCTTCTGCTGGAGCGAGCTAATGAGGCGCTGCAATTCACAGGCTCACGACGCGTTACCCTGACCAAAACGACCATGGAGATCCAACCAGATTTCACGGGAGGTTTCAGCGAATCGCACGCTACTCCGGATCTCCTTATCCATGGCCGTCTTCATCCATCATTTGACCATTGCGTCACAACGGATCTAGGCACTGCGAGCCGATCCCACCTCGGGCTTTGGAAGACTGCCATCGATGAAGGAATATTTGTTTTTCGCCAAGAGAGCATCTTTCATGTCTAGTGCCCACTCGCCATAGTAGGAGGAGGTAAGGACGTCTCCTACCAACATTGACCGGGGTTGTCCGACAAGTGAAGTTGATAAACGGGAGGTAGGTTATCACCACCAAAACCGCCGCTCATCGCTTTGTTGCCACTGTTCAGAACACTGCTGTCGACGGTAGTGTCTTCGTCGCCAGCAATGATCACAGGGAAGGAACAAGGATTTTACCGCTCTGATACCATGTAAAATATGCAGAATGGAACACGAACGATTTAACGTGGTATCCTTGATCGATGAATCTACCAAGACTAATCCACGGGAGAGCTGTAAACTCTCCGGCTGCAGCTTTTATTATTACTCAATGATGTGGCCGAAGCCGATGGTTACATAAACATATATACCCTTTGTTACAGTAGGTGACTAGGGTTTCTAGCTCCTCGTTGGAGGAGGTTGATCTGCACGCTGCATGGGGTGCATGCGGAGCATCCATGGGCTACTGATGATTAGCCTGAAGGTCTCGGTCCAATGTCGTTTAAAAACTTTTTATTAAAATTTTCACCTCTACTTTTTCTTTTTTTGGAATGGGGATCCCCTCGGGAAAATAACAGAGATACGATAATATACAAGACCTTTACAGGTTTGACCACTAAATGTACTCACCATGAAAGCTTTCGGCGATCCTTCTTCTCATGCATGGGTCCATGTTCGAGGTTGCTTTCCCCTGCGAAGATATGGAAAAAGAAACAAACAAAATTTGGCGACGACGACACACTTCTGGCCATTTCTGACGACCAGGCCACCCCGTAAGGAGGATACTTTATCATTTTGTGAGAGACCATGACAAAACCAGGGAAAAAGAAAGTAGACATGGCAATCGGTAGCCCATTGGGTAATTTGACCCAAATACGATGACTCATATGGGTATTGGATCGGACACAAATGGACTTATATGCAGTTCTAATGATTTTTTGTTTGGGTTGGGTTTGAATTAGGTTTTATTTAGGTCAATACATTTGGGTTATATCCAACAAATGGATCTATAGGGTCTAGATAATTGTATACACAAGAATAATGTCAACTATTTCGTTAACTATTTTCAATTCAATTGTATACCTTTATTGTAGGTATTTTCACCTTTTGATTTGAGGCATAACAAAAAATAAGACAAAAATTGCATTATAATCGGATACCCATTTTCTGGTAGACTTACAATAACTATTAATCCAAATTATACTCAAACTAAACAATTGGTATGGGTATGCACCAAAAGGAAATTTACCAAAACTTTGTTTGACCCATAATAAGTTAGATTTGGGTAATACAAAAACTTTATGACCCATTTGCCATCCCTAAAAGAAAGAAGTGAAAAAAGAAGAGAAGTAGAGAAAGGAACAAACACGGGAATTGGCAAGGGAAGATAAACCAAGCGAGAGAAGAAGAGTGCAAATGAATCGTTTAGACCAATATTAGTGTTGGGCCAAAATTCCAAAATTTTGGACCCAAAACACTTTAATGCGGTTCCAAATGGCTAAATAATTGGACTTGGGCCCCAAAAATGGACCACAAACAGACAAGATGGTCCAAATTTCACGGGACCACCAGGAGGGACGGAGGAGACGCCCCGGGGGAGGAAAGTGAGCGCCACCCGCTCGTCTGAGCCAATCCTTCCCTGCGTGTGGCACATGCTCCAGTGATGCGGATTCCAGCAAATTCCTTTTAATTGCAACCAATCCCTTTTTTGATTTCATCTTTCTTTAATTGCCTCCTTCATTAATTAAACTTCCCAAATTAGAGATAATAATAAATTAAACCTTACATGTGTCATTTTCAAGTCATTCCAATAAAATATGACGCGTATATATGACAATTGTGTTAATTATTATGTTTTCATTATTGATTACGTCATATTTATATATAATTTTTTGTCCGAATTCAAAAAAAAAATATCTAAATGTTTTCCTTATTTAATTATTAGTTTTTATAAAGAAATAATGAACAAATTTTGTAATTGGAATGATGAAATCTACACTAAAATGGATTATGAGTTAAAGCCAAATTGTAGTATTTTGATCATTAGGAACTTCCCACTAATGCAAAATCACTTTTGGAGGGACTAGAATATGAATTCTAGCCCCAATTTTAGAATTTTGGATATATGCACTAAAGATGGTCTTGGATATGAACCCGCCATCGTGAAAAGATAGGGGGGTCGGATACTATGCTAACCCCTAAAGGGGTCTGTTTTTTGACACCCTTCTTTTGATTGGTCTGTTTTACACTTAATTATTAGGCAAGTATTAATGGCTGTCCCAAACAAATAAGAAAGGCTTAACTGTCATATTAATTTTGCATGAGAAGGGGCAATTTAGTTGGATGGAGATTGTGGCGTTTCTACTCCCATTCCTCCCCCATTCCCGTGTTTTTCTATTTCCCCCCTCCCTCCTCTGCTATTTCTATCCATTGCCGTGGGGAACGATAGGTCTGCTTCATCACTACACGGTTGGCAGGATCCATCAGTTGCAAAGATGGATGATGACATCGTCCAGTTGGATGGCGGAGGTCCCTGTGTACACAAGTCTGCTGGCAAACATTCCCTCGGATTTGACCTCAACGTAGAGTATACCAGCAACGACGACGATCTCTTAAAACTTGGGCAGTCCAGCTACGACTCTGATCAACATTCTCATGATCTGGACAATCCGACCCTCGTGGAGCATGCGCCTGATATCGTCGCTGCGAATGTCAATCTCGTTGGAGTCGTTGAGAGAGATAAACTCATGGTAACTTATATTGGTTATATTCTGGATTATTTTTTATCACAGTAGAGTGGTACATGTACAAATGGAGTGGTACACCTACCAGTGGAGTGATAGATCTACCAGTAGAGTGATAGATGTACCAGTGTTGAATTTTAAGGTTGTTCCTTGAATTTTTTATTCTCTGACACATAATTATGGTTTAAGAGAGAGATACACATTCTGATCTACCACTACACTGCCACATGTTCCGACCTACCACTAAACTTATACATGTTGTGATGTACCACAGTACTGGTACGCGTATATAATTGGTTTCAAACAACAAAAATATTAAATAAGACAACATAATAGGCAATTCCCATTCATAGGACCAATAATGGTGTTTCAAGTTGGGTTTCAAAAAAATTCCGAAATGTAAACATAGACCAAATTATTCTTGCGATTCATTTGGCAATACGGCGAAAGTAGAAACTTTCCCGGTGGTTTTTTATCTCGTAGGTTATAAGTCCTATGTGGATGCTCCACAAAATCATCAACCCAATTACCAGCCTCCCCTGCTTCTCCTGCAAGAATATCAGCTTTAATATGATTCAGTGTCCTTGAAATACTTGCTGACGCGTCAAACACCACAGACACCGGTTTAGCAGACAATGGTGTTTTCTGGACTGCTTTCCCATCTGATACTACCATGGTACCATCCATGGTTTTCCCATCCTCCCCGACAGTCACACCTGCAGTCAGAAGTTGTGTGCCATTAGAAACTACGATCGTTAGACAACTGGTACATCTACCACTATAGTGATAGATCTACCACTATAATGCTAGAACTACCACAACATGAACTACCACTGCGCAAAAAAAAAAAAACTACCAACTTTCGGGACGTCAATTGTGTTCGTTCAAATATACTTGCCTCACTTTAGGATGAATTGAAGCGCAAAATCACGCCAGCACCCCCTATCGGCTTATATAGGCTGTATCGCAAGTAGACTATCGTCGACGGGGATCGATCAAGCGGGTTCGACGTGAAGGAGGGATGGGAGGGATGACCAACTTCCGACGGAAGACGGGATGGAAGACGGACGACTTTCGACGGGAGGGATGGGCCGACTGCTGTTTGTGAAGGAGATGGGGGTTTACGGCCGGGGGATAGTCATTAGACGAGTCGGGCGGGTTCTGAACAGAGAGATGGAGAAGGAAACTGAAACGGTGAATAAAAAAAAAGGTAAGAGGGAATGAATTTAAAATTATATGTGGGGGGAACCAACTGTTACTTCTTCCCCTTTTCCGATGTAATTAATTACTGATTAATTGCAAATTACCAACTGCCTTCTTCGTACCATTAGATTAAGACTAGTTAAAATGGACGGTAAAGACACTGGGTGTCGAAAATCAGACCCCTTTAGGGGTTAGTCACGCTAACCGGTCCCAAAGATAGGCCATGCTTGGATGAAAATAGAGGGAAGCCAAAAGCAACGGCGGGAAAAGAACATCGTCGAAGGAAAATACAAACAGAGAGGCAAAGAGGATAACACATGTACTTCGTAAAAAAAATTAGTTTATTGAGCTCATTGTGACATTGTTAGGCGTAGCAAGCCATCAACTGGCCATTAATCTGTCTAGTTTGGCCTTGCTATATGTTTTGCATAAATAGTTTCTGCCTGTAGTTTTGAATGTTAGAGAAGTACTTTTAAAAAAATTTGGAATGTATGGCTGAAAAACTATTAGGAGTGCTTTTTAATATAAGAAGTTATGTAAAATTACTATAAAAAACTTATAATAAAAATTATGAATAAAAATTCTAAACAATGAAAAGTAGTCAAAATGGAACTTGTTAGATTTCTTTTATATTAAACAATATGATTTTAGAATTTATTTTATTTTTAAAATTTTCTAAATGAAAGAAATAATATTTTCTGACATAAATTAAAATATGATAAGAATAAACTTGTTTTTTTCAAAACAGCTTTTCCCAGAAGTTTTCAAATAAGAGGTCTGCTTATATGTTATACAAAAGCGATATTCGGCTTTTCAAAACCAAAGTTTTTAGAGGTGTTTGGCCCTCCTTCATATCCAGCAAAAAAAAAAAAAAAGAAGTAGTAGTAGTTTCATAAGAGAAAACCATACCAATCCATAGGCTGAACCATTTCATATGATCAAGAAGTGTTATGTTCATTTTGCAATTTGTCCATGGCTCGAGGTGGCACCTTTACAGCCAAATGCCAGTTCTTATTAACATTGTCTTCTGCATAAAATACTTGGGATACTTGACTTGCTAAGACAAAGGACACATTTGTCTTCATTGTTCTATCCAGGTTGACACTCACAAATCCATGGTCATCTACTTTCAACCCTTTTATCTTATCATAGACATCGTACCAATCACACATAAACAACGCATATGATCTTCCTCCAAGAAATTTCAACTCAATTACCTCTCTCAAAATCACATAGTACTCTATAGCATCCACATCAAGTCCATCATTACCAACTACAACAACTCCATTATTTTTAGTCCTCAAGTTTTTGTCATAATCTTTTGTGTGAAACCGAAAATCATTCAGGAGATAACCTGTATAACACTTGACAATTTGAGCAGGGCCTCGTGATAGTGACAATAGGTCATCCAATCTCTTACTCTTGTTAGGTTCATATGAATTTGCAACCTGCAACAATAGTTTTGACACGTTTTCAGAACATAATGTAGTAAATTTTGTATGTATAAAATCTAATCCATCCACAAACTAATACAAGTTGTATAAATTAAAATTACCAAGTATCATGCATATATATATAAGTGATGTTGGCTGATTGCGTCCCACAACCCAATAAAAATTCCAAACTGTACATTTGATCAATTGCAGTACGAATTGTATTGTGAAATATTTCTTGCTACTCCATCTTTTATGGATAGCAGCATTAGAGTGTTATTCAATGTGAGTAATTCTATCTACCACTCTCTTGGCCTTCGTTTTCTCCACATGAAATGGGAACTAAATAATTAAGAAATCCAATTCAATCTAAATAACTAAACAATTAATAAGCCAGCGAGCACCATATATAAATGTATTATAATGCAGAGGTATGTTCCAATTAGGAAGAAACATAGCTTACCTTTTGCCTGAACCAAGAATTGAAGCTTGCGTCATCATCCTTGTAGTTTTCTCCCAACAAATCATGCTCACAAAGGTGACTAATTATCTACAATGTACAATAGCATAGCATAAGTATAAATATAAGTATAAATTAAGCTTCAATAAACTACGATAAAAGATAGTTAACAAATGTGGGCTTGCTCTAATTCCTTTGAACGAAGCTTGCGAATATTATCATGACTACCCAAGAATCGCCCGACTTGTGAGAATTCATGAAAATCTTGCACATCATTTTCATCATAATTCATGTCAACCCTATTGAAATCTGTTTGGATACCATTTAAGTACCTAGAGCACAGTGTCATACATTCTGAAGCAATATATCTTTCTGCAATGGATGCCTCAGTGTGCGTCCTATTTCTAACATATGACTTCAATGTGTATTTGGCTTGTGGCATATCCAACTTTCCACCTTCTCTAATGGGATGTAATTCTGGTTTTAGTGCCATCTCCTCTAAGTAAGACGTGCTTTGACTTTCCCTTCAAATCCAGGATTTTCCCAAGCACATTATTACAAACATTCTTCTCAATGTGCATCACGTCTAAATTATGACGGAGCAACAATGTTTTCGAATATGGAAGATCAAAGAAGATTCTTTTCTTGTTCCAATTGTCTCCTCTTTCTTCGTGCGATACCTCACTACAACAAATTCGGCCTGTTATGACGGGGATATTTCGTCATATTATATTCCTGTTTTGTCATAGTTGACCTAATATGACAAAATGGTTTGTCACACACTTTTGTCATTTTATCGCCGTCAGGATAGGTCAAATATGACAAATTTTTGAAACACATTTGTCACAAATACTTCCGTTACATATGAGGTTCTGGTTAGTCTATTGTGACAAACAAAGATAATATGACGAAACCTGTTTGTCATTAATTTTGTCATATATTGATACTTGTGAGAAATATGTTGGTCATATTAGACGATCATAGTTTGTCATAACAGTATATTGTGACGAATAATATTTGTCATGAGAGGTTCATACTTTGTCAGAATCCTAATATGACAAATCAGGTGTTTGTCAGGACATGTTTATAATGTGACAAATTGAAAAGTTTGTCTACATGTTTTGCCATAAATTGAAGGCATATTCCTGGGTTTATACTCTTCCATCACATTGTTGTGACTAAATTATTTTGTCATAAATTATGTTGTGACGAATATCCTTTGTCATATTTTCCTATTATGACGAATATATGTTGCCATTCCAGTGTATTATGACGAACGCATTTTCTCATAACTTATAATTGTGACTTGGCCCTTTTGTCGTAATCCTTATTATGACGAGTATATTTTGTCATTTTTTCCTATTATGACGAATTTAGCTCGTCATGGATTTGTCATAATATGTGAACTTTCCATTGTTGTCACATTTGATCTGCTTAACAAATTCCATAATGCGAAATTTAATCCGCAAACTGAACATGGAGATATAATTGAAAACATCTACCATATTACATCCATGACCATTCCCATGTCCCACTAAGGCCTTGTTCACCATAAACAAACATTCAAAGTAGTCCAACATCACACAACCATGAAACTCCTTGTTCACCACAACACAAAGCATGATAACTTTGTTCACAAAAGCATAAACTAACATACTTAAAACATCAAACACCTAGCCTGCATTCTCATCTGCCTCTGCAAACTAAGGCAGTGTTGTTACCTTGGACTTAGGAGTTCATTTGCGGGGTAATTGGCGAGCAATGACTAGCACTTGACGCTGTAGCTTGTCATGTGCGTCTTTCATCTGGTTCATCGCCTCTGCTTGAGTATCAAACCTCTCCTCCTGGCTCTTTAACTTGTCTTCCTGAAGTTGTATCTTCTCAGCCTGGCTTTTTAGCTGCTCCTCTTGACTCTGTATCTTCTCAGCAAACTCCTTGGCTTTTCTTTCCGCTTCAGCCCTTGTTGCCTCCAATTCTTCTTGGAGTTGAAGCTCCTTTGCTGATCTTGGGTTCTCCTTCGGTCCATACTTCACCTTTTTCTTGAGGACCTTCTCAACAATGTCACGGCCTGATATAGGCTTCCCCTCTGCCTTTGCCTCTATCCACATGGACTGCATCTCCAACTAGGATTGAAAGCAACACACGGGTAATGATATATGTCACATGGTTTGGTATGAACTCAGTGAAAATCAAACAAGGCACAAAAGGATGAACTCACATAGTTCTTCTGCGGTTCCTCCGATACCCAACTACCGTCAGCCCGCTGATACCTCTTCGCATACAATAGGAGATCTATTGGCTCCTCCTCTACGCTATCAGCATCCTCCATATCAGTTTCCCGCTCTTCTTGAGTAGGCTGCTGCTCCTGCTGCTTTTGCTTCTTTTTCTTCTCCTACACGAAACAAGGAAAGTTACACAATCAGGTAGAGATAAATTAGTCTTTAAATTCGAGAACACGTACCAACTCATATATTCTTTCAATGTATAAATTAGTCTTTGAATTCGAGAACACTTACCAACTCATATATTTTTTGATCAAGCGATTTTGCACCAGAAGTGTGTGCATACACTTGCTTACTCTTGTTGGCTTTATTTATTTGGCTTCGCTTCTGCATATGACAAATACAAGTCATTAGCAACCATTTATTGTAAGGCAAGGTTACACATGCTTGAATTGATGATGAAACAGAAGGTGTTACTTACTATAAAGTTTTCACTCTCAAAGTGATCACAAAGCATATGCCAATCCTCTATGTTCATGTCCACTGGAGGGTCTGTCCTGGCTGTCTGAGGGTCTTTCAGGTAGTGAGCGTGCATCGCATACTTGTAATTGATGAACCGCTTCTTCATTCTCTTCTCCATAATCTTCCTTGCATCTGCTCCTGCCGTGTCTATGTCAAATTCATCCTACATAAACAACAAGTATATACTTCATTTACCAACAGATAGTGAAGTTTCCCAAGTCAAGTAAAACAAACAAACAGCAGCAAAAAAATGTCCAGATTAGCCTACTTCATGCCAAACTAGGAGTTTTCGGAAATTACCTCTAGCTTCTTGAATAATGGGTGCTTGTCTGCTTCAGTCAACTTGGACCAGTAGTACTTCCGTATCGTGGCCATCAGGCGTGTAACGACGCCCAACTCTGTCTTCAACAAGCTCTCATTAGGCCCTACGAATGACTGCCCATTCTCCATTACGTAGATTCCATCTATCTTTCCTCCAGTTCCGGTTCTCTTCATTATCTCGTCCCCTTTGGACAGTCCCCTCTTTTTAGCCGCAGGTGCTTCCAATCCAGTTGGATTACTACCTTCTCCGGTCTCATGATTGGATGCTTCTGCCTCGGAATCATCATTGCCATTGGGTTCGTCTGGATTCACAGTGTCTGTGCGTTGAGTATCCTCATTCACTGAGGCTCCAGCTGGACGTCTACTCCCCCCGCTTACAGATTCGGTGGACCGAGCAGGTTCTTGTCGCACCCTCCCTGATCTTGTCGCCCGGTAAAAATCCGGGATCGGCACTGCCTTGTCAGTAGCAGCCTTCTTCTTCTTCAGTGGCGGCATACCTACAACATAGGGGCAGGTTTAATGGTCAAAAAGCAACACACAGTAGGTGCTGACCTCAATTGAAGGCAAAAAAAGATTAATTGCAAAGACCAACAAAGCAAAACCACAGCCATCAATCCACATATTACTATGGCAAAGCAGATTTCAATAAGTGGACTAAAAAGTCTATAAGCACTCTGTTATGCAAACTTAAGAATCGCCTTAACTCCTCTAAACCACAACAACATCAAAATTAATAGGAGCATTATATGGGACCTAACTAATAGTTTACATTTGATCAAATCTGGAAACTAGTAAGCATACACCCCCACTGAAATATGGATGGAAAGAGGAAAAGCTAATAAGATGATGCATGCAATTGGATAATGTTCAAACGGTGAATTAGTAATCCCAACCCAAACTAAGATACAAGAGATGTAGTGTAGTGCAACAGTCAATAAATCAGAAGATACAGTGTTGCCAAGTACAAGAGTTTATGGCTGCAAACATGGGTGTTCCTTAATCTGGAGCAACAAGCAATGAGGGACATCGAGAATCGAGGGCATCAACATAAACAGAGCATGAACATAAACACAAACAAATCGACAAACCCTAATCGACAAACCAAATCACAAACAAATCGACAAACCAAATCACAAACCCCAGCAGTATGCAGAGGGACCTCGAGAGGAGAGGAGAGGAGGTCAAGGGTGCAACGCCGATTATCGAGGGAATCGGAAAATCGACAAACACAATAACTCGGAGAATCGGAAAATCGAGGGAATCATTAGAAATCCAAACCCTAATCCACATACCAAATCACAAAAGAAGAAGAAATCGGAGAAGAAATCAAATCATGCATGTCGCGGCAAACACAGCATAGCAAACGGAGAAGAAATCGAATCATGCATGTCGCGGCAAACAGAGCATAGCAAACGAAGAAGAAATCGAATCATGCAAGTCGCGGCAAACCTGAATGGCGATTCTGAAACCAGCGCCTGACTGTCAAACAACTTCCCACAACTAGAACGACGAGAAGACACTACACAGCAATGATGAGTCTCAATTTCGCGGGGAAGGTTCAGAGAGAAATCGCCATAGGAGAGGTAGCGGCTGTCGGCAGATTCGAAGTAGAGGGACCTAGGGTTCTCCTTTCGGCAGATACAAAGAAGAGGGGAAAGGGCTTGGCTTACCTAATTTAAAATGGGCCCGACTAAAAGAATGAAAGAGCTTTGATCCCTTTAATCATTGGGCTCAGAAGACAGCCAATATAAACCATTTTTGAACTAAACCCAGTCTCCCTCCTACACAAACACTACAAATCTGCACCAGAAACCCAATCAAACATGAAAATTCATTGAACCAGAGACGATCTGGGTTTATGTTTTGCCTGGGTTCATATACGAAAACATAAACCCCATTTTCAGACTCAAGTAACATCGATAAAACTTGAACGCTATATTCAATATTCTTCATATAATCAACCCAAAAATCTGTAAAAATGAAACTAAGGCCCAAAAAAATTGGTCAAAAACAACTATGGCCCCCAAAAAATCTGTACATATCTATGTAAAAAAATAATCTGTAAACATATAAAGGGCGCCTTGGTTTAATCTACTGTTATGCTTCTTCCTCGTCACTAAAAGATGGATCATTCCCATCTGGGTGTTCAGTTTCATTCGTGGTGAAATGATGGTCATCTAAAGTGTCATCCTCTATCTCCTCATCACTTGCTTCCATTGCTGCAGCTCGTCCATCAATGGCTCGTATGACTGGCTCAGTAACGATTGTTGGTGCCTCGTCATCACAACTCAAATCCGCTAAGTCGCTTTCACTTACATTAAAATCAGAAATGTCCACATCTTGTTGGTATGGCTGATTTTCATACACTGGATCCCCATGTCCCGCTTCCTCCTTCTCGGGAACATCGTACAAACTTCTTGGACATACCTTGTGGACGATATGCCATGCGCCACCATTCTTAATATCTGCAATGTAGAACACTTGGTTAGCCTGACTGGCCAATACATATGGGTCCTCCGTACACCATTTTCTATCCATGTTTATGCTCGTCAAGTGTCCATCCATCCTTATTCCATTCTTCTTGTCCCCCACATTGAACCACTCGCACTTGAATACAAACACCCGATGCCCTCCAGAATATTGAAGCTTAATAATGTCTACCAGAACCCCGTAATAATCTATAGTCTCGCCATTGTGGTCAGCCCGAACAACGACACCACTATTCTGAGTTCGATGCCCTTGATCAGCCATTATTATTTGGTGTCGAACCCCGTTAATGATGAGTCCAGGATATCTAGTAATACGTTCATCAGCCCCTAATCCTAGGACATATAAATGGTCAGTCTCTTTAAGCCTGCCAGCCAAAAACTGTTCAGACACCTAAAACATAATACACGGCTGCTGTGAGTTAGAGAAGAGAAACAAATGGAAATATAAAAAAAGGGGGCTTCCAAAAGTTGACAGACTGAGATGGGTAGCTAGCTGCAATCAATAGATTGTGGCCTTGTGATTAAGAAAAGAGAAAAAGGGGGGATTTGGGCTTACAAAGGTTTTAAACCAGTATGGGAAGTTTTCAACAATGGTTGTTGGGGTACTGTTTGGATAATTCAGCATTCTCTGTTCCGTATGCATACTGTAACCGCAATTGTTAAGAACAAAAGGTATGAAAAAATAATAAATGGGGTTCAGAGTATACAAAGGAAGAAGAACTTACTTCAATTGTTCTTCAATTTCATCACAATTGGTGAAGACATACCATTGAATCTTATGGAACTCAGCCTGCCCTATAGGGTCGTAGTTTGCAGCACCTATAGATCTACCTTGCTGGCGGAACAAATCAAACCCCTTGTAGTTCAAATCATCTAACCCATCATCATTTCTGTCTAGCCTACCTGCTCGGGTTTCAACACCTTTAAGATATTTAGAACAGAAATCTGAACATTCTTTCGCTTAATACCTTTCGGCAATCGATCCCTCCGCACGGGCCTTATTAGAAACATAAGATTTAAGAGTTCCTAAAAACCTAGTTAAATCAAAACCAAGAAAACGTCATAATACCAAAGTTAGCTACGTTATATAAAAAGTCGGAGAAAAAAATTAATGTGCGTGACTCAGGGTGTACCTCTCCATTGGGTACATCCAGCGATACTGCACCGGTCCCCCGAGCTCAATTTCGCGGGGAAGGTGAATAGGCAAATGCATCATCACGACGAAGAAAGCTGGTGGATACAACATTTCCAGGTTGCAAAGTATAACTGGAATGTTATCACTGAGTTTCCTGACAGTGGACTTCGATATCGTTCTTGAACACAACTCACGGAAGAATTCACTAAGTTGAGACAATATATTATATACTTCTTTGCTCAGGAACCCTTGTGCAACAATAGGCAGAAGGCGTTGAATGAAGACATGGTGATCATGGCTTTTCATGCCAGTGATTGACCGACCATCAGTAGTCACACACCGGGATATATTAGATGCATAAGCATCTGGGAATTTGATCGACCTCAACCAGTCACAAAATGGCCTTCGTTGTGCGGTTTTTATGGTGTATAAAGCGGGAGGCATTTTATACTTATCACCGTCTCTCACCAGATGTAGCTCTTTCCTAATACGCATATCTTCCAAATCCCGTCTAGCATTGGCTGTATCTTTGGTCTTACCCTCGATATTTAGTAGTGTAGCTATCACATTCTCACTAATGTTTTTTTCAACATGCATAACATCTAAATTATGCCTCAACTCTATAGGTTTCCAATATGGCAAACTCCAAAATGAAGCTTTGATTTTCCAGTTATGTGGAATATCATCAGAACCTCCCCTTTTCCTTTTCCCACAATCATTCACGACCACATCAGAGAGAAAGGCCTTATCTATTTGCTGCAAAAGTTGATCCCCAGACAACACTCTTGGTTTGCCTCTAAGTTCATGCTTCCCATCAAATTTCCGACTTTTTCTCCACCTATGGTCACTTGGCAGCCATCTTCGATGCCCCATGTAACACTCTTTATGACTAAAATCCAAACGTTCATAGCATGTCTCACTATTACATACAGGACAGGCTAATCTCCCCTTCGTACTCCAGCCCGATAGCATGCCATATGCGGGGAAATCGTTTATTGTCCATAACAACGCAGCATGTAAACGAAATGTTTCGTTTGAGTGTGCGTCATACGTACTGACCCCATCCTCCCATAACTCTCTCAACATTTCTATTAGGGGCTCTAAGTACACATGTATGTTATTACCGGGCGATTTCTCTCCAGGAATAAGGACAGCAAGAATAAAATAAGGTTCTGTCATACATTTCCAAGGCGGGAGATTGTACGGTGTTAACACGACAGGCCACATGCTATAGCTATTGCTCATGTTCCTAAAAGGATTGAACCCATCACTTAGAAGAGCAAGGCGAACATTCCTAGGGTCTGCTGAAAACCAATTATGTTCCTCATCGAATCGTTTCCAAGTTTTTCCATCTGCCGGATGCCTTAACGTATCATCATCGACACGCAAGTCCTTGTGCCACCTCATGTCTTTAGCATCCTCCTTAGTCATGTACAATCTTTGCAGCCTATCTTTTAGTGGGAAATACCTAGCTTTCTTTAGGGCTACATTATTTTGTTTCCCAGGTATGTATCTAGACTCATTGCATTTGGGACATGACTTGGCAGATTCTAGAGGACCTCTATAGAGTACACAATGATTTGGACATGCATCTATAGTGGTGTAACCAAACCCAAGATCTTCCATGTACCGCTTAACTTCATAGAAGGAAGAAGGAAGCGTCTCACCAACAGGTAAAGCTTTCTTGACTAGGTCTAGATTCATGTTGAAGGCTTTATCAGTACTATTGGTTACCAGTTTATTGTTCAGCAATTTCATAACAAATGATAATCTAGAAAAGTCTTTGCATCCAGGGTATAATGGCAAATTGGCATCACGGATTAGCTGAGCCAATTTATCATTGAGGTCTGTTATATTAGAATAATTAGGTGTTGTTGACCCCTCAATGACAGGAGCATTTCCAGAAGAAGCACGCAGCATATCCCCTAACATATCTGCCATGTCATCCTCTAAACCCTCAGTCTCAGGCGCAACTATAGGTTGCCTAGGATGATGTCTAGTACACCCAAAGTCAAACGAATCACCATGATGGATCCATGTAGTATACGTCTCCACCATGCCATTCCTGGTTATATCATCTGCGACAATCTCCAACTTCTTGAAGTTTCGATTATTGTACCTTTTACAAGGGCATCTAGTTCTACCTAGCGTATCAACATGTTTGCTGGCAGCCCCTATGAACTCAGAAACCCCCTTTTGATATTCATCACAAAACCTATCCTTAAGCTGAATCCAATTTCTACTCATTCAATCTGTGCGTAAAGAAACTGACCTTCCCTTTATAGGCAGTTGGTCAAGAAGGAAGCACAGCGTGAGATGAACTAGAAAAGGATCTGCAGAGGGTATATGACAAACCATTAGGAACCAGTTGACTTACACAATTTATCTGAATGTCAGAAAAATTGAAGACATAAATCGAATCTTACCTTTGCTTAGTGCTTGGGCCGCCTTCTCTCTATTCTAATTAGCACAACTGGATGGTTGAAGGATCGAAGATATAAGCAGCACCTGCCACCGAGTCAATGACAAGGAAACACAAGAGCTCATTCAGATAGATAACCCACCAGAATAGTCTTAAGCTAAATTAGCATTACATAGTAGCCACGGGAGAGAAGGACGACGCTTACCTATTTCTGAGACCAGCGAGTTTGCTATGGGAAACGAGGGAGGGAGAAAGACCAGCGAGTTTGCTCTCCAATCCGTAAAGAAATTTAGGTTTCGGAGATAGGGGATATTTGAACTGCGGTGGTGACGAGGAGATTGGTGGAACAGCTACGAGGACGGAAATCCCGCCGGAGAGTGGCCGGCCCGATTGGTGGAGGACGGGTAAAGGATTTTGATGTCGGGTTCCTTTGTATTTTTTTTTGGTAAGAGGTTCCTTTGGATTTTGATAGACTGCGAAATTTCAAGAGCCAAGGAAAAAGGAGTATAATTGTTCTCCCGATCGAGGAAAAGAGGTTGCAGACTAAAAACACCAAGTATGACAAAATGCCATTGTCACATATCGAGACCACTATATTAAGACCAACATTACATTTCGTCAGATCGGTGAGGGCTTATGGTGCTCTATTGTGACAAACCAATTTGTCGTCTAAAGAATTCATCAAGACATAATATGACAAACTATACTTTGACGATCACATTTTGTCACTTGATGTCTCTTACAACCCGATGTGGGTTACCTATTTTGACGAACCATATAGTGACACACAAACTTGGTCACTTTATAAACTTTAACTGACAAAGTATTCTGACAAACTGATATTTTGTCACATTAGGAGTACCAAATGTGATATTTACAATTTTTGTCATATTATAGTACCTATTATGACAAAAGTAAAATGACAAAAAAAAAATTTTGTCCTAATAGGCCGAATTTGTTGTAGTGCCTTCACTTTTGCTTTTGAGCATTTTGTTAAACAAATGCCCTCGAGATCTTTAACTTGATCAAGTATTTCATCTCATGTGTATACTCTTGGCTTCCCTTGTTTCTCACTTGTCCCATCAAATGAATCTTTGTTTTTCCTCCATCCGTGACCATTTGAGAGCCAATGTCGGCGTTCCATGTAACAAAACTTTCTTCCATTATATAGCCAATCAGACTTCATTTGCTTCACTACAAAAAAAAAGTCTTTTAGAGACGAAATTATGGTGACGAAACTTCCTTTCGTCGCAAAAGAACAAGTTTCAGCGACGATGTTACGAAATTCGTCGCAAAAAGGTATTAATTTAAATTGTCGTCGATTGAATACCTATGGCGAAAAAATTTATAGGTTATTTCGTCGCAGAAGGTTGACCAAGCTTTGGCGACGAAAGTTCATGTCGCATAAGGTTTAGCGACGAAATCTAATCATCGCAGAAAGAGATGCCACTACGCCAAAGAATTCGTCTTGAAAGAAGGACATAAAACGACGTTGCTTTAGAATTTTTAATGATTTGTTTCGTGCATAGAATCTTTCATACCGTGCTTCTAATTTGGGCTTATTTCGAAACGTATTTGGCCAGCTGTGACCAAAAAATGACAGGTTTTTATATTCAATCAAAAGCCTCAATTTCCCCAAACTTTGTTGTCTTCTCCCCCATTCCAGTCGAGAGCACGAAGTCTCCAACTCCTCCAAAATCCCTAGCCAGGTCGCGATGTCCAAATCCAGCACCCTCATTCCTAATTTCAGTATCTCTTGCGCTTTGTTCACGAAGGGGAGAAGATGGTTTCTTGATTGGAAGCTCTCGATCACTCGACGGCTTCCATTTCAGTCGATAGCTCGTTCCTCCCAAAACCCTAGCCGACTCGCAATCTCCCAAATCTGAATCCCTCTGTTCCCTATTTCAGTTTCCGTCTTTTGATTTGTTACTACTAGTGATCATTTTTTTACCTGATTGACTCGCCGACACTAAAGCAAATCTTCCTCCATGCTCTGCCTCCGCCTATTATTGCACCGCCTCGTCAAAATTGATAAAGAAAGCTAGCTGATTACATCCACTCCATTCTCGCAGGCTTCATCCTCAGCTTCGTAAGTCTCCTTGATTTGTGATTACCTCTTCTTGCTCATAAACTTGAGCACAACATCTCTCTATCTACAGTACAAATATGTTCCAACCCTTTACCCTTCTCTACTGTCTAGATCGATCGACGAGATTCCCCGACCTATAATCTACAAGGATCGAGTAATCTTCTGGTATGATATGATAAGATCTCCTCCATCGGCATATTCCCCAACCTATTTTAGCTTGTTTTGTATATAGGGTGTTCTTGACAGTGCTCGAAGATAGTGGTGTTAGTGGTGAAGGTGGAAGTCTATTGAGCTGCTGACAATGATTTGGAGTAGCGAAGCTCCATGAGAAGGTGAGTAATGGAAGTCTACTTGTCTGCCTGAGTTGATTTTGGGGAGGCGCTCGTGGAGGCAGGTGGAGTAGAATCCAATGATAATGATGACGGAGGAGTAATGGCTACAAGGAGAAAGGAATGAAGCAAACTTTAGATCTGGGTGAAGTAGGTAAGATATATATGAGGTTCTCATATCGTGTTTCTCATAACTCCCAAGAGCTGCTCTGGCAGTGTTTCTTATTTCTTTATTAACTCTTAACTCTTACAGATTAATACATCATCATGAAGTCATGTTCACAAGCAGGTAAGAACACAAGCTATTTTCAAAATTATAAAATTATCTCATTCCCGGTAATTGCTTCCTACCCTTGCCTAGCCACAATCGCAGGACCGTCTTGTTGCTTAAGACAAAATATGAGGTGAATTCTTAATTCCTTTGCTTTTAGGCCTTAAGAATGCATGGAATACAAGTGGATATCCAGTTCCTATTAACTACCAAAACACTTCTTCTAGGACTTCATTGTGACCTCTTAATCCTTTTTTCTTACATTGAATTTTTCCATGACAAACTATGAAATGGTTCGCTTGATCAATATATATATTCATGTATTGGGTTCAGTCATGAGCTTTCGAGTATTCAATTTGAACTACTTTTATCATCCACTTGATTTCCTATCATAATTGGTTTCATTGTGTTTATTTGTATCTACATATTTGATCGTTTTTCTTGATAAAACATACTTGGCCACCATCTTTTGGCCAGCGAGCCAACCTCAGTAGGTTATTTGAGTCACAAACCACTCATAATCCAATTATTGAAATCGTCTATAAAAATGGACTTCTTCTGAACCTAGTTAATATTTTAGGAATAATTTTGTACTTCTAGTTCAGGTCATTTATTTACTTCTGAGATTGTTAAACTATATAAGATGCAATGTTATGTAGATTTTGAAAATTTGGTTTAAGGTACTATTGGCCATGTCACCGACACTAAACAACCATTAGGAGTATTTGGACTCTGGTCATCATTGATGACTTCATTTGGGAACATTAAAATTATACGTGTAGTTGGCATCTTCTGAATACGTTCTTATGTTTTAAGCTTATTTTAATTGGGTAATTTGAGCTTCTTCTTAAGTTCACATTTGTTTAGTTAATAGAATGTCCTATCTGTTGCTTTCTTAATATTCTGAAGTTAGATCTGAATCATTCTCATTTGTAGTTCATTGAGGCTAGTGTTTAGTTCAAGGCCCAGATTGAAAAGCTTCAAAAAGATATTAGTTTCCAAGGATGGCTATTGGGAATCAAGTTAGAACTTCAGTCAGACTTTATTGCCGCCATATCTTTTTGATTTACTGGAGGGAAATTACAAATCTTGAATAATAAATGTTGTTTGGTTGAAACTTTGATTTAAAGCATTTGAAGACTCAACAAGTACATGTAATAAAGAAGACATAAAAAGGAGTACATAAAGCTCCAGGTTAGTTCTTGTTCTTTAAAAAGGTATTCTAAGTAAGAGTTGCTAGACTTGCAGCAAGTTTGTGTGCAATCTTGCTTTGTTTGAAGGATTATGCTCTATTTATGTATTTATTTCTTTGACTTGATTAGGTTATGCACAAATACAAGCTGCAAACTGGTCAATTGAGGGAGTAGATTGGACGTGCAACAAGGACTCCAGAGTCCCTCAAGAATGCTTCAAGATCCTATAGAGAAACTTGCAAGTAGTTAATTGTTGTTTCATTGGATATTATGAATGTTGAATGAATTTATTTATTATGTATGGTTGTAAATGTATAGCTACTTGGATGAACAAGATTGAATATTCCATGGTAATTTATTATAGAACTGCTCAGTTGAGTTATCTCTTACACTAATTGGTTGCAAAGTTGAAGTATGTATGAACAATATCAGGTTATATAAGCATAAGAAACAGTGAGAAATTAACATTTTTAGTGACGAAAATTCGTCATAGCTAAAGCCATCTGCGACGAAATGAAGCGTCGCTACTAGTTTTTTTATGTTACGGTAGAGAGTTTCTGCGACGAATGATTCCGTCGCAAAAAGTTATTTTGTGCGATGACGTTAAGATCGTCACGGAAGAACACATTTTGCTACAAATATGTTCGTCGCAAAAGCTTCACCCTTCAGCGACGATATGTACTTTTAGTGACGGGTGCATTATATTCGTCGCAGAACCCCTAGGGCGACGCGGTATACGCGACGTATGGCACTCTGCTATGGCGACGGAGACTTTCGTCGTGAAAGTGTTTCTGCGACGAATTTGATGCTTTTTGCGACGAATAATTTCGTCGCAAAAGGCGCACTTTGTTGTAGTGCTTGCTGCAGACAGGACAAGCTAACCTTCCCTTAGTGCTCCACCCAGATAAGTTTGCATAAGCTGGAAAATCGTTGATTGTCCACAATAAGACTGCATGTAATTGAAAGTTCTGTCTTTTCGATGAGTCAAAAGTAGTTACACCTTCTTCCCACAAATCCTTGAGATCCTCAATCAACGGTTGCATATATACATCAATAGTATCTCCAGGACTTTCTGGACCAGGAATTAACATGGATAGAATAAAATTAGAGGGCTTCATAATCATCCTAGGAGGTAGGTTGTATGGAACTAAAACCACTAGCCATATACTATAGGGAGTTTTGGAATGTGCAAAAGTTTGGAAGCCATCACTAGCTAAATCAAGCATCACATTTCAAGGGTCTGATGAGAATGATTGATGGAGTTCATCAAATGACTTCCATGCTGAAGAATCACTTGGATGTCTCATCACTTCACCATCACCCTTGTTGTCATGATGCTAGGTCACGTTAGTGGAAAATAACATAAAGTCTTCTTTGGAAGTTTCTTCCCATTCACTTTAGTCATGACTTCCCCACTACATTTGTCAACTTTCCATCTAGATGCATGACACACCTTACAAGTATCACGAAGTGCATCATCCTTTCAAAATAGCATGCAACTATGCTCACAAGCATCCATTTTTGTGTATGAAAGGCCGAGATCATGTATGATCTTTTTTTATTCATAATATGAATCTGGCAAGCATGAACCCTCTAGCAACAGATCCTCTTTCATAAGCTAGAGCAGCATGTTAAAGGATTCATTACTCCCTATTCCAAGAGTCTTTATGTGAAGAAGTTTCACTATAGTTGATAACTTTGAACTCTTACAACCATCATAAAGAGGTTGCTCAGAGTAATTTAACAATATGTAGAACTTTCCTGCTTCATCATTTGGAGACTGATTGTATGCTTCCTCAAAATCAATATCAATTTCTTCTTCGTCGATATCAATGTTAGGATACCAATCCCTCAAAACCTGATGCATTTCATTCTCATTCTCATACCCATCGTTGACATCTTAGTCTGCTGGTCCAAATGGCTCAGCCAACCTTTCTTCGTGGTGGCACCAAAATGTATAGTTTGGGACAATTATATAAATGAGTAAATGTGCAGTTACTGTCTCCCGTGACCCTGACTTGATATTGCAACACTTCACACATGGACATCTAATTCCATACCTTCCCTTGTTCCTTTGAAATGCATACTCAAAAATTATGAAACTCCATTCTTATAATCCTCATTGAGTCTATTGTCGACAAGCATCCAATTTATACTTGGTGCCATTTCCTAATACTCATTAAAAACACCATAAACTACTGAACTTGTTCTATTGACATGATAATACTAAAGGAGTAAGATAATCAGAACACATCTTGATTTTCTAAATGAATAAATTGACCCAAACTTAAATCAACAGCAACCACTGCACTGCACCTCCACAACAACAGCTCTGCACTCCTCCACAATAAGAGTCCTACAACAGCTTCTTTCTGCTCCACGAAAGCAGTAGCTCTGCACTAGTCCCGGACAACAGCAGCCCCCCACCGTTCCACAGCAGCAAAAGCAGCAGTTCTGCACTGCTCACGGCAGCAGCACAGCTCCACACCACTCCACAACAGCAGCTCCGCCCCACAGATACAGCCGGCGCCGCTCCGCTCCGAGAAGACCTTGAAAGATGACGATTGGCTTTTAAAGAGAATCAAGAAGGTCTACGAGGAAAGCAGAGAAGGAATCAAGCCATGAAGTCGATTGATTTTCATATTAGGGTTGTGAACGAACGAGATCAGAGAAGGAATCGAGCCACGAATTCGATTATTTTTCATATCAAGGTGTGAACGAGCGATGAGAAGGAAAGCAGCGGAAAGGGTAAGTGGAAATTAGGTTAAGAAGAGGAAGTCTCGCATCGTAAATGAGAAGCAAAAAATGACAAAGTAAAAGTTAAAAAGGCTAATGCCATGATTCGAGCCTTGTTGTCCAACGTTTTAGTGTGACCACTAAACCAATAGACCAAACATAAATTTGTTGATATAATCTTAGCAAAATATTATCAATAAAAATTCAAAAAACGGACCAAACCTTAAATTCATGTATTGTATCCTCTTTTGAAACATCATCACAAGTGTAAAAGATAGTACTCCAATGTCTCTATAAAATGAAAACAAAATTACACCAAACGGGTGCTTGAACAAAAAACGAAAACTTTTCAAAGTTTGAGAAAATCACAAAATGTTCGTGTTAGACCACTAAATGACCTTTTCTGGAAAAATTCAGGAGGTGTTTTGCAACTACGTAGATCTCAAAAAGTTATATGAAATTAAAAAAAATTACTCCAATCGGATAACTGAGTACAAAATCACGATTGTTTAAAATTTTGTCATCGTACTAGACAAAAACAAACGTCCATGGGCTGGTTTTGACGTGGGCTTCCTATGGAATAGGATAGATACAAGCTTAATGGAACAATTGACAAGAAAAATGGATTTGGCAATATGGTTAGATTTGTAGTTTGGTTATAGTTTTTTCGTTTAGCTACCTGGCTCGAGCCTGCAGCATGATTCTTTTTTTCCCAGTTACGAGTTCGACAGGCTCCAAATCTGGACAAGCTACCAAGTTTGAAATGCTGCAAATCTGGGCAATGTATATTAAATTATTAATCCTATTTGCCAAAATGGTTTACAAGCTGTTGTACATGGGCAACAGATTGAGCTGCTGAAATGGGATGGGAATGCAAGTTCTCTATGCAATGTAACTCAAGAATCAATGCATCAACTTTTTCTTAACTATGTTTCATACAAACTTGCACGCATTCCAGAATAAGAACATTACATTCTACATCACTAGTCAAAAGAGTTATGGAATAAACTACTTAGTCTAGAGCAACAACATTAAATTATACAAACTTGCACACTTACTCCATAATTAACTACTCTTACATCAATAGTCAATAGCCAGACGAGTTTTAGATATTTCTAAACATCCAAAAGCTAACTAACTATTACATGGCACTCATCCAAAATCATTTAAAAGATTTCAACAAACATCTAAAAATCCTCCTAATCTACATTTATATTTCATCCTATCCTCAAAAGGTTAGTTGGTGTCATGATTCATATCCATACCTACCATGACCAAAAATAATGAACAATATTAGTATCTAGACTCAAACAAAACATATACACGAAGGAGAAGCATCTACACCGGACTCCAGATGACAGAAGTAAAGGATACATACTTAAGATTGACCATTTTGAGTTGCTGTCGGACCAATAGACCTCTAGTTCATCCTTTCCATCATGTCTCTCATCTCTGAAATAACTTTGGCTTGCTCTGCTATTACAGCTGCCATGTCTGCCTTTTCTCCATTGGATTCCCTTAGTTTGCTTGCCAATTCTGTCCTGCTTAATGCATCTGAACCGTTCAAGTCTTTAGGCCTCAATCCACCTCCAAATCCAATTATATGTCCATGTCTTTGTTCTCCATAGTACTTCTCTACCAATTCCATCGACTCCAACTCTGGATTAGCTTCACATTTTTCAATAAGTCCAGTCTATCAAAATAAAATAATTAACAATCATAAACCATAGTGAATATGTATGAACAAAACTTCAAACTTAAAGTTTCGATATTACATGTATCTCTTTTGCGGCTGGTTCCTTTATTTCACCATTGCTCTTATGTGTATCAAAAAACACTTTATCTATGGTTGGAGGAATCCCATCCTTTCCACCCTATGAACATGATATAAATGAACCAAATCATTCACAACTAATGAAATAACCATTCTGCAAAAAGATAAACAATAAACTGCAGAGGCATAAACAATAAACAACAAAAACATAAAGAACAGCAGCATAAACAACAAAAACAACAACTTGAAGATGATACCATTTCATAAAAATATTCTCGATTAGGCTTGCTTCCACTATGATGATTCATATTTTTTTCATTATATTCAATACATTGTTCTTGCTCAATTTCTGCAAATTTCGAAAATAAATTAGAAATTCCAATTAATCATACAAAACAATATAACAAGTACACATAGAGCATATTTTCACTACCTGAAACTAAGCACTGTAGAAAACATGTTTCACACACCATTCACAATCTTCTTGGTTACGAGTTCGAGCCTCTCAACTTTGTTTTATACAAACTTGCACACAGTCCAGAATAAGAACATTACATTCTACATCACTAGTCAAAAGAGTTATGGAATAAACTACTTAGTCCAGAGCAACAACATTACATTATACAAACTTGCACACTTAATCCATAATAAACTACTCTTACATCAATAGTCAAAAGTCAGACGAGTTTTAGATATTTCTAACCATTCAAAAGCTAACAAACTATTACATGACACCTATACAAAATCATTTAAAAGATTTCAACAAACATCTAAATCTCCTCCTAATCTAGAATTATATTTCATCCTATCCTACAGAAGCAAGAGGTTAGTTGGTGTCATGATTCATATCCATACCTGCCATGAACAAAAAGAATGAACAATATTAGTATCTAGACTCAAACAAAACATAAACACGAAGGATAAGCATCAACATAGAACTCTAGATGACAGAAGTAACAGATACATACTTAAGATTGACCCTTTGAGTTGTTGCTGGACCACCAGACCTCTTGTTCATCCTTTCCATCATGTGTCTCATCTCTAAAATAACTTTGGCTTGCTATGCTATTACAGCTGCCATGTTTGCCTTTTCTCCATTTGATTCCCTTAGTTTGCTTGCTAATTCTGTCATGTTTAATGAATCTGAACCCTTGAAGTCTTTAGGCCTCAATCCACCTCCAAATCCAATTAAATGTCCATGTCTTTGTTCTCCAGATCCACATGGCTTTGCATACTCACAATACAAAACTAACCTCCATTTGTTCCAACGATCCCTCATATGAATTAAAGTATGATAATTATAGTCTATCATTTTGGGATTATGGTAATACTCCTACAATCATTGTTATCATAAATATTAAGTATCTTTAAACACGCAAAAAGATTACATGAATAACTTGGCAGTAAAGAATGACAAGACAAAATTGCATATTGTTCCTTACTGTAGCTGCAGCCCACAAATGCTCAAGTTCTGCACGACTCTTTGACTTCCATTTTCTTATCTGAATGAGCAAATCTGCGGATTCCGAGCAACTAATCCATTAAGCTTGACCAAGTTGCTCGGTTTGGCCCAACACCACGATTGTTGTAGATGGCGATAGGCAACTTCTCACCACGCCTCAGTCTAGCAACAGCCTTACAAATGCTAATCCCTCGAACATTTTTCTGTCTAGCCGTAGCAAAAACAAGCAGCAAAACTCAACAGCAAAAAATCAATTAAATTGGCAGATTCATCACAACAATATTTATTATCTGGAGTTACAAATCAACATCATTAAATAAAACTTACCTCTGTTAGTCGGTTCCACCTGTGCATCTTCCATAGCTGGTTCCACCTGTGCATCTTCCATAGTCGTTTCCTCCTGAGGTAGAGGCATGTTTCTCTCAACTGGGGGTTCACTTTCCCTTTGTGGCATGTTATCAGTTACAATTGTGGATTCACTTGCCCTTTGTGGTATGCTATTAGTTGAACAATGGGTTCTTTTGTCCTTTTAGGAGCAGCAAAAAAGATACCTCAACTTAGTGATTTCAACATAATTGAGCAATGTGAAATGAATTACACAAGGTACCTACTAGGTGTTGCAGGTGCCATGGGATGAGATTTGGAAGGCGCATCAGATGAAGATCTTAAAGTGGAGAAAGATGTTGATCGATTTGGGGCCCTCCTCCTAAGTGATCTAGGGGCAACATATTTTGCTGGAGTTTTTTTGGAAACTTTCTCATTGTCATGAGATTGAGTAGTTTGACATGGGTTCTGACCACTCTTCACCTTGAGATTATGACTACGGTTCATCTTGAGATTCTGACTAGCCTTCATTATGTATTCTACAACAAAAGAACAAGAATGTAATGATGTAACTGAATATAAGAACCCAGGGTAAATTGAAATGGATACTCTATAAATTGGAATTGGAATGGATACTCTGTAAATTGCATGCGTGTAAATCAAAGCTATAATGGTTTAAAGGGTTCACGGGACAGAAGGAGATTTGAATGAGAACATACCTTAGTTGCTTCTGTGCATACAGGGAGAAGAAATTTTGAATTAGAGAGATTCTCTACGAAGAGCAATAGGAAATATGACGTTAAAATTTATTTTAGGTTAAATACATTTGTATATCCAAAACTTTCACGGTTGTGCCAATAATATCCAAATTTCCCGAAATACTACTATATCCAATTCCTTACATTCTTTAACGGTGTTTTTGGATATACAAGTGTATTTTAACCAAAAATATATTGGGAAATGGATAGATTTGGCAAAGAACAACTTTAAAACATTGATATAAAGTGGTATTTCGGGAAATTTGGATATTATTAGCACAACCGTGGAAGTTTTGGATATAAAAGTGTATTAAACCTTTATTTTATTTTTAAAATTATATAAATGAAAGAATTTATTTTTTCTGAGATAAAATTATAGTATGATAAGAATAATCTTGTATTTTCAAAACGGCTTTTTGCAGAAGTTTCAATTAAGAGGTCTGGTTTGATGTTATACTAAAGCGATATTCAGCTTTTCTAAAGCCAAGCTTTTAGAGGTGTTTGGCCCTCCTTCAGATTTTGAATTCCAAAACCACTTCTAAAAGTCGAGCCTAAGCATTAAGCAGGACACCCAAAAATACGCTTTGTCTGCTAAATCCACCCGCAGCAGGATCTACCGCCGAAGGAGAAGAAGGGAGAGAGAGGAAAAATGGTGTTTATTTTTTCCAATTTTTTGTGTTATCCGTCACCAAAGGATGTAGCTTTTCGACGCTAATTGTCATTGCAAAGCATGGTTTCAGCGGCGAAAGGATCAGCTACATCTCTAAAACGATGAAAGGTTCCATCGCAAACATCATGCACTCCGCGATTCCTGCGAGCCCACCAACTCCCACGGTTTCGGGTCCAAGTTCCAGAAAACAAGGAGACCGACAGGCGGGAAGAGCAGCGGTCGGGTATGTGATGGAGGAATTTCCCCGACCGAGGAAACAGGAAAGGGACTGGGGTTAGCAGGCAGGGAAGAAGCCCGGTCTGTGACCCAAAATACTCGACCAAGTATTTTGGCCGGGTTTCGGGTCTGACCGACGGGATTCAGAGTTTTTGAGTTGTTTTAATTATTTTAATTGCCCATACCTATATATAGGTTGGAACTCGGGTTTTATGGTTAGTTTTTTGGAAGAATATTGATTTTTACCTTGGTTTTGAGCTTGAGACTTGAACTTTTATCTGTATCAATAAAGTTTTCCCCTTGATTGTTGTCGCGATTCTACCTTTCTATATTTATTGAGCCTTCTCACGATTTGTGTTGAGATTGAACTTTTAATTACATCCTATCCCAAACAAACAAAAACCTCTAAACAGTGTTTCTATTGTTCGTTCTTGGAGCTGCCACTACAGGAAAAATATCTTGTAATCACGATAAATCCTGTATTTGAAAGTGTGTTTCCCGTGACTAACACTATTAAACACGAGAAAATTACCGTAATATATACCTCCGTGTCTAATTGTAAAGATCACGGGAAATTTGTACTAGTTACAATTTGTCACGGTACAAGTTCCTGTGATAATTTGTACCTATTAATCACGGTAGGCCCCATGGCTAATGCATAATATCAAAGCATAAAGACGAGGAAAATAACACATTTAGAGACGGGAAGTGCACCTTTTAAAAAGGTATTTACTGTGACAAAATTAATTCCCGTGACTAGATATCAATTACTATGATTAAATCACTACAAGAAACTTCATTTTTTGCGACGGAAAAAGTCATCGCGGAAAATAAAAAAACCGTCGCGAAAACATATCGGCGACGAATATCGTCGTCGCAAAATAAGCCTAAAGGTTGTCACCAATACAGCGTCGCAAAAGGTTTTGCGACGAAAAATACAAGTTCGTCGCAGAAAAGCATACATTCGTCGCTGAAAGCTAGACATTTCGCAACGACACGTTCGTCGCCAAATGGTACATTAGCGACGGAGGACTTCGTCGCATATTCAAAAAATTTTGCGGCGGAGGTTATCGTCGCTGTTTCTCTGCTTTTCTGCGACAGAGGTTAGTCGTCGCCGAAAGTGGTATTGGTGACGACTTCACTCATCGCGAATTGTACGATTTTCTGCGACGAAATTGTTTCGTCGCGAGAATTTTATTTTTCGCGAAAAATTCTGTCGTGGCAAATAGTATGTCGCCTTCAGCGACGAACGCACCATCGCTGATATTCTGAATCTATAAAACAAAACTTTCTTTTGGAACGGAATATACCGTCACAAAAAGTTTATTCGTCGCCAAAACTAACTTACATTGCTGTTATTTTTTGTTTATCTTTTGTATTGACAACAACCTGTTTAGATAAACACAAGTCCTTTATAGCTCAAAACATAGTTCAAATTAGTAGCTCCGTTGTCGTTTATACAACCCATATATAATTATCCATGACATTTGGAATCTTAAGATTAGTAGCCCCCTATATCTAGGGTTATGCACATCATAGGAACAGACTTCACGACATTGTACATGCTGTCGAATCATTGTCCATGGCAAAAAGATCAACACTAGTTGATAACATGCAAAATTCAGTAAGGAATCACCTTAATATGATAAGTTTGGTATACCAAAACACAAGTTCAAAAGAAATAACAAAAAAGTTGAGAGTAGTTTTACCAAAATTCTAAGTTAGCTAAGCATGGCTTCGTTTTTTTTTTTTTTTTTGTACAGATTACCTTTGTGATGATTATTATTTAGTCCTCCTTACTTATAGAGACATATCCCTTGTCTAGCAATGTGTTTACCATAATGTCAATTTCAATACTTTTTTGCTGCCAACCTCGATGTAGACTATATTCCGCTAAAATCCAACCATTTGTCTCCATCATAATGAGTTCAAGTGAGACTTAAGAACTTCTCTTACCTGTTTAGCTAAATGTTGCCTCTAGCTTGAAGGTTCGCCATAATCCTTCTAAATTCTGCAAGTTCTTCTTCTACCTTGTCAGTTTGTTAGTAGTCGCTGCTAGTTGTTGATTAGACTCAGCTTGTTTTTCATTAAGTTCAGTCACATGCTCTTCAAGATTCGCACACCGGTCTTGTAGCTAGCTTTTATCCCTGAATAGTTGTTCATAGTTGGCATCCACATGATCTCTCCTCCTAGATGGGGCTGACTGTCCATACCCAAGTCCATGACAATATCCCGAGTTATAACCCAAAACTATATGAAAAGCCTGATCTTCAGAAACGGGTTTGTCACTATCTTTAGAACTATCAACAAGCTCCTGCATCTTTTCCTACAAAATTCATATGAGGAGATGAACAAGAATCACTAAAAAATGATAAAAATGCACGACAAATAAAAATGGGCAGTAGGTAGAAGATGAATGGAATATAATAAACATTTGCTTTTAAAGAAGGAACCAGATGGTTAGTTCTCATGAGTCAAACTTACATATTGTTCTTTTTTGTGTGGGTTCCTCCAAACTCCAGTATCCTTGGTATCCAGCCACTTGAAGAATTCCATCTTTGACAACTCACCACTCTCTTGCTGTGCTTTCTGTTTAAAATGCACATAAGACACAAAACTACCAAGAACTTAATATTTGGTCATAATAGAAAACATAGTTTTGTGTTATTAAGTAGATAACCTTCTCTTGATACACGCAAACATATGCTGCTCTTCCCTCAGTGTTTAGATTCATCACTTGACCACGATTTGTTGCATTCATCTCAGCAATTGCCCGTGACATGCTCGTACTTGAAGTGACCAATTTCATCTGTGACATGCTTATACTGTGATGTGAACCTAAAACAAATATTGATAAGAATAATAGACAGTATGGATATCACAAAGAAACAAACCAATTACAAGAAAATAAGAGAACTCTGACAAGTAAAATCTCATATATAATCATCGAAGTGGTATTTTTTATTTTCCGACTAGTTTGACTAGTTTCATATATTATTTTGGAAACCAAGAAGTATCAAGCTAAGAAGTCTACCGATTCACTTTCATAATAATGGGTTGAATTGTAAAAACTATGCAATCTGCCTATCTCAATTACACAAATAAATTTTTAACTAAGTTCTTTAGCTAACGAGTAAGTTACCTTTGACTAATATTTATACATATAAAGTTTCAAGACTTCAAGTACTAACAACAAAATTTCAAATAAAAGAAAAACAAGTTTAGTTTCCTACTTCCTACACTGCTACAAATAAACTAAGCTAGCTAGCTAAATGACTCGCTATGACACAACTCCTAACAATGGCCAAGTGTAACCAATGAAAGGGACTGCAGTATAGTGGCTCAAGTAATAAATATCGAATCCACGGGTCTTTAGAGTTACTATTACTTAGCTTCAGTTCATTATCTAACAAACCAGATTAAGATGGAAGAACAAAAACTACTCTAACAAACTACAGTTAAAGTAAATTTAATTACAGGTTGGTAACTCACTTAGGTATGATTCCTCCTAGCCACTAGCCAGATTAATCATTGATGATCTCTAACCTGTTTTACTTTCATTCACAATGCGGAGAATCCTTAACTAGACCTTGAATCTCGGCTAAAGGATCAAGGCCCTCTTGATTCGATTGCCTAGATGGACGCATCCTTCTCTAGAAAAACCGATCAAGGCATTCTGAACTAGAATCCCTTTATCGAAAGATGTTCTCAATCGATACAAAGCAGTGAATCAACCCTCGACTAAAGCAATCGATCCAATACTATCAATCTATGGTGCTCTATTGACCTAATCAGGTATTTGCTCTCATAGGATCAAAGCAGAATCAATAATCTCGACTAAAGCAGAATTGAATCATGAAAACGTGCATATATTGAATATGAACTCAAGATTATCAAGTAGGAGTACTCATACAATCATCCAATCAAACAAACATAGCTAGGGTTCCTCAAAACCTAAGTGAAGGGAAGTTACTCCATAGAGAAGAGAGAGACAGCAGTAAGAATCTTCAGATGACCAGTCTTCAAGTCCGGGCTCGTTCCTCGAGCTTCCAAGGAGAAGAAATCCTCCAATTCCACTCCAAGAATACCCTCAAATCGCCATCTCTCTCTTTGGTTCATCCCTTCGGTGTTTGGGATCCAAAACCCAGCTCCCCCTCTCCAAAAATCGCAAAACAGTTTTTATACCCGTTGAAACTCGCACCCCTACTTGCACGGCAGTGCAAATTTAGGTTTTGGTCGTGCAAAACCCCTTGGAAACCCACACGGCCGTGCATAATTTCACACGGCCGTGCACAATTTCCAGCATGCACTCCTAACCTTTGTTGATCTCGTTTGAGCTCCGATTCAGGTGCCGTTTGATCCCAGATGCTCGTAATCTTGTCGTCTTTATTTTCATAAAAAGCTTTCATGATTCGTTTTCAATAAAATGAGTTATAAATCCATTCTTTCTAAAGTCATTCCTGAGTTTCTCACCCTGAGTCGCCAATTGATCTCCTATTGACTTGAAACTTGCGCCTAGGCTTCACTTTACATGCTAGGACCTGAAATGTGACAAAGGAACACAACCTGGCGTAAAATATTCCAAGAAATCAAAAACTCAAGCCAAAATTATCAAGAAACGAGGGTGCAAACATGTGTAAATACGACGTTATCAAATTCCCCCACACTTAACCATTTACTTGTCCCTAAGCAAACCTAACTCAAACCAATGCAACTCTCCAGACCTCTATAGCAACAAACAACCCCGATCGTCGGTAGAGGATTTCCTAGATCATATAGCAGCTTACGAGGTGAACTGGTCTTCTAAGACGTTCCCTATCTCTCTCAATGCGAGTACTAGACTCAAGCCAGGATCATGAGAAGAAATGGAAGTAAGACAGCCAGTTCATGGATAAAGGGACTCACACCATTCACAACCAAGGATTCATTGACCGGGGTGCTGTTTCACTTCATTACACCGTTGGAACCCCTTTTTTGCACTTTCATTTTCATTTTTTTTTCTTTTTCTTCATTCACTTGGTGAGGGTTCCAACTGCAGTCTTTTGCATGGCCGACCCTTATTAGTCGAGCAAGAGCAATTTCTGTACATCTGGCGCTCGCCAGAGTACTTCTTTTAACTCCTTTTTCTCAACTCGTGTGGAGGGTCAATGAAATTAAGGGGGGCCGGAAGCTCTATCCGTGCCCTTAAAAACACATCCTTAAGTAGGCAAACCGTTCAATGGGTGAAAATTTTACTTGTACTAGAGATAGCTTAGCTTCACCTTGTAGCAGTACCCCACTAAGGATCACTAAAATCTCTCGATTTTGTGCAATGAACGGTGCCACACACGTTGGGCTTACCCCATGTTTAAGATTTCAATGATTTCGACATGGATGACCAACTTCTTTTCATTTCCCATATGAGCACCTTGTTCGATACACGAGTCCTTAACACAATCCAAACAGAGTCACCATTACCACATGAATTCAACGGTCTTAGCTCCACTAATTCACCAAATCAACTGGCACAACAGAGAGCTAGATAGGAAAAATCTTATACTTCAACATCCTCCATAGTGCTACACTACCTCCCTAGGTTGCACATTACTATAGAGACTGTCAATTCAAAGCATACTGAGCAGGCAATTTGCAAGAAGACACGTACTTGGAGCCCTCAAATTTAAAAATTTGGATAGTGGACTAGGCTCCAAGCACACAAACAGCCAAAACATTCACCCGCATACATAATCGAACATCCCCTCACACTTAAGCACGACATTGTCCTCAATGGAGGAAAGATAAGGAGGGTAGAATGGAGTTACCAGATCAAGGGTGAATGATGGTGGACGGGGCAGGCGGTGCATTTTAGGAGGGGACAGTAGTCGGAACACAAACACCACACAAAATCTCACAAATGTTGAGTTATTGACTCTAAAATAAAATAACAAAACTGACTCAACCGAGGAGAAAAAGAGAAAGAAATGCAAACCGACTAGTTGGGTTGCCTCCCAACAAGTTCTTCTTTCCCGTCGTGAGCCGGACGATGGCCCCTAAGTTTCGATCCACCCCAGAACCTCTTTGAAGTTGAGGTTCTCGTCAATGAGGTAGAGTCTCAAGTCACGAGCATGTGGTATGACAGGTGATGGAAGCTCGTGCACTTGATGTAGATGAAGTCTCCACCCTCGAACCTCTTCTTCTCTTCTCTCGTCTCATTAACCCAAACCATATATGACAACATCAATTGACTACCATCGCTTCCACCAAGAGGGACCGATGTCGATGTGGCCTTGGTCTGGCAAAGAGACACTGCAAATGGGTCCTTGCTAAGCAGTTCCTCGAAGTTTGGTGGAGAGATCACATGTAACTCATGGCCGGTGCATGCCTCTTCCACCTCAACTTCGTTCTCGGCCTGGACGCCAATTGCTTCTTCAACCTCCCTTCCTTCTTCATGTGGTATCACCCCTGGGAAATGATCAAGAACTCCTTCTGCTTCACTTTCTTCATCCTCTACAATTTCTTTCTGCAACCTTTCTTGCTCTTCTTCTTCCAGCACGGATTGGAGGGCAAGTCGCCTAGCAATTTCTTTGATGAGATCTTCTTGCATCTCCTCACTCATGCCCGCCTCTTCAAAGCTCAGATTGGGATGTGGGAAGGTGTGGTCGGCTACGACAGGACATTTCTGATCATGATCATCACGGGAGATCTCCGTGACAACTTCTGTGCAATGCAGTCAAAAACGCGATTCTACCTAGAAACGGAGAATGGGTAAAATCGTAAAACGTAGAATCAAAGCGTACAAACGTAAGTTTTTAATGCATCCTGTATAATAGTTAAAAATCTGTTAACTCGGGCATGTACTATGTAAAATGTGAACATACAGATTTAGGTAAATGAATAAATACCTACAATTCATTTTTAAAGTAGAACAAATTCATAACATCTTAACAATTCAACGAGGTTTTGAGTGGCCAGGATGCATATATAGAGTGACGAATTAACATACAGCGACACTAATTCAATGAATAATTAGCTAAGTTTACTATGAGGTTTTGAGTGGCCATACATGTAATTTTTACCAAAAAGTGACATGAAATGGAATCTTCTTATGTGTTCTAATTATAGTGAAATACAATGCTTATCCTCAATATTGCCCACAACTAGAATGCAATCGACTCTAGTTAGATTACACGCAGCCACAATCTTGATCTAGTTAGGCACTTTGAAGAATAAAGGTAACAGTTCTCGAGGTGGATGTCTCAATTGGGGAAGAATTCTTTCGAAGAGGATGTCTCATTTTCGGTCCTCTGCTCCTCTCCCTCGGCGCTTGCTGCTGCACGCTGCACAGAATCTGCAATAAAAGTGAACAAACAATGTTTAGATGGAGCAATTCAACGATGGAATTTGTTGACGGCTGTAAATATATATCACAACCCATTGAAGAAAATCACTAACCATAACTTAACAAGACTAAGCCTGAGATGAAAATATGAATGACCTTGGCGCTAAGTGTCAAGAACCAGTTGCTCCCAATAACTCGAGTTGTTCGGAGAAGGTTATGATGGATCTTATACAGGTCCGTGTGTGGTGCTTAACCACTTCCTTACACTAAGCTTCAAAGCATAGGAGTAGGCTTCCAATATTGATGAAAACGAAATAGCAGCATTCTTCTATATTCCAGCGCCGAGCTGCAGCATGAGACTGTGGCGGCCGCGCGTCTACTGGCTATTGGCGACGGTAGAGGCCGCGGCGTGTGGCCTCGCGACGGTGAAGACTGTCGCCCTCTCCTTCTACGATTGTTGTGGTTGGCTGGTTGCCCTGCTTTGCAGCGGTCAGTTAGGGACTGCATTTTTGGGTTGACGAGATGCTCAACTGATGAGCCCTATTCCCCTTTCCACAATTATAAATTTTTTTCCCTTTTTATTTTGCAATTCCAAAGTGGCGTCGTATTAATGTAACTGTACCTTTTTCGGGTAGTAGCTGGAAACGCATAGAAACGCTAAGAAAATGCATTTTTGACTGTTTTCATCGATTTCAACGTTCCCACTAACGATTTTGAACGATTTTATTAGCAAAACGTTTTTAAGTGGAAACTGAAATGTTCTGGTGACCTAGATACGTAAAAACGTTCGTTTTTATGATTTGAAACACGATTTTAACTGAACTGCTTCTCTGTGCTCCACAATGTCTTCGTAGCCTTCGTTTTCCTCCTCCTCTTCTAGTATAGTTGCAGAAGGGTGATCTTGAGCAGGCTATGCATAAGATTTTTCAAGATCATCGAGGCTCTTTTTAATGCTCAAGAGGATCTCCTCTGTTTCACGATAGGCCTGGGTACAAAGATCCATCCTGGAGCATGATCTCTCCAAGCAAACTGCTCCATGAGAAGCCTCAATTCATAGTTTGGATCTGGCTGTGGAGTGTAGCATGGCTCTGCAGAATGGCCCGTGAAGGCCGCCATGGGTAACTCCAGCTCTGATGGCCCTTCTGGTTGTGGGAGATATTCTTCTTGGTAATGAGGTTGTTCTTGATATGCCCAGGGGTCTGATTGTTCTCCGTAGTAAGGGAGTTGCTACTGGAACCCGAATCCATAGTCTTATCCTCCTTGATTGCTCTAGGGAGTCTCGGGGTAATACCACTCGGATGGTGGTGGATACCCCCAATGGTTGGAGAAGCCATGAGGATCCATGATTCAGATCTGCACCAACAAAAACAAAAACACCCAAGTGAAAAGCAAGGTTGGAAAAAAAACCGCTAAAGTAACAAACTTCTGCCTTCCTAATAATCTAGATAGTCCGCGGAAACGACGCCAAAAACTTGACACACTATGACACAACTCCTAACAATGGCCAAGTGTAACCAATGAAAGGGACTGCAGTATAGTGGCTCAAGTAATAAATATCGAATCCACGGGTCTCTAGAGTTACTATTACTCAGCTTCAATGCATTATCTAGCATACCAGATTAAGATGGAAGAGCAAAAACTACTCTAACAAACTACAGTTAAAGTTAATCTAATTACAGGTTGGGAACTCACTTAGGTATGATTCTTCCTATCCACTAGCCAGATTAATAATTGATGATCTCTAACATGTTTCACTTTCATTCACAATGCGGAGAATCTTTAACTAGACCTTGAATCTCGACTAAAGGATCAAGGCCCTCTTGAGTCGCTTGCCTAGAGGGGCGCATCCTTCTCTAGAACAACCGATCAAGGCGTTCTGAACTAGATTCCCTCTATCGAAAGAGGTTCTCAATCGATACAAAGCAGTGAATCAACCCTCGACTAAAGCAATCGATCCAATACTATCAATCTATGGTGCTCTATTGACCTAATCAGGTATTCTCATAGGATCAAAGCAGAATCAATAATCTCGACTAAAGCAGAATTGAATCATGAAAGCGTGCATAGATTGAATATGAACTCAAGATTATCAAGTAGGAGTATACAATCATCCAATCAAACAAACATAGATAGGGTTCCTCAAAACCTAAGTGAAGGGAAGTTACTCCATAGAGAAGAGAGAGACTGCAGTAAGAATCTTCAGATGATCAGTCTTCAAGTCCGGGCTTGTTCCTCAAGCTTCCAATGAAAATAAATCCTCCAATTCCACTCCAAGAATGCCCTCAAATCGCCCGCTCTCTCTTTGGTTCGTCCCTTGGGTGTTTGGGATCCAAAACCCAGCTCCCCTTCTCCAAAAATCGCAAAACAACTTTTATACCCGCTGAAACTCGCACCTCCTACTTGCATAGCCATGCAAATTGAGGTTTTGGCCGTGCAAACCCCCTGAGAAACTGATAGAAACATGTTTCTAGAGTTGTATCGGTTGGGTTGGGAAATTGGGAATTTAGGGATTTAGAGATAGAATTAGGGATTTAGAAGAGAATTGGGGATTAGGAAAAGAATTGCGGAAGAACAGAAAGAACGACCGAAGCCTCGAATTTGAGAGAGAAAGAGATTAGGGTTTCGGGGAAGGATGACTTTTCTATTAATTTCTACTTAATCGAACAAAAGACCGAAAGTACATATTTATAGCAAACGACTGGAAAAGCTGATAAGCCGTTAATTGCACATGTTTTTACCCCTATTCTGGAGCCGTTTGAGATGGTAATTCTCGTGTTTTAGGCCGATTTCACGCTAGGTTGTGTTTGTTTGTGATATTTCAGGTCCTAGCAAGTGAATGAAGGTTTAGGAGCGAGTTCGGGGTCGATTGGACGAAGATCGGGCGCGAGGCAAGTCAAAAAGGAGGCCACACGGGCACACCCACAACTCACACGACCGTGCAAGTGACCACTTTGGCCGTGTGAGAATGTGCGAGCCTTCACACGGCTTGCCCTGACATCCACACGGCCGTGTGAAGGAGTGGTTTGGCCGTGTGGAATTATGCGAGAGCAAACACGGGCAGGATGGAAATCCCACACGGCCGTGCGACCCTGGCCGTGTGGGAAGCCTGAAGATCGAACTAATTGATACGCCGCGTTTTGACTCACACGAGCAACTGGGTATGCCACACGGCCGTGTGGCCCAGCCCGTGTGAGTCGGGAATTCCGGGTTTTAACCCAATTTCGGGCTGCAAGAGAGAGGATTGGACTTTTTGAGCAAAAACATAGCCCTAGAGAGAGAAAGTACGAAGAACACATCCTAGAAGCTATCTTGGAGCTGGGTTTCATCAAATCAAGCTTGGAGATCGTCATAGGAGTGGAAATTATCATCCCAGAGCAGATTCTTCCCATAATTATGAGTATGACTGCTTTGTATCTTGTTTTCCTCTCTCTCTCTATGGAGTAGAACCCCTCTCTCACTTGGGGATGAAGAACCCTAGTTCTATGTGTTAGGGATTGATTGTAATGACTTGGGATGATATTACGTTTTGATTTGAATTGAATGATGCATGTTTATTGAGTCAATTGAAGTCTGATCAACTTTTCCTGATTCCTGCTGCAATCTGAGATAGATAGAATCTGATTAGGTTGCTAGAGTCTCATCATTCGGTAGTAGGAGATTGGCTATACGAGAGTTAGCCAGTTTACTGCTTTGTACTGGAATCCAATTCCAGTAGTGGAGTTCTGTTCTTACTGCTTCAGCTTTCTATCCCAGTGAAGACTAGTCGTCTGCCGGGTAGTTAGACTGAGAGGGCTTGGTCAGCTTAAGAGATTCCAAGCTACTGTCGGATCTTCCGCAGTCTAATCAACAGTAAATCAACCCAGGGTAATTGAAATTGAAACTAACTAAGGAGCCAGGGGGACTCATTCCCGAGTGACTCTTATCTGCTTGAGAAAACCGTACCAATTCCTGCTTTCTTTCTGCTTTTGCTTTTAAACAACAATCACTTACTTTAGTTGGCTAGATAATCGATAATCACTGAGTAAGCAGTAGATCTAGCCCCCGGGTTGATAATATCACTTGTCACTTTACTGCATTCCCGGTCTGCGATTACACTTGGTCGCAGATTGGTGTTGTGTTTTAGAGCATCAAGTTTTTGGCGCCGTTGCCGGGGACTTTCTAGAGTATTAGGAAAGGCAGAAGTTTGTTACTTTAGCGTTTTTCTTTTCCACCCTTGCTTTTCACTTGGGTGTTTTTGTTTTTGTTGGTGCAGATCTGAATCATGGATCCTCATGGCTTCTCCAATCATTGGGGGTATCCACCACCATCCGAGTGGTATTACCCCGAGACTCCCTGGAGCAATCAAGGAGGAGAAGACTATGGATTCGGGTTCCAGTACCAACCCCCTTACTACGGAGAACAATGAGACCCTTGGGCATATCAAGAACAACCTCCTTATCGAGAAGAATTTCTCCCACAACCAGAGGGCCCATTGGAGCTGGAGTTACCCATGGCGGCCTTCACGGGCCATTCTGCATAGCCACGCTACACTCCACAGCCAGATCCAAACTATGAATTGAGTCTTCTCATGGAGCAGTTTGCTCGAGACTGTGATAGAACATGCTCCAGGATGGATCATTGTGTCCAGGCCTATCGTGAAACAGAGGAGATCCTCCTGAGCCTTAAGAAGAGCGTCGATGATCTTGAGCGATCGTGGGCACAACCTGCTCCAGATCACCCTTCTGCTACCATACTAGAAGAGGAGGAGGAAGAAGAAGGCTACAAGGACATTGTGGAGCACACTAAAGATGTCACAGAGAGCTCCCGTGATGATCATGATTTGGAATGTCCTGTCATAGCCGACGACACCTTCCCACATCCCAAACTGAGCTTTGAAGAGGCGGGCATGAGTGAGGAGATGCAAGAAGATCTCATGAAAGAAATTGCTTGGCATCGGCCATGAGTTACATTTGATATCTCCGCCAAACTTCGAGGAACTACTTAGCAAGGACCCATTTGTAGTGTCTCTTTGCCAAACCAAGGCCACATCGACATCGGTTCCTCTTGATGGACGCGATGGTGGCCAATCGATGTTGTCATATCTAGTTTGAGGCAATGGGACGAGAGAAGAGAAGAAGAGGTCTCTAGGATGGAGACTTCATCTGCAACAAGTGCACGAGCTTCCATCACGAGTCATACCACATGTTCGTGACTTGCGACTCCACCTCATTGACGAGAACCTCAACTTCAAGGAGGTTCTAGCATGGACCGAAACTTAGGAGCCATCGTCCGGCTCACGAAGTGAAAGAAGCGCTTGTTGGGAGGCAACCCAACCAGTCGGTTTGAATTTCTTTCTCTATTTCTCCTCGGTTGAGTCATTTTTGTTATTTGATTTTAGAGTCAATAACTCAACCTTTGTGAGATTTTGTGTGGTGTTTGTGTTCTGATTACTCTCTCTTCCTGGAATGCATCGCCTGCCCCGTCCATCATCATTCACCCTTGATCTGGTAACTTCGTTCTACCCTCCTTATCTTTCCTCCATTGAGGACAATGTCGCTGCTTAAGTGTGGGGGGGGGGTGTTCGATTATTTATGGGGGTGTTGTGTCATAGAGCATCAAGGTTTTGGCGCCGTTGCCGGGTAACCCTCTAGGTTATTGGGGAAACGTGAGAATCTGTTACTCTAGCTTTTTATTTACTGCATTTTATCTCTTCCACCTGTGTGCCTTCACGGGTTGTTTCTGCAGTTTGTGTGCAGGTAGTGCATGACCCGTAGCCAGTCGGGAGATCTACTACGACTAGACTATGAGCTTGAACGAACCTGCAGAAACTTCAAGCGGGCTCTAAAGGCGCGACTGGCTGCGGAGGAGGCGCTAGCACAGCTACAGATCACTGAAGAGGAGGAGATTGCTGATCCACAAGACCATGATGTGATCAATCCTGGGGAGCAGACCATGGGATCCTACTAGACCGCCAGGGCTGCAGACATGAGGTCACCCATTCAACACCCTCATGTCCCAGCCAATAATTTTGAGGTGAGCACCTCAGTAATCACCATGCTGCGCGGTTCAGTGGTGTTCCATGGCAAAGAGGGGGAGTGCCCCCGATCACATCTCAGGCGATTCCACGAGCTCATCGATGGAATCAAGATCAACGGGGTCCCAGCAGATGTCATCCAGCTGAGCTACTTCCCATTCAACCTGGAGGGGCAGGCCAAGGAGTGGCTAGACACTCGACCTCCGGGCTCCATCACCACTTTCGCCAACCTGGCGGACAAGTTCCTTACCCGCTACCATCCTCCGTCGAAGACGGCGGACTTGCAGAAGCAGATCACCCACTTCACCCAGGATGAAGATGAGACTATCCGGGATGCTTGGGAGAGATACAACAGTCTCTTCCTGAGGTGTCCCAATCATGGTTTCAACGATGCTTTCAAGGTGGGAACCTTCTATCATGCCCTCTTCCCAGAAGATAAGCAGCTGATTGACTCAGTTTGTGACGGGAACATGCTCACTAAACCGCCACAGCTGAATCAACTGTTTGAGGAGATGGCAGAGAACGGGTATGATTGGGGCACTGCTAGGAGGTCGAGGAGAGCACCAAGCCGAGGTGTACATTCTGTGGGAAACCATTACTCTGATCTAGTGCAGGTGGTATCGAAGCTGGTTTCAGCTATCGATCGTTCCAGGATGATTCCAAGGACCGGACAGCAGCAGGCTATGCTCTGCCATTGGTGCGAGAGCACCCATCACATGGTGGAAGACTGCCAGGCGATGAAGGAATCGACAACACCCCAGGAGCAGGTGAACTTCATCAATAATGTTAGGCGCAACGACCCCTACAGCAACACTTACAACGAGGGGTGGCGCCAGCATCCCAACTTTTCCTGGGGTGGGGCAAATTACAGACCACCAGTCCCCTAGGGACCACCGGGCTTCCAGAGGCCACCATATCAGCCCAGACAGGGGCAATTCCAGCAGCAGCAGCAGTCTCTCTACCAGCCCATGCAGGGGCATGTTGCTCCATCTCAGCCGCGACCTTTCCAGCAGCCAGGTGCAGCCCCTGCCGCCCCAGTGCAGAATGATCAGATGGCTGAACTGCGGGAATTGGTGGGTTCTCTCGCCAGTTCTAGTGGTCAAAAATTTAACACTATCGAGCAGTTCATGGAAAAGGCATCGGGTAAATTCCTGGCTCTTGAAGCTGGCCAGAGGAACACACAGGCTGTCTTGCAGGATATCCAAACCCAGCTGGGGAGTGTGGCTCAAGCAGTGGCACAAAGCGCTCCTGGTACTTTGCCCGGTCAGACCATCCCTCACCCTCAGAACCCGAATGAGCACTGCAATGCCATCAGAACCAGGAGTGGCAAGATGACTGCTGATCCACCTGCTCGGGCACAAGAGAGAGAGGCCCCTACCTCGGCATCTCCAGTGACTGAAGAAGAAGCAGAGAAGGAGGTTGAGGTGCTTGCACCTAAACCGCAAACAGTAGTGAAGGAGTATATCCCTAAACTCCCCTTCCCTACTCGGTTGCACAAAGACAGGCTGGAGGCAGAGTTCGAGAACTTCATGGCCATGCTTAGGAAGCTGAATGTCCAAGTACCTTTCCTGGAGGCACTATCTCAAATGCCTAAGTATGCGAAGTTCCTGAAGGATCTTCTCTCAAAGAAGCAGAAGCTGAGCGAGCTGGCCACTGTGGAGCTTAACGAGGAGTGCTCGGCCATTCTGCAGAACAAGCTTCCGCTGAAGCAGAAGGACCCAGGTAGTTTTACTATCCCGTGCTCTATAGATAATTTGCATGTAGAGAGGTCCTTGGCGGATTTAGGTGCTAGTATCAATGTTATGCCGTATAAACTGTTTAAGAAACTAGGCCTAGGTGAACCCGTGCTACTAGGATGAGCCTTCAATTAGCTGACCGATCTGTCGTGCATCCTAGGGGCATAGTGGAAGACCTTCTGGTTAAGGTTGGAAAATTCAATTATCCTGTTGATTTTGTGATTTTGGACATAAATGAGGATGTGGATGTGCCATTGATACTGGGAAGGCCTTTCCTGGCCACCGCCAAGGCCCTCATAGATGTGCATGATGGGACCTTAGTTTTGAGGGATGGTGAGGAGCAAATAACATTTTCAATTACTAATACTCTCCCTGCTTCTTCGCCTTTGCATGCTGTATCTCACCAGGAGCACGAGTCTGTCGTGTATCCTTCTGTGTTGCCTATTTTGCAGGATCCGCCTCCCATACCTTCGCCGCCACTCCCGTCCACTGCGTCATCGAAGGAACAAATCAGGGAGGAGTGGCGGCCGAAACAGCAGGCAGCTAAGCCTGCTCGAAAGAAGGCCGGAGACCACTATGCGCTGGTCCCGCCCCCACTTTGGCCATCCGAGTATTCACTCGCTCGCATCCTGCCGTATGGCCAAGTTGAGTTGGCAAATGCTGGTGGCCACATTCGGCGTGTGCACGGCCGTCATTAGAAGTTGTATCTCAAGAGCGAGGTGGATCCGCTCTTGAAGGCACCTGGTCCTTCACCTCACTGAGCATCCACCGACTGGCGTCCAGCTAAAAGACGGTAAAGAAGCGCTTGTGGTGGAGGCAACCCCACCTAGGTTTGCATTTTCTTACCTTTTTCCTTTTTATTTTTTGTGTTTTTTGAGTCTTGAGGGGTTGTTCACGAGTTGTATGTCATTCTGGAGTGAAAACAGGTCAATTTCGGAGTTCTGGCAGCTCACACGGCCAGCCCTGAATGTCACACGGCCGTGTGGAAAATAGGTTAGGCCGTGTGAGCTCTCGCAGAATTCCACACGGCTAGATGAGATGGTGACACGACCGTGTGGAAATTTCCCCTGGCCGTGTTTGCTCTCGCATAATTTGGCACGGCCAAATGAGCACTCGGCACGGCCGAGTGAAGATTCCTCGGCCAGCTCGTGTCGGCCGACACGGGCAAAAGTGCTCATGACACGGCTCAGGCCGTGTGGCCGAAACTCGGCCTATAAATTCGGCCGACACGGCCGAGTCCTCAGAAAATTCAATTTCACTCGCCGGAAAACCGCGACAAAACCACACTTTTCGATTTTTTCGGCCATTTTTTGTCATTTTTCCACCAAACCAACTGCAAACCCACCCTTCCTACACCAAAAGCGGCCTATCCCTCCATTTTGAGAAGATTTGGCCGACGTTTTTGTCGCCGGAGGCAATTTCCGGCGAGACTCCGACGAGCACTTCCGGGCATTTTTTCGGCTTTTCGTCGCTTCCATCGCCTTCCCCTCATCATCCCCTACACCTATACTTGAGTCTCCAGGTTTGATTTTGCCCTTAACGATGTTAATTGTGGAGAATTGGGTGTTAGGGTGCATGTTTAGAGAACCTCATTGAATCTTGTGATTTTTGTGCAATTGATTGAGGGGAATGCATGGAGTGTGTTTGAATTGTGTTGGGCAAAGTCCCTCTTGGTTGTTTGAGCCCTTGTGTGCAAGAATTGTGCCAATTTCATGCTTACCTTAATAGTGCACACAAGGTGTTCGATGAAATGCCTGTTTTTCATGCTATGTTGTGGGCACCGGTTGTGGCCCTTATAGATGGGCTTTGAGGGTGTGTTTGCTATGGATGTGATCCTTAAGTTGCCTACTTTATCGTGAATGTGCACCCCCACTCAGATTATGCTTGATTTATCGAGTTTTTGACCCCCGAACTATGGATGAAACCATGGTTAGGTTGTTTTCTGTTCTTAAGTGTGGGGGTGTGATTAACATTTTCCTTGGCTCTTTTGGTTCCACTTTGGGCTGTTCTTTTGCAGGACCATGTCGAAGCCCAACCTCCGGCATCAATATGTTCAAGATTTGAGAAGGGGACCCCACCAGGATCGTTTTAAGAACGTCCTGGCCTGCAAGTTTGGGCAGCATCATTACTGGTCCAAGCGAGAGTTGGAGACGTTGAACTGCTACGAGCACCTCTCCCCCGTTGTCACCAACCGCTACTGGCGCCGCCTACTTAGCATTCGCGAGAAGGTGTACCATGAGCTCGTGCTCGAGTTCTACACTACCTTCGAGCACGCAGCCACGGACGATTGGAAGGACGAAGAAGCCGTCCAGTTCCGGCTCGACGGTGTACCACGATCCATGAGCTACGACGAGCTAGCGAACGCCCTCGGCTTCAACCTGGTCAATGACAGGAACTACCTCACCGAGAGCGTCGAGCCAGCAGGGGTGGACTTCGGGAGGCTACACTTCAGCCTCGCTCAGCCACGTCAGCTTCCCTTCAAGGCGGGGAAGACGAAGGCCAGCACATTGCAGCTCGACAACCGCATCCTCCATCACATGCTGGCCATGTCTTACACCCCAGCCTCAGACAGTGCCAGCGCCATCACCAAGAGATCCCTGTACTTCATCCAGTCCATGCGCCAGAGGGATCATCCCCTCCACCTGGGCTCGGTGGTGGCGAGGACCTTCGAGAAGAGTGCTTCTGAGCTGAAGAAACTTCACTGCACTCCCCTCATCACCCGCCTGGAAGACCACTTCCAGATATCCCTGCAGGGGTGCACAGAGCAGGGAGAGACCACTCCCTTTAGCCGGTTTACGATCAAAAAAATGCAACTTCTTCGGGAAGAGCGAGGTGTCATGTGGATCGAGGTGTTTCCTCAACCTCAGATCCCAGAGGAGGTCCAGCCGGAGGTTCCAGAGGGTGCAGCTGATGAGGAGGTCCAGCCCGAGGACGTGGATGATACTGCTGCCTGCCCCCCCCCCCCCACCCACCACCTTCGAGTACGGGGGTGGCAGTTCCAGCGTCCCCGGCCAGGACTACTTCTCGCAGCAGTTCGAGTCAGATGCAGTTTCAGCAGCAGTACTCGGCTCACCATGCTGAGTACCAGACCATGATGGCAGCGTATGATGAGCGCCTGGACAGGATGGAGACCCAGCAGGGGATAGCCTTGGCGCGCATCGAGAGGGAGCAGGCCCGAGCTAGGCGCATGCAGGAGGTACAGGGGCATCTGCTCCAGCTGCTACCGGGCGAGCAGCCAGTTTGGAGGACTCCCTGGGAGGACTCTCCACTTCCACTTCCCCCAGCTGATGACGACGATGCATTCATGAATGACATCGATCTGGACAACCTCGGCGACGGGTAGGCTGTACTCGTTGCCCATCTCAGTGTGTTTTGTTTTTCGTTTTAGACTTGTGTGTGTTTGCTCCATGTGTGAGGAGCTTGAACTTAGTGTCGTTTGTTTTTGTTTTTGTTTGTTTCTTTTGTGGATTGTTTTTGTTGTAGCCGTCTGGGCTAACACTTATCCCTAACACAACGTGTGCTAGTGTGTTCTTGGTGTTCGATTCGTGCAGAACTGTCCATCTTCCCGTTTGTTTCTCGCTGACTGGTCCACTTCCAGTCCCCCAGCAGTTTCAATCCGGTAACTTCGTTCCCCTTATCTCTCCCTCTACTCCATTGAGGGCAATGTGGTGCTTAAGTGTGGGGGGGTGCTTTGTATCGGTTGGAATATATATTTGGGTGCTTGGAGCCTAGTCCGCTGTCCGAATCTTATGATTTGAGGGTTCCAAGTACTGCTGTTTGATCATATTGGCACTGTGTTTTGATTGGTGAATTGAATGGGTTTCGGATTGATGCATGACAGCTTGATTGCGACTAGGAAAACCTATGATGAGGACTGAGACGTGCAGTAGAATTGTGTAGGGGTTCAGTTTTTCAACTGTTTGCTTACCAACTGTGACTTGGATTGATTACTTGTTCTTGACAGTCGTTTATGCATCTAGTTCAGGGTATCAGAATGTGAGATAGAGCATATAGGTAGCCATGTGAGATTTGAGCCTGCTCGTTTCTTTCTTGTGCGATAGATCCCTCTTCCATGATGTGTAGCATTCACGTTGTCACTAGCTAAGATGATGGGGGCATAGGATTAGCCCACGACCAAATTTGACTGTCCTGATGTGTCATATCCCCTAGTCAGCCCTTTTGAGCCGTGTGTTATCCTTTCTTTTGGTCTGAAATGAAAAAAAATCACCCTTTTGCATCTCTTAGAAGGTTCCACAGAGTGGTTTTTACATGTTCTCTGCTGTTTCTGCTAAATTTAATGTGAGTGTTGGAGGTAGTGCTTAAAAGTTGGGCAGGTGTTTGAAATATGTGCAGAAGTGGTGGCTCTCTTAAGAAATGAAAAGAAAATGAAAGAAAAAAAAAAGAAAAATTGAAAGCAAAGAGAGCCACTACCAAAAATCTGAATAATGCCCAGTAAGTAGTGTTTCTTAGCAGTCTGGCTTGGAAATGCTGACATTTATACCTCCTTCGCTCTTGTGCTCTTGAGATATTGAGTAATGCAGAATAGCAGAAAGGAAATACCGGTTTGTTTGACTGTGATTGTGTGGGTTTGGAAATGTGGAACCTTGTGCTATGAATACTTCCACCACCTAAAAGGCCTTTTCCCCATGTCCAAGACCCTAGCCAGTCATTTGAACCTGTGTCTAAGACCTCCTGATTAGTTAGTGGTGACGCCCCATATGTGAACTCTAGCATTTAGAGGCTGCCATCATGGTGAAGAGATGTTAGGGATTGAGAGAAATAATATGCACATTTTTCGCATCAAATTGTCCTGACCCCACTGGTCGAGAGTGAGTGATTCATTTTCATATTCTATATACTTTTGTACCCCGGTGAGGACCTAGATTGCTCGGTCTCTATTCTGATGTCTTGAGTTGGATGCATGAGTTGACTGTTTTGAGTAAGTGGTTGAGTCAAGTCTAGGTTGGTTGGTGAACAGAAGGAAGACTCTTCCTTTACTCGATTTCGGTGCACTCGAATGTCCTTTGTGGTGGTTGTCCAGGTTGCTATTGAAGTTGGTCAGGTGTTGATGTTTGAAAACCAGTACGATTCACGTGTTCTGTGCCTATATGATTTGTCCCCAATGTTGGTTGATTGAAATATGTGAGCTTACCTTGTGTCTGACTTGGTTTTCTTGGGGACAAGCTGATAAGTCGTTAATTGCACATGTTTTAACCCCTATTCTGGAGCCGTTTGAGATGGTAATTCTCGTGTTTTAGGCCGATTTCACGCTAGGTTGTGTTTGTTTGTGATATTTCAGGTCCTAGCAAGTGAATGAAGGTTTAGGAGCGAGTTCGGGGTCGATTGGACGAAGATCGGGCGCGAGGCAAGTCAAAAAGGAGGCCACACGGCCACACCCACAACTCACACGGCCGTGCAAGTGACCACTTTGGCCGTGTGTGATTGTGCGAGCCTTCACACAGCTTGCCCTGACATCCACACGGCCGTGTGAAAGAGTGGTTTGGCCGTGTGGAATTATGGGAGAGCAAACACGGGCAGGATGGAATTCCCACACGGCCGTGCAACCCTGGCCGTGAGGGAAGCCTGAAGATCGAACTAATTGATACGCCGCGTTTTGACTCACACGAGCAACTGGGTATGCCACACGGCCGTGTGGCCCAGCCCGTGTGAGTCGGGAATTCCTGGTTTTAACCCAATTTCGGGCTGCAAGAGAGAAGATCGGACTTTTTGAGCAAAAATAGAGCCCTAGAGAGAGAAAGTACGAAGAACACATCCTAGAAGCTATCTTGGAGATGGGTTTCATCAAATCAAGCTTGGAGATCGTCATAGGAGTGGAAATCATCATCCCAGAGAAGATTCTTCCCATAGTTATGAGTATGACTGCTTTGTATCTTGTTTTCCTCTCTCTCTCTATGGAGTAGAACCCCTCTCTCACTTGGGGATGAAGAACCCTAGTTCTATGTGTTAGGGATTGATTGTAATGACTTGGGATGATATTACTGTTTGATTTGAATCGAATGATGCATGTTTATTGAGTCAATTAAAGTCTGATCAACTTTTCCTGATTCCTGCTGCAATCTGAGATAGATAGAATCTGATTAGGTTGCTAGAGTCTCATCATTCGGTAGTAGGAGATTGGCTATACGAGAGTTAGCCAGTTTACTGCTTTGTACTGGAATCCAATTCCAGTAGTGGAGTTCTGTTCTTACTGCTTCAGCTTTCTATCCCGGTGAAGACTAGTCGTCTGCCGGGTAGTTAGACTGAGAGGGCTTGGTTAGCTTAAGAGATTCCAAGCTACTGTCGGATCTTCCGCAGTCTAATCAACAGTAAATCAACCCAGGGTAATTGCATTCGAAACTAACTAAGGAGCTAGGGGGACTCATTCCCGAGTGACTCTTATCTGCTTGAGAAACCCGTACCAATTCGTGCTTTCTTTCTGCTTTTGCTTTTAAACAACAATCACTTACTTTAGTTGGCTAGATAATAGATAATCACTGAGTAAGCAGTAGATCTAGACCCCGGGTTGATAATATCACTTGTCACTTTACTGCATTCCCGGTCTGCAATTACACTTGGTCGCAGATTGGTGTTGTGTTTTAGAGCATCAAAAGCCTAATAGACTATCCTATTATGACTCAAATACTACTAACCATATATAATAATATCCTAATTATAGTAATTATTATAATTACGAATAAACCCAAAAATTGGGTTTCTATCATCCCCTCCCCCTTCAAACCATCCTTGTCCTCAAGGTTGACCGACTCGACCCATTTCTCCAACCTATCACCCATGTAGATCGCGCATTATCTCCTCCACTTCTTGCGCTTTTTCTTCCAATTGTACTCCACCACTCGATCGAATCCTACTCCAGCAACTCTGGCCCCCAATGCTGCAATTCCGACTCCCATGGCTTCTTCTATAACCACGTGGCCCTTGTTAACCCCATGATCACCCTCCTTTTCAAACTCCATACTGTAAGAATCACATAGTTGTTTTTTCTTGAGCCCATCATCCTTAACCACCTTTAAATTTTTAATGGAGTGCTCCACTAATTCTGCCATGTGCTCGTTGGTGAAGACAAGCCCTCTCGTGGTCCATTCTTCTCCAAGTGGCTTTGATGTAGGTTCCACTGGTTCGGTTGGCCAAACACGAGCCCATCCCAAATCCTAATGGGCTTAGGCTCTAGCCCTCTGTAGCCGCTTTTGTGTCCTTTGGGGAAGGGAAGAAGACTTAGGAACCCGCCGCCGGCCTCGTTCTTCCACTCGACCATCGAGAGCTTCTCCCTTCGCAGTGAACTGCTCCGAAGGCGGCGCGCCCCCGTCGTCATCTCCTTTGACTCGTCCTCCTCCTCAGCCTTGTTTTATCCGACGTTGCAGAGATCCGCCAGTAACTGGCGGTTTTCCCGACCTCTTGCGGCGATCGAGGTAGCTAGCGACGGTGGTTCCCTGTTCGTGGTGCTCTCTGCCTCCGCGTTGGTAGATGCCAACTTCTCCTCTTCTCGTTCCGTCGTAACCATTCGGAGACCCACAGCCGATCGCCGATCTACTTGCTCGATTGGTGATTTTGGCGAGCCATCCTTCGCCGTTCTCTCCTTGCCGATCGGCGGCGCGACGTCAGCCGCCCTCAATCGCTGCTTCCTTGTCGAAATTTGCAGCTTCGATGACAGACCCCGACACCCCAAAGATGGTTCCATCGCTGGAGATCGCTTCCATCGTCGTTCGCGGTTGACGCGGACCTTCCTCTTCTTGTTTGACGCGCCACGTCCTTCTCCGACCTGCACGTCTCCGCCGCAATCAAAGTCGTCCTCTGTTGTTGCTCCCGCACAGGTTTCGATTTGCTCCCTTCAACGGTGGTTTCCACCCCTTTGTCGGCCTCGTCGATGAGGTCCGAATCACTTGTCGCAGCCAGGGACCCTTCTTTTCTAGCCGCAGCGGTCAGCGGCACGACAGTAGGTGTAGGTTCCTCGAGCTACGTGCTTTCTGCTGTTGCTTCGGTGACGATGATTGGCGGTGATTGGCTGCTCGGCGGTGATGATGTCTGAGTTTGCAGGCTTCATTGCCTTGTCTTTCGCAGGTGGTGGCATGGTTGTGGCCGCCTGATCTTTTTCTTCGGCGGCAGCGGAAACAATTATGGCGGGGATTTTCATCGCGGGTGGTGGGGGTGAGCTCGCAGCAGTGGTGGTTGGTGGCTTGACTCGCTGAGGTGAGGTTAGGGGTCGTTTCAATTTCTCCATCAACAGCCGCCACTCCTCGTCTCTCTTCTCGGCAGCTTGTATGCTTTTCTCTAAGACTTTCATTGCTTGCGCGCATCTTACTTGTATGCGGTAGATGAGTTCTGATGAAATTAGATTCGTGACCATGGCTCTTATACCAAATGATAGAAACCTGTTTCTAGGGTTCTATCGGTTGGGTTGGGAAATTGAGAATTTAGGGATTTAGAGATAGAATTAGGGATTTAAAAGAGAATTGGGGATTAGGAAAAGAATTGGGGAAGAACAGAAAGAACAGCCGAAGCCTCGAGATTTGAGAGAGAAAGAGATTAGGGTTTCGGGGAAGGATGACTTTTCTATTAATTTCTACTTAATCGAACAAAAGACCGAAAGTACATATTTATAGCAAACGACTGGAAAAACCTAATAGACTATCCTATTATGACCCAAATACTACTAACCATATATAATAATATCCTAATTATAGTAATTATGATAATTATGAATAAACCCGGAAATTGTCTTTCTATCAGAAACCCACACGGCCGTGCACAATTTCCAACATGCACTCCTAAGTTTCGTTGATCTCGTTTGAGCTCCGATTCAGGTGTCGTTTGATCCCAGATGCTCGTAGTCTTGTCCTCTTTCTTTTCATAGAAAGATTTCATGATTCTTTGTCAATAAATGAGGTATAAATCCATTCTTTCTTAAGTCATTCCCAAGTTTCTCACCCCGAGTCGCCAATTGATCTCCTATTGACTTGAAACTTGCGCCTAGGCTTCACTTTACATGCTAGGACCTGAAATGTGCCAAATGAACACAACCTAGTGTAAAATAATCCAAGAAATAAAAAACTCAAGCCAAAATGATCAATAAACAAGGGGCAAACATGTGCAAATACGGCGTTATCACTAAACATAAACGTGTTGCTGTGAGAGACAGAGGATGCAACAATTAAACCTTATCTACGCAGCTATACATGGCCAAGAGAAAAGCTCAATTGAAGAACAAAGTTTTATATTGACTTTTCACAACTTCCCCTCCCTTCCTTTCTCTATAAACACCCACGCAAAGCCAAAAAGGCATGAAGGAAAATCAATGGTAATTGATAAAAATAAACAAAGAGATGGAAGTGGGTACTGGGTAACTCCAGTTTGAGTAACACACTCACCAAACAGCTGCAACCGACAAGGAGAAAGTAGGGAACACTACGGTTTGCAGCTGCAGAGCGTTCAAGGAGATCGAGGCAGAGAGCTTCAGGGCATGGGGAAGGAGTTCTAGGAACAAGAATGGAGTCATTGGTCGACGACGAGATCTGAAACAGAATGGAGGCAAGCAGCGGGGTTAAATTTGCGATTTATAACACTGCACTCATCCAGGAATACCTAGTTTTTCACGTCGTACATGCCCTCCAAAATTTGTGCCTTAATGCTTGAATTTGTCGCCCACAACTCCAATTGACCTTCTGCAATAGTCGAAAATGAACACATCACAACCTGAATGGCATGTAGTTACGGAAACATTGAAGAAATACTTACAGGGAAGTCTTGAGCTCATGGACGGAAAGAAGAATTGAGAATCGACAGGGGAAGGAGATGCGACGGATAACAGGCGGAATCGGAGAGCACGATCAGACAGAATCAAAGGGCATTTCCCGCCAACAGCGTTGGACAATCGGTTCTCGACGGCGCCATTTGGGTGAGAGTTCGTTCTTTCAAGTTCAAGGAGAAATTTTAGGGTTCTAGAATTTGAGGAATGAAAGATGTAACACCCTACCCTGTACGTATTACCTAATCATATTGTTCATACAATTGCAGCGGAATTTAAAACTGGTGTTACATTAATTATCAAAATATACCTAAATAAAATTTCGACATGAATTACTCGCGTAATGGGCTAACAATTCTTGCAACTTGTTCTGCAAAATAATTCATCACAAACATATATACTCACAACCATATGCATTGGCTTTTCATAGCCATAGTCACAATTTCATACTATACAACTGCATACCATACTGATACAAGCCATAATCGTCATAACTTACACAATTACACAACATATACACATATCATCAACTTTCCACACCTGTGGATATCTCACACTAAATCAGAAGCTAGTATGCACATGAAAAACGTTCTCAAAACATTTTTACAAAAAGGTGTGGATCACTGGCCAAAATTCCGAGTAGTAGTCCAAGCACAGAATAGTTGAAGACCATACCTCATCCTGGCTTCAACTCTAGCTCCTCTCCCACCTAACATTATCTACTGCTGCTGCTGATGATCTGCTTACACATAGCATAAGCAGAGAAGAAGAAATAAAAGAGGGTCAGCTCATAGCTGAGTGAGATAATCATAGCATCGTGAGTTCATAACAGAGCATACCCCTACCATACATCTAGCAAACAAGCCAAAGCACTGGGATCAGATCTCAGCCCTCCGACATCCCAATAGGCAAAAGACTCAACCACCTTGACTTATGCATATGCATCTTATCATGTTTTAATCATAGGCGCCTGGCTACTCCCATGCTAATAACACTCCCGGGAAACATACCCCACATCCCGTCGGATGTAGTCATACATACCCCAACATCCCGTCGGATGTGGTCATACATACCCCACACCACTATGGGTGTAGTCATACCCCGACACCGCTCTGGGTGTGGTCATATCTCATAAAAATTCTTCAGTCACCACTATATGAGAGGTGTGACTATCATACATATCATAATAGAGTAATAGCATAGGGAGCCCTAATTACTATGTAGTTGACCGTGAGACCACACCACTCATATTCGGTATCCTTATACATGATTCATATCTCATCTTGCTTAATCATAATTCGTTACTTGCACATGTATTTGACCAGGCCACAATTGGCTCAACATAGGTAAATCAGGAGTCGTATAATTGCACTTCCTCGGGATACACCCTCGTGCAAGTCATCCTCCTTAAAACATCATAATATTACCAGGGAATATATATTTTCCCACTTGTGCATCCAAATATAACAATCATGAAAAATCATATCCAATCACCTTCTCGAACCATCATAAGGCATATTCACAATTAAACCCACATCTGGCAACATATATGGAATTATCAACATAAACAAGGTCCATATCGAGTAGGGCAAGTCAATAATATCATACAGAAGCCTATAGTTCATCATATAGCAAAAAAGTCCATACACCCCTAATCATGCCATTCTAATTCACCTAGGTCAATTCTAAGCAACAATATAATTATTGTGATACGACAAACCCGGTATGCCGTGCTAATCCCTCACCAGTTTTGGCCGTTCAAACACCGGTTCTAGCCTCCCGTACTAAAACGTCAATTTCACGAACGAACCCCGTATTAAAATCCGAGACCGTCCTAATATCCCCTGCAGTATCCCCGTCAATATTAGTTCTAGGCTCCGGGTCAAATTCTTGGTAAAAACACATCAAACCCTGGCCGGAGCTAAATTCAGCGGTTTGGACCCCTGCCTAAATAATAGCCGAAATTCTGGGATTAGAAATAGAGGATTGATTACCTCGCTGCAGGAAGCTCGTATATGAAATTTGGGCATAATCCGGCTTCCGGATACTCCGAAACCCTAATTTGGCTTATCGGGAATTCAAGAAATTCCTGAACCAAAAACTCGTTTTAAAGCTCTAAATCGATAAATCACGATGTATAGATGAATTAGGCATTACTTACGGGATTTTTGGATCACTAGAGCTCAAGATTTGAGCTTTGGAAATTCTCCCCAGTCGCTCCCCTGCATTCGCTCACTCTGCTTCTCTCTCGGTCCGAAATAGAAAGAATAAAACGATGATGAAGGGAAAGAAAATGGACCGGCCGCTTAACATGAAATACATTGTGGATTTGAGATAGCTCTGGAGGCAATGCTAGTTTATATGCCACTGGTCCAATCTTCTCTGTGATTTCATATGGTCCAATATATCGAGGTGCAAGCTTTCCTTTCTTACCAAATCTCATCACCCCTTTCCATGGTGATACTTTGAGAAATACTTTCTCACCCACCTCGAAATTAACTTCACGCCTATTCGTGTCAACATAAACTTTCTGTCGATCTTGAGCCACCGTCATACGCTCACTGATTTCCTTGACCTTATCAACTGTGATCTGAACTATCTATGGCCCTGAGATTTGCCTTGCTCCTTCTACATCCCAACATAATGGCCCATAAAGTGCTTCATATGGTGGAACACCCAAACTACTATGGTACTGATTGTTGTAAGCAAACTCAATCCAGGGCAAATGGTCAATCCATGATTCCTCCCATTGCATTACACATGATCGAAGTAATTCCTCCAAAGTTAGGATGGTTCGTTCACTCTGCCCATCTGTTTGAGGATGATAAGCTGAAGTAAAATGCAAATTAGGATGATTCCTCCCATTGCATATTGTTCATACAATTGCAGCGGAATTTAAAACTGGTGTTACATTAATTATCAAAATTTACCTAAATAAAATTTCGACATGAATTACTCGCGTAATGGGCTAACAGTTCTTGCAACTTGTTCTGCAAAATAATTCATCACAAACATATATACTCACAACCATATGCATTGGCTTTTCATAGCCATAGTCACAATTTCATACTATACAACTGCATACCATACTGATACAAGCCATAATCGTCATAACTTACACAATTACACAACATATACACATATCATCAACTTTCCACACCTGTGGATATCTCACACTAGATCAGAAGCTAGTATGCACATGAAAAACGTTCTCAAAACATTTTTACAAAAAGGTGTGGATCACTGGCCAAAATTCCGAGTAGTAGTCCAAGCACAGAATAGTTGAAGACCATACCTCATCCTGGCTTCAACTCTAGCTCCTCTCCCACCTAACATTATCTACTGCTGCTGCTGATGATCTCCTTAATATATAGTTGAGACAAAGTCTCTAGTGATGGTTTCCATCTAATGGGTAAAAAGTGAGTCGATTTGGTTAGTCGGTCCACAATAACCCATATCGCATCTTTCCCCCTTGATGATGGAAGACCATATACAAAATCCATTTTGATTCTTTCCCACTTCCATTCTGGAATTGGAAGTGGTTGCAGTTTTCCTACAGGAGCTTGATGTTCTGCCTTAACTTTCTGACATACCAGACATGTGAAAACATGTTCAGCCGCTTCCTTTTTCATCCCACGCCACCAACAATATGGTTTGATCGTGTGATACATTTTAGTTGCTCCTGGGTGCATAGCATAAGCAGAAGAATGAGCTTCATCTAGGATCTCTTTCCTCAAATTATCAACATTAGGAACACATGCTCTTCCATTCATCTTCAACATGCCATCTACCATTTCAAATGGGCTTTCTTTTTCTTCCTCAATATCTTGAATGATTTTTGCCAACTCTGGGTCCTCCTTCTGCTTCTCATGAATTTTTTCATGCAACAAAGGTCGAATGTTCAACCGAGCTAGTAACCCTGTTACACCATCCACTTCCAAATCCACATTCATTGCCCTCAAATCAACCAGATCATTTATATTCTTCTTCCCCTTTCTGCTCAGAGCATCAGCAACTACATTAGCTTTACCTGGATGGTAATCAATGGTACAATCATAATCTTTCAACAACTCTATCCATCTCCTCTGGCGACTATTTAAATCCTTCTGATCCATAATATACTTCAAGCTTTTGTGATCAGTTATGATTTTAAAAGTCTCACCATACAAATAATGTCGCCAAATCTTGAGAGCAAATACCACCGCTGCCAATTCTAAGTCATGAGTGGGATAATTTACTTCATAAGGACGCAATTGCCTAGAGGCATATGCGATAACTCTTCCATCTTGCATTAGCACACAACCCAGTCCTTGATATGAGGCATCACTATACACCACAAACTCTCCATGGTTTGAAGGTAAAGCCAGTACTGGTGCTGTGGTCAATTTCTTCTTCAGTTCATCAAAACTCTTTTGACATGATTCATTCCAAACATACTTGGTATTCTTCCTCAACAGTTTAGTCAATGGTGCAGCAATTTTAGAAAATCCTTCGACAAACCGCCGATAGTGACCCGCCATGCCAAGAAAACTTCTCAACTCGGACACATCTTTTGGTGGAGCCCAACTCACCACTGCTTCCACCTTTTTCGAATCCACCTCGACACCTCTTCCAGAAATTACATGTCCCAGAAATATTACCTCCTTCAGCCAAAACTCACATTTTGAGAATTTTGCATATAATTGTTTCTCCCTTAGAATTTGCAACATAATTCTAAGGTGAGTTTTGTGTTCCTCCTCGCTTTTAGAATAGATGAGAATATCATCTATGAACACAATCACAAACTTATCAAGATATTCATGGAAAACTCTGTTCATAAGAGCCATAAATTCCGCTGGTGCATTAGTGAGTCCAAAAGGCATTACCAGGAACTCATAATGCCCATATCTTGTTCTAAAAGCTGTCTTTGAGGTTGCTCCATCTGCCACTTTCAATTGATGGTATCCAGACCTCAAATCAATCTTAGAAAAGACTGATGCACCCTGCAATTGATCAAACAAATCATCTATTCTTGGAAGGGGATAACGATTCTTCACTGTTGCTTTATTCAACCTCCGGTAGTCAATGCACATTCTCATGGAGCCATCTTTCTTCTTGACAAACAAAACCGGTGCACCCCAAGGTGAGATGCTAGGTCGAATAAACCCCTTGTCTAGCAATTCTTGCAATTGTTCTTTAAGCTCCTTCAGCTCAATTGGTGCCATTCTATATGGTGCCATTGAAATTGGTGTTGTTCTAGGTACCAATTCAATATCAAACTCTACTTCCCTTTCTGGTGGAAGGCCGGGAAGTTCTTCGGGGAATACATCAGGAAACTCCCTTACCACCTCTACATCCTCAACCTTCTTATCATTTACTACAGTAACTTGAGCAAGAAAGGCTTAACAACCTTCCTTCACTAATCGAAAAGCTTCCAAGGCAGAAATAAAACCATGAGTCTCCTTTTTCTTAATGCCTCGGAATACAACAGGACCTTTATCTGGTGTGTTGAATAACACTTCTTTCTTTTGACAATCCAAAACAGCTCCATGGGTTGCCAGAAAGTCCATTCCAAGGATGACATCAAATTCATCAAAAGGTAGCAGAATTAAATCTGCTGCTGCGCATAAAAAAAAAATATGCTGCTAGGAAAGCTCCTTCCACACAAATGAAGGAACTTCTAATAACTGTGTCTACCTTCAAGGTATCTCCCACAGGTGTTTTAACACATAAGGTATAGCCTAGCTTATCTGGAACTAAACGAAGCATATGTGCAAACGTATATGACATGAATGAGTGAGAGGAACCAGTATCGATCAAAGCATATAATTGCTTGCCAAGGATAGAAAGCATACCAATCACAACTTCTGGTGCCACTTCTGCCTCACCTCGAGTCATTGCATAAACCCTCGGTGCTCCCTGTGCTCTGGTACCCTACGTACCACTTCCTGATGGCTGATTTCGACCACAACCTTTACCACCCTGTGAACCACCACGCCCACTCTGAAATCCACTACGGCCTCCCTGGTAACCACCCCTGAATGAGGCTCTACTAATTTGCACTGAAGGCTCGGACTGTGTAGCTCTTACTTCTCTCGAATGCGGACAGTCCCTCATGATGTGCCCAGGTTGGCCACAGTGAAAGCATACACCAGAAAATCTCCTACACTCTCCAATATGCCTCTTCTGACAAACTTGACAAAATGGAAATTGTGTGGCTGAGGAAATTGGTGCCCTGTATGATGTTCCCGACATAGATTGACTTGGTGTTCTCCCAAAACTTCTAGGATCTCTCCTGGGTTGGTAACGAGGTCCGGCATAACTTACTCCAAAATTCCTCTTCTTCTCCTCTTCTTTGGCCTTGTTTTCCTCTCTACCCTCAACTTCATAGGCTTCATACTTAAGTGTTGCCTCCTTGATAGTGGCCATACTCTCTTCATCAACCCTGTGGATCTTTTCTTTCAACCCTAGGCGCAGCCCATGTAAGTATCTCATCTTCTTCTTATGCTCAGTATCCGCCAACCCATCTTCAAAGTAAAGTAGTTTAACAAACTTGATGGTGTACTCAGTAACTGTCATGTTCTCCTGCTTAAGGTTGGCGAATTCATTATTCTTTGCCCTTATAAAAGCTTCGGGAAGAAACTCTGTCTTATAGGCCTTCAGGAACTCCTCCCAGGTGAACTGAACTCGTTCACCATTAACTCTAGAGACTGAGGACCACCAGCTCCTCGCATACCCCTTTAGGAGAAAAATAACATATTGCACTTTTTCCTCTGGGGTTGCATAAAGATACTCAAATACATCTTCCATCTCTCGCAACCACTCTACTACAGCATCTGGGCTCACATCTCCCTTGAAGTCCCTACCACCCAAACTCTTCATCTTTGCATAATCTAATACTGGCGGTCTTGCATCAACCGCCCCCACTCCTCTCGACTGGTCAGTAGGAACGTTTTCACAACTTCCGTGTGAACTACAAGGAAATATTGGCCTTAGATTGAGCCACACAAAATTCATTCTTCACCAAATCTCTCACTTGGTTAAAACGAAATTTTTTCCAAAATAATTACTTGAAAACAAATAAGTTCAAAACTCAATTTTGAAAACCATGATGCAAGTAATTTTATCCAATATACCAATACACATAATCATGTCAAACTCAATTCGCAGTTTAAGTCATTATGGGGTACTCCCCTCCTTAGGAGTGTTTAACCTCCCATAGGGTATAATACGCCATAACAGCAAAAAGAGGGAACCGGGCTCTGATACCGAACTGTAACACCCTACCCTGTACGTATTACCTAATCATATTGTTCATACAATTGCAGCGGAATTTAAAACTGGTGTTACATTAATTATCAAAATTTACCTAAATAAAATTTCGACATGAATTACTCGCGTAATGGGCTAACAGTTCTTGCAACTTGTTCTGCAAAATAATTCATCACAAACATATATACTCACAACCATATGCATTGGCTTTTCATAGCCATAGTCACAATTTCATACTATACAACTGCATACCATACTGATACAAGCCATAATCGTCATAACTTACACAATTACACAACATATACACATATCATCAACTTTCCACACCTGTGGATATCTCACACTAGATCAGAAGCTAGTATGCACATGAAAAACGTTCTCAAAACATTTTTACAAAAAGGTGTGGATCACTGGCCAAAATTCCGAGTAGTAGTCCAAGCACAGAATAGTTGAAGACCATACCTCATCCTGGCTTCAACTCTAGCTCCTCTCCCACCTAACATTATCTACTGCTGCTGCTGATGATCTCCTTAATATATAGTTGAGACAAAGTCTCTAGTGATGGTTTCCATCTAATGGGTAAAAAGTGAGTCGATTTGGTTAGTCGGTCCACAATAACCCATATCGCATCTTTCCCCCTTGATGATGGAAGACCATATACAAAATCCATTTTGATTCTTTCCCACTTCCATTCTGGAATTGGAATTGGTTGCAGTTTTCCTACAGGAGCTTGATGTTCTGCCTTAACTTTCTGACATACCAGACATGTGAAAACATGTTCAGCCGCTTCCTTTTTCATCCCACGCCACCAACAATATGGTTTGATCGTGTGATACATTTTAGTTGCTCCTGGGTGCATAGCATAAGCAGAAGAATGAGCTTCATCTAGGATCTCTTTCCTCAAATTATCAACATTAGGAACACATGCTCTTCCATTCATCTTCAACATGCCATCTACCATTTCAAATGGGCTTTCTTTTTCTTCCTCAATATCTTGAATGATTTTTGCCAACTCTGGGTCCTCCTTCTGCTTCTCATGAATTTTTTCATGCAACAAAGGTCGAATGTTCAACCGAGCTAGTAACCCTGTTACACCATCCACTTCCAAATCCACATTCATTGCCCTCAAATCAACCAGATCATTTATATTCTTCTTCCCCTTTCTGCTCAGAGCATCAGCAACTACATTAGCTTTACCTGCATGGTAATCAATGGTACAATCATAATCTTTCAACAACTCTATCCATCTCCTCTGGCGACTATTTAAATCCTTCTGATCCATAATATACTTCAAGCTTTTGTGATCAGTTAGGATTTTAAAAGTCTCACCATACAAATAATGTCGCCAAATCTTGAGAGCAAATACCACCGCTGCCAATTCTAAGTCATGAGTGGGATAATTTACTTCATGAGGACGCAATTGCCTAGAGGCATATGCGATAACTCTTCCATCTTGCATTAGCACACAACCCAGTCCTTGATATGAGGCATCACTATACACCACAAACTCTCCATGGTTTGAAGGTAAAGCCAGTACTGGTGCTGTGGTCAATTTCTTCTTCAGTTCATCAAAACTCTTTTGACATGATTCATTCCAAACATACTTGGTATTCTTCCTCAACAGTTTAGTCAATGGTGCAGCAATTTTAGAAAATCCTTCGACAAACCGCCGATAGTGACCCGCCATGCCAAGAAAACTTCTCAACTCGGACACATCTTTTGGTGGAGCCCAACTCACCACTGCTTCCACCTTTTTCGAATCCACCTCGACACCTCTTCCAGAAATTACATGTCCCAGAAATATTACCTCCTTCAGCCAAAACTCACATTTTGAGAATTTTGCATATAATTGTTTCTCCCTTAGAATTTGCAACATAATTCTAAGGTGAGTTTTGTGTTCCTCCTCGCTTTTAGAATAGATGAGAATATCATCTATGAACACAATCACAAACTTATCAAGATATTCATGGAAAACTCTGTTCATAAGAGCCATAAATTCCGCTGGTGCATTAGTGAGTCCAAAAGGCATTACCAGGAACTCATAATGCCCATATCTTGTTCTAAAAGCTGTCTTTGAGGTTGCTCCATCTGCCACTTTCAATTGATGGTATCCAGACCTCAAATCAATCTTAGAAAAGACTGATGCACCCTGCAATTGATCAAACAAATCATCTATTCTTGGAAGGGGATAACGATTCTTCACTGTTGCTTTATTCAACCTCCGGTAGTCAATGCACATTCTCATGGAGCCATCTTTCTTCTTGACAAACAAAACCGGTGCACCCCAAGGTGAGATGCTAGGTCGAATAAACCCCTTGTCTAGCAATTCTTGCAATTGTTCTTTAAGCTCCTTCAGCTCAATTGGTGCCATTATATATGGTGCCATTGAAATTGGTGTTGTTCTAGGTACCAATTCAATATCAAACTCTACTTCCCTTTCTGGTGGAAGGCCGGGAAGTTCTTCGGGGAATACATCAGGAAACTCCCTTACCACCTCTACATCCTCAACCTTCTTATCATTTACTACAGTAACTTGAGCAAGAAAGGCTTAACAACCTTCCTTCACTAATCGAAAAGCTTCCAAGGCAGAAAGAAAACCATGAGTCTCCTTTTTCTTAATGTCTCGGAATACAACAGGACCTTTATCTTGTGTGTTGAATAACACTTCTTTCTTTTGACAATCCACAACAGCTCCATGGGTTGCCAGAAAGTCCATTCCAAGGATGACATCAAATTCATCAAAAGGTAGCAGAATTAAATCTGCTGCTGCGCATAAAAAAAAAATGCTGCTAGGAAAGCTCCTTCCACACAAATGAAGGAACTTCTAATAACTGTGTCTACCTTCAAGGTATCTCCCACAGGTGTTTTAACACATAAGGTATAGCCTAGCTTATCTGGAACTAAACGAAGCATATGTGCAAACGTATATGACATGAATGAGTGAGAGGAACCAGTATCGATCAAAGCATATAATTGCTTGCCAAGGATAGAAAGCATACCAATCACAACTTCTGGTGCCACTTCTGCCTCACCTCGAGTCATTGCATAAACCCTCGGTGCTCCCTGTGCTCTGGTACCCTACGTACCACTTCCTGATGGCTGATTTCGACCACAACCTTTACCACCCTGTGAACCACCACGCCCACTCTGAAATCCACTACGGCCTCCCTGGTAACCACCCCTGAATGAGGCTCTACTAATTTGCACTGAAGGCTCGGACTGTGTAGCTCTTACTTCTCTCGAATGCGGACAGTCCCTCATGATGTGCCCAGGTTGGCCACAGTGAAAGCATACACCAGAAAATCTCCTACACTCTCCAATATGCCTCTTCTGACAAACTTGACAAAATGGAAATTGTGTGGCTGAGGAAATTGGTGCCCTGTATGATGTTCCCGACATAGATTGACTTGGTGTTCTCCCAAAACTTCTAGGATCTCTCCTGGGTTGGTAACGAGGTCCGGCATAACTTACTCCAAAGTTCCTCTTCTTCTCCTCTTCTTTGGCCTTGTTTTCCTCTCTACCCTCAACTTCATAGGCTTCATACTTAAGTGTTGCCTCCTTGATAGTGGCCATACTCTCTTCATCAACCCTGTGGATCTTTTCTTTCAACCCTAGGCGCAGCCCATGTAAGTATCTCATCTTCTTCTTATGCTTAGTATCCGCCAACCCATCTTCAAAGTAAAGTAGTTTAACAAACTTGATGGTGTACTCACTAACTGTCATGTTCTCCTGCTTAAGGTTGGCGAATTCATTATTCTTTGCCCTTATAAAAGCTTCGGGAAGAAACTCTGTCTTATAGGCCTTCAGGAACTCCTCCCAGGTGAACTGAACTCGTTCACCATTAACCCTAGAGACTGAGGACCACCAGCTCCTCGCATACCCCTTTAGGAGAAAAATAACATATTGCACTTTTTCCTCTGGGGTTGCATAAAGATACTCAAATACATCTTCCATCTCTCGCAACCACTCTACTACAGCATCTGGGCTCACATCTCCCTTGAAGTCCCTACCACCCAAACTCTTCATCTTTGCATAATCTAATACTGGCGGTCTTGCATCAACCGCCCCCACTCCTCTCGACTGGTCAGTAGGAACGTTTTCACAACTTCCGTGTGAACTACAAGGAAATATTGGCCTTAGATTGAGCCACACAAAATTCATTCTTCACCAAATCTCTCACTTGGTTAAAACGAAATTTTTTCCAAAATAATTACTTGAAAACAAATAAGTTCAAAACTCAATTTTGAAAACCATGATGCAAGTAATTTTATCCAATATACCAATACACATAATCATGTCAAACTCAATTCGCAGTTTAAGTCATTATGGGGTACTCCCCTCCTTAGGAGTGTTTAACCTCCCATAGGGTATAATACGCCATAACAGCAAAAAGAGGGAACCGGGCTCTGATACCGAACTGTAACACCCTACCCTGTACGTATTACCTAATCATATTGTTCATACAATTGCAGCGGAATTTAAAACTGGTGTTACATTAATTATCAAAATTTACCTAAATAAAATTTCGACATGAATTACTCGCGTAATGGGCTAACAGTTCTTGCAACTTGTTCTGCAAAATAATTCATCACAAACATATATACTCACAACCATATGCATTGGCTTTTCATAGCCATAGTCACAATTTCATACTATACAACTGCATACCATACTGATACAAGCCATAATCGTCATAACTTACACAATTACACAACATATACACATATCATCAACTTTCCACACCTGTGGATATCTCACACTAGATCAGAAGCTAGTATGCACATGAAAAACGTTCTCAAAAAATTTTTACAAAAAGGTGTGGATCACTGGCCAAAATTCCGAGTAGTAGTCCAAGCACAGAATAGTTGAAGACCATACCTCATCCTGGCTTCAACTCTAGCTCCTCTCCCACCTAACATTATCTACTGCTGCTGCTGATGATCTCCTTACACATAGCATAAGCAGAGAAGAAGAAATAAAAGAGGGTCAGCTCATAGCTGAGTGAGATAATCATAGCATCGTGAGTTCATAACTCCCATAACTCTCCGACATCCCAATAGGCAAAAGACTCAACCACCTTGACTTATGCATATGCATCTTATCATGTTTTAATCATAGGCGCCTAGCTACTCCCATGCTAATAACTCTCCCGGGAAACATACCCCACATCCCGTCGGATGTAGTCATACATACCCCAACATCCCGTCGGATGTGGTCATACATACCCCACACCACTATGGGTGTAGTCATACCCCGACACCGCTCTGGGTGTGGTCATATCTCATAAGAATTCTTCAGTCACCACTATATGAGAGGTGTGACTATCATACATATCATAATAGAGTAATAGCATAGGGAGCCCTAATTACTATGTAGTTGACCGTGAGACTACACCACTCATATTCGGTATCATTATACATGATTCATATCTCATCTTGCTTAATCATAATTCGTTACTTGCACATGTACTTGACCAGGCCACAATTGGCTCAACTTAGGTAAATCCGGAGTCGTATAATTGCACTTCCTCGGGATACACCCTCGTGCAAGTCATCCTCCTTAAAACATCATAATATTACCAGGGAATATATATTTTCCCACTTGTGCATCCAAATATAACAATCATGAAAAATCATATCCAATCACCTTCTCGAACCATCATAAGGCATATTCACAATTAAACCCACATCTGGCAACATATATGGAATTATCAACATAAACAAGGTCCATATCAATTAGGGTAAGTCAATAATATCATACAGAAGCCTATAGTTCATCATATAGCAGAAAAGTTCATACACCCCTAATCATGCCATTCTAATTCACCTAGGTCAATTCTAAGCATCAATATAATTATCGTGATACGACAAACCCGGTATGCCGTGCTAATCCCTCACCAGTTTTGGCCGTTCAAACACCGGTTCTAGCCTCCCGTACTAAAACGTCAATTTCACGAACGAACCCCGAATTAAAATCCGAGACCGTCCTAATATCCCCTGAAGTATCCCCGTCAATATTAGTTCTAGGCTCCGGGTCAAATTCTTGGTAAAAACACATCAAACCCTGGCCGGAGCTAAATTCAGCGGTTTGGACCCCGGCCTAAATAATAGCCGAAATTCTGGGATTAGAACTAGAGGATTGATTACCTCGCTGCAGGAAGCTCGTATATGAAATTTGGGCATAATCCGGCTTCCGGATACTCCGAAACCCTAATTTGGCTTACGGGAATTCAAGAAATTCTTGAACCAAAAACTCGTTTTAAAACTCTAAATCGATAAATCACGATGTATAGATCAATTAGGCATTACTTACGGGATTTTTGGATCACTAGAGCTCAAGATTTGAGCTTTGGAAATTCTCCCCAGTCGCTCCCCTGCATTCGCTCGCTCTGCTTCTCTCTCGGTCCGAAATAGAAAGAATAAAACGATGATGAGGGGAAAGAAAATGGACCGGCCTCTTATATATATAATTAATTAATTAATTAATTAATTAATTAATACGTATACTTATCCGATCGATCGATAATCCGATTTTCGCCGAAATAGTGTCGAAATGCTCGATTTTAAATCGTGAAATTTTCTAGCGATCGAAATATGGGTTTAGCCGAAATGGGATGTTACAAAAGAAGCGTTTGATAGCCAAAGGGAAAGAAGACCCCAACGCCACCGTTTCAATAGGTAAATAAAACAATTATTTATTTATTAAATTAAAAACTTACGGGACAAAGGGTGTGGAGAAAAGGCTTGCTAAAAATATCTTAATTTATTATATAATAAAACGTTACCGTTTCCAACATAAGATTTTCCGCTGAATTTTTTCAGCAACGGAGCCAGTCGCTGCAAACACTCGAACATTATGCGACGAAAGTCTTTTTTCGCAACCTCACAATGATATAGCGACGGATAATGGTCGTCGCGAATTATAACTACCATAACGCGATGAATTTTTACGTTGCGAAAAATCTCAAAGCTTTCTGCGATGGAGGGTTTTGTCGCAAACTATCTATTAATTTTCCGCGACGAAATAAATCATCGTGAAAAGTAAAATTCCGTCGCGGAAACCTCCACCCCATCTTTCGCTGAAACCTGACCCTATGAGCGACGGAATAGAAAATGTCGTTGCAAAATGTAGCAAAAGAATTCGTCGCAGAATGTACAGTTCTTGTAGTGAATTGATTCCCGTGACTAGATGTCAATCACTTAATCACTATATTTCCTGTGACAAAATCAATTCCCGTGACCAGATGTCAATCACTAAACACTGTATTTACTGTGATAAATTGATTCCTGTGACTAGATGTTAATCACTAAGCACTGTGTTTAGTACTTGTAGTGACTCATTTTCCTGTGATTAAATATATCAATCTATAGTCACATTATTTCCTTTGCCTAATTACAAAGCATAGTTACAGTACTGTTCCATTACTAAAAGGATTTATCATATACTGGACTTATTACTAGTCACAGTCACAGTACTAATTCCCCAACACCTCATCTACTGAACATGAAAAATGAAAGGAGCATATCATTTAAACTATGCATCCTTATTATGGTCATGCACAATTAATGGATAAAAACATCATTGTGAAATTATTAAAAGGATTTGTCATATATTGGACTTATTATTCACATCACAGTATGCATATATAGCACACACGATCAAGAAGTAATATAGTTGAATTGAAATGAAGTACCTTGTCCTTCCTCACGACACAACTGGCATAGCATCTTCCATAATAACAAATTTTAGCCGAACATCTATAACAAACGAACAAAAAAGACATGTTTGAAAATCATTCATATCCAACAACAAAAATAAGTGGCAGTTTCGTAAGAGAAAACCATACCAATCCATAGGCTGAACCATTTCATATGATTCGTCAGTGTTATGTTCATTTTGCAACTTGTCCATGGCTCGAGGTGGCACCTTTACAGCCAACTGCCAGTTCTTATTAACATTGTCTTCTGCATAAAATACTTGGGATACTTGACTTGCTAAGACAACGGGCTCATTTGTCTTCATTGTTCTATTCAGGTTCACACTCACAAATCCATGGTCATCTACTTTCAACCCTTTTGACTTATCATAGACATCGCACCAATCACACCTAAACAACGCTAATGATCTTCCTCCAAGAAATTTCAACTCAATTACATCTCTTAAAATCCCAAAGTACTCTATAGCATCCACATAAATCAATCATTACCAACTACAACAACTCCATTATTTTGAGTCCTCAAGTTTTTGTCATAATCTTTTGTGTGAAACCGAAAATCATTCAGGACATAACCCATATAACACTTAACAATTTGAGCAGGGCCTCGTGATAGTGACAATAGGTCATCCAATCTCTTACTGTTGTTAGGTTCATATGAATTTGTAACCTGCAATAATGGTTTTGACACATTTTCAAACATAATGTAGTAGATTTTGTATGTATTAAAATCTAATCCATCCATAAACTAATACAAGTTGTATGTGTATATATAAGTGATGGTGGCTGATTGCGTACCACAACCCAATAAAAATTCCAAACTGTACGCTTGATCAATTGCAGTAGAATTTTATTGTAAAATATTTCTTGCTACTCCATCTTTTATGGATAGCAGCATTAGAATGTTATTCAAGGTGAGTAATTCTATCTACCACTCCCTTGGCCCTTGTTTTCTCCACATGAAATGGGAACTAAATAATTACGAAACCCAATTCAATCTAAATAACTAAACAATTAAGAAACCAGCCAGCACCATATATAAATGTATTATAATGCAGAGGTATGTTCCTATTAGGAAGAAAAATAGCTTACCTTTTGCCTGAACCAAGAAATGAAGCTTGCCTCATCATCCTTGTAGTTTTCTCCCAACAAATAATGCTCACATAGGTGACTAAATTCTCTACAATGTACAATAGCATAGCTTAAGTATAAATATAAGTATAAATTAAGCTTCAATAAACTACGATAAAAGATAGTTAACAAAAAAATGAAAATCTTACTCGAAAACACAATAATGAAAATCTTACTCATAAAATGGTTTCCCTTCTTCTGCATTCTTCATCACGTAAATGTGGGCTTGCTCTAATTCCTTTGAACTAAGCTTGCGAATATTATCATGACTACCCAAGAATCGCCCGACTTGTGAGAATTCAAAAAATTCTTGCACATCATTTTCATCATAATTCCTGTCAACCCTATTGAACTCTGTTTGGATACCATTTAAGTACCTAGTGCATAGTGTCATACATTCTGAAGCGATATATCCTTATGCAATGGATGCCTCAGTGTGCGTCCTATTTCTAACATATGACTTCAAATCATGCAAGTATCGTTCAATAGGATACATCCATTTAAACTAGACTGGACCGCCAACCATAGCCTCGTCAGCCTAATGCACAGGCAAATGAAGCATAACAACAAAGAATGCAGGCGCAATGATCATTTCAAATTTACAAAGTGTCATTGGACATTTAGCTTTGATTCTATCCAAAATTTTCACCTTAAGTGATTTCAAACACAAGCTCTTGAAGCAATCTGACAATTCTATAAAAGGGTCACAAACATCCTTCGGTAAAAGACCTCGTATGCCAAGTGTAATAAGATGTTGTAGAAGAACATGACAATCATGGCTTTTTAAACCAGATATATTATGTTCATCTACATTGATGCAATGAGATATGTTTGATGAGAAGCCATCAGGAACCTTCATGTTCTTCAAAATGTGGCAAAACTTACGTTACCATCTCGCATCAATGTGTATTTGGCTCGTAGCATATACAACTTTCCACCTTCTCTAATGGGATGTAATTCTGGTTTTAGTGCCATCTCCTCTAGGTCAAGACGTGCTTTGATAGTATCTTTGGACTTTCCCTTCAAATCCATGATTGTCCCGAGAACATTATTACAAACATTCTTCTCAATGTGCATCGCATCTAAATTATGAAGGAGCAACAATGTTTTCCAATATGGAAGATCAAAGAAGATGCTTTTCTTGTTCCAATTGTCTCCTCTTTCTTCGTGCGATACCTTCACTTTTGCTTTTGAGCAATTTGTTAAACAAATTCTGTTGAGATCTTTAACTTCATCAAGTATTTCATCTCCTGAGTATACTCTTGGCTGCCCTTGTTTCTCCCTTGTCCCATCAAAAGAATCTTTGTTTTTACACCATCAGTGACCAGTTGAGAGCCAACGTCGGTGACCCATGTAACAAAACTTTCTTCCATTATATAGCCAATCAGACTTCGTTTCCTTGCTACAGACAAGACAAGCTAACCTTCCCTTAGTACTCCACCCAGATAAGTTTGCATAAGCTGGAAAATCGTTGATTGTCCACAATAGGGCTACATGTAATTGAAAGTTCTGTCTTTTCGATGAGTCAAAAGTAGTGATACCTTCTTCCCACAAATCCTTGAGATCCTCAATCAACGATTGCATATATACATCAATAGCATCTCCAAGACTTTCTGGACCAGGAATTAACAAGGATAGAATAAAATAAGAGGGCTTCATAATCATCCATGGAGGTAGGTTGTATGGAACTAAAACCACTAGCCATATACTATAGGGAGTTTTGGAATGTGCAAAAGGTTGGAAGCCATCAATAGCTAAAGCAAGCCTCACATTTCGAGGGTCTGATGATAAAGATTGATGGAGTTCATCAAATGACTTCCATGCTGAAGAATCACTTGGATGTCTCATTACTTCACCATCACCCTTGTTGTCATGATACCAGCTCACGTTAGTGGAAAATAACATAAAGTCTTCTTTGGCAAATTCTTCCCATTCACTTTAGTAATGACTTCCCCACTACGTTTGTCAACTTTCCATCTAGATGCATGACACCTTACAAGTGTCACGAAATGCATCATCCTTCCAAAATAGCATGCAACTATGTTCACAAGCATCAATTTTTGTGTATGAAAGGCTGAGATAATGTATGATCTTTTTTTATTCATAATATGAATCTGGCAAGCATGAACCCTCTAGCAACCGATCCTCTTTCATAAGCTTGAGCAGCATGTTAAATGATTCATTACTCCATCTTCCAAGAGTCTTTATGTGAAGAAGTTTCACTATAGTTGATAACTTTGAACTCTTACGACCATCATAAACAGGTTGCTCAGAGTCATTTAACAATCTGTAGAACTTTCCTGCTTCATCATTTGAAGACTCATTGTATGCTTCCTCAAAATCCATATCAATTTCTTCTTCGCCAATACCAACGTTAGGATACAAATCCCTCAAAACCTTATGCATTTCATACTCATTCTCATACCCATCATTGACATCTTCGACTACTGGTCCAAATGGCTAACCCAACCTTTCTTCTTGGTGGCACCAAAATGTATAGTTTGGGACAATTCCATAAATGAGTAAATGTGCCTCCCGTGTCCCTAACTTTCCATTGCAACACTTCACACATAGACATCTAATTTCATACCTTTCCTTGTTCCTTTGAAATGAATACTCAAAAATTCTGAAACTTCATTCTTATAATCCTCACTGAGTCTATTGGCAACAAGCATCCAATTTATACTTGGTGCCATTTCATAATACACAATAAAAGCACCATAAAAAACTGAACTTGTTCTGTTGACATGATAATAGTAAAGGAGTAAGGTAAGCAAAACACACCTTGATTTTCTAAATGAATAAATTGACCCAAACTTAAATCAACAGCAACCACTGCACTGCACCTGCACAACAGCAACTCCGCACTGCTCCACAACAAGAGCTCTGACAACAGCTTCTTTCTGCTCCACGACAGCGGTAGCTCTGCACTAGTCTCGGACAACAACAGCCCCCCACCGCTCCACAACAGCAGAAGCAACAGCTCGGCACTGCTCACGCAGCAGCACAGCTCCGCACCACTCCACAGCAGCAGCTCCGCACCACAGATGCAGCCGGTGACGCTCCGCTCTGAGAAGACCTTGAAAGATGGAGATTGGCTTTTAAAGAGAATCGAGAGGGGCTATGAAGAAAGCAGAGAAGGAATCAAGCCATGAAGTCGATTGATTTTCATATTAGGGTTGTGAACAAACGAGAGAAGAGAAGGAAACGAGCCACAAATTCGATTGTTTTTCATATTATGGGTGTGAACGAGCGATGAGAAGGAAAGCACTGGAAAGGGTAAACGGAAATTAGGGTATGAAGAGGAAAGTCTCGCATCGTAAATGAGAAGCATAAAAGGACAAAGTAAAAGTGAAAAGGCTAAAGCCATGATTCGAGCCTTGTTGTCCAACGTTTTAGTGCGACCACTAAACCAATAGACCAAACATAAATTTGTTGATATAATCTGAGTAAAAGATTATCAATAAAAAATATAAAAACAGACAAAACCTTAAATTCATGTATTGTATCCTCTTTTGAAACATCATCACAAGTGTAAAAGATAATACTCCAATGTCTCTATAAAATGAAAACAAAATCACACCAAGCAGGTGCTTGAACAAAAAACGACAACTCTTCAAAGTTTGAGAAAATCACAAATTGTTCTTGTTAGACCACAAAATGACTACGTAGATCTCGAAAATTTATATGAAATAAAAAAATTACTCCAATAAGATAACTGAGTACAAAATTACAATTGTTTAAAGTTTTCTCATCGTACTAGACAAGAACAAATGTCCATGGGCTGATTTGACGTGGGCTTCCTATGGAATATGATATATACAAGCTAAATGGAATATTTGACAAGAAAAATGGATATGGCAATATGGTTAAATTGGTAGTTTGGTTATAGTTTTTTCGTTTTGCTACTTGGTTCAAGCCTACAACATGAATATTTTTCCCTAGTTACGAGTTCGACATGCTGCAAATCTGGACAAGCTACCAAGTTTAAAATGCTGCAAATCTGGGCAATGTATATTAAATTATTAATCATATTTGCAAAAATGGTTTACAAGCTGTTGTACATGGGCAACAAATTGAGCTGCTGAAATGGGATGGGAATGCAAGTTCTCTATGCAATGTAACTCAAGAATCAATGCATCAACTTTTTCTCAACTTTGTTTTATAAAAACTTGCACACAGTCCAGAATAAGAACATTACATTCTACATCACTAGTCAAAAGATTTATGGAATAAACTACTTAGTCCAGAGCAACAACATTACATTATACAAACTTTCACACTTAATCCATAATATACTACTCTTACATCAATAGTCAAAAGTCAGACGAGCTTTAGATATTTCTAACCATTCAAAAGCTAACAAACTATTACATGACACCTATACAAAATGACTTAAAAGATTCCAACAAACATCTAAATCTCATCCTAATCTAGAATTATATTTCATCCTATCCTACAGAAGCAAGAGGTTAGTTGGTTTCGTGATTCATATCCATACCTTCCATGAATAAAAAGAATGAACAATATTAGTATCTAGACTCAAACAAAACATAAACACGAAGGATAAGCATCAACATAGGACTCTAGATGACAGAAGTAACGGATACATACTTAAGATTGACCGTTTTGAGTGGTTGCTGGACCACCAGACCTCTGGTTCATCCTTTCCATCATGTCTCTCATCTTTGAAATAACTTTGGCTTGCTATGCTATTACACCTGCCATGTCTGCCTTTTCTCCATTTGATTCCCTTAGTATGCTTGCTAATTCTGTCATGTTTAATGAATCTTAATCCTTGAAGTCTTTAGGCCTCAATCCACCTCCAAATCCAATTAAATGTCCATGTCTTTGTTCTCCAGATCCACATGGCTTTGCATACTCACGATACAAAACTAACCTCCATTTATTCCAACGATCCCTCATATGAATTAAAGTATGATACTTATAGTCTATCATTATGGAAATACTCCTACAATCATTGTTATCATAAAGATTAAGTATCTTTAAACACACAAAAAGATTACATGAATAACTTGGCAATAAAGAATGACAAGACAAAATTGCATATTGTTCCTTACTATAGTTACAGCCACAAATGCTCAAGTTCTGCACGACTATTTGACTTCCCTTTTCTTGATCTGAATGAGCGAATCTGGGGATTCCGAACAACTAATCCAATAAAGCTTGACCAAGTTGCTCTGTTTGTCCCAGCACCACGATTGTTGTAGAGGCATAGGCAACTACTCACCACGCCTCAGTCTAGCAATAGCCTTACAAATGCTAATCCCTCGTACATTTTTCTGTCTAGCTGCAGCTAAACCCAACAGCAAAAAATCAACTAAATTGGCAGATTCATTGCAACAATGCTTATTATCTGGAGTTACAAATCAACATCATTAAATAAAACTTGCCTCTGTCAGTCGGTTCCACCTGTGCATCTTCCATAGCTGGTTCCTCCTAAGGTAGAGGCATGTTTCTCTCAACTGGGGGGCTCTCTTTCTCTTTGTGGCATGTTATCAGTTACAACTGTGGATTCTCTTGCCCTTTGTGGTATGCTATCAGTTGCAACAATGAGTTCTTTTGTCCTTTTAGGAGCTGCAAAAAAGAGACCTCAACTTAGTGATTTCAACATAATGAACAATGTGAAATGAATTACACAAGGTACCTACTAGGTGTTGCTTGTGCCATGGGATGAGATTTGGAAGGCGCATCAAATGAAGATGTTAAAGTGGAGAAAGATGTTGGTCGATTTGGAACCCTCCTCCCAAGTGAGTCAGCGGCAACATATTTTGGTGGAGTTTTTTTGGAAGCTTTCTCATTGTCATGAGATTGACTAGTTTGCCGTGGGTTCTGACCACTCTTCACCTTGAGATTATGACTACGGTTCACCTTGAGATTCTGACCAGCCTTCATATGTATTCTACAACAAAAGAACAAGAATGTAATGATATAACTGAATATAAGAACCCAGGGTAAATTGAAATGGATACTCTGTAAATTGGAATTGGAATGGATACTCTGTAAATTGCATGCATTTAAATCAAAGCTATTAAGGGTTAAAGGGTTCACGGGACAGAAAGGAGATTAGAATGAGAACATACCTTAGCCGCATCAGTGCATCCAGGGAGATGAAATTTCGAATTGGAGAGATTCTCTACGAAGAGCAAGAGGATGAAAAGATTGAGATGGTTGTAGTAGACAGCAAACATATAGGAACGAGAATTATGGAAACAAAGAGAGATTCTTCTGACTGGGAACGAAGAGAGTGGGAAAAGCTAAAACCTAGTTGTTCTTCCCTTTTATGGGGTAAAGAAATCGCGGGAGAGTTGGGAGCCAAAACTGCAGAATTTAGGAGCCAAAAATTTCGATTTGGAGTATGAAATTTGGGGTTTGGAGCCTAAAATTTCGCAGGAGGGAAGTTTTTGCATATGGTTTGGAGCATAAAATTTGGGATCTGGAGCCTAAAATTTGGGGAAGAAGAAATAAAACGCGGGAAGAGGTTTTGCAGGAGGGAATATTCAGCCGGAGGAAGTTTTGCGAGAGATTTCTGTGGGAGAGAAATTTTAGGTGCAATTAAGTGTCTCAATTAAGCAATTTTCAAATGAAGTTCCAATTAAGTGTCTCAAGTTAAACGTGTCCGAAAATAAAGTCCCAAGTTAAATGAGTCTCAAGTTAACCATGAAGTTCCAATTAGGCAATTATGTCCAATTAGACAATTATGTGAATAATTAGGGATAGGGTTAATACCTTAGTTTGATCCGAATTATAGACAAACTTTCTATTTTGGCCCGTGGTATGAGAAATTGCTATTTTGGTCTGAACTGTGTAGCAAACTTTCTTATTTGGCCTGAAGGCGGTTTGACTGTCAAATTGGACGGTCAACCGAGTTAACCGTTAGTCTAGGTCCAGGTCACTTGCAACGTCAGCTGGTCGAGAATAAAAAATTATTTTTTAAATTTTTGTATTCATTTTGCTTTCTAATAAAAAAAATAATAATAAACAAATAATAATAATAATAATAATAATAATTATCTCATCCCCTCTTACCTTATCCACCCTCATTTCCTTAATCGGGAAATAATTCCCTCAATCTTCGAAACCCATCTTCTTCCCTGAAACCTCCTTACCCGACGCTGCATTTCCGCCGGTAATAGAGGTGGCAAATGGATTGGATTGGTGGATTGGTGGATTGGATTGGTGGATCCATGGATCAAATGGATTGGATCTAATGGATTGGTGGATTCATGGATTGGATCAAGTGGATTGGTGGATTCATGGATTGGATCAAGTGGATTGGTGGATTATCCATGAATCCAAATGACATCCTCAACCAAGGACCAATATGTAAAATGTAAAAAGTTTAGGTACTAAAATGTCACAATGAAAAATTTTAGGTACCAAAACGTAATTTTCCAATGATATTTTTCGTATAAAAAATTAAATTTTAGGTACCAAAATGTAAAAATTAAAAATTATAGGTACTAAACCGTAATTTGCCAATGATCCATGGATCCAATCCATGAATCCACCAATCCAATTGGATTTGGATCAAATGGATTGGATTTAAATGGATTGGATTAGGTGAATATTTTTAATGGATTGATGGATTTGATTGGTGGATTGAATTGAAATTGCCACCTCTAGCCGGTAATCAAATTCATTCAGAAGATTGGCAAGACCGCCACCAACTGGGACGACTTAGAAGGCCAGCTCCAGCAGCAGTTCTAACTTTCTAAGAAATCTTCAATCTGAACACAGCCCAGTACTTCTCTGTAGCCCTCAAAATGATTGTCGTTCTATTTCCCCACTACGATTTTGTACTGAACGAATGAAGTATAGCAGATGAAATGGTGTTGAGATTTGTAGAAACGGTAACAAAGTTCTCTTCTTTCATTGATTTTGTATTATTTTTTCTTTCTACATTAGCTTTTGGGGGAACTGAAACTGGTACAAGCTAAAAGGAAACTTGGGTAATAGAACCCAGAAAGGAAATCATGATTCGTGAAGAAGTTCCAGAAAGGGAACTTGGCTACAAGCTAAAAGCACAAGGAAAACCCCCCCAAACTCGATCATGACTCATCAAACAATAATCTACCTAGGCTGCTGAATCGTCCTTGGACTCACCTTCACATTCACAATCTTCGCCGCCTTCTCCACATACCTTGAAGATCGCGCCAGATCGCTCTTCCACCATTTCGTCGATCCCATCGACACCAAGTCCCATTTCATCCGGGCCGCTTCTTCTTCCTTCTCCTCCTAAACTGCAACAACAACAACAAAAACAGAACACCCCCGACCGCCGCTACATTTCCGCCGGAGTATCGAAAAGGGGAATCGTCGGGGAAGAAGGTTTGGGAAAGAAGATGGGTTTTGAAAGTTGAGGGAATTATTTCCGATTAAGGAAATGAGGGTGGATAAGGTAAGAGGGGATGGGATAATTTGGAGGTTTATTATTATTGTTATTTTTGTTTATTATTATTAGAAAGTTAAAATAACACAGAAATTTAAAAAATAATTTTTTATTTCTGGTCAGCTAACGTGGCAAGTGTCCAAGACCTAGACTAACAGTTAAATTGTTTGACTGTCCAATTTGACGGTCAAACCCGCCTTCGGGTCAAATAAGGAAGTTTGCAACATATTTCAGATCAAAATAGCAATTTTTCATACCACGGGCCAAAGTAGGATGTTTGTCCATAATTCGGGACAAACTAAGGTATTAACCCTTAGGGATATAGTTTTTTTTTTCTTGCCAATTTGCTCTATGGAACAATATATCGCCCAATTTTCTTTCAACCTTATTCTTTTTTCAGTCTTATTATTTTTTATCAACATTTTGGAAAGATAAAGTATAACAATTAATCACGATAAATGAAGACTAAAATTGTTAAATTAATTCCTGTGATTAGAACCATACAATTAATTACAGGAATTTTTGCCTTGCTTATTAGTATACATCTAAGTACAGGAAATTTTACCGTGAATAAGATATCGTGACTGAAAACCAGTTTTCCTGTAGTGTGCGTACTTTGATAACTATGGGTACAAGTTTCGTGATCATATCAACAATGAAAGGCTTCGTCGCAAAAAGCACTTTTAGCGACGATTATCGTTTCACAAAACAACTTTCAGCATCGATGATCCTCGTCGCCAATGAACTTGACGACGAAGCTGAACCGCGGCCAAAGCAATACATATTTTACATTTTTTTTAATTTCTGATTCTTTCTTCCGTAGACTATTAAACAATAAGTTGTCGGTGGAAATAGAGAAATAAGAATAACCCTTTTCCACAATAATTAAGAACGTATACAATCTTCTCCACTACACATAACATAACCTAAGAAACTATACTATTTCCTTCAAGAATATTATATTATACAGCAAAAAACTGCTACAATCAAGTTCATTTTGTGCAGCTTTGCTGTGAGTTAGTTATTCATTCACAATTTCATGCTGGCCAGCAAAATGCTAAATAAGTTCGGATCAAGTTTGAAAGAAGAGACCCTTCCTATAAAGTTTCTCTTCATCGTGTAAATTAAAGCTTATCTTCATCGATATAATCTTAGGTTGATATGGTGGAAACATACATTTGTCATCAACGAATATTTTCTGATTCAGCCGTACTATGTACAGCTGGTAATTAAGGATTACGAAAATGTTTAATGTAGTTAATTATGTCGTCATATAATATGCACAACTACGATTGAGATACTAGATGTATTTCGATATACTTCAACGAATCAAAATCAATAATTATTTTTCATTATAAATTTCGTTTTAGAGAATTATGATATGAAATTCATACCACACTCTAAATTCAGGTTAATTAATCATGTCGGTAAAACTAATTTACTAAGCACATGGTATACACCAGATTCACTAAATGTATACTAGTCCGAACATGTATGCCCGTAATTTATCATGACTACGGTCTACGATAGCACTCTACATATATGGCATCAGATCCCTCGTCAATGTAAACACTTTCAAGTTTCGAGTTAATATTTTATCTTAGAGATTGATTTTGGTGTTGTTGGAGGTCTAGTCTTGTCTAGTCCGGTACACTATAAATTAACCCGATCATCCAAGGACGTACTCAACCACTTAATTTCTTGCAAAGGAATGTGAATAGCCACCCAAGTATTTTGGAAAATAAAGGCAGCAATCAATGGGAAGTTTTATTCAGGCTATATTTTCCCTGGTGGTTCTTCTTTGCTCGGTCTTTGCATCCTTCCAGCATTTGGATGCAGTTTTACTTTTACACGTGGACAACAACAATTCACAGATGGGCACCAATATCAATAGGATGTTGTTGTCGTATAATTCTACAGGTAAGTTCTTTTCAAGTACTACCCTCTTACTCTCTTTCTCTACTAGTCATAGAGACGAAATGAGATTTATGAATGATCGGTCGATATCAAATTTTTGAATGCTTATAGTTTTGAATCATGATAACACCAATACTATGAATTTGCTTGAAGAAAGAAACTAGACAATTGAATAATGCAAGTGGAAGCTTACTATGTGGTTTTGACAACTTTAGGTGGATTGCACGTCAAGGAATGATAAAATGATTCATTCTTGTACTATTCACATCGGCTTTAGTTATAATGTTGACTTAGAACAAGCTGGTGTTGTTTGCTTATAGTTTTTGTATATAACATGTTAATTTATAATTAACTAGTTCATTCCATTTGGATGTAGTTTTTCATGAGAAGAATCAAAGGATGAACGCCAACACGACGAGAAAGCCACTAGAATGGGGTGATTGGGGCAAGTTTCCCCCGCTCTCTCCTCTTTCTACGTTTTTTTCTTCTTTTTCTTCTTTCCTTCTAGGCAAACTAATCAGAAGAGTCAAAAGTAATACAACGATGACAAATAAGATTTATCTATTTACTGTAATGGACAGTATTTTATATATATTTATCTTATATTTTGGGTCAAATTTTTTACCGAACTGAACGGGAATACATATGTGACCAACAGGGAAGAGCTACGGGAAAGGCAATTATTGTGATCGTAGTTGGTTGGCGGTCTGTATGTGTTGTTGCGACGAGACTTGTCCTGATCCAAGTAATGAGTGTTGTCAGTGGACAGTGATTAATGGAACCACATGCAGTTCACTACATGGTCTGTAGTACTCTTGCTATACGATTGTATTTATTTTCTTATAAATATTGAATCTAATTTGTACTTGTTACAGCGAAGGAATCGAATAGGCAAGATAACTCATCTGCTGCTGAGAAAATGAATGACTAGAGATAAAATCAAAGTTATATTTGGAATTGGATGTATGAGGAAATGAATATTGAGGATCGTAACCGGATTTCTTTCTTCCGAGAATGCGATTTTTCACTTATGTATTAGTTGTACTACTACAGTAATCGTAGTATACGATGTACCACTAAATAAAAAAGGAGGGTTATAAGTAATAATATGTCATCATATCATATATTTTAAGCGGGGTGCGAGTACAGTTAAGAAGTCTTTCGCTTATTTCCTTTACTTGATCACAAGCTTACAAGGTTTAAATTCTAAAGGAAGAGAGAGAGAGAGAGAGGTGATTTTTAGAGTTTCTGGTGAGAGAGAGCAAAGATCAGATCCCCTCACCCACCGGTGTAAATGCTCTATTTATAGGCTACCACTCGGTGGGTGGGTTTTCGAGATGACATGACAGTTGGAAAAGACAGGAGTTTAGGGTATGATGAGTTTTACAAATAGGGCTGAGTAGCCTCGTCAATCGTCCGATGTCGTCTCCGCGCCTCGCTCTTCTTGGCGACTGGCTATACTGGAGCGGCGTCTCCGGAACTTATGCGCGGACGGCGCTAGCGCGCTGTCGTTCCTCTTGGTGAACTGCGTTATCTTTCCGCATCGGACAAATGCCTCTCCCGCACCGCGTTGCCATTTGTATGACCTGCTCTGTTTTCCGCGAGTGGGACATTGTAGACGCTCTTCCTGGCGAGTCGCTATGGGCTTGTTGATTGATGGAGCGGATGAAGCCGAGTCATTCCCCCAACAATTGCCCCCAATCATGGGGTATCCCGCGAGTGCTCCCTGTTCAGTTTGTGTGGCTCGAGATGGCTCGGGTAAAGGCTACCTCTGTGTTCCACTCTTCCTATGCACGTGGTTGTGTTTACGTGCTTCCTTTAGCGAGGTCTTTCCTCTGGCGCTCGTGTATTTGGGCCGATTTTCTTTGGCACAGTGTGTCTTTACTTTTCGATTTTTCTCGTTCTGCTAGTGTATCCAGCCCATCAGGCGCGGCGTGTGCGTGGTGGGTGCGCCGCCTTTAGGCACCAATCACCATTTGATCATCGTCCACGTGGCACCGTCCTGTCCGACCATTCGGGCGGTTACTTTTTTGGTTCCGAATTTTGAATTTCAGATGTAACGCTTACGATTCCCAATTCGGTTATCGCCTTTTGTCTTCTCTTTCTTTCCCTTATAAATAGAGGTTTTCGACTTCAGTCGAACAACTACTATTGCTTCTCTCTACTTTGCGAAAGTTTTTGTTCCCATATTCTTCTCCTTCGTTTACGACCTCAGTTCTGTCTCTGCTCTGTCTGCTTTTCTAATTTCCAATAGCTGATAGTGGTTCAATCCCTAACATCGAGGTCTTTTTCGGCGAAAAAGGTAATTTTTCTACTTCCTCTCATATTTCTACTAATCCTTCGCTGAAATTGCGTGTTTCCGGCAACGAGGGTAGCGATAGAGTTCCATCGATGCCGTCTTACGATGTCGACACCAGACGTGATCTCCTTTATGGCTACTCAGAAGCATGCGGGCGAAGCCGGTGGGTCAAATTTGGGGCTAGGGGGTGTTGATCATCGGTCCGGACGTCGTTGACGGTGTTCCGTCATCTTTCGCCGGGGCGGTGGAGATTTCGGATACTGAGTTCGAACCGCCTCGCAAGATAGTTCCCGTCGCTATTACCCGTGTTTCCGAAGCCATGAGTCAGCTGGGGCCGCGCTACATCAACGCTCAATACACAATTTTGGATTGGACGGAAATGTTCGGCCCTCATCCCGCCCCAAGTGATAATCTGGTGCACGGACCAGACCACATCTTTGTGTACGGGCGGAAAGAGGTGAAGGAGATTGTGCGCGGGTTGGGGTTGGCCCCCTCTTGGAAGTATGCGGTACCGTCCGCGCGGATCCGTATTGGGAACTGCCCCTCTGGGTGGTTCGGTATTTATACTGAGTACTGGCAAATGGGGTTTAAGTTCCCCGTGAATCCGCTGGTATGTGCCCTACTTCGGAGCCCGAAGTGCTCAATTTCTCGCCTGTCACCATCCGTGATGATGCACGCGTCGATGCTACGCCTTGTATGCAAGCGGTGCGGCATCACGCTGACTTATGGTTTCTTCTGAATATTCTATAAGATGAAGGCCCCGGCGGAGAAGAGTAAGAGCGATTGCTTGTCGTTAAAGCGGTGCGACAAGAGGCCCGACAAGTATGTATATGGCTCGCGCAAGATTGACAAGAATTGGTTTGAGCGGTTCTTCTTTGTGAATCCTACTCTCGCGGAGTGGGCGAGCGAAAATGTTGTTGAGCCAACCGTTTGGAAGGATGGCAGCATTAAGGGGGTTTGAGTCCGATGTGGGCGGTTATGACCGCTTGGAGGATGAGTATGAGATGCTTCTCGAGGAGAAGATTGACCTCTATCACAAAGGAGTTCGCGCGGCTCGTCTGGCGGAGTTGTTTAACAATGGTTAGTTCCTTCTTTTGTCCATGTATTCTATAGTATTAACGAATTCTTACGAGTTACTGTTGCAGGTGTTAATTACTCGACTGTGGCTAGCATGATGTCCGTGAAAGATATCATGAAGCCTCGCGCGGAAAAGAAGAGGAATGAAGTTGATCGTCCCGTGGTGGCGGAGCGAGTGAGCAAGATTGCTCGTGTTGCGGAGAATGCGACGCTGTCGGTTGTGGAGAAGGACGTCCGAGTGGGCAAGCCTCCGCGGCCGGGCAAAGCGGTCACTGGTGGTTCGTCTAGGCATGAGTGCAATAGACACTACCAGATATACCTGGGTTCGGGACGCTTGTTTCCACCCACTCCGAGACATGCGGGTGCATTCTGGTGCCGCATCGTCATTGGCTGTCGCGCAGAGTGCTCTGAACACTCTGGGTCCCATATTGAGCATTCATCCACGGATGGAGAACACCGATCCGCTCCACTATCTCGCACAGATCCACTTTTACGGTGAGTTGCATTTCTCGTATTGGGCACGCCGTTTCACTTGCATTCTGCCTCTCTTTTCCCTTCTTTTCTCCCTTTTTTTTAAGGTATGTGGCGGTTTGTTCTTTTATATATGGTTTGCTGACAACCTTACGCAGACAGCAAGAGAGGACCAATGACACCGCTACGTTGAAGGAAGTTGACAAGAACTTTCATCTCGAGGGCAAGGTGGCTGGGGCTGAAAGTCGCGCAGAGGATGCGACGAAGAAGGCGAATGAAGCCCTGGAGCGGCTTGGTTTTCTGCAGAGTATGCTGTCAGATGAAGTTGCTGCTGCAAATGAGCAGGCTCAAGCTTAGGAGATGGACGCCATCTGCGAGGAAGTGAATAAGGAGTATGAGGCGGAAATACAACGGAAGGAGGCGGAGCGTTTGGCTGGGAAGGAGTGCCTCGAGGCGGACCATGCTAAGATGCCGAAGAACCTGCAAGACGAATTTCGCCAGGCGAAGGAGGACCTCGTCCGCGTGCATGAAGCCTCGAAGGTAAATGCTGCCCACGAAGCGCAGACTGATATCGTCCGCCACTATAGGAATTGTGCCACTTTCGATCACGTTTTGGCGGATTGTATGACCAAGGCGGTCATAGCCATGCGCAAGAATGTGCGCCCTGAAAAACCCGGGATGCGTTGGAATACAGTGGCCATGGTCAATCATGTCAAGAAATGGCTTGGAGAGAGTTGCCCCTTCAGAGATAAATTCCACCAGTATTTGTGCCTTTATCGTTGGTCTTGTCGCGTACTGGATGTCGTATTCCAAAAACTCGACGACCCACTTGACCATCCGCCCTGACACTTCCATTGAGCTCAATATCTTTTTTATCGGAAGTTTGGTTAAGACAATGATTGAGTGTGCTTGGAAGTAAAGGCGCAGTTTCTGTGACGCGCTTACCAAAGCTATGGAAGCTTTTTCTATTGGGGAGTATCTTGTTTCCGCACAGAGTAGCATCTGAGATGTGTAATATACTGGACGCTCGGTTTGGTTGTCTCTCTTGGATATTAAGACCGCGCTTACAGCTCTAGTTGACACAACATGGTACAAGAACTACTTTTCATTAAGCTTGGGAGTGGTCAGTATAGGGGGGATACAAGATATGACTTGAGCTCTTGGAAGACCGCTTCACAGTCTTGTGTCTATGGGAATCGTGTGCCGCTTTTCAATGTTTTGAAGAAAGGGGTGCACTTATCAGCTTATCTTGGGATGAACCTTCCCAGGGCCGCTATCTTACCATTCAATGATTGTATTTTTATTGCGCTTTTCGGTGCTCGTAGTTGCTGAACGACAGTGATTTGCTTTGGCTCAAATTCAATGCCATGCCTGGTGATCATGAAGCCCAGAAATTTTTCTACGTCCGCGCCAAATAGGCAGTTTAGGGGGTTTAGGCGGAGATTGTGTTAGCATAGCGCTTCAAATGTCTTGCGCAGATCTTCTAGATGGGAGCATCGCACTCTGGTTTTCACGATGAGGTCGTCCACGTACGCCTCAATGTTCCGCCCGATCTGTTATGAGAAAACCTAATCGATCATTTGTTGGTAAGTGGCACCAGCATTCGTCAATCCAAATGGCATTCCTACGAAGTAGAAGTTTCCGAACGGTGTCTGCAGGCGGTTTTTTCTTTGTCTTCGCGGGACATTGGGATCTGGTGGTATCTTGAGAACATTTCCAAGAAGGACAATGTTTCATGGTCCGAAGTGGCTTCGATCAATTGGAAGATGCGCGACAGGGGGTAAGGATCCCCGGGGCACAACTTGTTGACTGTTGTATAGTCGATGCACATTCGCCATGCTCCAGAGGATTTTCTCACAAGGGCCACGTTGGCTAACCATTTTGGATATTTGACTTCGCGGATTAATCCCGCAGCAAGGAGCCGCGAGACTTCCTCTTTTATGGCCTTTAGCTTTTTGCCTGTGAAGCTTCGACGCGCTTGCTGCCTTGGCTCCGCGCTCACGGGAACTGCGAGACAATGATGGGCGATTTGTCTTGGCACTCCAGGCATGTCCTTAGTGCACTAGGCGAATAGTTCCGTGTACTCCTTGAGCAATGTTATTAGTGGTTCGATCAAGTCATCGTGGACGTGAGTTGAGATGCGGACTTTCTTAGTTGGTTTAGTTGGGTCAAGTGCGATTTCGAAGTCGGAATCCATGGGCGTGGATGTTGGTTTGGAGTATCTCTCCTTATCCTTTTGTTACGCCCCAGGGTAGCCTGCGCGCTTCTCCAGTTCCTGCCTTGGTTGGGAATTTGAGCTTTTGGTGGCATGTGGATGGCAAGGCCATGAATTTGGCAAGGAAGGGTCGTCCCAGGATGCCATTGTGGGGTGAGTTACAGTCGTTCCTGAGAATCCCACCAAATTTTATTGCGGGTGCTAGATCATGCGCGGATCGATGTCTATTTGATCGAGAGTACTCTTGAAAAGGATATCGGCTGCAATACCTCCATCTAGCAACAGACGATGAATTTTGCAGGCAGCTACCAGGGTGGTGATGGTGAGAGGTTCTTGTGACAGGACTCCTTGCAGAAATTCCTCGTCGTCAAAGTTTAGGTTGCATTTTGGCTACACCTCAGTTGTTGCACATTCCATTGCGCGCTCGCGCTTTGTCTTCTTTTTTGGGCGGTCTCCTTCAATCATCACGACGCATATTTCTTTCCTCACTATGTATGAGTCAATGGCTTCGTTGTAATCATGTTGTGGCAGAGGCGGCGGCTCCGTGTCTTGTTCTTTCTGCTCCTCCGCTCCGCGGACGAATTTAGACAAAAGTCCTCTTCGAATAAGAGCCTCAATTCGACTCGGAGGTTTACGCATTCTTTTGTCAGATGACATGTTTCTCTGTGGAAGTCGTAGTGCTTTTTGTGGTCGCGCATATGAGCTGCGGCTCTTACTAGCGCATGTCAGTTAAGCTTGTAGCCTTTCTCGCGGATGAGGTGGAACACTTTCTTCACCAAATTGTTGAGTGGCGTGAAAGTGTTCGGCGGGCGCCTATCCGGTGAACGCCTTTGCGCCACTTGCTCTGGCGGGGCAATCGGGCGACTTGCTCCACTGTGCCTTTGTATCATTTGCTCGTGTGGCACTGGGAGTTGTCTCCGCGTTTGGTCTTCTCTGATTTGCTTTGATGGTTCGAAACGCCTGACAGATCCTGCACCAAGAGTTTCTTCCAAGTTAATGGCTTTTTCGATTTTGACTTCTAGCTCTGTTGACAGTGTGACTGGTCTTTTTTCCATCGCCCGTTTGAGCTCCATGTTGGTGGTGGCTTCCATAAGGTGGTGGGCGGCGGTTTCGGGGGTGAGATCCTGAACTGCCATTGCTACCTTAGACCATCTGGCGTAGAATGCCCGGAGGCTCTCCCCGTCATTTTGCTTGATATCAATTAGGGCTTTCAGGTGGAGGGGTCTTCTCTTTTGGGAAGCAAACTTGGTTGTAAACAGGAGCATGAACTCTTCGAACGAGTGAATGATCCTGTTTGGAAGCCTGTTGTACTAATTGAGGCATATGCCGGCGAACGTTGAGGGGAAGGTTCTGCAGTGGGTCGCGTTGGAGTTGGTTTGGAGTTGCATCCGAAGGCAGAAGGTGCTGACATGGTCCTCCGGGTCAGTCGTTCCGTTGTATGTTGGGAGGGCAGGTAGCATTCCGCTTAGGTGTTCTGCCATGATTTCGGCGCTCAGTGGTTGGTGGAGGGTCCTCCTGGGTTGAGGGCGGTATTGCGGGGATAGGTGTTGTTCAAAGAAGCTGAGGTCCGCTCTTGTTTGTGGCTCGACTTGTTATGTTGCCTGCGCTGGTGGTGCGACCGGCACTAGTTGTGGCACGGTCATCGCCAACTATGTCGTTGACGCGGTCTCTTTGCTCATCATGAGCGCTATGACTTGATTCATCTTGTTTTGCATATCGGGTATGACCTCATTTTGCTTCACCATTTGCAGCCTCATCTCCTTGGTTGTTAGCTCCGGTTCCTCCTGCTCAATGTGTACCACGTTGAGGTTGCTAGCTTCTTCGAAGCTTCTCACGTCCTTCATAGCCTTGACCGGGGTTGCTTCTCCTGGGGTGTTTGAAGTTTGTCCTTACATATTATCTTCTTTACTCGTGGCCCCACGGTGGACGCCCATTGTTTGTGTCTAAAAGAGAGTAGGAGTGAAACATAGAAGTAAGTGGGGTGCGAGTACAGTTAAGAAGTCTTTCGCTTATTTCTTTTACTTGATCACAAGCTTACAAGGTTTAAAGCATAAAGGAAGAGAGAGAGAGAGAGAGAGAGGTGATTTTTAGAATTTCTAGTGAGAGAGAGCAAAGATGAGATCCACTCACCCACCGGTGTAAATGCTCTATTTATAGGCTACCGTTCGATGGGTGGATTTTCGAGATGATATGACAATTGGAAAAGATAGGGGTTTATGGTATGATGAGGTCTACGATTAGGGCTGGGTAGCCTTGTCAGTCGTCCGGTGTCATTTCTGAGCCTCGCGTGCGAATGGCGCTGTCGCGCTCCCGCTCTTCTTGGCAACAGGCGGTACTGGAGAGGTGTCTCTGCAACTTATGCGCGGACGGTGCTAGCGCGCTGTCGTTCCTCTTGGTGATCAGCGATGTCTTTCCGCATAGGACGAATGCCTCTCCCCACGCCGCGTTGCCATTTGCGTGACCTGCTTTATTTTCTGCGAGTGGGACATTGTAGGCGCTCTTCCTGACGAGTCGCTATGGACGCGTTGATTGATGGAGCAGGTGAAGCCGAGCCATTCCCCCAATAAGGTGAATTCGTATAGAAACTTTTTTTTTTTTTTTGGTGAGAAGTATAGAAACTTTTCTATTACAATTTCCAACTTTACTAGTATAAAAAAATGTGTTTGGCTCATTGAATTAGTATAGCATTTTTTGCGAAAAAAGAAGAATTAGTATAACATTTTTACATCCCGATACCCCTTTAATTAATCAAACACTAAACTTTCCATGGTTGTGTTAACCATTCACACTACAAGAAGCAGCAGTTCTGCGATGGCATGTCCGCCGCTAAAGACCAAATATGCGTCGCCAAATGTTTTGAGAACCGGCATCGCCGAAGACAAAGTTGTCGTCGCAAAAGATGGCCTCACAAAATGTCTTCCAGTGATGACCACGCTCGTCGTCAGTTTATTTAGCGACGACATATTCCATCCAGATGCAGTATTCTATCCCTTCTACATCGGTGGTTTTGGTTACCTCCTTATCATGCAATTCAAGTACTCATAATGTAGACAGCGAAGGATCAATTGGTAACTTGCTTCTCTCCTGGCCACCTCCGTTCACGCCTCTGATCTATTCTCCGCAGTACTCCAGAAATTAAACGTCGTCACTGCTTAGGCGAACCAGCCCTAGGAAATTTTGACCTGAAGCTCTAGCTCCGGCGAGAACAATCTCTTCCTCTCCGGTGTTTCAGAAACCCTATTGTATTAGATTATGTTGCCGTTGTGGGCGCCATAATAAAACAGTACATTTCTCGGCAGATTAAGCGAGGTTAACTTTTGTGCTGGTGATTCTCCGTATCCATGGAGGAGATAGGTGGAAGCCAACAGCAGGGCTCTCCAAATTTGAAAAATAGATCTAAAATTTGTAACAAATTTAGAAAATAGAGTGGTCGGTAAGGTCTTAACCGTATATAATTAATATTTGAAATTAACAAGTAATAGGCTAGATATGTATTTGGAAATCATTACATGAATTTGATACAAATCCAAATACCATATATAGTTAAGGGTTAATTGTATGGTTGGTCACTGAGATTACAAAAAATGGTTATGTTTGGTCACTACAAATATTTAATTTCATTCATGGTCACCGGGTTTAGTAAAAGAACAATAAAGGCTCTCTTCCTCCCTACAAAAAAAAAAAAAAAAAAAAAAACTCTCTTCCTATCTCACGATCTGTTACTTTTCTTCCTCCTTGACCAAAAACCAGACCCATCATCTCCTGTAGTTCCTCTTCTTCTCGTACGACAGCTTCCACCAGTCTGGCGGTCAGCGACAGTCCGCTTCATGCCGTCAACACCACAAACCACTCGCCGCAGACACTCCCCTATGTTTTTTCCTCCCCTAGATCAGCCTCAAAGAAAATAAAATCTAAAAACACACATGCATTCATAACACCATACCGTCGTTGTAAACAAAGGAGATATGAGGAACATACAAGGTGAGCACAATATCTGTCTCTAGATCCGCATCGCCCGTCGATCTCCGGATTTCCCCCAAAGTCATCGCCGGTCAAAGTCGATCTCCAGATTCCCCCGCTGCTCAAGTCTTGCAATTCGTGGGGCTGCTGATGTTTCCAATCACCGAGCCGACGAGGTTATTGCAGGCCTAGATCTGAAGGCAGTAGAGGTCCAAAATCATCTTCCCCTGTTTTCGCGTTGGCAAGGCAGAGCTCCTCGAATCCCTCCATCAAAGAGAAGAAGAGAGAGGTGAGAGGCGGCAAGCACACCACGATCTGGCTCCGCGATGGAGTTCATCGTCTGGACTTCCGTCGAAGTCGGATGAATCTGGCGATGAAAGAGGAGGGAGCTAGTGAGATTGTGGATGCGTATTCAGGGAAGAGGAGTAGGTTACCAGGCTTTGGTAATGCATGGTGGCGGCGGCGACGACGGTTTTGATGGACGCGAAGCAACTGAAAGAGAGCCAAATTAGGATTTCTGTTAGAGATGGGTTGCTTCCACCTGATTTGAACAGAAGATGGGTATCACAAATTGGTGGGGAAGAAAGAGGGTCTAGGGATTTTTTAATCTTTAATTTTTTGGGTTAATTGCATGGTTGGTCACTGAGATTACAAAAAACGTTCAAGTTTGATCACTCGAAATATTTAAATCCATTGTTGGTACTTCAGTTTGGGTCTAGTTAGTATAACAACAGTATATTTGTTGTTATTATAACAACAAGGACAAAAAGGTAATCCAACCAAACACAATTAAATTAAATTTAAATTTAAAATAAAAAACTACCTTTTCTCCGTCTCATCCCATCCAGATCTCATTCTGCCTTCTTCCTTTCATCCGACGACTCGGCTCCCTGAAACAGCTGCGGCAGCTGGGCGCCGGGAGAGCATCTCCGACGGCGTGCCTTCCGACCACCCCCACAGTAGCGACGCTTCTCCTCCGCCATGCTTCTTCCTCCGCCGCCTCTACTTCTTCTGTCACCAGGCGTTTGAGGTTGTGAAGGCGAGGAAGAACGTTGTCGCTAGAGAAATCAGAATTACGAGGCGTCGCCGATCTTACGATAGCTCCAAGACGAGGCCAGATTTTGAGATCGTCTCCAGAGGCTCGCAATTGTGAGTTTGTGATTCGAATTTCTATATTCCTCCCTCTACTTTTTTCCGATTCAATTGAATCTTGTGTGAATTAATTTTTGAATTGAATCGGATCTGGATGTTTAGCGGAGCGGATTGTGTTTGCAAGGACGGTGGCAGCGGAAGTGGTTACAGGGAAATTGGTGTTCGGGAAGGTGGATCTGGTGTGGAAGATCTTCTCCTTCCCAGTGCTGGAGATGTGAGGGCAAGCCATCTCGAAGAGCAACGAGAGGCGCAACCATGGATTTGATTTGTGACACGTTCAAGCTGTGGCTTCTGTAACACGGGTAGACTGTATCCACAAGAAAAGCAAGCTGGATTCCTTCGATGGGATTTGGGAACTAACTGGAAGAAGTCCAAAATTAGAACGAATTATATATTTTTGTAATTATACGAATTGAACATGGTTATATATGTTTTTTTGGTGATAATGGTATTCATTTTCAGGTTTCTTTTCATAATGCAAACCAGAAACACGATAAAGCAAACCACAAAAACAAACTAGAAACGTCCTAATGCATACCTAAAATGTATTAAAACAAACCAGAAACCTCACAAAGCAAACCACATAATTTTCCAAAACACACCAGAAACCTCACAAAACAAACCACAGAATTTTAAAATACACACCAGAAACCTCATAATGCAAACCACAAACACGATAAAGCAAACCACAAAAACAAACCAGAAACGTCCTAATGCCGACCAAAAATCTATTAAAACAAACCAGATACCTCACAAAGCAAACCACATAATTTTCAAAAACACACCAGAAACCTCATAACGCAAACCACAAACACGTTAAAGCAAACCAAAAAAGCAAACCAGAAACGTCCTAATGCAGACCAAAAATCTACTAAAACAAACCAGAAATCCCGCAAAGCAAACCACAGAATTTTAGAAAACACACCAGAAACCTCATAATGCAAACCACATACACGATAAAGCAAACCACAAAAACAAACCAGAAACGTCCTAATGCAGACCAAAAATCTATTAAAACAAACCAGAAACCCCGCAAAACAAACCAGAAACTTCTCAATGCAAACCACAAACACGATAAAGCAAACCAGAAACTTCTTAATGCAAACCACAAACACGATAAATCAAACCACAAAAGGCATACAAAAATATGAGAAACCAAACCATAAATCTCACAATGCAGACCACAACATCCGGTGGTCGTTGGCCATTGACCGGTCAACGAAGACCGTTGACCGGTCAACGAAGACCGTTGACCGGTCAACGAAGACCATTGACCGGTCAACGAAGACCGTTGACCAAACTCCGATGACCGTCGGTGAGTAGATTCCGGCGCCGATAGGCATATTCCGGTCCCGATGACTAGATTCCGACGCCGGTGAGCATATTCCGATGACGGTGGCATATTCCGATTGCAAAATAGCATATTCCGGGGACAAAAAAGCATATTCCGGTGACCGGCGACCAGATTCCGGCGACCGGTGGCCGAATTCCGGCGACCAAATTTTTGGTCCGAAAATAAAAAAAATATTTTTATTTTTTATTTTTTTTATTTTTTTATTTTTATATTATTATTTAAACATATTTTCATAATGACAATTATACCCCTGCTTTGATTTTACACTAGGTCAACTCATTTAATAAAAAGTCATCACAATCCTAGCTTCCTATTGGTTGGAGACTAGTGTTGTTACAATAACAACACAAGGGGTGTTGTTATACTATCTAGTCCCCTTCAGTTTACTCAAACCGTTCACGTTTGGTCACTCTTTGTCCAACTCTGTTAACTTTGGCTGATGTGGCAGTCAACTCTCAAAGTTGATCGTTAGCTTAGTGACGTGGCAACTAAAAAATTATTAAAAATAAAAAAAATTGTTTATATCTTCCACCTCATTATTACATTCATTATAAATAAAAAAATAAAAAAAACCTAATACCCTACCCTACTTCTGAGGCTCCCATATTTCGTAGTAAATGCAGATAAAAGATTTGCTTTGCTTCACAGAGTATCCAGAGAGAAAGTAGGAGATAGTTAAAGTCATGTTTTTAGTTAATTGGGGCTTTCCTCAAACAAGCAGATTGGTGTTGTGTTCAAATCATGTCAGTGATCACCATATTGGTTCGATTCACCTTGAACTGGAGATTGAGAACTGACCATTCCCAGCCGAATTGTATAACCCAAAGCTACATTCGACCAATTCGATCAAACTTAGTGACCAAACATGAACGTTTTTTGTAATCTCAGTGACCAGCTATGCAAATAACCCATATAGTTAATATACAAACAATGATTTAGAATTTGGAAATCCAAAATCTCAAATACGGAACAAATCCAAATCATTCTGTCCAAATACATCCAAATATTCATAGCAATAAACTGCAGCTAGCAATGAAGTTCCTTGTGCAGCTTTGCAGTGAGCTGGTAGTTATTCATTCACAATTTTATGCAGGCAGCAAAATGCTAAACAAGTTTGGATCAAGTTGCATGAAGAAGCGCCTACCCTCCCTATAACGTAAGGTAAGAGAAGTTTCTCTTCATCATATAAAACTTATCTTCATCGGTATAATCTTAGGTTGCTATGGTGGAAACAGGAACGCAATTTCACATTGGAAGCATGTATTTGTCTTCAACGAATATTTATGATTACCCCGTACTATGTACAGCTGGCAATTGAGGAAACCTCTTTATGAAAATGGTTAATGTGTCATCATATAATGTACGTGCTCACTCACTCAATTCCTTCGCAACGAAATCTAAATAGCCATCCAAGTATCTTGGGGTAAAGGCAACAATATCAATGGATAGGATTAAGGCTATATTTTTCCTGTTGGTTCTACTTTACACTTTTGCATCCCTGCAGCATTTGGATGCAGCTTTACGCGATGACAACATTAATCCACAGATGGTCACCACTATCAACAGGAAGACGTTGCCTTATAATTCTATTGGTGGTAAGTTCTTTCAAGTACAACCCTCTTTCTCTGCATGTCTACTTGAGTTATAGAGACGGAATGATTTACAATGATCGTCGATATTGAGATTTCGGGTGCTTATGATTTTGAAACATAATAACACCAATACTATTAATTTGCTTGAAGAAAGAAACTAAACAATGGAATAGTAAACCTGGAAGTTCACTAGGTGGTTTTGATCATTTTAGGTGGGTTTGCACATTAAAGAATGATAAATAATTCCTTCTTGTACTACTCACATCGGCTCTAGTTATAATGTTGATTTAGAACACTAATTTAGAACTAGTTCATCCCATTTGGATGCAGTTTTCCATGAGAAGAATCAACAAATGAGCGCCATCTCCACCACGAGAAAGCTGCTTAAATTTGGTGATTGGGGCAAGTTTCCAGCTCTCACTCCTCTATTCCTACGGAATTTCCTTTTTTCTTTCTTCTTCTTGCTAGCTGACAAATTGGAAGAGCCACTAAAAGTAATGCAACGATGACATAAGATTTTAGTTACCATTTTGTGTTGTTTTTAAATCCATTTTATGTTGTCCTTGGCAGTACTTCCTTTAGTCATAACTTGCCTTTCTCATGGTCGGCATCAAAGCTTTAAGTTCCTCTTTCTTTTTAATTTAAATGTGGTATAATTTATTTATTATATATCTACTTAAACGGAAAACAATTTTACATAAATTACAAGTTTATACTTGTTTGAGACTTGATACCCTTTGCCAGACTCCCCTGAATCCTCTTTCGCCAGGCGCCTATCTGCACACACTAACAAGGAGGGGGCGCCTTGGCCCGTTAATCCTCCAACGCCCAAGTTAGTTTCTAGGAAGAGAGAAGTGTCTCAAAGCTAGAGTTTGTGTAAGAGAGCCCAACCTGCGTAAATGCTACCAACTGCCCCTATTTATACTTACCAGAGTTCGAGGTTGATCCTCTCTGCCTCCCTGCCTTCATTCAATGCTTTTGTCTCTTTCTGGCCAGACATCCAACCACCTTGTCAGACTCCTGGCACGTGACAGGCGCCCGCAGGCGCTGGACCACATGACAGCCTGGCCTCCCTTGGCCTCTTGTGCCTTGTCTTCATGTGGCATCCCCTTTACTTGGGCCTTGCCCCCCACTTGGGCTGTTTGGGAGCCCAAGTTTGCTTAGGCCTTGCCCCCCACTTGGGCCTTGCTCATTATACCCCCAACAATTGCCCCCACAGCTAGGTGCTCATTGCTCTGCTGCTGAGCGCCTAGCTGACTCGGTGGTTGCCTTGTCCCTACTTAGGTGTCTGATTTCCTGGGCGCCTCGACCTTCCTGTTTGCCTTTTCGGGCGCCGGATTTAAGGGGCCTCAACCCCTTATGCCCCCCTCATGGGTGGGCGTTTGATATTGACCCCACGTTTTCCTTGTTTGAATTTTGGCCTTTTTTTTTGGCCAAAATTCGAATCAGAAAAGGAAAAGGTGGGGGGAAGCTCAAAAGCCCGCCCTTGATGATGACACGTGGCACGCTACACGCATCTATCCTCCTGCTCTTCCTTTCCTTTAAATACCCCCCTTCCCCCTCAGTCCTTGTCACTTTCCACATTCTCGCCTCTCTCTAAGATTGTTGCTCTGACTTCTCTCTAGATTCTCTCTGACATCTCTCTAGATTCTTCTGCTTTCGTCAGCTTTTCCGTCCATACGTCCAAGCATGACTTCGCAAGGAGACAAAGTTGTCGGCCAGGGCGCCTCCCCTGTTGGTGAAGAGACTAGACCAGGCGCCTCTAACGCTGGCGGCGAGGCAAGGCGCCCCAGTCGAAGTGGTAAGGAATTTTCTTGCTCTACTAGTTGCGTTCCTTATTTTTATTCTAGTTCTCTAGGGTAGGGCGTCACTTACTCTGCGGCCATATTGCGCCTGTGTCGTTTATTGGTTTAGAGAGGGCGCCTGGGTCGACGTCCGCGGGTCCATCAAGCGCCTCCACCCCGGGCTTCATGCCCGCCGATGGATCTTACAAGCATAGTTAGTAAATACTCCGTTTAATACACGTATATGTACTCGTACGTACTTTATCCGTTTAAAACTTCCGTATCCGTATTATTGTCAAGCCGTTTCATTTTTGTCCTTTCATTTGATGGCTCCCGTATTAAACACGTATAAAACCCGTATAACACGTTTAATATCCGTATTTAATGAGTTAAATTACTAACTTTACTATTATTTATATATTTATTTATTTTTAAAATGATTAATTTTTCTATATTTATGAAAATTAACGTACTATTAAACATAACATTAGCATACAGACGAAGTAAAATACCCGTACGTATTTTATACGTAACATTCCCGTACCGTATTTTACTAACTATGCTTACAAGATATCCGTGTGGGAGAACTCGTTTCCGCCTGATCATCTCCCGACGGAGACGGAGTCGTTGTCTTTCGACGTTGCGGGTCCGCAGCACACCTCTACCGTCACCTTGGCTCGTGTTCATGAGCTAGTGACCAGCCTCCAACTGCCCCGTGATTGGTGGTATGCGCCTCCCTCCCCTATCGCACGAGTGGGCGTCTGTGGGCCTAAGTGGATAGGGGTGTATCAAGAGTACTTCCGCTTTGGCATGCTACCGCGTACAGCACCTCGGTCGTGTCTTTCATGAGCTGCCTTAGTACAACTTCCAATCAGGAAGCGGTAGTTTTCACAACTATCATTATGGAGCTGATGAAGGTGTCTTTCATGAGCTAGATCAGATGGAAGCTGCCCTGCCAGCACCAGGTACTGACCCCTCCGATGAAGAAGGAGAGAACAATGTCAGTGCAGACAGCTCCGACCCTCTTAAGGTGCTGATGATTCAAGACCAGAGTCAGACTCAGACTCAGATAATGATGATGAGGTGGCTCGTGACCGTGTACCAGTCCCCTACTACAATCACATTCCAGACGACAATTGGATGGTGGACAGCGACATGGAGCCGCCAGAGGTTCCAGTATGGGGTCCACTCACTGGGTTTATGAAGAGCCAACAATTTGGCTCGAAGAAGGAGGTGCGGCACGCCATTGATACTGAAGCAATGACTCGACATTTTGAATGGCACACAACTCATTCCAACACCAAAAGGCTCATAGTCAGATGTCGTAATCATCACGAGGGGTGCAATGTTAGGATTCGGGCCATCAACAGCAAGAGACACGGCCACTGGGTCATATCCCGTGCGATGAACACACACACATGTAGCAAGGGTGTCTTCACGCCTTCTTCATTTTTCTCAACTAGCATAACTATCAAGGTGAGGGGACCAAGACTGAAGAAGATACAACCACCAATGGTAGGCATAATCGAAGCAGTTGAGAGGGTAACCACCACTCCACGTCAGCAGAGCAGTTTCTCGAGGCAGTTACTTCTGGTGGCTATAGATAGGAGGTGAAGATAACGGAGAAAGGGTTCGCCAAAATCACACCAGATAACCTATTGTCAAATTTTATTCTCTTATTTTTACATTTTCCTCTGCAAATGTAGTCATAGCCATAGTTGTAGATCTGGAGCTCTCACTGAACCTCCATAGGAGTATAGTTAATGTAATTTAGTTTGTCTCGTAGATCATCAAGAACATCGAACAACCTTGTTTGAACTTTGTTCAAAGAGGTGTGGACCGTGTTTGTTCAATCATTTGTTTGGAAGTCAAAATGTGCAAAAATCAATTCTGTTCATCTAGATTTTCTCGCCGGGAAAACAGTGGTTGTGGCGGAGGACGTTGCGGCGGATTAGGAGTATGCTAACGGAGGACGCCGCCTGTGGATTGGATGGAAGCAGTGAACTACATCGATGGTTCGGAGGAGGGTTACGCAATTTTAGTTTGGATGCGTTTGTTTGTGACTTTTTTGCTTTTCTATATTTGGGCAGTTAAGTAATTCTCCTTTTTAATTTAGGGCGATAACAGTAAGACTAGTGCGAGGTTTAGCCATTCAGTTCTTTTAAGTGGGTTGCAGATCAAAGGGCTGCAAATTAAAGGTATTTTATTTCCTCTATTTTTATTAATCATATCATATCTTCCCCATTCTAACTCGGATTTCAGAAAAAAATTGCAATGATGGAACGAGTTCTTTGTGCTCTACAAAATGAGATCAATTTTCAATATTTTTTTAGAATTTTTTTTATACCTCTCGTTACCAACTCCATATCATATAGTATCTCCTTTGTTTTTAAGTCATTTTCGGAAATTTTTACACAGAAGAAATGAGTTAATCATAATATAAGGGATCTAAAAAAATTTGGGTGAAAAAATATCATACCTCTTGTTACCAACTCCATACCATAGTATACCACACTGGTATGGAGTGGCATTTTTCATACCATATGGTGTGCTCTTATTTAATACTAGTCAATACCAGGGATTACCAAACCGTGCCGTACCGGACGGTAGGACCGGAAAAGCCGGATACCGCGTCTGATCTGGAACGGTGTCTGAATCCAGCGGCTTTTCACGTGCCGGCCGATATTAACTGTGCAACCAGTATTTCGCTTCCAACCGGCCGGTTTTAATAAAACCGCCGGCATGAATCCTCTTCATATGTCGAGAGAAGTGGTGGCGGGGGAAGAACGGAGAAGGCGGGTAGGTGGTGATTTCCTCCCTGTGTACTTGGTGACGGGCATCAGCTCGGCAGTGGACTCTTTCTCACGGATCTCCGGTCTCGCCTTCTCGTCTCCCTGCTTTTCTCTGCTGCCGCTCTATCAAGTGGAGAAAATGAGATTGATGATTTTGGGGAAGCCGATGCAGAAAGATAAATGATGATTTTGGAGGATTTGGGGAAGGTGGAGATAAATGAGATTGATGATGACGGATTATTATTATTATATAAGATGGGTATGGGGAGTGATATTGTCGTGAGAGGATTAAGGGGGATTTTGTTGTTTTTTATTATTATTATTATAATTATTATTAGAAAGTATTCGGCAGTTAGTGGGATTATTGGATTTTTTTATGGGAGGGGGATTTTGGCTTTTGGGGTTAGTAGATTTAGAATAATGGAAGTAGCTAGTAATAAAGGTTTTAGTTGCTTAGGATTGGTAAAGTGTGGCGGTCAATTTTGAGATATTTCTATATATTTGTATGTTGGTTTCATAGTTTAGTATAGAGAATTAATTTTAGAAAAAATATCAATTGAATTTTTGGCTTGTTCAAGTTTATCGTGAACGTCTATTTTTACGTTAAAACACGAGAATCAATATCTCAAACGGCTCAAGAACGGAGGCAAAATACGTGCAATCAATGGTCTATCAGGAACATTAAGCTTGTGGTTTGTGAACATTAAGCTTGTGGTTTTGTACTAGTTTCTAAAATGTATTTGATGATTATGAGGTTTATTAGGTATTGAAATCTCGCACTTTGTTGAATGTTACCTAAGCTTATTTACCCTTTTACAGTTTCTTAGGCGGTATAATCCGGTTTTATTCCGGTATTTTCCCGGTATGGTACCCTAATTTTGCCGGTACGGTTTTTTAACAAAAAAATAATTTTTTATTCAAAAAAACGGTATTTACCGGTAGGAAACGGTTGAACCATGGTTGTACCACGATTTACCATGCCAAAGACGATTCCGGTTTGATGTCCGGTACGGTTTCGTAATCCATGGTCAATACCATATGGTATAGACTGGTAAAAAATGTATCAATTTTTTTTGTTTCAAAAATATATCAAAATAAATATCATTTTGAAGAGCACAATTAATATGATCTAACTGTGCAAAAAATTTAAATTCTGACTTAAACGAGTGAGAAATCGTCTGTTGAAGATTAAAAAGGAAAAAATTAAAAACTTTACAAGAGAGAAGAGACGATGATGTGGCGGATTGGGATTGGATTATGCATAGTTATTATATACCACAAAGTTATGCATGAGATCCGTTCCCCTCGCCCATCTAGCAAAAAAATTGGGGAAGAATTGGCTTGTTAGTTAAAACAATAAAAAATGATTATAATTAGTTGTTGATGTGGAAGTATGAGGAAGTAGGGATTTCAAAATGGTGAAGGCTTTAATGAGAAAGTGTATTATATATTCTTTAGATTTAGATTTAGATTAGATAGATTCAAACGGGAACATAAACATCTCTTGGCTCGTGAATTAATCACCATCGCGAATAATAAACACTTAGGTTTGGTTGCTTCTGGTCCGACTTGAGTTATATTACCCATTAATTTATCCGCTCCATAGTTTTATTAACCGATCGAAAGTAAATCCAAAAATTGGGATGTTATAGTAGCCAAAAGTGAAAATATGAACGGAGCAAATAAACTAGTAGCTTTGTGGTACATCATGTATTCTAGTTACAATGGTGGTACTACTACAAAAGTGAAAAATGGTATTCTCGTGTGAAAGAAACTCCGTTGTATTCTCAATATTCAAGTCATCGTGTCTCTAATTTTTACTTTTCTTGATCTAGTCTTTTGTTTTCTCAACCGAAGTAGAGTTATCTTGTCCGTTCGATTCCTTCGCTACAATGCGGACATATCAAATTTAATATTTATAAGAAAACAAATATACATAACTAAATATGTGAACCTTAAAAATTAAACACTTATATAATAAGAGTACTGACCATGCAATGAACCGTCGGTGGTTCCATTAGTCGGTGACGAGTTAACAATACCAGTAAAATGACAACCTGGTTCGCCACAACAGCAAGTACATGACCCCCAAAAATCACAATCACAACAATTACTTTCCCCATAATGGACCCATGCTGGTCACATTATGAATAAAGTTCAGGAAAACAAATTGACCAAAAATATAAGGGAAAGATTTTAAGTAAGAATGATATACGCTGTAATTTAAAACTAGGGTAATTACTATTTATTAACCAAATTTTTTTCGAATTCTTTTTTATTAGTCAAACCTATCAAAATGCTAAGAATTAGCCAAATGCTAACTTCATGTTAGCAATTTTGTTAGTAATATTGACTTGGTAACATGATACTGACTTGGATGAGACACATGAAGGTAAACATTTCAAAACTTTAGTATTTTAACTAAAAAAAGAGTTACAAAATTATTAATGATAACGTAAAAATGACTAATAATTTGATGCATTACAAAAGATTTGGCTAATTAACAGCATTTTAATAGGTTTGACTAATAAAAAAGAATCTGAAAAAGTTTCGGTTAATAAATAGTCATTAACTACTCTCAATAACAAACAACTTGGAATGGGCAACAACTAAATGTTGACATGATGAATATTTGGTTGGAAGAAAGGTCATGAATATTCAAATCTTGATAAGCTAATTAATATATTAATGCCTAATTGATTTCGTTTGATATCGTTTCATAAACTTGTTTGTGACGGTTTCATTGCCTTCAGTGGTTCTTTTAATTTGTTAGCCTTGAAAAAAATATTTTCCCTTAGAAAGAGGAGAGAGAGACAAAGGAGGAAAACTTGCCCCAGTCCGCCCCAAGCAACTTTCTGGTGGCAACGATGGTGATCATCTGTTGATTCTTCTCGTTGAAAGCTACATGCAAATACAATGAACTATTTCTGGAATAAAATTTTCATATCGATCCACTTTGATATCAACCTACCATTTTAAATCGCATTTCGTCTCTATGACTCATGCAGAGAAAAAGAGAAAGAGGCCGGTTCTTGGAATGAAGTTACCTGCATAATCATAAGACAATAGCTTCCTGTTCATAGAGGTGACTATCTGTCGATACATGTCGCGGTGGAAAACTGCATCTAAATGCTGGAGGGATGCAAAAGCACAAAGAAGAACCAACTGGAAAAATATAGCCTTAATACTTTCCATTGATTGCTGCTTTTTTCCCAAGATACACAGTCTTGCAAAGGAATTAAGTCGGTGAGTGTGTAGTGTAGGTATTCCCTTAGATTGGGCTTAATTGCAAGTTTGGTCACTCGAATTGCTATAAAATTTCACGTTTGCCACTCAAATTAATTTATTCCATTTATAGTCACTCGAATTAGTTGAACAGTTCAAGTTCAGTCACTCTCCGTTAACCTCCGTTAACTTTGACTGACGTGGCGGTCAACTCTGACAGTTGACCGTTAAATGTGTGACGTGGCTATTAAAAAATAATATAATAATAAATTTTAATTATTTAAAATTTACACCTCATTCTTACATACATTAATCTTTAAACGATGAAAAATAAAATAAATTTCTTTTCTTCTTCACGTAATCCGATTTCTTCTTCAGGAAATTCTCCGGCCTCGGATCTCTTCCGATGAACTTCTGTCGACATTCCAGGTGGGGAATTGGACAAAAAAAATGCAGCGATTCAATTAGATCATCTGCACACAGTCTCTCGGGCACAAACTCAGTTCAGGAAACTCATAGTCCATCAAACCCTCCAGCCTCTCTGCTTTTCGGAGGAACAGAGCATTTCGACAAAGGGATTGGAAGTGAAATGAAGCATTGGACATAGGAAGTCCGGTACGATATGAAATCATCGTCTGGTAATTAAGGCACGAGGTAGATGGGGAGCTCGGGGATCACCTCGTTGATCAGCTTCATGCACCCCTCGAAGTTGGTGTTGATGTTGAGCATGAAGCGCTATTCGCGTTGGGTTGGAAGATGACGGAAGGGTCGGCCCGGCGTTGAACGCGACGTATTTGGAAAAGAAGATGGTGGTCGCGGAGGCAGCGGGCCTCATCGTGGATGTTATCACCGCCGAGATACGAGATTTGACGGAGTTAGAGGAAGGGGCCGGGTCGAGTGTGGAGGAGGTGAAGGTGATTACGGCTGAGAAAAGAAGAAATGACCCCTAATTTTTCGATGAAGATGATAGAACGACTCGTCATGCGGAAAATTGAGTCTCTGTTTTTCAATTAGGGATTTCCAATTCGGGTAACCAGCCCAGCCTCCCTGGGGAACAGATCTAAAATTACGGCAGGCGAATATGAATTTGTTGGTGTTGAACGATAATGGGAATTGGGAACTGTTGATGCGCCGCCGAACTGGAAGCAATTCTCGGATAAGGAAGCGGTGTAGCGGTGGTGTTTGATGTGGGGAAGAAGAAGGGAAAAGGTAAGCAGTTGGTGGCTTTTCCAATTTTGGGCTAACATACAGTGTGGTGTTGGAGAGTGGAGACGAAGACGATCTTAGGTTAGGAGTTTCTTTTTCAATTTGATAATGTTAATTATTATAATTTTGTGTTGTTTGTTTTTGTGATAATAATGTGGAAGAAATTTTTTTTCATTTTTTATAATTATAATTGTTTGTGATAATGATGTGTAATTTCTAAAATTTTAATTTTTAATTATTTTTTATTTGCCACGTCATACATTTAACGGTCAACTGTCAGAGTTGACCGCCACGTCAGCCAAAGTTAACGGAGCTTAACGGAGAGTGACCGAACTTGAACTGTTCAACTAATTCGAGTGACTATAAATGGAATAAATTAATTTGAGTGGCAAACGTAAAATTTTATAGCAATTCGAGTGACCAAACTTGCAATTAAGCCCTTAGATTGGGTTGGGTTAATTTATAGTGCACGTGTGAGAGGATCCAACCGGACTAATGCTCTGTACATAGTACGGTTAAATAAATAAAAATAAAAATACTCGTTGCGATTTTAATTCGAGTACCGACGCAGATCCAACCGGATTATTATCTGTCCATAGTACGGTTGAACCAAAATAGTCGTTGAGGACAAATATATGCATGCCCTCCAATGTGAAATTGCGTTCTTGTTTCGACTACCTGGATTCGAAGGAATGCATGTTCCTCTGATTTCCCTAGAGCCCGTGCTCGTCGAGTTTGGATGGATGTATTTGAAATACTAGCATTTGAAATACATGTAATTCAAATTCATCGTTTGGATATTTATTTGTAATTTGTTGTAATTTGAATTTTATGATTTTTTATTTGAATTTTCTTGTCACTTACTAAAACTTTTGGTAAATTATAGTTTGGTACCCAAATTTATGTTTTCTAACAATTTAGTACCTAAAATTTTAAATTTTACAAAAAAAGGTTCTGAAATTTTGATGGTAAAATCACGTTTTGGTTCCTTTATATGTTTTGCCTCACACTATAGTACCTAAACTTTTAGTATTTTACAAATAGGTCCAATATTTTGTTAAGAGGTATTCCAAATCACTAGTTGTTGAAATGTATTTGAAGTTGACAAGTAATAGACTAGACATGTATTTAAAAATCACCCCATGAATTTGACACAAATCCAAATACCGAATGTAATTAATATCCAAACACATGATTTGATATTTGGAAATCCAAATCACAAATACTGAATCCAAATCATTCTATCCAATTGCACCCTGAGAGAAAATAACAAGAGTGGAGCTACCCCATAATCTTATATTAGTAGTCACCGGTGGAAATATTATAAGTAGAGGTGGTAAAATGGATTGGATTCATGTATCGGTGGATTTATAGATAAAATAGATCGATGAATTTATAGATTGGATCAAATGAATAGGTGGATTGGATCATGTATCCATGTGGCATCTCAATATTGGACTAATATCTAAATTTTGAAAAGTTTAGATGCTAAAATGTCATAATAAGAAATTTTAGGTACCAAAAAGTAATTTTCCAACATTACTTTAATTTCATAAACAAATTAGGTATCAAATTGTAAAATATAAGTACTAAACTGTAATTTTTCACCAATCCATGAATCCAATCCATAAATCTACCAGCCCAATTGGATTTTGATCAAATGGAATAGATTTAAATAGATTGGAATAGTTGAATATTGAAGTGGATGGAATGGAATGGATTGGATTGGAACTTCTTGTATTTAAAATAATCCCCTAATACATGGTTGGACAACAAAGTTACAAACAAACAATAATAAAGAATGTTAGTCTGTATGCAACCATACTTGCCATGAAAAAATTTGTTTTGTCACAAGATAAGCAGCTCTATTAAAACTTCGAGAGGCAAAAAGACATGAGACTCACTCGGATAGAGAGAAAAAGAAGAGTACGTCCTTACAATTATACCTGCTCGAGAGAGATAAATCATCGTGATCCAAAAGTTATAGCAACGAAAATAACATCTACAAAACAAACAAACAAATGGCCCACACATTGGAAATACAAAATTCTAGCCCAAATTTGCTCAAAAACATTCTATCGCAAGTGATAAAGGAAAGCCCTTAAGGCATAATCGGGTTTATCAAATACAACAACAATGTTTGTTTTATATAGGGGTGGTAATTGGTTTTCCAGTTAGTGGTATAACCAGTTATTGAATTGGTAACCGACGGTATCGGTTATACTGTTAATCGACAGTATCGGTATTCAGTGACCAAAATCCAGTTGTCGGTGTACCGATTTATACCCGATTAGTTACCGACGATTACTTTGTATACCGAATAATCAAGTATCCCTGCCCTCTTCTCTTCTTATTTTATTTATTCGATCTCCCCAACCCTCCTCCCTCACTTATCGTTGCCCAGTTCCCAGCTCTAGATCTCCACAACCCTCCCCTCTCTCTCAATCTCTCCAACCCGCCTCTCTCTAATCGCGGGTTGTAGAGAAAAGTAATTTAGTGAGAATAAAACAGAGATACGTTGATCGGAGGTATTAGAAATTTCGATTACAGTCACATATGTAAATGAAACATTTTCATAATTTAGGATAATATTAGATAGTTAGATTAATACTAGTTAGTTGTATTGTATAGGAATAAGTATTATTTTGTAATTTGTTTTTATCCATTGAGTTTGCTACTCTAAAGACTTCTCCCGCTCTCAATCACGCTCTCCCTGTCTCTCTTCTTAAATGAACCTCTGTATAATGGTTGATCGAGAATGATCAGTTAGTTACGTTTGTCAAGAACCAGTTAGTTCCAATAACTCGAGTTGTTGGGGGAGGTTCCATAATGTATCTTATGTCATTCACTAACACACCCTCTCAAATGAAAGCCAATCAACTCATAAGGGCTTTCGTTTGCACATGTCCTGAACACGAGAATACATGTGCTTCACAAATAGGGTCACCGGAATTCGAACACAAGACCTCCCGGCCACAACAGGCTCTGATACCATGTTAAACACAATCTTGAGACAAAGATAAACACATCACTACAAAAAAGACTGGCAGAAGTGACCAAAACCTTCTGACGACACTGTTTTTTCATTGGAAATAACTGTTTTTGTGACAAAACTTTCTTTGTATCATAAAAAATTATATTATTTCCAATCAATAGCTAAATTCATCAGAAAAGTTAAGATACTTCCTCAGTAAAGGTGATTTTCACATCTATGAGGAAGGTTGTGCCATTTTTATTGACGATATTTTTATTTTCGTCAATAATTTATAACATTACTAACTGTCCTAAGCAAACCGTCAGAAATAAACATCGTTTGTGACGTCCAAAAAAATGGCATATGTGTCATAACGTTTTTGCGACGCAAAAACACATACTCGGTAAAGAAATATTTGGTATAGTTTTATTTGTGAGGATTTTTGTAACTTCTCACAAAAATTATTTTTTTTTCGATGGTGATAATACGGTTGTCAATAAAAGATGGTTGGAACAAACGCACACTACATGTAGCTGCCCGACCCATCTTAATGACCACATATTTTCCATCGTTAATGAATAGTTGGTTTGAAAAACATGCGAGAAAAAACAATATTAGTGAGCAAACTTGTATTCGTCAATAATATTAAAAATAATCGTCAAAAGTCAAACATTACTGACGAATTATGATGTCGTGGGAGACAAGTTTTTGAAATGTACCCTTTTTACCCTTCGGTTGCTTTTTACGAATGTGAAAATGGTTTTGATGGAAATGATTGGTCAGAAATATTGTTTTCCGAAAAGGTGTCTTAGTGGATTTCATAATGGAAAAGAACTTTATTTGCGAGGATTTTAGTAACTTCTCATAAAAATCACTATTTTTTCGACGGTGATAATACGGTTGTCAATAAAAGATGGTTGGAACAAACACACACTACATGTAGCTACCCGACCCATATTAATGACCACATATTTCCCATCGATAATGAATAGTTGGTTTGAAAAACTTGCAAGAAAAAACAATATTAGTGAGCAAACTTGTATTCGTCATTAATATTGAAAAAAATTCGTCAAAAGTCAAACATTATTGACGAATTATGATGCCGTGGGAAACAGCTTAGTGGATTTCATAATGGAAAACAACTTTAAAAAATAAGTCATTGATGAAACTCGAACCCAGGACCACATGTTTGCAACCGAGCTTGCTAACCAGTTACACTACACACAATTTATGTACGTTTTTTAATTTTTTGTATCTAATTATCGTGTAACAGAATCATAACTGCAGAGAACTCTCTGTCTTCTGCAGATCAGTTCAATGTTCTTCCTCCCTTGCAATAAACGACGGCTGGTTCTTCCCCTACAAACCATTTAATTCCGAAATTACAGGAAAAGGGAACGATACAATGGCATCAAAACGGGTTCAATGAATGGAGTTTTCCGATCAGTTTCTCTTAATTGCGGCAAAAGGGGGAAGAAGAAAACCATCGCAGTTTCATAAACCACTATAAAATCCAAGTAAGAACAAAAGGATTATGATTATGTAGTTTTCCCAATCTGAAAGTGTAAAGAAAACCATCGGAGTTGCGTTTCCCACCGCCTACCTTCACCGCCGATTGAAAATCTGGAACGACGCGAGGGAAGGGGAGGTCCTCCGGCGATCTGCGCGGCTGCGGTTTGAGGACGGAAGGTAAGCAGTTCCAGCTCTTCAAAACGACCACGTCTTTGCTCTTTTTTTTTTTTATGAACCTGCTTAATTATTTTTTTCCAGCTTAACTTTATTATTTTTTGCTGTCTAGAAGTTGTACGCAGAACGTTACTTTTTTTTTCCCAAACGGTAATATCTCTATTAATTTATTATTTTATTGGGTAAAGGAAGACAATTAATTTAGTATTTGTTTTAATGTGATTACATGGAATAAAGTGGAAGTAGTTAAGTTTCCTAGCTAGTTGTATATACATCAATTAAAATTATATTGAATGTAATTAAAAATTTGTTTCTTTGTTTTATATATGAAAGCTTAGTTAAGTAATTATATTGGATTATTTTTATTTCTACATCGAGAATTTAATTTTCCTGAATAATTAAGTTAGTTTTACTTTTTTGTAATATTGTCTAATAACGTAACATAAATTGTTTACCAAGTCTAATAACATAAATTTCCTACATATATCTATAGGCATGGAACCTATCGACAAAGCTTGGATACAATTGAAGAATCGGGCATGCACACAGTACATTGCGGGAGTGGAGAAATTCGCGAAGTATGCAACAGACCATGTTAAAGACGATGATGGTCTAATAAGGTGTCCTTGCGTGGAATGTGGTAATGTGCGTAGAATGACAGTGAACCAAGTACAAGGACATCTTCTTTATAAAGGAATGAGAACCGACTACACCAAATGGATTTACCATGGCGAGGTCGACGAAGATGAAGAAGATGACGATGAAGGTCCAGAATTGGGTGATGATAACATTGAAATAGACAATGGAGATGATGGCGATATGGGTGAAGATAACGATATGGGCGAAGATGATATGCTTGGTGTTCTGAACGACCTCATGGCTCCATTAGCGAATCCGGAAGAACCTAATGCCCAAGCTCAAAATTTGTACAAACTTTTCGGAGAGGCCCAATCACCGTTGTACGAGGGATGTGCTTCGAATGTGTCAAGATTGTCATTCGTCACAAAGCTTATGAAAATCAAGTGGGAGAATAACTGGAGTAACAATTCATTTACCCAGTTGGTCAAGTATATCCGGGCTGTATTTCCTATGGCGCAATCACTTCCGAAGAATTACTATGAAGCAAAGCAGCTTATGAAAGCTCTTGGGCTACACTACGAAGAAATAGATGCATGTGAGGACGATTGCGTCCTATACTACGCCGAGCTGGCAGATGCGACATCTTGCCCCACGTGCAAAAAATCAAGGTGGAAGAAAGTTTATAAGGATAAGAAGGGCAGAGATAAGAAAATTCCGTGCAAAATTATACGGTATTTTCCCATCAAACCACGGCTACAAAGATTATTCATGTCGTCAAAAAATGCTGAAGATATGGTATGGCATGCTCTAAATCGCTCGAAAGATGGGATCATGAGGCACCCATGTGACGGAGAGGGTTGGACTGCTTTGGACGAGTTTGACCCATCTTTTGGTTCTGAACCCCGCAACGTTCGTTTGGGACTAGCGACTGATGGTTTCAACCCATTCGGCAATATGAACAACAAGCACAGCACGTGGCCGGTCCTTCTATTCCCGTATAATCTTCCTCCTTGGAAGTGCATGAAGAATCCTTTCACCTTCCTGACATTGCTCATTCCTGGCCCAAAAGCCCCGGGTAATAGTATTGATGTTTTTTTGAGACCTGTTATTGATGATTTGAAGGCTTTGTGGAATGAAGACTTGTTAACTTATGATGCATTCAAGAAGGAGAACTTCATCATGAGAGCTGCATTGTTGTGGACCATCAACGATTTTCCGGCTTACGCTAATCTTTCTGGATGGAGTACGAAAGGTAAATTAGCTTGTCCATCGTGTGCAGGGGAAACAGCGCATTTGAGGTTGACGAATGGGCATAAGGAGTGCTATATGGATCATCGTCGGTTTTTGCCTTTGGATCATAAGTGGCGCAACCAAAGGAAGCAATTTAACGGTAGAGTAGAGAAGAGGCCCAGACCAAGGCAATTGTCATCACTCGAGGTATCAAATCAGATCCACTCATTCGATCAAATTGTGTTTGGGATCAAAGGAAAGGGTAAAAAGATCGATGGATTTGGTAAAGAACATAATTGGAAAAAAATTTCCATTTTCTTTGAATTGCCATATTGGAGTTCACTTAAGTTACGCCACAATTTAGATGTCATGCATATTGAGAAGAACGTGTGTGACAGTGTTTTGGGTACAATGATGAGTATTGAAGGCAAAACCAAGGATAGTCTAAATGCCCGCAAAGATTTGCAGGAGATGGGATTGAGAAAGGAATTACATCCTATAGAGAGGAACGGGAGAACAGTGTTACCTCGAGCTTTATATAGCTTGCTGCCAGCGCAGAGAAGGGAATTCTGCGAGTGGATATCAAAGTTAAAGGTTCCAGATGGTTATTCTGCCTATTTGAGAAATTGTGTGAATGTTCAGGAAGGGAAGATTTCAGGAATGAAAACTCATGATTGTCATATCTTGTTGGAAAGATTAATACCTCTTGCAGCTAGGGACTTCTTTCCGAAGGCTATAGCGGACCCCTTAATTGAGTTTGACAATTTCTTCAAGAATATATGTTCGAAGGAGCTAAGTTTGAAAGAGTTATCAGCCATGGATTCTGAAATCGCCATAACCCTCTGTAAGTTGGAACGTGTATTTCCCCCGGCATTCTTCGATATCATGATTCATTTGGCCATCCATCTACCTTTGGAAGCAAAAATTGCTGGACCCGTCCAATATCGTTGGATGTATCCAGTGGAAAGGTATGAATTTCATTAAATTTAATAATTTATTGTTTTTCGTTTTTACTAATTCTTGAAACATGTTCAATTTTTTTTTTCTTTTTTACTAATTCTTGAAACATGTCTAAAAATTTATTGTTTTTGAAATGTTACGTTGTCCGATGAAGAGGATTAATTATTAATATTTCCTACTTTTATTACTAGGTATTTGAAGAAATTGAAAGGTTGGGTTCGAAACAAGGCAAGACCAGAAGGATCTATTGCTGAAGCATACGTGATTGATGAGTGCGTTACATTTTGCTCGCAATACATGACGGATGTGGAAACTCGATTTAATCGTCCTGAAAGAAATGATGATAGTATTCCGGAGGGAACCGTTCACCCACATAATTTGTCCATTTTGCAACGTGTCGGTCGTTTTATTGGTACATTCGTCATGAAGGACTTTAATGATGATTTGTTCAAGGCTGCAACATTTTATGTCTTGCAAAACTGTGACGAAGTCGAGGATTTTAGGAGGTACGTACAATTTATAGTTCTTCAATAATGTGTGTATTGCTACAATTAATAATCATTATTTTAAGAATTTGCATATGTATGTATACTAAATGTAGACAACATAAGGAATTGTTGGCTGGACGCGGTGTGCGAATGGTTGAGAGAGTGCACAGGGAAGAATTCCAAAAGTGGTTCGCTATTAAGGTAATTAACTATTTTGACACGTAAATTTTGAAGTGTTGTCGTATTATGATATTCGTGTACAAGCCAACAAAAAAAAATTGCTTCATGATGCAGGTGGCCAAAATGATTGATGACAATGTTGCAACTTTGCATCCCTCTATGTTGACTCTGTCTCGAGAGCCGGACAAACGAGTGTTGCACTACTCAGGCTATTGCATCAATGGATTTCGATTCCATACGCGAGATCACGAGATTAGAAAAACAAGTCAAAATAGTGGAGTCATGGTGCGAAGTGAGGAAGGTGTTGGGATTCCTTACTATGGCGTAATTGAAGATATCATAGAGTTGCGATATACCGAAGGCCTTCGTGTAGTGTTATTCCAATGTGATTGGTATGAAACCACGCGAGAAGGCGTAGGCTATAGGAGGGATGGCCATGGTGTTATTAGCCTCCATCGAAGACGAAGGCGACCAACGGACGAACCTTTCGTTTTGGCAACTCAGGTAACCCAAGTGTATTATGTGCAGTGTGTCAGAGATCCGGAATGGGACATGGTGGTTGAGACAAGGCCGAGGAATTTTTATAATGTGGCGGATGTCGAGGAAATTTTAGAAGAACAAGCATACCAAGAAGACGAAATGACTAATGGGGGTCGAGTTATCGAGGAGGAGGACGACGATGTTAACTTAAACTTGCGTGGCATGGGTTATGAAGAATTTCTTTAATCAAGTAATATGACTTCTAAATTTTGTTTTCCTACATTACGAACTTGTTATTTTAAATACATTATCAATTTTCATTTTGTTAAACATATACATTATGATTATGGTATTGTTATTTTCTCTTGAATATAGTCTTGAAAGCTAAAATATCTATATTCATAAAAAAATATCATGTATATTAGAGATAAAAAATATTATGTATAAAAAATATCTATAGTCGTGAAAGCTAAAATATATTATGTAGATTAGAGATAAAAATATTATGTATAAAAAAAATATCTATAGTCGTGAAAGCTAAAATATATTATGTAGATTAGAGATAAAAATATTATGTATAAAAAAAATATCTATAGTCTTGAAAGCTAAAAAATTTTATGTATATTAGAGATAAAAAATATTATGTATTAAAAAAAATATCTATAGTCTTGAAAGCTAAAATAGTTTATGTATATTAGAGATAAAATTTATATTTTGTTACATTGGGTTAAATCGCAAAAAAAAAAAAAGAGGTTACATTGGGTTAAATCGCAATACACAGCAGCATTTAAAAAAAAAAAATCAATACACACTCCAACACCAAAAACGGCGACGCATGATGATAGGCAGCGTGAGAAGTGTGTCAAAGAGGGGAAATCCCCTTAGATCGATTCAGTTCCTATTTCCCCTCTTTTCCATTCTCATTTCAGACGAAGAACCCTAATTAAATTCCACCTTCGATCGATTGCCTTCCCCAGACTTCCCTCTAATGAAATCGCTATGGAAACTCTCGCCGCTTAATGGAAATCGCTATGGAAACTCTCGCCGCTTTAAGACTGAGTGAAGGAGACAGCGGAGATCCATCATCAGATGGAGAGGCGCACGACGCGAGAAGGCTATCGGGATTGGCCGCTGCGTTTCTGGGAGGTACGAAGCGTCTGGACTTGTTTTGATTCATTGAATTAATTACAACATGCATTTACTTTCGATCATAATTGTGAGTTGCCCGTTACTTGATTCATCAGAGTTTTTGGCCTTCAATTCATTACCCTATTCCTAGAATCAACTCAGCGAACTAGTTTACATTTTTTAGGAGTCTTCGATTGATTAGGAGTCTTCTATTTATAACGAATGTCCTCACCAATTACTTTTACATACACAGAACCCCTCCCCTCAGAACGAAAAGCTTTATTGATCTGCTCTTGCTAGCTAGATGGGAAGGGCAAAAAAGGCTGGGAAGCCAAAGGCATCCAAAAGGGCAGTGGAGGAACCAGGAAGGTCAGCCACTCTAGAGACTGTCGAAGTGGTTCCTCAGGAAAATGAAACCGTGCCAGAAACTCAGCAGGGAACAAGGGAGGGTGAAGATTTGAATGAGTTGGAGAATGAAGAGGTTCAGCCCCCGAATGACGACATAGCTTTTGAAGAGGACGTGAACCTCAACCAGGGGGCTCACTCTACTGGGGGAGGTTCTTCAGCACAGAAGAAGAATGGCAGAGGTCCTGGAATAGGGGTGAAGCCTGGACATGGCCTTCACCTTGAGATACATGACAACAGGTAATAAATCCTGATACTGCCCTTCTACGTGACAAGCTGTAATTTCAATTGAGAATGAGGCCTTATGAACGTTATTTTGTATTTTCAGGATCGTCACACCACAGGCTGCCCATGAACTCACTGCTATCTTCAAAAGGGGCATCACTGGTCCATGGATTAAGTTCTCGGAGTACCCTGCTTCTGCTTTGCAGACCGTGATTGCTCGTTTCAAGGAATCTGGGTTCACATGCTCTCTTCCAGAAGAAGAACTCAATGTTCATCTCAAGGAACACATCAAGAGGAACTTCTCCCAATGGATGTATGGGTTCCGCAACCGAGTCTTCAATCAATATCCTACCCTTGCTGAAAGGATTAACAATCCACCTACTGAAATCCCTGCTCATATTTGGAGGGAAATGGTTAACAAGTGGAGTGATCCAAACTGGAAGGTAATTTACTGCTGTCTAAAATTGCTTCTTATGATTATTTGTGTTTGTATCTAATTTGCATATGTATGTTTACACGGCAGAGCACCAGTGATAAGAACAAAGCCAATCGTGAGAAGTCTGAGCTCACTGCTACTGGCGGATCTGTTCCCATGGCGAAGTTTAGGCTTGATCAGGTACCCCAATGTGTTCTCTTGTATTTAATAAGAACGAAGCAAAGGTCCAGAAGTGTGAGCTCATTGTTGTTGCGTTATTCTTGTGTTTGCAGATCAAGAAGACGGGAAAAGAACCAGATCCTATAGAGACATTCAAGAAGTTCCATGTGAAGAAGGGCAATGGTGAATTCACCACCCCAAAAGCTCAGACCATACATGTAAGTGCATTGCATGTTAAGTAATTTTAGCTTTCTTCTTCTTTTTTTAAATCATTTAAACTCAGCGTATTAGTTATTAATTACTATATGTGTAGGCTGAATTGAAGAATAAGGAAGCTGAGAAGTTGAGTCAAGGGGAAGAGGTGAACCAGTTTGCGATTTATGGTGAGGTTGTAGGAAAACAGCCTAGGAAACGTGTGTTGGGAATGGGTTATGGGGTAACCGGTGTGGATGTTTTTGGCCCTAGCTCCGGTCAGGGCTGCAGCAAAAGGTGTGAAGAAGACCGAAGGCAAGAGAAGGTGAAGAATGATGAGATGATCAGAATGCTGAAAGAAGAGCTAGTGCAGGTGAAGAATGGAATTCCTCAGATTGTCGAGGATACATTGAAGAGGCTAGGAGTTAATTTGGCAGAGTCCTCAATGGTAAGTAGTTGCTGTTTTTTTAGTTGGTTGAGCATGATTAATCGTATGAACCTTATCATAATCTATTTAACTTTGTAAATTAGGCTGGAGACAAGGAGGTGAATGATGAAGATGAAGATGGAGACGAGGAAGTGAATGATGAAGATGCGGATGGTTTTGACCATGAGAACAGCTCCCCCTGATGATGATGACTACTAAGTTTGCAGCGCTTGGAAGAAAGCAGCAGTAGGAACTTTGAAAGTTCCAATTTTCAATCGGAAGTTTGCAGCTAGCAGCTAGGAAGAAGGCAGTCTTAGGAACTTTGCAAGTTCCATTTTTCAATCGGATTATGTTTATGTTTATGTTTTGTTTTGTTAAGTGGTTGGTTGTTTTTGTTTTATGTTTGAACAAGTGTTTGGTTGTTTTGTTTTATGTTTGAATAAGTGTTGAATGTGGTCTCCTTTTAAGACAGTTTTGGTGGTTAGGCCACCTAATTTTATGGAGAATTTTCAATTTTTGCTAATATATTGAAGTGGTTAATGTCTTTTATGCTTTTAATAAATTACCTGCAAAATAAAATTTATTATTATTATTTCTCAGTTATCATCACTAATAATATATAGTAAATATATTTACAAAATCGGGAAAAAAATTGTAGTTCCAACGATGTAATTTGGTTACAGTAACACTAAATTTGGTTACAATTGGCGAGTTGCTTCCCACAAATATTTTGTGTTGCAAGTATTCTATTTGTAATGTAACAAAATGGTTAGCTTTAGTAAGTCATTTCTGATGAATAATTTGGGTTACATATATTTTTTTTTAACACAACAATTTGGTTAGCTTTAATTGTTTCTTTCGACGAATATTTAATGTTAAAAATATTCTTTTTTAACACAACAATTTGGTTAGATTTAATATGTTTATGCCGACGTATATTTTGTGTGACAAATATCTTATTTTTAACGCAATAATCTTGTTACATGAACACAAAAGTTGGTCTTAATTAATTAGTTTCTTCCTACGAAACTTTTGCATCACAAATATTCGATATTTTCTTCTGACCTTATTTTCTCGTTGGAAATTAAATTTACGATTATTATGAATAGTTTTTAGTGACGCAAGATATTCATTATAAACACCACAGGGGTAATTTAGGAACATAATTAACCCTCGCAAAAAATGTTCTTTTAGTGACCTTATTTGCTCATTGGAAACTAAATTTACTATTATTATGAATAGTTTTTAGTGACGCAAGATATTCATTATAACACCACAGGGGTAATTTAGGCACATAATTAACCCTCGCAAAAAATGTTCTTTTACGACAAACAACTGTGGTCAAAACAATCAAAGGGCATTTTCGGAAAAAAATGTCAATTTTTTAGTAACGAATTTTTTATTTACTAACAAACATAGTTTCCTCAATTATAGTTTATCTAACAAAATGTACTCCTCACAAAAATTATTTTATCCCTTAAAAATATATTTGGTCAAGCAATTTCGTTAAGTACATTTCTTTACTGATCACGATATTTTGCATAATGATAAAAAATAATTGTCACAAATATATGATTTTCTGACGCAAATACATTTAAACTATTAGCGAGGGACCTTTACCCCACGACCCACCAACGACCGTATTTCGTCAAAATAACCCTATTGTGACGAGAAAAGGCCTTTTGTGACGCCAATTGTCTGGTAACATCTGCCAGTCTTTTTTGTAGTGCATGACCGCGCATATTTACGTGGTATCCTCAACGTGTATCGTTGAGACTAATCCAGAGAGAGGAGCAACCTCTGAGAGTCAATTGTATTCCACCGAGAATCCCTTAGGTTACAAGAATGGTCAGCCTCGTCTATTTAAAGCTAGTCGACCCTAAACCCTAACTCACAATATCCTACACAAACATGGATTAATAGGTAAATTATAATTGACTCCCCATACTTCTAACACCCTCCCTCAAATTGATGATGTTTACGCAACATCAATTTGTACGCCAAAAACCAATGTCGAGAGGAAGCAACAGCCTTCGTGAGTAAGTCATCCGTTTGATCCTCGGACGTAATGTAGGATAACTCAATCTTCCCTTCAACGAACAACTGACAGATATAGTGAACATGAACCTCAATATGCTTGGTCCTATCATGAAGAACCAAATTAGTGGCAATACGAATAGCACTTGTATTATCAGCATATAAACGCATAGGAAGAACACAAGGCATATCAAGTTCATCTACCAACCGTCGAATCCAAACCAGCTCAGAGGTAACATCCGACATCGACTGATACTCAGCCTCTGTAGAAGATTTAGAGACTCGTTCCTGTTTTTTGCAGCGCCAGGACACAAAGGAAGATCCAAGCTCCACACACCATCCAGACGTAGAACGCCGATTGTCTAAACACCCGGCATAGTTGACATCAGCATACGACTCAATCACCGGATCCCCATTCGCAGGAAAAAACATCCCAACATCAGAAGTACCACGTAAATAGCGCAGAATCCGATTGACAGCAACTAGATGAGTAGACCAAGGAGCCGACATAAACTTACTGACAACTTGCACCGCATAAGAGATATTTGGGCGAGTATGAGTGAGATAAATCAGACTACCAACCAAACAGCGATAAATAGATCTATCAGACAGTAGATCACCATCATTTTGGCGCAGTTTCAAATTTTGTTCCATTGGTGTCGCAACTGAGTCACAGGAGTACTTATGAGCAGTTTCCAGAAGATCATAAATATACTTTTGTTGACTAAGAAGCAAACCAGTTGCGGAACTATGGACTTCCAGGCCCAAGAAATAAGAAACATCACCTAGCTCCTTCAAATTAAACGTAGTGCGAAGAGTGTGAATAAGAGACTTAATTCTTGCAACGTCATCACCACTCACCACCATATCATCCACATAGATAAGCAAGACCGTAAGACCAAGAGCAAACCATCGAAGGAACAAGGAGGGATCATTGTCACTAGGATGAAATCCTGTCGACAAAATCGTATCATGGAACTTCTCGAACCAAGCTCGAGGTGCTTGTTTCAAGCCATACAGAGACCGACGAAGTAAACAAACCTTCGACTTGTCCCCAGCCAAGTAACCAGGCAGGCACTCCATATAAATCGTTTTCTTTTTATCCCCATGAAGAAACACATTTTTCACATCAAGTTGCTGCAAAATCCACCCTCTCGTGGCAACCACAGCGAACAATGTACGAACGGTTTTTTTCTTGGCCATCGGCGCAAAAAATTCCTCATAGTCAATACCGAACTTCTGCTTAAACCCCTGTGCCACCACCCGGGCTTTAAAACGTTCAAGAGAACCGTCCAGGTGCATCTTAACATTATAAACCCACTTCGAGCCAATTACATGAGCATCAAGAGGACGAGGAACCACATACCATGTGTGAGTAGCCTCAAGAGCATGAAGCAGCAGGAAAGGAAGGCAAGGAGTTGAGAAACTCCAAGTCTGGACGTGAATCCGACCCAACAACCCCATAGAAAGAGAGATGCTCCAAAAACGCGACATGACAAATGATACGAATACGTCGGTTTGAAACATCATAGCATACGTAGCCCTTGTGCTTATCACTATAGCCCACAAAAACACACTTGAGTGCTATGGGTGCAAGCTTATGGCACTCACTACGAGGTAAGAGAACATAACAAACACAACCAAACACTCGTAGTCAGGTATAATCTGGTCATTTCCCATAAAACACCTCGTATGGACTACGTTGAGCAAGAACTGGAGTGAGTTGACGATTAATCAAGTAGACCACTGTATGAATGGCCTCGACCCAGAAACCAGACAGAACCGATGACTAAAATAGAAGATCACGGGTAAATTCAAGAACATAGCGATGTTTACGCTCAACTAGTCCATTTTGCTAAGAAACGCCAGGACAAAACTGTTGAGGTAAAATCCCATATTCCTTGAACACATCCTACAAGGGACCAAAAGTGAACTCGCCGCCGAGGTCTGATGGAAGAACCTTCACAACACGACCAAATTGAGTTTTGACCATAGCCAAAAATTCCTTCGCCGCGGCAAGCAAATCAGACTTGAGACGAAGAAAGTAAACCCATGCATACCTAGAAGCATGATCAACAAACAGTGCAAAATACCATAAACCAACTCGAGATGCCACAGGAGACGGACCCCACTAATCCGTGTGAACCAAATCGAACGGGTCCGAATGAACAGTAGAGCTCAAACTAAACGACTGTTAAGCCAGTTTGGCCTCAAGACAAGCAACACTGATTCGGGCCTAATTGTACGCATTTTATCCCCATTTTTCTTGGGCGTTTGTGACATGTGTGCTCCTAAAATGGTGATTTTACATTAGATTTCTTGTGTTTTAGCATGTTTCAAGATCTAACAGGTGAAACCAGTCCCAGAGTCCAAAATTTGAAGAAAATAAGCAAAGACCAGGAAAAGAGGGGATTTCAGGCCGAGTTCACGGTTTAGTCCGTATAATTGGGGTGCAGGCGGTGCGTTATTATACCGTTGCCATTGTACTTGAGCATCAATCCCCCATGGCACTCTATTCGTCTATACGCTATTGGAAACGGAAGGATGGCAATGGCTCTGCAAAAAAGTTGTTCTGGTAATATAAATACTAGAATTCTTGAATATATGTCTCTGTCCATCTTCCAAAAATGTTGGTCTCATAATTACCAGTAGTGGAGAGATGTGCCTAAAGAACACTGTTATTTGGCCAGTCAACACGTCTGTATCTACGGAAGCCAGCTACGAAGCATCAACACGAATACGAAGCACCAAAACACTGTTTATGGTGCTGGCTTTCTTTGATCAAAAGTCCTACGAGAATGGTTGATACGAAGTATCCATATCCCGTCGTTGAAGAGCGAACAAACTACTTGACTTCTCTAATGATCCTCCTACACACTGATTTGGTAACGATGCTTCTTGGGTGCTGTGAGCTTTCTTCTTCCCTCTTTCCCTATTCTCAGATTCAATCAACATGCGGCACAACTCCTTCGCCTTTTATATTGGTTTTGGCACATGCCTATGTCTGCACAATCATACATCACCACATCGCCAAATTAAGTTGCAGCACAGGAACAAAGGCTCATCATTAATCAATTTCAAAGGCGACCTCAAACAATACCCTTAATTCACTATTCTTTTGACTTGGGGAAGATGCTTGTAACGATTCTTGACAGCTTCCTGGTATTCATGCTTTTTCTGTTCCCTTGGAAGCAACTGCGAGCAGCAGGACGCGTGTATATTCACAGCTGCAATCCTCATTCGCCTGCAAAAATGAAAAATTATATAGTAAACTAGTTTTATATTTGGACATTTGCAACACAATCAACAATAGTCGGCTATCCCATGTATATCCATGTTTTAACACTGGCAGCAAAATTATCAAATCACCAGCAAGATTTTAACAATATCAATGCGCTTGCTGCTGTGAAGTTGAGTGGCTCAATGGGGTTCCAAGCAATGGAATTGGTTCTTGTCAGTAACAAAAAGATAACACTCAGATTTATAGACACTACTGCAGTAACAAGTAGCAAATACCAGAAGTAAGCAAAAACAAACTTTAGAAGTATCCAAGAGAATAAAACTATAGGCCAACTGGCCAAGCAAGGTATGCTCACTGGAGTCACAAAGAAGACTGCAGAGCAGAGAGAACTGATGTCTGAATTTGATTTGTGTCCCTTCACAACACTAACTTGCGGTAGACTATTGGTTTCCTCCAACTTCAACATTGAACATAAATAAGGCAATGTATGTCCACCCATAAACACACAAACAACATCCTTCCAAGTTATGATCTCAACTTTACAAATGTCCAACTCCACTGGGAACAAACACAATGGTTAAAAGATGGACAAAACCTTAAACCATTCCCGCTCCCATACCAATAAGAACTAGGAGACATCACAATATAACATTACAACAGAAGGGTGCGGGACTGCAGTGAGATAGCAGGTAAGGTATAGATACAAACTCGGTCGATTAACTAAATATTGTAAAGCAGTGAACTTACAGGATGATAACAATACCATTTTTTTAAAAAGAGCTATAACTCGAAGCCAGTTTGCGACTCTATTTTTTTTGCAGCATACATGAGTGATGTTCACTAAATAATATTGTGCTAATCTTTGACTAACCGCAAAGATAAGAGCAGCATATACAGATGAACCAAATTCGTTCTTTGCTTGATCAATTGAATTGCGAGCAAGGAATTGGACTCCTCTATTAGAGTTCTGCAACCAAATCTTCTAGAAACTTCTAAACCATGAAGGATTCCCAACAATTCAGCCATTGACGCACTAAAATATATGTTTACACTTCACGTTAGCCTTTAAGGCATCAGATCCTTTTGCAGCGTGAAAATGCCATATTGCTATGGTATCTGACTAAAATATATGTTTACACTTCACCTTGAAAGCTGACAATGTTCATTAGAACCAGGAAAAGCATCAGGTGCATATAAATTCTCACAACCCACATCTCAATCCAAAGCTTGACAACCTAAATAGAAGGACAGGTCCATAAATTGCCACATTCAGTTCTCAGCCCAAAGCTTGACTCTAAATAAAAATAACATACCATAAATTTACCCATAACTGAAAAAACATCCACTGACAGGAACAACCGGTGAACAGTTGGTTAACCTACAGATGGTCATACAGTGAACTCACCATCTTCTTCTAACACTTGCAAATACTACCATATCTTGTTAGAAACCTTCCTCGCCTAAACCAGCGAAGAAGCCTTGCATTGCCTCTGCCTCAGTTCGATACAGTAGTACTCGCACCTGTATATAAACAAAATGACATTGCAAAGCATATTTTAGATCGAAGCAGGCTGACTGGAAACATTAAACACAGAGATAGAAATCAAAGTATATCTGCTGGAACTTTACTCGGGTTCCTGAAGATTTGGGTTGCTGTTTCTCCCTGAAATTCGTTATCTTAATCACTTCCCCCAGAAAACTGCAGTACACCTGAGCTTGGTACACCTTGTTTTCCTTCTTTGGTCCAGTCTCGGCAGAGAAGGTGATGTAATAGTTGTAGCCATTTACCTTCATCGAAGTAGCGTTCTCAATCTTCCGCAATGTCATCTGTTTATGGCACCAAAATTCATGTGTGAACAGGAATCACACATGAAGCTGCTCTACTCATCCTAAAATGGGGTTCGGGAAGGAAAGACCTAAACTATTATTACCTCAGCGCCTTTTTTGTTCTGTTCACGAATCACATGATTCACACAAGTAACTACATAACTCGCGTGATAATCCTCATGGTCGTCAAGGTGGACGCGTAGATAGCCATGGTCGGGGCCAACCATTTTGAGAGGACACTCTGCAACATCGTAGCCCTGAACGAACAAAAAATGGAACAACGCAGCGCTCAATAAGGCGAACAATGAAGCAGAAACCCTATAGAGATAATAATTCCCTCACCTCACTGTCCACGATTGACTGAAAGTAGATCTTAAGCTGCTTCTTGCCTTCCTCATCTTGCGGGTAGATCGCAGGATCACTATAACTATCATCGCTGCTATCGTCGTCGTCTTCTTCTTCTTCTGCTTCTACACTCTCATCGTCAGTGGTATCATAGATTTTCTTCAGGGCGTCGTCGGATTCTTCGAACTTCTGCCTCTTCGAATCAGACCCAAGTTGAGATTCGTCGGGGGATGACCCAGAGCGAGTAGGAAGCGGTTCAGATTTCCCTTCTTCCTCTACGTACCCGGACTCCGAGCTGCGATCGTGCGGAGCCGTATCCATCGCCGGGAATTACAATGCCCCTGCGAAAACGAGAGGAGAACAGAGAAGGAACCCTAGATTAATCAAAATTGGGAGAACTACGCTCGGCTGCGATGCCGTCTCATTAGCGAGAGTTATAAAGGTTGCTCTTGAAATTACCCCAAAAATATCAAAATTACAATTTTAACTTTTGATTTTTTTTATAGAAAATTCTGTATTTTTTCATCATGACGTAGAAATATTACAGAAATCGGCTAAACGCTGAGAAACAAGAAAAATTGGTGGTCTTGAAACTCACACTTCATTTCGTTCCAACTACATGCGGTATGGGTCATTAAGTGAGCTGCTTTATTACTATTTCGGCCCGAAAAGCTCACTTGGACCGAGCCTAGATGGCTCGAATGGTCCCACAGTTCCTCGCATAGGACACCTTCTTCAGTCATCGCCTTTTCCTCTCTTCGTAATTTCTGGGCAGCACTCAAGCAATTTGTCTCAACTTCGCACTGTCCAAGGTCATGCTCCACTGCTAGATCAATTCCACATCTAATTGCTAAGCATTCCGCCATTTCCGGTGTCCATTGGACCTGACTCCTCTTCACAACCGCCAGACATAACTGTCCTTCTCGATTTCTTATCACCATCCCAAAACCAGAACCCTCCCCTTCGAGAAATGCAAAATCAATGTTGACCTTAAAATCCACAGAGAAAGGGGGATGTCAACGATATTCCCTCTTCTCCTGACCTCCTTCTATGCATTGATGTTACTCCTAGTATTCCTCAAGTCATCTCTCAGTTTTTGTCCTAATTTCAAATTCTTCAAGTTTTTTCTTGTTTCATAACTGACTATTTCTTTCTTCCCAGATAAACTAGAGAGCCACAAGAAATTTGCTAAGGAGCTCCTATGAAGTCGTCACCTACAGTTCTGACATCCATTCCTCACTGGTAAGATCTTCCCCTTTCTCGAACAAAGAGAACTAGGTCGCCATACTCGACGAACCCACCCGCATTCTTCAAAAAGATGCTTCTGGGTTTCTCTTAGCCCAAAAAAAAAACATTCATCAAACCCCCCCCCCCCCCCTAATCAACAAACACCAATTTTGAATATAATAAGTAAAGAGAAAACACTATTCAAGAAGTGTTGAGGATATTAATTATTTAGTCAAAAATAATTAATTCCTTGTCTTCCAAGTCCCTTGTTTCCCTGTCCTTGTCAAAGAAGGAAACCTGTCATTAGGGTTTTAACCCTAAGTCTCTCTATATAAGCTTAGCTACGAGATTGTCGTAAGCAAGCCGTCAAGATGTAGTCTTCAAATAATAAAAAGTCAGCCGTGAGCTCTTCCGAGCTCACCGTGGATTAGTCTCGATCAATCAATCGATCGAGGATACCACGTAAAATTCGTTGTTCTGTGTTCTATTTCAATTTCGCATCATCAAATGTATCAGAGCTAACCTCGGTCCATTGTTAGGGTTTGCGCTTCCGCCCTCGTTTTGGTTCTTCAGTGCGTTGTCCCCGTCATGTCCGACGAGTTCGCACTAAGGTCGATGGGATCTGCCGTCCCTAATGTCATCAATCGTCAATTGCCGTCCTCAGTCAATTTCAAAAGCTACCTTCACAGTAGCCACCGCCGGCAATCAACTCAATGTTGACGTCTCTCCAACATCATCCCGATGTCACCTTGATAGTCACATTTGCCGTTGAAAGAAGAGTCGATGTCCACTCCGGCCTTCTACTCCGGATCCGTATCAAATTCGGCGTCCGTCATCATCGGTTGTGCTCTTGTTATCTATCGCCGTCCTTGTCACAGCTGGTCGTCATCATCGCCAGTCGTCGGACGACGAGGATGCTAAAAGGAACGGCTGCGAGAAGGTTTGTTTTGGATTCAAGTCGGCGTCAACAATGCTCCTAAGTTTTGAGCTACTTCCTCAAGTCCGAAGAAGAGTCAAGCTTGAGAACTGGAGGGAAGATTCCCACTATCCGTGCATCGCCATTGCAACGTCATCGTCGCCAGTATGCCGCCGCCGTTGTGCACGTCCATGTCTGGCCGTGGTCGCACATAAGGGTTTCAAACCCTCGTCTAGTCAACGGCCACGCTAGGCTATATACAAGGTCAAAGTTTATGTTTGTGTTTTGTCGAGAAACCCGGTCGTTGCGGTGGGATTGTCTTCATCAAGGTCAGCGTACTCTCTCCGACCCAGCATCAAGTGGGGTATCAGGCCGCGACGTCACATATCCACGTCTTGGACTCCAATTCGATCTTCCAATCGTTGCGGCGAGTCTTCTCCCCATTGGTATCAGTGAGTTCGTTTTTGGGCCCTTCCATCCCCTAGAACCCTCTAGCCTTCCGTTCCTAATGACAACAAGCTCTATTATTCCCCTTCACCTTGTCCCGCCCAAAAGTACACGAAGCTGTTTGCTTCTCAATTCAGTGCTCCACTTTGGTTGTTGTTTTGTGGACAAGGATGCAGAACTTTTGTTCTTTTCATTGAATTAGATCAATTCATGTGTTGTTTGGTTAATTCAGCTTGGGAGAACGGCTGGTAGGAGTTTGTTCGGTCAAAGGAAGTACATGGACATTGTTGAAAATCAGTTCGTGGTGGAGTTTGGTTGCTTTGTTTCAACCGTCATCAATCGTCAAAGTTGGGGTTGTCTTTGTCAAAGTCACGTAGCAAGCAATTTTTCACCAACATCAGTCAAGGTCATGTCAAGGAGACAATCACGATCCATCCTTGCAAGTACTCGGTGTTGGAGAGAAAGAAAACTTTTTACAACAAAGTTTCCTCAAGTCGTGGAGCGAGGCAGTCACGATACAAGTAGCGATCGTTCCCTCGACATTCAGAATTGGTCAATTTTCTACCTTCGTCATTCTAACTTTCAAGCTGGCATTCACTATGTTCATGCTCAGCTTGAGGGGGAGAATAGAGCATCATCTTACGTGGTCAATCAGTTCAGCATAGCAACCACGGTGTATCAGTCAAGGAGGTTCCCCAGTCTCGTTCAAGAGAGATGATAGTCAAAAGTCTCTCGATTGGTCTCATTCAAGAGAGGCGCAGTCAACAGCCTCTCGTTCAATCTCATCCAGGTAGAGGCGCAGTCAACCGTCTTCACCATATCATACGGATAGACGTAGTCAATCGTCTCCGTCAAGTCATTCAAGAGACGCAGTCAACCATCTTCGTCAGGTCGTTCAAGAGACGCAATCAACCGTCTCCGTCGCGACGTTCAAGAAGATGCAGTCAACCATCTTCATCAGGTTGTTCAAGGGAGAGAGTCAGTCGTCTCCAAATCAACCTTGTCCGAGATGTTATTCATCTCGAGTTATGTTGTTCAAGCTTGTCATGCTTGTTCGTCCCATTTCCTTTTTCAAGCTCGACATTCTTGTCACTCATGTCTTCGCTTGAGGGGGAGTGTTGAGGATATTAATTATTTAGTTAAAAATAATTAATTCCTTGTCTTCCAAGTCCCTTGTTTCCTTGTCCTTGTCAAAGAAGGAAACCTGGTTGTCATTAGGGTTTTAACCCTAAGTCTCTCTATATAAGCTTAGCTACGAGATTGTCGTAAGCAAGCCGTCAAGATGTAGTCCTCAAATAATAAAAATTCAGTCGTGAGCTCTTCCGAGCTCACCGTGGATTAGTCTCAATCAATCGATCGATCGAGGATACCACGTAAAATTCGTTGTTCTGTGTTCTATTTCAATTCCGCATCATCAAATTCGTCAATATTCTGGAGTCATAATCGTCGGCGGTACGCCCGAATTATAAGTAACAACTCCAACGAGATAAATTTCACTCCATAAATTAAGAAGAAAATAAATAGAAGTGATTCGAAATTGATTTTCGGTTTCACGATGAACCAACCACGAATTGCCTCATGTTGCACCATGACCTATCGCAAATTTCCTTAGGTTGAGAGTTTTTTTGGAATTTTGGTTCATGTCAATCTTTTTATATGATTTATGATTTGTTCCATAAGATAATTTGTTGGATTTTGGTTTATATGATTTTTTAGATTTATTTGCATAATTATTTATGGAGTTGAAGGATTTTGCATAAGAAATTAAGAATAGATTTTGCCTTGTAAATAATAGATTTTGCATGTGAAATTATGGTGATTGTTACATTAAATGTAGTTTAAATTTATCATAGAGTACTGGTTAAATTGAATATGTAGAGAATGTTAAGTTTTTTTTAGTTGTGGGGTATCACTTATAAATTCTTGTAATATAGTAGGATATTGTTAGTCATTGATGGCGTGAAATACACTATGGATTTGCAAGCATATAGATGAAGCAGCTACTGAGATTGTCAATGGCTTGCAGGATATTGGTAGTCATCGATGGCGTGAAATGCAATACAAATTTGCAAGCATATGAAGCAGCTACTGAGATTGCCAAGTGTTTGGGGTTTTATTAGGAGAAGTCATCAAACAAAAATAAATCCAAGCAAAGCTAGTTTGCAATGTACTTGAAAGTGGAATATTTGTTGGCAACGTTGATAATCATTGACGCGTATTAATACGTGTTCATTTGTGTGGAATATTTGTTGGTCTCATATACTAGAATACTAGTTCGGCGCTTTTGAATATTTGTTAGACTCCTATGAATGCATGTTTATTTGTACGAACATTTGTTGGTCGCGGATATAGGAATACTAGTTTGACACTTATGAATATTTGTTCGACGCCTTTGAATACTTCTCCTACGTTATAGAATATTTGTTCGAAGCCTATGAATACATATTCATTTGTGTGAAAATATTTGTTGGTCTCATATATGAGAATACTTGTTGGAAGTTTTTGAATACTGGTTCGACCCGTTGGAATAATTATTAGAGGCCTTTGAATACTTCTTCAACGCCTGTGAGTACTCGTTCAACGCACGATATAGGCATCAAACAGGTATTCAAAAGCGTCGAAAAAGTATTCAAAAGCATTGAACAAATATTCAAAAGTGTCGAACTAGTATTCTCATATTTGAGACCAACAAATATTACACACAATGACCACGTATTAAATAGGTGTCGAACAAATATTAAAAAACACTAGAGAAGTCTTCGGGATATTCGAACAAGTATTTAGGGGTGAAAATTCGGTGGCAGTTTTACGCTTAAACTGATAACTGCACCGAAACCACGCCGTTAGAGGTCAACCGCAAACTGCAAAAATGGGCTATTTTGCGATTGCGGTTAGCAATATTGCATGTTTTGTGGTCTACGGGTTAGCCGCAATCGCAATCGAATAATTGGTAACTGCAATTTAATGGATTTCTGATGCGATTACCTGCAGTTAATCACGGTTAGCACATTTAACTGTGACACGGTGGCACACCACATACCAAAATTTCCCCATACAACCAGAAGAGTTAGTAACGTGGTTAACTGTTAACCACACTTTGTGATTAGTGGTTAATCGCTAATCATTTGCGGTTCGATCGCGGTTGACATATATGGTTCCATTTCGGTTGTAGTTAATCGCATATATTTGGTGCGGTTAACCGCAATCGGATCGATTCACAGCCCTACAAGTATTAAAAATGAAAGAATACAAGAGAGAGGAAGAAACGAGGAAAATGAGAGAAATATTGGACCCACCCACTAAAAGAGTATTTGAATCTCTACATTTTTCTTACATAAACCTATTTAATAAGCAACAAATTCTAGTTCTCCAATCATCAAGTGAGATGTGACATTCAATTTCACAAAGTGAGCATAGGTGCTCACAAATTGCTGTGAGCACGATAACAAAATTGAAGCGGACAATATCTTATGGGGAAAAGGTTCAACATGTTACAGTTTGGCTATTATATTATATATATATATATAAATCAGTTATACTTCTTAAAAGAAAGATGACTAATTAAGAATTGCGCAATTGCCAAAATTTCGAAATTGTCTCCCTCCCTTCCTTTATATTCCTTCCCTTTCCTACTCGGCGACCGTCTCTGTCTATGATTGCCAATGTGCCATACTACCACTACTCTACTGTAACTGCTACACTTCACTTTCCAAAAAGTCGCAAAACACCGAACCCACCACCACCAACACTCATTCTCCAACAACCAAGTCATCTCCTCTATCTCATTTCTCTCATTCTTTCTCCACTCTCTTCTCATCTTCCAAAGGAAATTTTTTGAAACAAGAGATCTTAAAATTTTGGATATATGGTTTCGATTATTTTTCTTCTACATCTCTTGTTCGTTTTTTAAGGTTTCTGGATCTAAGGTTTGTTTTTTAACCCTATCAACCCTTCTATCTTTCTCTTGTTCTTCCTATTTAGGGTTCATTTTGTCTCCTCTCTCACTTTTTTTTAATTTCTGAGTGATATCAATGGAGGATAATAGTTAAACTTACAATTCTACCATGACCCCTAAAAGACTCTAAACAAGCCACCCCAAAAAATCAAAAGATTCTAGCTCTAGACGAGACAAAAGCAGTGCTTTACGCGCCACTCTATGGGCAGCACTGTTGGCGGACCTAGGTACCGCCCTAAACTCTATACAAACAGATAAAGAGCTAAGGATCTGATGACACACTTGTAGCACTGGACCACCAATCGAGTCTTCTATGACACATTGATGGACTTGGTTGACGACCACTTCGGAATCACCTTCGACTATCATGCGGGTCAAGGATCTTGAGGCTATGATGGAGATAGCGTCTCTAAAGGCTAGAAGCTCTGCCAGGTAGGGATTGACTATTCCCTGATGCTGCAACCCGAACGCCAACACCACATGCCCGTCTGACCCACGGATAACAAGCCCAGACGAACACCTGGTGGCACAAACAGCAGCGTCAAAATTGATCTTCAAAAAGTCTTCTGGCGGAGGGACCCAAGTGGTGGCAGGATGGTTTGGGAGTAGAGAGCTGCGGGGTGGAGGAGGAATGAGAAGATTGGAGACTTCGAGGACCTGACTGTAGAACTGTCTGGCTAGGGAACGGACATGAGGTTGGTAAAATTCGAAGGTCACTTTATTTCTAGACTTCGAGATTCTCCAAAGTAAACAGACGCATTGGAGAATGTGGAATGGGGAGGTCTCAGAGACCATTACATGTCTCCAACATAGACTAAAGTTAACAATCTGGGCAGTCTCAATATAGTTTCTCAATCCCACTAAAGTCCACGATCTGATGGCTAGGGGGCATCTGAAGAATAAATGTTCAATGCTTTCTGGATGTCTCCAGCAGACAGGGCATCGGTTAAGGCAGTTTACTCCACGAGTTTGAAGGGCCGCTACTGTGGGAAGAATGACTTTGAGGCATTGTCATATGAAGAATTTGAGCTCAGGCGGGACTTGGATATTCCAAGTCTTTTTCCAAATAGGAGGGTCGATGATATGTACTATCGATTTTCGGCTTGAAGCCAATGTTATTTCCAGGGCTAAGTGATAACCCGATTTGACTGTGTATTTTCCATCCTTGGAGTAGTGCCACAATCTAATATCTTGCTGTGAGTAACGAGGAAGAAGAATTCTCCTGATGAGATCAACATATTGAGGTTCATAGCAAGTCTGAAGTCATTCTCCTTTGCCTTCTTTTATGAAATAAGATACCATGGGTGATCCATTTTGATTATGGGGTCGGGTACTCGGGGTTAAGGATTTATCCCACGGAACCTAGTTACCAATGAATTCACGAGTTCTTTGCCCATTGCCTATTTGCCATCTTAGTCCCTGTAGGAGTAGGTCTCTTCCAAAGAGTAGACTTCTCCATCCCCACAAAGGGTTTGATCCAATTGATGCTTCCAACACCGAGCATTGAGTAAAGTATTGGCCCTTATAAATCTGAGAGAGAAGTGAATTTGGGTTGGTCCATATTCTCCAACATTGTTTAGCTAGCAACGCTTGATTGAAGGCTTCAAAGTCTCTGAACCCAAGACCTCCATGGAATTTGTTGTGAGCTAGACTTTTCCAAGACAACCAGTGGATTGGGTGTTCTGAATTTTGTGTAGTACCCCACCAAAACTTTGCGACATGACTGTTGAAACGTCTACAGTTTTCCTTGGGGAATTTGAAGTATGACATTCATAGTACTGGTACATTAGTGGTCAATGTTCTAATAAGAATGTCTTTCCCAGTTTTCGATAGGGATCGTTGTTTCCACCCTTGTAAGTTCTTAATAAGTTTCTCCTCCACGAAAAGGAATGTCTCTCTTTTTTATTTAGATAAGATGGCTGGTAGACCTAAATATGAATCATGTTCTCCTATGGTTTCAACACTCAATTGAGCACCCATAATTTGAGCTTCGATAGGGTCTGTATTGTGATTGAAAAAGGACGACCGATTTATTTAAATTTATTCGTTGACCTCTCAACTCCTCGTAAGCTTGCGGTAGGGAAAGGAGAGTCGTACAATACTCCAGCAAGGCGGCCAAGAATAGGTATGAGTCATCAGCGAAGAATAGATGGGAAATTACCGGACAGCTAGGGCGAATTTTAACTCCTTCAAGGTATCCTACCGAGGTAGCTTTCCTTATCATACTAGAGAATCCTTCGTCACAGATGGCGAAAATCTTACTATATATTATGGTTGTTCAAAAGTTACTTCTTGTCACATAAGCATTTGAAGAACTCACAAGTTGCCAAGGTGGACAATTTTTTTGGAAACAAAAAAATTTATTTAATGACCTATTTATGAAGTTATATCTCTCTTCTTTTAATATTTTTCCCTTTCAATCAATAATTCCTTTTTTTTTCTTTTGCATTATATATGCAATAATAGACTAATGTTTGTAAAATGACATCTATCACATTTTTTTTAAACCAAAATATATTATTACATCTTTAAGCCAAATTTCTACTAGAACTTATAAGTTATATTTTAATGAAAAATTAAAAAATATACACATAAGTGATATTATTTCATTCGATCAAATAAATATAATGATGAAAAAGAGAGGGAAAAGTTGTTTGACGATCAATCGACTTAAATAAATGAACTATATTATTTTATATTTTTTACTATCAAACATTCTCTCATTTCTAATGTATATGTCTATCAAATAAAGCAAGTATTATATAACAAAATGTCTGGATAGAATTTTGATGATGTACAAGTATCATATAACAAAAGGTCTAAATAGAGAAGTATTTGTAGACGATGTACGGTAAACATCACGTTTCATCAAACACTGACCTAGGCATTAATCAAACAAAGGATGGAAATTTTCATTTAATAGTCGAATGTATTGGTAAAAAAAATATAAATTCAAGGATTAATACAATAACTAAACATTTGTTTGTTGGTTGAGATATTTATACTAAAAGCATTTATGGTTACAAAATGTCTAAATCAAGTTATTGGGTTAAAAATGAAGAATCTTTAATAAGGATGAGTTCAAAAAGGAAATTGCAAGAGTCATTTGGTTGTATGGTTGTGAGCATGTGACTCCATACCAAATTTTGATAATAAAAAAAGTTATGATATCAAAGTGTCAAAACATAAGGCCCTGTTCACTTCCATTTTCGTTTCCTGTTTTCGGTTTTCATGTCATAAATTTGGCAACCGAAACGAGAAAACTTGTTTACTTTTCATTCTGTTTTCTATTCGTTTCCAACTATGAAAACAGAAAGTGGCAACTTCCTGCTGTTTTCGGAAACGACGAAATGTTGTTTTCACCTGTTTTCAACATCTGTTTTCTCAAAAACAGGAAACAGAAATGAAAGTAAACAGGGCCTAAATATTTTAATTTGTAACAGTAAGCAATTTGTATTTAGATATTAATAATAGATGTGTCTACAATACATTCATGAATCTATATGTATGCCAGATGTCATAATTGTTGTATGAATTTTAAAAATGCTTTAATAAAAAAACAACTTTTTAAAAAATTATAAATTAAGTATGCAAACGATATGTTGTTTTAAATGCAATTAAAATCGGTGTGCATTATAGACACGGTTTATCAGTTACTAAGATAAGTAATAAATTTTTTGTTCTAGAACAAACACCAAAGAAAAGGGGGGAAATTGCACATTAAAAAGTTGGAAAATTATACACTAAATGACCATATCTAGACAGGAACTCTTGATAGTGTGTGTGAGTGTATTGGGTTAAGATTCTAAATCATCATGTACACAACAACCATGGGTGGAGGGTTAGTCCAAACTTCAAGAATTAGTAATTGATACATAATGTATAAGATACTAAATTTGAGTGTCTTGATAGACAAATTTTGATATAACATCCTCGAACGAGACTTCATGAACAATCATATGAAAATGAGTCATGATTAGAGAATATGATCATCGTAAGGGATACGATATGTGTCAATTTTCATTTCGGATAGATAAAATTTATCCACTAATTAAGTATCTTTATCCAATAATTTGAACTTTCAATAATTGGTTCATAGATTGTCTTAACTCGAGAATCACGAATTGTTAAATGTTATATAATATAATAAATCTGAGTGTCTTGGCTGAAAAATCTTGATATGCTATCCGAAATGGGATCTGATAAAGTCATGAGTGTGTTAAACATTGAGAATTTTTAATATAAGCATATCGCATACTCGCTTACGAAGTGAGAGTATAAAAAATCTAGAAGATTCAAAAGAGTTTAAGCATATCGATAAATCAATTAATATAAATGATAATGGAACTTTCCGGCCAATAGGCCGGGTAAGAAAGTAGTATAAAAAATGGATAAAAAAAAAAGAGGAAATAATTTCTCATGCTGTAGAGTGTAGCGTATGATTATGATATGATCGAATCGAATGAGGTGGACGAAACCATCAATAAAGGCATCGGTCTGTTTCTGTTCGTCTTCTATCTCTCTCTCTCCTAGCTAGGCTCTAGTGAGAGATGATAGAGGATCGCCTTGTCTTAGTCCTCTTGAAGGTCCAAAGTACTCTGATGGAGAGCCATTAATAAGAACCGAATATGACACTGTAGTGACACACTCTTTTACCCAAGAGATGAATCTAGGATGTATACCAAGTATCCTCATCATTTCGAACAAGAAAGGCCATTTTATTCGGTAGTATGCTTTCTCCATATCCAATTTCACTGCCATCCACCTTTTCTTCTTGGATTTTGAAGTTTTGAGATGGTGAACCATTTCATGACTGATCAGGATATTATCTGAAATTTGACTCCCTTTGATAAACCCGTTTTGAGTCTGGGATATGATACTAGGCAGCACCCTACTCAACCTATCTGCCAATATTTTTGCTATGACTTTGTAAATCACTTAACAAAGACTGATTGGTCTTAAGTTTTTCATGGTTCTTACGTCGTTTACCTTGGGGACTAGTGATATCCAAGTACGGTTGAAAGATCTTAGTAAATTGTCAGAATGGAAGAAAGCCAGTACTGCTTGGATCACATCTTGATTGATTAGCTTCCAATAAATTTGATAGAAGCCCGCCGTAAATCCATCAAGATCTGGGGCTTGAGATTTGCCTATGCTGAGGTGACTATATGGAAATAAGCGGTGTTTTTATCCCCACCTTGTAGCCAATTAGTTCGGGATTTTTGTCTCCAAAATATTTCTTCCCGGTTATACTGAACAATCAATTCTTTTTCCAAGGATTTGACTAAGGTCCAGTTTACCGGAGCATTAGATCTAGCCACTTCTAGTGCGAGGTTTAGGTCATTTATTAACCTTGCTGAGTTAGACGTTCCTCCTTTAGACCAACCAACCAAAGCATGCCTAGTTCGTAGAAGCTTACTAAATAGGCAGTATTGAATTGAGCCTGATACTTCTAGGTTCCAAGCATATGTGATTATTAGATCAGCTTCCGACATCTGAATCCACCTGAGATCGAAGCGAAATAGTCTCTTTGCTCTAGCCATAGTAGGATTTGTCTGTAAGTAAAGTAGCCTATGATCCGAAACTTTATCTGTGAGATGATATACACTCGACGATGGCAGATGCTCATCTAGGACATAGAGACGAAGACTCTATCTATTTTTTGTTCAATTGTGACTCCATTCCTTCCTCGATTTGTCCAGGTAAATTTGGGACCTTGGGAGTTTGGTTCAAATAGCCCTAAGAAGTTAACAAAGTCCCAAAGTGGGCGGGCTTTATCCATTCGCCATGGGGATTCTCCTGACTTATCAAGGGGGTATAAGGAGCTATTGAAATCTCCAATAACTATATAGGGATCTGATAGGCGAGCACAAAAATTTGCAATTTCCTCTTGTTGAGATCGATGTTTAGTCACAATATAGGATAAATAAACTCCTATAAGGACAAACCGAGGGCCTTCTCCATAGCAAAGATAATTATTATTGATGATTGAGATGGCAATAAGCAAGGGGAGGAGCACAGAATCGAGACTAAAGTCGATAGTGGCCAAGCAAAGACTAGACCCCCCGACAGACCGGAAGGGTCGACAGGATGACAATATGAAAATCCTAACATAGAGATAAAAGACCTGACTTTGTCACTAGGAGACATAGTTTCACACAAAAACAAGAACGACTTGGCGATATTGCGGCAAGCTTTAAGCGTTTGGGAAGTCAAGGTGCTACCTATTCCTTGACAGTTCCACGCGTAGACATTCATTTATCGGGTTGGGGCCACTTTGGGTTGGCTTCCTCCACCCTTTTATCTTCTACCACCTTAGGACGTTTTGGGACTGATTCCACTACATCTTCCTCTGGCTCTTGAATGCAAATGCCATTGTTTCTTCTTGTATAGACTTTTGGCGACCTTGATGACTCGATCATGATTGCTTTTCCTTTAGACTCACCATCTATAACGCGACCAATTGGAGAGCATGATTGTGCTGAGTCGGTGGAGACTTCCCTATTGCATGTTTTGTTTAGTTCAAGCTCAAAATCTTGCATGGTAATAAGGTGAGAGTCTCCCATATTTTCAAACAAAAAACTAGGATCCTCACTACAAAATAGATTACCTAGTTCGTAAGATGGAGAGGCAGCGTGGAATCTGCAAAGGTCGAACATCCTTTGATTCATGATTCGTTGTCATGGTCTTTTCCTTGATGGACTCTTGGACTTGGAAAGTCTGATGTGGGTGTCCCTGCTTGCTGGGCCCTTCACCCAAGTTTCTTGACTTAAGACTCGACCCTTTAGATTCAAAACAGGGCTTGGTGAGAGGATAAGATTGAGAGCACGAGATAGGGTTGGGGTCGTTGACTTGATGGGATTTTCTCCCCTGAGATCTCGCGGCAGAGTGAGAACCTGGGTTCCCCGAGTTCCTTCCTTGGCGATTAGACGACTGACGGCGACTTGGCCCTTCAAGGAGGAGCGGTTTAGGTTGCGGCGGAGCAGCGGGTCCGACGTCGTTCCTCTAGACATTACTCGTCCAATTCTTCTTCTCGATTTTCGCCGAGGCATAAGAATTCTCATTCAATTTGGATCCGGTTCGCTTTCCAAAGATCTCAGGGCCAAAGTCGTCGTCTTCGGTGACCAGGTCGAAAGAGCAGCTCTCCTGGTTATGGCCAATTCTCCTGCATCTGAAGCAGACCACTTTGAGGTTTTCATACTTAAGTTTTACCTGGAAGGTCTCGCCTACCGATCCATCAGAGCTCTGTTTCCTTGCTTCCAGTTTGTGTTGCAGGGGAACGGAGACATCGATCAAAATTTTGGCCTTGAATACACATCCTGGCGACTCCCAAACTGCATACATCCCAGCTTCCTCCACTGTGCCTAGACGTGAAGCCAGCAACCTTCCTAGAGCGAGTGTTCGGTATTCCTCCGGGAGATTCCAAAACTGGACCAGGTATGGGACTCAGGCAAGATCGTGGAACAGACGTTCTGATGGCGTCTCCCATTCTTTGAAGGTGAAGATTTTGGACTCATAAACCATGGTGCCTTCTTCAGTGCCTCTTGCCGGTCGGTTTGATTGGAAAAGACGAGTTGGAACAGTTCGTGTTTCGCGTCCAGTACAATAACCGGAGCTCTTTTAGCCCAGAGGTTATTGGCCATATGTTGGACTCTGATTCGAGAAGGATGGGTGGAGCAGAGCAATCGACCAACCAAACTTAGACCAGCTCTGGTAAGTCCTGCCTCAAGCACTTCATCATTCAATCGGGCCTACCATTGTGGGATTATTATTCTTTGGTTTGAGGCTTTTGCTAGGGATGAAAAGAGGTGAGTAGCTAGTGGATAATTTGGACGATTGAGAATAGAAGGGAGCTCTCTGAATCTGTTGGGTATAAAAGGAAGTGATTAGATGATTATAGCACTTAATGATAGGCGGATTAGTGCCTGAAATTCTTCTAGCAATGATCCAATTATTCATTCGAATTGTAACGTTTGGTTGATGATTGCTCATTAAGAGGGAGTTTGAATATGGAATGACGTTTGCCTTTTGTATGTCAAAGTCAAGTCGGTGGGTTCTGTTACGATGGTCTAAGAGAAGCTTAATTCCAAAAAGAGAGTGGCTTTTTAAGAGCGAATTTATTATTTTTCCGACACATACTCTTTTTCTGCTCACTAATTTGAAATTGAATTGTAGTAACCAGCCTTTAATGTGTGCCTTGATAGTGTTTTATTTTGGGTTTCCCCTTAGATTTCGCCTATCTTTATGGCTGATGCAGAGACCACAGATTACTCTGTTTTTCGGAGCTTTCAATAGCTCTATCTCGTCATAAATTAGACGATTTGAAATCCCAATTAGAGCTTTTCCGGCAAATGCCATTTTAGAGTTTATTTCTCTGTAACCGTTAAACGGAAAGTTTGCATTATTTTTAAGAATTAATGTCTTGATTGTGGTTTGCAGTTGGCGGCGGTCGTCGGAAAGGCTGGGTGGATTCCGACGAATTGTCGGTGATGCGGTGAGATTGTTTGCCTTGTTACACCAGGATCGACGTCCAAGTACCGGGTCCTCTTGCCACGGTAGGGGATTACCCTATGGATTCATTTTCCATAGTCTGGGGATGATGGTATGGATTGTTTCACTGAAGGTGAGCCAAGTAGGGACAAGGGTATGGCTGGAAGTTTGGTACCGGTATTTGAGATATACCGAATACCGTACCGAATTTGTCTATATTTGGTATTATCGAATACACGTATTATTTGTTTGGATTGGGATTGAATTTCAATTGTTATTCGGTATTAGGGATTACGGGATTGGGATCGATATATACCGAAATACCTATCAATACCGAAATATAAGCTAGTGTGTATTTTATCCTCTCAACTGAACTCTCTCATTCACTACTACATGACCCTAAACTAGCAAGAGTGTCATTTAATTATACATAGATCATTCTATCACTATCAATAGTCGTCTCTCAACCTCCAATTCGTCAAATTAACGATTACCAATGACAAGAACTTGAGATGTCTCCTCTCCTCCTTTCTCCTTAATAATATTCTAATTCAACACACTTTGCTTAGTTTCCCCCCCCCCCTAAATTAAACAATAAAATCTAATTTATATATTTAATTATTAATTGCAAAGATAATTAATTTTGTATTTGATAATACCGATTGGGATACCGAAGTACCGATTGGGATACCGAAATATTTAGAGATTGGGATTGGGATACCAAAATTATTTAGGAATTGGAATTGACTTTAGGGTGTAATTCAGTATTACCGATACCGTGCCGATTTCCACCCCTAAACAAGGGGACTCTGGACAAATGACTTCAAAGAGATATAGAAGGCTTGTCTCCTCTCTCACTTGCTCACTCCATTTCTCGTCATTATTTATGGTTGCTGTAGATTCGAAGAAGAAGAAGAGCCCTTTGATTCATGGTGCACATAACTCTTCAACTATATATAGGAAGGAGAATATAAATGTATTAAATGAGCTTAAATGAAATTGAATATGATTTTACCTCATATTGAATACAATAAAGTTGATAATGAATATGAGTTTACTTAGTATTAATATGATAGTGGAAACTAATTCTCATCTATGGTACTAGTTTAAATAATATTTATTCCCACATAAACTAATATTCTGTACGAGGTTATCTGATATCCCGTGTTTACTTAACAAATATTCAAGTCAAATAAATCAATCATCTTTGGTACTAGTTCAACTAATATTTGATACCATGTAAACGAACATTCAGTACAATGTTATCTGATATTCAATGTTTACTCAACACATATTCAAATCAAATAAATCAATCATAATTTGTACTAGTTTAACTGATATTTGATACCATGTAAGCACATATTCAATACCAAGTTAACCAATATTCGTTATTTACTCAACACATATTCAAGTCAGATAAATAAGTTCTCATCTCTAATACTAGATCACATGAACCATTATTGAAAAACATGTCAACAAGTATTCGTCGTCCCATACACAAAAATGTTCCAGACACAAATAAAGTACATATTCAGCATGTTAGTTGTTACAACTAGTATCCAACGTGTTACAATCAGTATTCAACATGTTTACTATCAATAAACAAAATATATAAAGACATTTTTCTATGTCTTCTTCTTCGTTGCTTGTATTAAAGTACCATTTTCATCACTCAAGACTTTTCTGCCTTGCTCTTGTCTTCCTAGTTAGCGTTCCTTTGTGCGTCGCCTCTCTCACATTCTTGCTCTATCTCTTGTCATTTTTTATTGAGGTAAGTGGGAGGAAGAAGATATGTAATCCAAAGTGAACTAATATTAATATCTCATTGCCCACACTATTATTCAACAAGTTAGAACAAAGTATTCATCATGTAAACAACTAGTACTCATAATACTAGTTTGTTATTGGAACTAGGATTTTGTATGTTTGCATTAGTATTCATCATTCGGAAACTAGTTTATGTATGTTTGAACTAGTATTTATCATTCACAAACTAGTAATTGTTATATTCAGAAAGGTCACATATACTAATTACATTTTCAACTTGAACTCATTTCACAAAACATGTTGCAAATTGTATTCGATACCAGCAAAACTAATATTCAGTACTAGGTTAACTTATATTAAGTTTTTACTTAACAAATATTCAAGTCAAAAGAAATACACACATTCCATAATACTCCAAGGGATCCTTGTGTTTGTACTCGGGTCATTTCCCAACAAATCCATCATAAATCCAAAGGTTTTTAAAATCCAAAATCCTTATTTTCAAAACCAGCAAACAAACAAGCCTTGAAGGAAAGGGCTTGCATTTACATCGTTCATGCAATACCAAAGTTTTATAAAAAATGATGAGAGATGTAGCGAGCAAGTGAGAAAGGAGACGAAATGAACCCTAATTAAGAAGACCAAGAGAAAGATAGAAGGGTTGAGAGGGTTAAAAAAATGAACCTTAGATCCAAATTCATTCTAGAACCCTTCCTAGAAAAAATTACGAACAAGAGATGTAGAAGATGAAAAATTGAAACCCTAGATCTATAATTTTTGGATCTGTTGTTTCAATTTTTTTCCCTTTGGAAGAGGAGAAGAACGAGAAAGAAATAGAGAAATGAGAGAGAGAAAATGACTCTCATTTTTTGGGAACGGAAGAGAGAAAGAGAGAGAAAAGTGAAAATCTTGGCTCACTCAAGCCCACAAAAATCTCTTTCCATGCTCTTTTCCTAACCAACAGTTTTTACTCATTTATTTTCGGATTTTATTTTTCAGAAATACCACTAAAAAAATATTTCAAAAATACCACCCATTCTCGAAAAATTCCAAAAATATCACCTTTTTTTGAAAATCGCTTGGGGAGGGCGCGATTTTTTATGAAAACCGCATCGAGAGGAAGCGGTTTGATAAACTGCGCCGAGAAGCAACGGTTCACAACTTCACATGCAGACCGCATTGCCCCCCTGCGGTTTGTATGTATATATTTTTTTCGTGAATATAAAACAATAAATCTAGATAGCCTAGTATAGATGGAAACTTGTTATGTGTTTGTCAGATCATTGGGTCGAACCTTAGTGGAAGTAGTGGTTTTTTTAATTATTTCCCTTTCAGTTTTATTATATGTAAATGCTTTTTCAATTTTCCAAATGAACTTAACTTTAAGCTCGGGTATCTTATCGCACAGGCGGTTTGGTCCCGGCTTCGTTCCGAAAAAACTTCGTTTGCTACCCCGAGCGAGGTTTTTTCCGATTTCGCAAAACTTTGGACGGCCATACACTCCGAACGTTATCAATTTTTTTCTCTTCATTTCGCATCTTTTTAAGAACTACAAACCCATGGAGCCACTCAACTTCACAGCAGCAAGCCCATTCATATTGTTAAAATCTTGCTGGTGTTTGATAATTTTGCTGCCAGTGTCAAAACGTTGATATGCAAGGGAGAGCGGACTATTGTTAATTGTGTTGCAATGCCCAAATATAAAACTGATTTATTTTATAGTTTTTCATTTTCGCCACGGAATGGGGATTGCAGCTGCTAATATCCATACGTCCTGCTGCTCGCAGTTGCTTCCAAGGGAACCGAAAATCATGAATACCAGGAAGCTGTCAAGAATCATTTTAAGCATCTTCCCGAAGTCTAATGAAACAGTGAAGGGTATTATTTGAGGTCGCCTTTGAAATTGATTAATGATGAGCATTTGTTCCTGTGCGGCAACTTAATTTTGTGATGCGGTGATGTATGATTGTGCAGACATAGGCATCTGCCAAAACCAATATAAAAGGAAGGCGAAGGAGTTGCGCCGCATGGTGATGATTGAATCTGAGAATGGAAAAGAGGAAAGAAGAAAGCTCACAGCACCCAGGAAGCATCGTTACTGTTCTCCTGCGAGGAAAATTCTGGTGTTTGAACTCAATGAATGCACCTTTGACTTTTTGAACAACGACAATAACACGGTTCACTCTTCTCCGAACAATGTTCGAACGAGGATGTTTGATGTTTTTGCTGATTTTTTTAGAACAAGCTATGTTAATTACTCCTACTCCTATGGAGGTTCAGTGAGAGCTCCAGAAACTAAAACTCTGGCTAATTTGCAGAGAAAATGATAAAGTTTGACATTGTGTGTCAAATGGTTGGTTGTGGAACCCTTTTCCCGTCTTCGTTTCTCCTATTTATAGCCACCGGGTGTAACTGCCGAAGTAACTGCCAGTTGGCCTCTTGCTCCAAACCGCCTTGGGTCCCTTGTCCCGCCTTGGTGACTAGTTGGTAACCGTCGCCTTGGGGCCCTTGTCCCGTCTTGGGGCTGGTGGGTACTTGATGGCCTCAATGCCGGGTTGGGTTGGTGTTGAGCCTTGTCGCCTGTCATGAATGGATGGGGTTGAGGTTTTTGCCTTAGCCTCCATGAACCATGATGAGGTCTTGATCCCACCCTCGACTGCTTGATAACTCCCCGTTCCTGATACCGCTACCACCTCATGACACCAAGTCCTCCTCATTAACTTGTTGGTTGTTACCAAGCCGTCTCATCGGCTTGATACCTTCTAGCATGCCAGCAAACCCATGTAATCAACTTGACAACCCTTGCTACCAAGCCAGCCTGGTGGCTTGGTTTCCATAGTTTTTGTAGCCTCGTAAAGTTGGTAAGTTGCACCCTGCCGGTTGGGTATCCCGTTAAGGTGCTACCAAGCCCGTCTTAGGACTTTGTCTCCATATAGCCACATAAGGGCTCAGCTAGCCACCATGCCTTAGTCGAATTTCTTGTACTGTTGGCTTGATACCTGATGTCTGGCTATCAAGTTCGTCTTGGCGACTTGATATCCAGACTTAGTTTCTGTATGGCTCTCTTAATTGGTACCTGGTTTGGCCCCCTGTTTTCTGGCAACAAAGTTAGTCTTGTCGGCCTGATACTCCCTTGGGGTCATGGTACCATGTCGCCTTGCTTGGTTGCCAAGTCTGTCTTGCCGGCTTGGTACCTTGCAGGGGTCTTGGCACCGAGGCTGCCTTGCCAACCTGGTACCCCCTTAGCTCCATACTTAGTCAAATTCATGCTTTTCATGTCTTGGAACCAAGTCCGCCTTGCCAACATGGTAACCTCTTGGCCCCATACTTAGCCAAATTCTATGTCATAGTACCAAGCCTGCCTTGCCGGCTTGATACCCCGTCGTTGACCCCCTTACTTGGTACCCGGTCATTTGGAACCTAGTTGTGCCGCCTTGTTTCCAGCCATCGTATAGAGAAGAATGGGTTTGGCCACTTAGCCCCAAAAACCCAACCCAATAAGGCCTAACTAGCTCTTTTAATTATTAATGTTGAGTTGGCCTTATAAATCCATTAATCCTCTTGTAATTAATCGATGTGGTATAAGCTGATTTTTTTATGGGTAAACAAATGATCCCCAACTACTTGGTGCATAAGGATTATGTGTAACATCCCGTTCCGGCAAAACCCATATTTTCGATCGCTAGAAAGTTCGCGATTTAAAATCAAGCGTTTTAACAGTATTTCGGCGATATTTGGATTATCGATCGATCAGATAAATATACGTATTAAATATATATATATATATATATATATATATATATATATATATATATAATACACTGTCCATTTAATTCCCCACGCGTCCCATTTTCTTTCCATCATCATCGTTTCATTCTTTCTTTTCTGGACCGAGAGAGAAGCAGAGCGAGCGAATGCAGGGGAGCGACTGGGGAGAATTTCCAAAGCTCAAATCTTGAGCTCTAGTGATCCAAAAATCCCGTAAGTAATGCCTAATTCATTTATACATCATGATTTATTGATTTAGAGCTTTAAAACGAGATTTTGGTTCAGGAATTTCTTGAATTCCCGATAAGCCAAATTAGGGTTTCGGAGTATCCGGAAGCCGGATTGAGCCCAAATTTCATATACGAGCTTCCTGCAGCGAGGTAATCAATCCTCTAGTTCTAATCCCTGAATTTCGGCTATTATTTAGGTCGGAGCCGGGATCGCTGAATTTAGCTCCGGCCAGGGTTTGATGTGTTTTTATCAAGAATTTGACCCGGAGCCTGGAACTAATATTGACGGGGATACTGCAGGGGATATTAGGAAGGTCTCGGATTTTAATTGGGGGTTCGTTCGTGAAATTGACGTTTTAGTACGGGAGGCTAGAACCGGTGTTTGAACGACCAGAACTGGTGAGGGATTAGCACGGCATACCGGGTTTGTCGTATCACGATAATTATATTGATGCCTAGAATTGATCTAGGTGAACTAGAATGGCATGATTAGGGGTGTATGGACTTTTGTGCTATATGATGAACCCTGGACTGCTATATGATATTATTGACTTGCCCTAATCGATATGGACCTGGCTTATGCTGATGATTGTGTATATGTTGCAAATTGTGGGCTTGACTGTTGATATGCCTTATGATGGTTCGAAAAGGTGATAGGGTATGATTGTTCATGATCGTTGTATTTGGATGCACATGTGGGAAAATATATATTCTCTGGTGATATTATGATGTTTAAGGAGGATGACTTGTACGAGGGTTTATCCCGAGGAAGTGCAATTATACGACTCCTGATTTACCTATGTTGAGCCAATTGTGGCCGGGTCAAGTACATGTGTAAGTAACGAATTATGATTAAGCAAGATGAGATATGAATCATGAATAAGGATACCAAATATGAGTGTTGTGGTCTCACGGTCAACTACATAGTAATTAGGGCTCCCTATGCTATTACTCTATTATGATATGTATGATAGTCACACCTCTCATGTGGTGGTGACTGAAGATTCTTACGAGATATGACCACACCCAGAGCGGTGTCGGGGTATGACTACACCCATAGTGGTGTGGGGTATGTATGACCACATCCGACGGGATGTTGGGGTATGTATGACTACATCCGACGGGATGTGGGGTATGTTTCCCGGGAGAGTTATTAGCATGGGAGTAGCCAGGCGCCTATAAGTAAAACATGATAAGATGCATATGCATGAGTCAAGGTGGTTGAGTCTTTTGCCTATTGGGATGTCGAATGGCTGAGGTCCGATCCTAGTGTTTTGGCTTGTTTGCTAGATGTATGGTAGGGGTATGCTCTGTTATGAACTCACGATGCTATGATTATCTCACTCAGCTATGAGCTGACCCTCTTTATCCTTTTTCTCTGCTTATGCTATGTGTAAGTAGATCATCCGCAGCAGCAGTAGATAGGTGTTAGGTGGGAGAGGAGCTAGAGTTGAAGTCAAGATGAGGTATGGTCTTCAACTATTCTGTGCTTGGACGACTACTTGAGATTTTGGCCAGTGATCCACACCTTTTTGTAAAAATGTTTTGAGAACGTTTTTCATGTGCATATTAGCTTCTGATGTAGTGTGAGATATCCACAGATGTGGAAAGTTGATGATATGTGTATATGTTGTGTAACTGTGTAAGTTGTGACGATTATGGTATGTATAAGTATGGTATGCAGTTGTGGAGTATGGAAACTGTGGCTATGGCTAAGAAAAGCCAATGCATATGGTTGTGAGTATGTATGTTTGTGATGAATTATTTTGCAGGATAAGTTGCAAGAACTGTTAGCCCATTACGCGAGTAATTCATGTCGAAATTTTATTTGGGTAAATTTTGGTAATTAATGTAACACCCAAGATTAATTCCGCTGCAATTGTATGAACAATATGATTAGGTAATACGTATAGGGTAGGGTGTTACATTATGTACTAAGTAGTTAACATCAACTAAACCACTTAGCTTCACACCTCGTACGAATCAGGCTCACCTCTCAAACCCTCTTGCGACTGAGCTTTGCCTTTATCAAAGTCGATTAAAAGATAAGAAGCCATACTTTTCTCATTCAACCATCTATAGGACTGCGATCTACTTGCCCCCCAAGACAAGTTAACTCCTCATTGCCTTAGTAGCAAATTTTATTTTTATTATTGATGAAGTGTGACACCAATATACTTGGCTTCACTGCCCCCCATATTAATGTTACACTTTTATCTCAATATACCCTCCATGTCATGGCTAGCTACTCAAGTTAGACTTCATCATGAGGGTACATGTCATGCCTTAGGGTGCGGGCGGCTTGGCATGTCGGCCACCATGGTGGCCTACTAACATTGAACCCTTTGACACCACACATCCCAAAGAGAAGGGACGTAAGGCTTGAGATACTTACCATTGATCAATCGATCATGAAACACACCATCTAAATCTTTTAACAAGTAAGCCTCATTGGGTAGGATGGCACGGACCATGAAGGTTCTAGGCCACAATACCCGATCTCTTGCTCATCCCTTGTAAGTGGCATGGATCCAACCACATTACTATGGATTACCATTCATGACAAGAACCTCTCATCACAAGTCTAACAAAAACTTGCTACTTCGACATCTTCTTCTTTTTTTAGCCATGAGTGGCCTAGTTTCACTTTTTCTCTCCCTTTTTTCTAACTATTATTTATGTAATTAATATAGTAAGAAGTGATAGACGTCACTGATTTCCACACCCTTTGGAGGAAGATCTCCTCTTTTTCTCTTCTTTGAGTCAGTGTCGTGTCTTTTGCTCCTCGGAGCGTTAACAGAGCTGCCCATGTAGTGGCTTATCAGGCTCTTTCATCGGGAATCCGCTTGCTTACGGATTACCGTCGTTTTTTGGAGTTCTCCTTGTATCTGAGTCGAGTCTTTGTCCCATGCCCTTTGGGCTTGCCTTGGAAAAAAAAAAAAAAAAGGTGTACACCTACTGCCAAATCCATGAATCAACCCAGACCAACCATCCATACACTACATGCCTTCCCTTCTTAAGGAAAGACCATTCTTTGGTGTTGGTTTCGAATTTTCCAACTTAACAACGGATGGTACCTGATCAACTTGTCTTGCCTTGGCAGGCTTGTAAGGGGTTTCATGCTCCTTTGCATGAGCCATCTCATTAGACACGTTGTTCTTATGTTGAGCCCAATGTGTTTGCCTCATCCTGGGTGGCACACTAAACATCTTCAACTCCTTTGAGTCAATAATAAGACCATGAGTTGTCATTTGTCTTAGTTTCCCCTGACAAGACACATGCTTATGTTTCCCATATGGTTGGAAAGACGGGTGTTTGGACTTAAAGAGGTTATTGTCATCATTGTGGCCAACTTGACCATGTTCAACCATTATGTCTTGATGATCCCTACAATTAGCACATAACCACCCTTGGCCCTTTGTGGGACCATGTCTAGTTAGTGTGTGCCGAGATGTCTTATTCCTGCCCCCTTGTCTGCCATTCATGTTTGGCATGCCATGAGGGCTGTTAAGTATGGACTTGCTTCTTCGTCCATCCCTTAACACACTCTCATACTTAGAAACTTTTTGAGTGGCTTGGGTGTGTTGCACACTCATATAATTTTCTCCTACTTGTTTCTTCATGGTCAGTGACATGCCCCCCTGTCCACTGGTTGGAGACATGCCCCCATACCATTATTCATGGTTGTTTACGTGCCCCCTTGCCAGAGTTAGTCATATTAGTATGCTTACTAAAAGCATGTGTGGCTTCATGTTGTGGCTTATTGCGCACACCTGTCACCCCACTGCTTGTGGTTTATGACATGTCCTTCATTCGTTTCTTAATGGTAGATGACATGACCCCTTGTCCATTGCCTGAGGCTGGAGACATGTCTTCCATGTCATTGTTCGTAGTTGATGACATGTCATCTTTACCACACTTAGCCATGCTAACATGCTTATTACAAGTATGTACGGCGTTGACTTGTTTTGGCTTCTTATGCATGCTTATTTGTCCACTACTTGTGGTTGATGGCATGCCCCCTTGCCATACTTAGACAAATAATGTGGTGTTCTCTTGAACAAATCCCTCTATACATCTTCCTTGACATCAACGTGCCCCCCTGCCTGACACTTCACGTTCAACTTGTCAGGTGGTAGGCTTCTATGCCCCTCTTCCTGCCCCTTAGGTGATTCACCATACCCATTGACTAGGGGTGGCAATGAGGGTGGACAAGCTTCTGGTGCTAGTTGATCCATATTGACTTGATCTCCACTAGCCTTCCCGTTACGAGGTGACACACATGATCTAGACACCAAGACAGTTTCTTGTGTAACTGTCTGCACAAGCAGTTGCTCTACGTGGGTGGAGAACTTGTGAGTGAGATTCTCACCATAAACACCACGTAAAAAAAGTGGTTGACTTCTCACCGGAGGCGACGAGTTCCCAAACCGTGGCTGGGCTATCCGATCACCGGAGACAAGAACAATTGTACCATCAGTAGCGGTACTTGGTGGCGGATCTATACCATTTTTTGGTAAAGACATTTCTTGTACCACTGTTTCTATAAAATCATTTTTATACATATACAAGGAATTTTTATTTTTTATAACTACTTCAAATAATTGGTCCAACCGCCAATCTAAGGTAGAACTAAGAGAAGCAAGTTTGAGACTTGTTTGATGTGAACTTTTAACAAGTCCATCCAATCTCTCCACCATGAATCGGTGGTTCTCCTCCATGGCCTGGTGGTTTTCCTCCATGGCTAGGCGGTTTTCCACCATCATCTTTTGTGTCTCCTCCATTATCAAACGGAGTGACATGACAGTGGTGGTTACTTCAACAGAAGGTGGCGACGGTGGCAAAGCCTCTACTTTGCCATTGTTTCTGACAAATCCTTTTGCTTCTTGGCCAAGTTCACACTTGGCGACTAGATCCATCACAAACCCAGCTGAAAGATCACCTTCTTGTTCTCTCAGTCGTGGAGCCATCAAATCAAACACACAGTGTCCCACAGGTGTGCCAATTTGTTTTCCGACGAGGAAAACTCTGGTGTTTGAATTCAATGAATGCACCTTTGACTTCTTGAACAACGACAATAACACGGTTCACTCCTCTCCGAACAATGTTCGAACGAGGGTGTTTGATGTTTTTGATGGTTTTTCGGGAACAAGCTATGTTAATTACTCCTACTCATATGGAGGTTCCTGTGGAGAGCTGCGCGACTACGCTACGACTACGACTATGGAGATCCTTCCTGGAAGGAGAGCTCCGCGAAGGAGTTACAGAGAAAAGGTAAAGTTTGACAGAGTTGTTCTGTGTTGATTTTTTGGTTCCCCATTCTCTCTCCTTGCACAGTTGGTTTTATCAAACATCTTCGTAGTCTTCACGTCAACTTCTCTACGCAACTGCCTCCTCAACTGCTTCGTCGTCCAAGAGAACTCCCACGTGTCTCAACCGCCTCGATTTTGATTCTGCGTGAATCTCACGTGGAACAAAGTTGATGTTGCTTTGGGATAACAGTGGCGCTGGACTTAGTGGGCCGCCCTTGGCCGAGCTCTTATCCACTGCGGTATCGTTTTTAATCAAACGATATCGTTTACGATACCGCGGTGCCGTTGCCACTTCCTGCGGCGTCGTTTTTATCTAAACGACACCATCCAAAATAATTATTAAAATATATAATTAATTGAGTTGGCCTTTCTCGAGAACTCGGCCAACATGAATTCGTTTTTGAATTAAACCCTGCCGCTCTTGGTTCCGAAACCCAGACTCACCCGCCTGTCTAAACGACTTTTTTTGTCAGTATCGCGGCATTGTTGGGATTTTGACGATGTCGTTGACTTCCACGATATTGTTTTAATATTAAACGACTATGCTTCTAGTCTCGCGGTGTCGTTGGCTCACTCGAGCTTTGCGGCCTCGGTTGTTCTCGCGAAACAACACCATCTCTTACTACCTTTATGTTGCAATCTCTCACGACAGTGTTTTTACTAAACACTGTCGTTTCTTAGTACAACGGTACCGTTGGGGTTTTACTTCTCGCGGCATTGTTATATTCTTGCAACACTGTTTTTAACTAAACATTTTTGTTTCCTTAGTGTCGCGGTGTTGTTTATACCTTTTGCGGCGTCGTTTTTAGCCAAACAACATCGTTTCCCAGTCTCGCTATGTTGTTGAGCTTTGAGCTTCACGGCACCGTTTTATCTCTTCACGACATTGCTTGACTCCAAATGGTGCTGTTTTTTTTATCCTTCTCTGACAAGGAATAAAAAGCATTCATTTTCCAACAGCAACACAAGTCCTGCGCCCATGACTCATACATTGTTTTCTAGTAAACAATGTCGTTTCAAGTACCGCGTGCCGGCGAGCTTCCTTGCGGTGTCGTTTAAACTCTCCGCGACGTTGCTCGATTCCAAACGACACTATTTTTTGTCATGAGGCATCGAATTAAATGCCGAGACTAATTAATGTGGCATTTAATTAAATGCCGAGACTAATTAATGCGGCATTTAATTGAATCAAAAATAATTTTTAGGTGTAAACAGTTACCGAATTAGTACGTAGAAGGAGGATCATTAGAGAAGTCAAGTAGTTTGTTCGCTCTTCAACGACAAGGTAGTTGGTCTATAAGAGGTTAAAAGGTTTAAGTATCCCTTTTCCAAAAACTTGAGTTATTAGGGCCAAGTGGTTAGTTCGCTAACATGGTATTAGAGCCTAGAACCGAAAGATCATGGTTTCGAATCCTCATAACGACACTCATTTTCAGCCATTTCCTTAGCACAAAGAATGGTATGTCCAACCTGTGCAAACTAAAGCCTCGTGGTTTGGCAGCACAAGGGTTCAACCTGTGCAAACCGTAAAAAATCCACAATTGGGCATCGGATTTCGTTTGAGGAGGCGTATAAGAGGTTAAAAGGTTTAACTATCCATTTCCCAACAACTCGAGTTATTGGGGCCAAGTGGTTAGTTCGTTAACATGGTCCGAGTTGCATGAAATTCTCGAAACCACCATATGGATACTTCGTATCAACCATTCTCGAAGGATTTTTTTATCAAACGAAGCCAGTACCATAAACAGTGTTTTGGTGCTTCGTATTCGTGTTGATGCTTCGTAGTTAGCTTCCTTGGATACAGACGTGTTGTCTGGCGGAATAACAGAGAGAAATGAGGATCTTCAAGGACATGGTTTTGGCTGTTACCGTGCATGTTCTGTGGTGCATCTTTCTGTCACAAACCAGTTGGTCCCAATAACTCGAGTTGTTGGGAAAAGGTTATGCTGGATCTTATACCACTATCTAACACGCCTCCTCAAACGAAAGCCAACCCATGGGCTTGAAGTTTGTACAGGCCCACCATACCATGTGCTTGAAAGACAACGGTTAATATTGGGGGTCGTGGAGATTCGAACACATGACCTTTCGGTTCTAGGCTTTGATACCATGTAAATAACCAGTTGGTCCCAACAACTTGTTATTTACATGGTATCAGAACAAAGAACCTAGAACCGAAATGTCATGTGTTCGAATCTCCACGACCCCCAATATTAACCGTTGTCTTTCAAGCACATGGTATGGTGGGCCTGTGCAAACTTCAAACTCATGGTTGGCTTTCGTTTGAGGAGGCGTGTTAGAGAGTGGTATAAAATACAGCATAACCTTCTCCCAACAACTCGAGTTATTGGGACCAACTGGTACGTGACACCACTACTGGTAATGATCATGAGACCAACATTTTTGGAAGATGGACAGAGACATATATTCAAGAATTCTAGTATTTATATTACCAGAACAACTTTTTTGCAGAGCCATTGCCATCCTTCCGTTTCCAATAGCGTATAGACGAATAGAGTGCCATGGGGATTGATGCTCAAGTACAACGGCAACGGTATAAAAATGCACCGCCCGCACCCAATTATACGGACCAAATTCACATTCTGCCCTATATAAAGGCGCACAAACCCCTGTCCTTCCATTCCATCACTGCTCTGCGGCAACAACAAGCTACTTACTGTACTATCATATCCATATCCATAGACCAGCAGATATCAGCCATGGCTCAGCTTGCCAAGCTCGAGGCTGCAGTCGCCATGAAAAACCCAAACAAGCTAATGGATTTCCTGAAGAACAACATCCAGGCCTTGCCGCAGCTGTTCCCTCAGCTCTACAAGAGCGTGGAGATCGTCGGAGGAGGCCGCCAGCTGGCCACCGGCTCCATCATCTCTCTCTCGTATTACCTTCGTAAGACAATTCTTTTATCCTACGTGCTCTCCTCTCCACGTCGATCAAGTGTAGTAATAAGCTTGTTGATTTTGTTGTAGCTGGGACGCCCACGTTGATGAGAGGAAGCGTGGAGGTGGAATCCATGGACGAAGCAAGGAAGTCGATAGCGCTGAATGTGATCGGAGGGGACGGGCTGAAGATGTTCAAGAGCTTCAGGGTGAAATGCGAGATTGATGACGAGCAGCCGCAGCTGGTGAAATGGAGCCTTGAATACGACAAGGCCAGTCCGTCTACACCGCCGGCCGACCCTTATTTGGAATTCTACATCAACCTTACCGCGGCCATAGACGTCCTTTGACGAACTGTAAACCCAAACACCATGACTGGTTCTTGAACTTGAAGTGCGCTTTGGTCTACCGATCCTCCACAGATGGGGACTTCTTTGATGTTGTAACTGAGGGTGGTGATATATAGAAATAAGAGTGTGGAGAGAACACCAAACCGGGCACTGAAAAGATTTGTGATGATTTTCCGATTAAGTTATCCTCCTTGTGAAATTATTAATGGACTTGGATTGCAATAACAAGCTTTAAAATCGACAATGGAATGACTGAGAAAGGTTTGACTCAGTGGCAATACCCAGGGGCGGAGCTACATTGGCCCTAAGGGGGCCCCGGCCCCCCCGAGAATCTCGAACTTACGTGTAAACGGTTTAGGATAATACGTATAAACAAGAAAGTATTTAATAAAAAGACAAAGCGTGCAGATTATAACATGAAATTTGAGTTAGCCTAGTGGAATTGGCAATTTAGAAGGACCAAATGGTCACGGGTTCAATTCTTGAGGTGAGCATATATTTTATTTTTTTGCCTTTTTGGTAAGCAGTAGCCCTCTCCTTTCTTTTTTGGAAGCTAGTTATTAGCTAATTCGACTATTGTCATTATATTTTTTTATGATTTGTAGTGAACTCAATGTGAAAAAGTTTTGAGTTTTAATTATAATAATATGTTTTTAAAATAATTTTTATTACTAGTTTTTCCTTTTTTGCTGTAACGTATTAAGAAAATTCCGGCCCCCCCCGATGATTAAATCCTAGCTCCGCCCCTGGCAATACCATCCGATCAATATTTAAATTGAATGATAATTTAACACTACAATTCGTAGTAATCGAAATCTTATTTTGACCCAACTTGAATTGCTATAACATATAACCAATAATAAAATAGTAAAATATTTGATTTCTTTATGTTTCAATTGATATTTACTTATTTTGTATAACAAAGTAGTTCAATTTCTCATAATCTTCAACTGCAAAATAAATGATAACACTGATTACAATCCTTGTTTGATCTTTTTGTTAACAATTAACCTTATAAAAAAATACTAAAATAGTGCACTAGACCATCTCTTAAGTTCGAACTCTCAATTGGTTTCTGTTGGGGGAGTTGCAAAGATAGGCCCAGGGCGGCCCAATAAAGAAGAAGAAATCACATCATGGGCCCGGTCTGCGGGTTGGTCTGCGAGGCCTAACCCGGGATGGTATAGGAAGCTAGGAGACAAGGCGCGGAAGACTCCAAAAGAATACGGACCGGACGCCTCGTACCTGTCAGAGGCCTGACAGGTTGGTCGGGGCTCCCAGCCTGACAAAGGTACGGAGTATTAAATGCGATGCTGACGTGGAGCTAAGATGAGGAAGCCTGATGTAGGGTTGGGTAAGTATAAATAGTGTCGGTGGGTAGCATTTACTCAGGTTGGACTCTCTCACTAAGCACTGGAGCTCTTCTCTCTCTAAAACTCAAACTGACTTGAGCGTCGGAGTACTAACGGGCCCGGGTGCCCTCCTCCTTGTGCGTGTGTGCAGGTCAGGTGCCTTGGACACGTAGAGCGGGGATAAGGTTGGTGAGGAGTTGGGCTCCAAAGTATCCGGGCTCAAACAATTGGCGCGCCAGGTAGGGGAGTACGACCGAAAGTTGCAAACATGGAGCCGCCGCCGAGTGGAGAGGAGGAACAAATCATGGGGAACCCTTCCACGGGGTCAAGAGAAAGGACGCCCGAAGCCGTGGCAGAGGCAAGAAGTGAGTCGAGGTTCCCGAGGTCCTAGGGCGCCTCGCTCACCAAGAAAGATTTATTCAGGATCATCGAAGACCAGGATGAGGCAATTGAGATTCTCAAACGGGAAGTTGAGGCATTGAAGAAGGGAGAAGGAATGGTGCGTAGTCCGACTTCAAGGGAAAGGGAAAGAGATGTGGAGACAGAAGAGGAGTCCGAGCAAGCAAGACACCCAACGTCTGTGTGGCTCCCGAGAGACCATGCAAACTCGGATTCGAGGTGCGCCATGGGTGGGCGTCGGGGAACCTACCCCGACATTGCCCAGTAAGACAGCCCTTGGCAAGGAACGTGCTAATGGAGCCGGCTGGAACCAACATACCCCCACTTTCCGTCTACGATGGGACGGCGAACCCGGATGACCATCTGAACGGCTACTTCACAAAGATGCAACTCTACAACAGCTCCGATGCCACCTTGTGCAAGGTGTTCCCATCGACCTTCGCAGGCGTGGTGCTGGATTGGTATCACCAAATTGAGTAGGGGCGCATAAAGTGCTTCGAGCAATTTGCAGCAATGTTCCTGGCGAAATTCGCTAGCAGGAAACGTCGTTCCTTGACCATAGGCGCCCTCTTCAAAATTAAACAGAAGGAGGGTGAGGTCTTGAGAGAGTTTTACGAGAGGTGGCTCTCCGTAGCCCTGGCGGTAAGGGACGCCCAAATTTCAGTGTTGGGATGCTGCCTAAACGAGTGCACCTCTAGTGAGGAACTTTGTAGGGTATTGGCAAAGAGAGACGTGGTATCCACAGAAGATTTGAACTGTAGGGGGCAAAAGGTAATCGTGTTGGAGGAAACCTTGGCAGCCCGAAGGGCGGATAGGCGCCGAACAAGAGGAGAAGAAGGTGAGACTTCCCGGAGACAGATGCCTCCCCCAGGGCCGATGCATACTCCCGCAGGTTATGCGTCAGGGAGAAGGATGGACGCAGAGCGCCCCCAAAAGCGAGGAGTGGGTTCCTTCGTGGAATTTAACGATACGCTGAAGAATGTGCTCCAGTATGTCAAGGAGAAGGGATATCACGTCCGATGGCCAAGACCGATGAGAGGGCAATCCAATGAGCGAAACCTGTACCGATACTGTGATTTCCATTGGGAGAGAGGGCACCATACCACCGATTGTTATCAACTGAAAACAGAGCTGCTGGGCTTGGTGGATAGAGGAATGCTCAGCGACTTTATAGGAAAAGCCAAAGAGAAAACACACCGCACTTGTGTAGCCAGGATGGAGTTGAAGACGGTGGAGTTGCCCCCACCGCCATACGACCTCGACCAGGACAAGGCGCCCGAGCGGGTGCGGCTCACGGTAGAGTCCATCACAGGATCGGTCGACTTGCGAGAAAAATTGAAAGCAAACCGCCGTTTAAGGGCCGCTTCGGTGGGCGCCCAGGAGGCCATCGACATTCATTTCAACCAGACGTCTGAGGAAGCATGTAGAATTCCATCTATGGACGCACTAGAGGTACAAGGAGTGGTGGCGGGTTGCAAGGTGAAAGAGATGCTCGTTGACACAGGAAGCTCGATGGACGTGTTGTTTAAAGAAACGGTGGCACAAATGCAGTTGTCGCTCGATTTAATCCAACCCTCAGACTCTGTGCTGATTGAATTTTTTGGGGCGCCCGCAAGAGTGATTGGCCGAGTGCGCCTGCCCGTAACTCTAGAGAACGAGGAGGAGAGGGTCACTCACACCGTATATTTCACATAGTGGACTGCCCCTCCTCGTATAACGCGATACTTGGGAGGCTCCTCCTGGACCTCTTCAACTGAGTGGCGTCTACATGCCATCAGAATCTAAAGTTCATCACCCCTCAAGGAGTGGGAGTGGTCCGAGGACGAAGCGCCTCGCGTTATGCCCGCGAGACGGGAGGTAAGCGCCTACAGAGAGGTGAGAGAGTTAACGTGGTGGACATCCCGCCAGAGGAGGCACCTCGGGTCGAGGCAGCAGATGAAGACCTTCTGACCGCTATGGAGGAAGGGCGTCTCGATAGGCAAATTCGGATATCGGCACAAGCGCCCATTGAAATGAGAGAACGATTGATCGACCTACTGCGGGAGTTCGGCGAACTCTTCGCGTGGACCGCCATGGAGATGCCCCGCGTGGTGCCCAAAACGGTAGTCCATTGGTTTGCAGTAGAGAAGGGGAAGAAGCCTATCCAACAGAAGAGAAGAAGTCTGTCGCAAGAAAAGGAGGTGGCGCTACGGACGGAAGTTAATAAATTGCTTGGAGCAAATTTGGTGGAAAAAGCCACTGATGACTTGATATATAAACATGTTTTTGTCCACCATTCCTCTACCGTTTGAGTTTCATCTCTCGTGTTTTAGGCCAATTTCACGCTAGGTTGTTCGTTTTTGTGATATTTCATGTCCTAGTACGTGAAGGAAGGTACGGGCTCGAGTTCGGGGTCGATTAGACGAAGTCGGAACGATTGATGAAAAGCTTGGGAAACCACACGGCCAGACCTAAAAACCACACGGCCTAAAAACCACACGACCGTGTGACGTGGCCTTGTGGAACCCCTTTGCACGGGCAAACCACACTGGCCGTGTAAAGGATCCTTTGTGGCCATGTGGAATTCTCAGGGAACTCACACGGGCATGCCATGATTTCACACGGCCGTGCGGCTTTGGCCGTGTAGCGTGCGTGAAGGAACTTAAGTGAAACACGACGTTTTATACTTCCACACGGGCAGTTGGCAATTCTACACGGTCGTGTACTCGTGAAAATCTGGGTTTTAACCCAATTTTGGGTCTCTTGAAGGGGGATCGATTTTCAGAGCGAGAAACAGAGTCCTAGAGAGGGAAAGTGCTAAGAACACACCCTAGAGGTGATTTTGGAGCTGGGTTTCATCAATCAAGCTTGGATTTCATCCTTGGAGTGAAGATTATCATCCCAGAGCAGATTCTTCCCATCTTGATGAATATGACTGCTTTGTTTTCTATTTTCCTCTCTTTCTCTATGGAGTAGAACCCTCTCTCACTTGGGTATGAAGAACCCTAGTTCCATGTGTTAGGGATATCGATTGTAATGACGTTTGGATTGTGATACTGCTTGATTATAATCGATTGAAGTGTTTTGATTGAGTCAATTGAAGGCTGATCATCTTTAATTGATTTCTGCTGCAACCTGAGATATATAAAATCTGATTAGGTTGTTAGAGTCGGACTCCACATGGCCAAGGAGTTGGGCGCCCAAAAGGTGCAAGTTAAGACATATTCGACTCTCGTGATCAACCAGCTCAAAGGGATTTACGAGGTCAAAGAAGATGCGCTTGAAAGTTATGTGCAAAAGGTACGAGAGATGGGCGCCTGGTTTGGGGAGTTCGTGTTCACGCATATTCCAAGAGAGAAGAATACCCATGCGGTCGCCTTGTCAAAGCTAGCAACCGCTCTCGACTTCGCAGAGGAACGGAAAGTCCTAGTCACAAGGGAGGTGCCACAAAAACATCTGATGGCCACCCTAGCCCGTGCAAGTGGTGGTTGGATGGAGCCCATATAACTGTTTCTAACCCTGGGCGTAGTGCCTGAAGACTCAAAAGAATCCTGGCGCCTCCGTCGAAGGCTGACTATACAAAAGATCCCATTCGGGCACATACTTGCGATGTTTGAACGATGAGGAAATCAAGACCGACATCGAGAGGTGCATAGCGGGGCATGCAGCATGCACGCAGGGGGGCGAAGTCTGGAGAAGACATTGTTGCGACCAGGGTATTATTGGCCGATGATGAGAAAGGATGTGAGGACACACGTCAGCGCCTGTCATCAGTGCCAGGTGCATGCAAATGATATACACATACCAGCGGCACCAATGCAAGGCAACGTGAGCGCCTGCCGTTTGCTCAATGAGGCATGGATCTCTTGGGTTCTTTTTTAAAGGCACCCGGCCAAATGAAATACCTAATAGTGGTCGTCAACTACTTCTCAAAGTAGATCGAAGCCGAGCCATTGGCCACCATCAATGAGGCCCAGGTGCGCAAATTCACCAGGAAAAACATATTCAACCGCTTTGGCCTTCCCGAGTCCATCGTTACAGACCACGGCAAGCAATTTGATTGAAAAAATTTCATCAAATTTTGCGATGAGAATGGTGTGGTGTTGCGGTTTTTCTCGGTAGCATATCCTCAAGCCAATGGACAAGCGGAGGCGGCCAACAAAAGTATTTTGTATGGGTTGCACACAAGGCTGACAGGCGCCAATGGAAGATGGGTGGAGGAGTTGCCTAGTGTTTTATGGGCACACCGGACGACGTACAAGACAGCCACGGGTGAAACTCCATTTGCTCTAACTTATGAGGGGAGGTAGTCATTCCAATCAAGGTCCCTGTTCCAAGCTATTGGGTGGCTCATCACGACCCCGCCAACAATGATAGAGAGCAAGTCGAGGAATTGGACTTGGCAGACGAAAGGCGAGAAGTTACCGCGGTGCGCCTAGAGGCTATGAAGAAGCAAGTCGCAAGATACTATGACAGGAAGATGCGCCCACAAGCCATTGAAGTAGGCGCCCAGGTTCTGGAATGGGATTTTCGTCGAGACTCCCAAGAAGGAAAGTTGGCGCCAAAGTGGAAGGGTCCATATTGTGTTCGCGAGGTCGTAGGCGCCGACACGTTCAAGTTGGAACACCTTGATGACAAGACGGTAAAGAGGACAAGGAATGCACAAAACTTGCGTCTCTACCAACCATGCTCGGTCGTCTCTCCCTGAATTCATTGATGGTGTCAGGCTCCAGGATAGTAGTATTTGCTTTTTCTATCTTTTTTTAGTCACAAGTGTGGTAATTGTGATACACTCGTATTGTGTCCAAAGTGCCCAATATAGTAGCACCGTAATGTGTCAAAAGCGCCCAATATATGTAGCGCCTTAGCAGTGTTAAAGCGCTCGTAATCAGTAAGAGCCCACCCATGTTTTAATGTCCCTTTCCAAAATGTGTTAAAGCGCCCAACTTCGTGCTCTTAAACTAAAACAATGTTTGGACAAAACAGGCCACGAAAAAGCCCCCAACCTCGCGCCCTTTTAAACGTAAAAGAAATAACCTTAAAGTGCCCTCCCTAGCGCCCTCGGAAAGGGAAAAGTATCGATATAAGGCGCCTTGCATAACACAGTGAAGAAATGAGACAAGTTGAAGCTTATTCATTTATAACAAGTGCGGGTACATAAACGATTCATTGCAAGAACAAAAGTGCACAAATGAATCACTAGAATTACAAAAATACATGAGTCTTCACTCGGCGCCCGAAGAAGCATCGCCCGCGCTGTCCTCCTCATCCTCGACCGCGGGAGAGGCGCGTGCTTCAGGTGGCGCATCAGCTGCTGGAGGGTCAGGCGCCTACTCCCCCTCATCGGAGTCAAGCATATCAGCGATCACGAAGTCAGTCATGTCTCCCAAATCCCAAGTATGGTCTGGGTGACCGCGCTCGAGCTTCTTCTTCGGGATGCATATACTCGTGAGGCAAGCATTGGCAAAAAGGTTCTTCCCAGCCTCGGAGTCTTCATAATGCTCTAAAGACGCCTTTAGGGCGGCGGCAATCTCCTTCCGGGACACCTTCAATGCCTTCTTGTAATCCTTCTGACCATGAGACATGACCGTCAGTAGGGCTGGTAAACGGTTGGTAACCGGTATACCGGACATAATCACAATTCCACCGTTTGCCGATACCGAAATAACTCGGTAAATCGAACACTGAAATCATACGGTATTGGTTATTGGTCGTATACCCATTTTACCAAGGGCCACCTCTGCTTCAGTGCTTCATTTGTCTGCCTTATAATTCGGCTGCTTCTATGCTCACCAAACACACACAAACTGACAAACACACATTCAAAAGCAAAAGTTCAAAACAAAGAATTAAACAAACAATAACAATGGTAATGGAATTTGGCTATAAATTAAACAAAGTGACAACAAATAACCAAACGAAGTCAACCAAAATTACCTAAAAACCTTAAATCCAAGGAGAGAAGAACACATTGCTAGGCTGCTGGGGAAGCTCACGACGGCAACGGGATCGACGGAAACGTGACCGACGACTATAGGGGTGGACGGATAAGGGCCCGACGGCTACAGGGTCGTCGGAAAAGGGGCCTGACGGTGACGAGGGTCGACTGAAACATGGCCCGACAGAGACTGACTGGGCTGCTGGGTCGAGCGTGCGCCAATGACGGGGAGGGCGAGGATTCTTTCTATTTCTACAGATAGCTATGGGGCAGCGACCGGCGTTTGGAGTCAAGGATCGATCGTGCGGTGTGACCGTCATACGGCAGGCATATCGCAGATGGAACTTGGGAGAGCGATGAAAATTGAAAATTGAGTTTTGCTATTAACTACTCATTTTGTAATTTACTAACCTAATTAGTAATACTAGGTTAATTAGGTAGGGACGTAGGGTTGGGGAGGGTTGTCCTTTCAACCGGTATCGGAATGCCGAGCTATCGACGGTAATATACCGTTTCCATGCTGGTATACCGAAGGCAACTTCCCAGCTTCCGAATACCGTGAACAACAGTTAACGGTTCAACCGGTAACCATGGTTATCGGTACGGTTATCGGTTAAAGCGTTAACCGTAATACCGTTAACCACCCCTACCCGTCAGGTCATCTTGGAGACTCCCCTTCTCTTCTTTGAGAAGGTCGATCTCGCTGGCTTGGGCGCCCACCTCCCTTGCCAGCGCCTCCTTCTCGGCCTCCAAGTCTTCAAGATGGTGCCGCTCCTCGTTGAAGGCGGCATGCAGGCGGGACAGTTCTTTGGCCGCCTCAACCTGGGAGTCTTCACATTCCTTCGCTAGTTGTTCGCGACACATGTTGGCGGTGGCAAGATCATCCATAGCCATGGATAAAGAGTTCGAGGCAGACAAACTCTCTCCCTTGGCCGCCTCAAGGCATCGGGCGCCTCTCTCGGCAGAAAGGAGCACCTACATTGGAAATCTCGCGTTAACACATACCATGGAAAATTGGGAAACTCGTGACGAAGACAAGCAATCACCTTCGCGCCCACTTGGGCGAGCTCTGCAAAGAGGAGCTCTTCGTCGATCTCCGAAGGCACCTGCAACATCTTTGCGGCGGAAATTGCCAATCCATCGCGCAGCCCCGATCAACGGCAGCGCAAGGAGAGCAAGGCAGGGCGATGCGCCCCATTTCGGTGAAGAGGGGCTGAAAAACAGGAGGGCGCCCGTCAGGCCCCACGAGGTGCCCATCCTCATCCAACCCAGGCTCCTAACTTGAGGGACAACGCGAGCCTTTCCCTTCTTAGTCTTAGAAGGGTGATCCTTTTTCCCGCCTTGAGATAGCGGGGCGCCTGCCCTCTTCTCCCGACAAATCAAGGGGGACGCCTCTTCTTCCTCTTCTTCAACAGCCATGTCAAAGGTGATCGGATCTTCAACAAGCTCCGTCGCGCCCTCAGTTGGGGCGGAAGAGGCCACGCTTGCGGTCTTCGCGGTGCGGGGCGCCTTACTCTTGCCAGCTCCACCTATGGCCCTCTTCGCTGACTTTCTCTTCTTTGGAGCAGGTGGAGGGGGCGCCTCGACCGCTGTAGATCCGGACGCCTCCGCATGTACATGACCAGTAGGCTCTTCATCAGGGTCGCGATGCTGGTAAAGTCAGACCCTGCACACACTAAAAAACAAGTCATGAACATGATCGGGTAATGAAAGCAACACAAACTAAGCAGTAAAGGCGCCCCACACACCATCGTTGTAATATTCTGCTTAAACGGGGACGCGATTCGCAGTCAATTGCAAATTAATAGGGGTAGTGCCTATAAGTTGGGCGCCTCGCGTCTCGTCCTGAGATAGGGGAACCTCGACGTTAAAATTCGTCTCGTCTCCGAGCTCCCATTTAGTTAAGAAGACGCCCCTACTCTCGAAGAAGGAGTCTCGATATGCCTTCATGAAGAAGAAACCGTTGAACCAACTCCTCCCTAGCTTGGGGCACCTAACCACGAAGTGGTAGGGAAGCTTCGTGCGCTTTTACAAGAGATAAGCAGTTGTCGAGGGACACCATGTTAAAGAAGTATCTGGACAAATTAAACGTGGGCCTCACGTTGTGCACCTGACACTACAACTTGAACATAATCACCACCAGAATAACTGATGGTGATAGGCGCCCCAAGCTGCAACAACAGACGGCCAAAATCCCCTCCAAAATGGTGCCGATTGGGAAGCGTAGCCTAAAGCAAACATATTCCTTGTAAACCCCGATCCACTTCGGAACGCACACTCTGAACCTGGCGATCGGGGGAGCAGGCGCATACCACCAATCGTGCGGCAGTTGCAGACTTGTAACCAACTCCCTCACTCGTGCAGACGTCATGATAGATTGGTGGTCGGGACCTGCCACTTTGAATGACATCTCGGAGGTGTCGACTGGCACGTAATCCGGGGGAAAATTTTTTTTCCCAAAGTAGTGACTTTGTAGGAGTCGTCCGCTGGCATGAAACCCGGTGCGGATGCCGTCGAAGTCCCAGCAGATGGAGGAACCCCCTCTAAAAGCAAAAAGCGAAGCGGCGCTGATATTCGGCTTTAATATATCGGATTCTTGAATTTTATGTGACTATCCCATGATATGTTTAAACCGATTGATGCTATTTTAGGGCTCCCTAACCCGAGAATGGTTGAAAAACCATTACTGCCTAGTGCCATGAGTTTGATGTATTACAGGTGAAGAAAACACGAAAAAAGTTGCACCGGCAAACAATTCTCGAAAGCCGGGCTTTAAACCCAGCTGGATGGGGATTAAAAGAAGTGGGCCAGGAGGGATGGTAATTGGAATGGCCAGGGGGAGCAAACTTTAGGGACAGAGAAGTTTTGGACGGAAGTCCAATTGATGAAAGGAGGGAATTCTTTTAAGTAGGGATGGCAAAAATATCCGTAACCGTGGATATCCGCCCGAATCCGGCCTAGTCGGGTAGGGTAAAACCCGAAACCGAAGGACATTTAGTGGGTACGGGTAAAACCCGAACCCGAATATTGCGGGTAATCGGTGGGCATGGATTTCTCACTATCCGACCCGAACCCGCCCGATTATACACATGCATATGTATTTTGTCTAGAAATAATCATTATTTTTCTCTAACATATTTTATATTTAGCATATAAATATAACATTTTCATGAAATTGTGTTGTTTTAGTTAATTTTCTTCATTGTAGTGAATTCTTGTCGTACTTTTTCTCTTACTTAATATAAGAATACGTGTGAATATTAACATATTGGTTGGAGTTATGAAGAGAAATTAATATCCATGGATAACCGTGAATACCCGAAACCCGAACGGGTATGGGCATGGTTTTGATTTTCTACCCGTTTCACATGTGGGTATGGGTATGGGTAAAACCCGAAGTACTTTGGGTAGGGTAACGGATATGCACTATCCGCCCCCGACCCGACCCATTGCCATCCCTACTTTTAAGAGGACATAGTTAGAGCTGGCGGCGGAATTCTTTGAAAAAAAAAAAAGAAAATCAGCTGGAAGGAGAAAAACGAAATTGCTTTGGGCCGGGGAGAGGGAATTGGAGCAGCCTAGTTATTCTGCTAACTGCATAAGTTGTTAGTATATACTAACTAATATCCAAAATGTATGAACATGTATCCAAGTTTGCTGAGTATCTAGATAGCACAGACTAGTATTCAAAACATCACAAACTAGTATCCAGATAGCAGATACCAACTAATATCCACAATCAACCAACTAGTATTCAATATTGATACTCTTATGTGTTATTTGGATACATTTATGTGTTATGTGGGTACTAATTATGTGTTGTATGGATACTATTCTGTGTTGTCTAGATATTTGTTTGTGAATTTGAGATAATAGTTGATTTGTGGTGGATATCAGTTAGCAAACTTTGAATACTAGTATGTGATCTCTAGATACTTTAGTACTTGGATACTAGTTCATGTATTTTGGATATCAATTAGTATCTGCTAACGAATCTTCAAGTTAGCAGATTAACTTTTCCCGAATTGGAGAGGGGAAGCGGAATTAATTCTCTGTGGGCAAAAGAAAGGCAGCAGGGCGGCAGCAGCTTGTTAGCGAGACGGGGAAAAAAGAAAGTTATTTCTAGAATGATTAAGAACAAATCAGTATTTTCTCTCTTTTTCGTTACTAGCAACATGATGATTAAGAACATGATTATATCTTTTGATTTCGTCATGAACTAAACCCTAATTTCTGGGGGAAACACTGTAGGATGAAGCTATTTCTAGAATTGATGGATTGATTCATATTTCTTTTCTTCCAATCTCTATTGCATGAAATTGCTTAATGCTTTGTGTTGACTGACCACCAATACAACGATTTGTAGTTAATTAGGTTATTAGCGATAGTGAAACCCTAATAACTGAACCTATTTCATGTGACATAGTAACTTATCGAAGCGACAGTGGATTAAATAAGGTGCTATGTGGTCTTGAATGTGAGAGAGTATGAAATTTTAGAATTGGGAAAATCTGATCTGATTCTCATTGAAGGATTCTGTAAACTAATATACAAGTTTTGGAGGAGAGAAATTAGGTGCACGTAGGCACAACCCAAAAGTGTAGGAACAGAAAGTTGTGGAGAAAGAATAAAAGAATAAAAGAAAAATAATCAATTATCTCTAATACGCCCCAGCAAGACGGAGGAGGTGGCTCGAAGAAGAAGAAAACGAGATGCCGGTAAAGGTTTGGTGAGAGCATCGGCCAGCTGATTCGTCGTGGGAACGTAGGAGAGCTGAAGACGACCGGCTTGGACCAGCTGCCGAACAAAATGATAATCGAGGGCGAGATGTTTCATGCGAGAGTGAAAGACAGGATTGGAGCTGAAGTAGGTGGCGCCAAGGTTGTCGGAGTATATGGTGGGAGCAGCAGCAAGGGGGTGATGAAGTTCATGAAGAAGATTGCGAACCCATTCCAATTCAGCAGTGGCATTGGCAATTGCACGATACTCGGCCTCAGTACTGGAGCGAGCAACAGTCCGTTGTTTCTGGGAACGCCAAGAGATGAGGGTGGATCCAAGGTAAACAAGATAGCCAGAAGTGGAGGACCGATCATCAAGATTACCCGCCCAGTCGGCATCCGCAAAGGCGGAGAGCGACAAAGCACCGGAAGAGCGACGAATGGAGAGGCCATAGGTGAGGGTGCCAGAGACATAACGAAGAAGCCGTTTAACACACTGCCAATGAAAGGCTGTCGGAGAGTGCATATATTGAGATAGCTTATTGACAGAGTAGGCAATGTCCGGGCGAGTGTAGACAAGATACTGGAGAGCACCAATGACCTGTCGAAACCGAGTAGCAGCGGTAGGAGGAGACCCATCATCGAGAGTGAGCGTGGCGGAAGCGGCAAGTGGAGTGTCAACCAGCTTAGCATCAGTCATTAAAAATCGAGCAAGAATATCAACCATGTACTTGTGCTGGGAGAGTATATAGCCAGTGGAGGTGGGAATAACCTCAATGCCGAGAAAATAATTGACATCCCCGAGCGCTTTGAGAGAGAACTGGTGAGATAGGGCCTGCTGGAAGGAGGCTAGAGTGCCCGGGTCGTTACCAGTGAGCAGAAGGTCATCGACATAGACCAAGAAGTAGAGGAGTACCGGTCCATGAGAATAAACAAACAGAGAAGCATCGGAATGAGTTTTGCGGAAGCCAAAGTCCACAAGAAAGGCACTCAAGGCGGTGTACCAGGCACGGGGAGCTTGACGTAGGCCATAGATAGCACGGCGAAGGCGACACACATGGTGAGGGCGGGAGGAGTCGACAAACCCCGGCGGCTGAACCATGTAAACCTCTTCCTCCAACGGACCCTGAAGAAATGCATTGTTAACATCAAACTTGGCAATGGGCCAGGATTGGGAGAGAGCCAAGGTGAACACAGTGCAGACTGTGACGGGTTTGACGACAGGACTGAAAGTATCAGTGAAATCGAGACCCGGGCGCTGATGAAAACCCTTAGCAACCAGCCTTGTCTTAAACCGGGAAATAGAGCCATCAGGACGATGCTTGACACGATAGACCCAGCGATTGCCAAGAACATGATAATGGGGAAGCCGGGGAACCAAGTCCCAAGTAGAATTAGCCAACAACGCATAATGCTCAGAGTGAAGAGCATCATTCCATTCGGGATACTGCAAGGCCTCGTGAACCGATAAGGGCTCAAGGGGAGGCGGCCCAACCGCCAGCTGAGTGTTGAATAGCCGCTTTTTGGGCCGGAAAATGCCGCGCTGCGCCCGAGTGACCATTTGATGGGGGCGAGCAGGGAGTGGAGGAGGGCCAGTGGGAGACGGCAGCCTGGTGAGAGGAGTGGCGGGGTGGGCCGAGGAGGGCAGTAGCCCAGACACTAAAGAAGAGGAGGGCACGGGCCCAGTAGCTAGCACGGGCACGGGCCCAGAATTGAAGAAGATGGGGGCACGGGCCCTGGAGCAGACACGGGCACGGGCCCAGGCGCAGGCACGGGCCCAGGCGCAGAAGAAGGAGATGGGGGCAGGGGCCCGGACGCGGAGGCAGGGGGCGCGGGCCCAGGTGGCGAGGTAGGCACAGAGGGCATGGGCCCAGAAGCAGGCACAGGCCCAAGCAGGGAAGGATCTGCCACAGGAGACGCTGCCAGGGGGGTGGGAGACGCAGGCCCGGAAGTGGAGAATGGCAGGTGGGCTGGGAGTGTTTTAATGGGTGGAGAGAGGTCCAGGAGCCAAGAAGCAGGAGAAAGGTCCTCGACAGGAGCAGCTTCAAAACCTGGAAATTGAGACTCAACAAAAACCACATGACGCGAGAAAAAAAATGCGACGTGTGTTAGGATCAAAGCAGCGATATGCACTCCGTTGAGGACAATAACCAAGGAAAATGCACGGGCGAGAGCGAGGAGCAAGTTTGTGAGCCGAGTAGGGGCGAAGCCAAGGATAACACAAGCAACCAAAAATACGAAGTTTGTGGTAGTTAGGAGCAACGTTGAAGAGAACAGTGTATGGAATAGCACCACGTAAGACAGACGATGGCATACGGTTAATGAGATAGATAGCAGTGGAAAAGGCAAATGACCAAAAAGATGTCGGAAGTTTAGCATAGTGAAGAAGAGTGATACCCGTTTCAACCAAATGACGATGTTTTCTCTCAGCTAACCCATTGTGTTCGGGAGTATGCGGAGGAGTGAGAAGATGAGTTATGCCATGACGAGCAAGATCAGAGCGTAATTTCACGAACTCACCACCACCATCCGTATAGAGACGACAAATGGTGGTAGAAAAGTAGTTTTCAACCATCGTTCGAAAATCAAGAAAAACTTGAAGAACATCAGATATTTTGTGCAGAGGATAATACCAAGTATAGCGAGAGAAATGATCAATAATAATCAAATAGTAATGAAAACCATCAATGGAAGAAACGGGAGCTGGGCCCCAAACATCCGTGTACAAAAGATCAAATGGACGAGAACTAGTCAAAGTGGAAAAGGAAAAGGGCAGTTTGTGGCTCTTATTGGAAAGACAAGCATCACACGATGAAGGAGTGAGAGACGACGAAACAGGGAGAGAGTTCGACCGGATAAGGTTGGTGAGAGACGAATGGGAGGGATGACCAAGGCGAGCGTGCCAAGTGGCGGCAGAGGTGTGAGTGGTGACCAAAGCCAGCCGAATATTCTCCACTTCACGAGGTAACTCGTAGACATCACCGTTGTTTTCCCCCCTCAGCAGATGCGCCCCCGTGCGAAGATCCTTCACAATAAAATGTGTGGAAAAAAATTCCACAGAAACAGGATTAGTCTGGCAAAGCTTTGCAACAGAAATGAGCCGTTTTTGAATACTTGGAACACACAAAATATCTCGCAAATGAAATTGAGTGGAGCCAAGAGAGACAGTGGAAGAGCCAACGTGAGTTATTGCCAAACCTGAACCGTCACCAACATGAATTTCATCAGGCCCGGTATAGTCCGAATAAAGTGATAGTTGACCCAGATCATGAGTCACATGGTGGGATGCTGCATAATCTAATAACCAAGGCCCAGGAGAAGATGAGGAGCCCATATTAGTGGCATTGGCCTGCCGGGCCTGCTGAAAGGCTTGGCGGGCCTGAGGAAACAGCTTGAAACATTGCCTGACTGAGTGTCCGGCCCGCTCACAGTATTGGCAAATAACAGGAGGCTTGCGTGGCCTATTGGGCTCGGAGTGGATAGGCGGCCCAGAGTGGGAGACACGGGCCTGCTGGGAATTCTCATGGGCAAAACCCTGCGACTGGCGCTGGGAAGAGCGGGAGAAGAAGTGGCCTCCGTCGCCGCCCGAATTGCCGCTGCTGCTGCCTGCGGACCGCCGAGGTGGAACCTGGGAATTAAATGCAGTAGGAACAACAGTGGAGCGAGTCTGCTCCTTCAAGTCAGCCTCATATTCAATCAGGGAATCCAGTAAATCCTCAATAGAGACCGTTGTTCCGCGAGCACGAACAGCTGCTGAAAAGTAACTATAATCGGGACCGAGTCCGCGAAGACAGTGCACGACAAGGTCCATGTCGGAGACAGGGTCATCAATGAGAGCCAGTTCAGTGGCTACCTGTTTCAGATCATTCACAAAACTAAGGACATCACAATCCCCTCTGGTTATGCGAGCAAGCTTTCCTTTGAGATTAATAATCCGAGACCCAGATCTCCCAGCATATAATTTCTCGAGAATCATCCAGGCCTCCCGAGATGTGGCAGCAGCAGAGACGAAAGAGTAAAGCGATTCAGAGATCGAACAACGCATAGCGTGGAGAATTAACTTATCTTGGCAAAACCATCTGCGATAGACAGGATTGGGACCGGTGACGTTGTCGTTCGTGACTGTGCGAGGAGGAACAACGCCGGTGCCGTCAACAAAGCCAATCAAATCGAGCCCCATAAGAAGGGTCTCCAGCTGTGATCGCCAAGAGTTGAAATTGGTGGAGGTAAGCTTCAACGGCAATTGGGCAGCATGATTGAAGGTTATGACAGATTCATCTGCCGGCGAATTGCCATCGGAGATCGTGGAACCAGACATGATGAACGATAGAAGCAGGGGAAAAATGAAGGACAGAAGCAGGGAAAAACGGAAGCAGGGGAAAAGAAAATGAAGGCCTTAACACTGGATCAACAAGTTGAACGTAACTTGCTCTGATACCATGTGAGAGAGTATGAAATTTTAGAATTGGGAAAATCTGATCTGATTCTCATTGAAGGATTCTGTAAACTAATATACAAGTTTTGGAGGAGAGAAATCAGGTGCACGTAGGCACTACCCAAAAGTGTAGGAACAAAAAGTTGTGGAGAAAGAATAAAAGAATAAAAGGAAAATAATCAATTATCTCTAATATTGAATATGATATCGATCTTCAGGCTAAATAATTAAGTCATTGAGCTACGACAGTAGGATTTGATTTAATTGTTTAGTACGTAGTAATTCCCGACAGGGATAGCTAGCACAGTAGTGATATCCTGGCTGTAGAGATATGGATTAAATTGATTGGAATGTGTGAATTAATTTGGATATGATAGGTAGTGAATCCCGGTGTTTCTCCCAGAGCTTTCTCCATTGAATTTCTCCCGACAGTTTTCATTTAGTTAATTTGTTTAGTTTATTTTGCTTTTAGAAATTAGTCTCATTCAACCATCTTTACTTATAGTTTGCTCATAAAATTGATAGAACTTAAGGTTGTACAGTCCCTGAGAGACGATACCCGGACTTTTCGGATTACTACAAGATAGGAATTGGCATTACGCTTTTGCCCTATCAGGCGCACAACCGCAACGCGAAGTGAGCGGCGCCCATGCCTCAAAGAAACAACTCACCAGGCGAAATAAAATGATGAAATCAAGGAAGGGAGGGGGCGCTTACCACGGTTTGATGAGGCGGCTCGATCAGGAGCAACGCCTAAGCCAGCAGGTTGGTTTTGCGAGGCATACATGGTGAGGAAGGTGCGAGCGGGAAGCGATTTGCAGGCGGCAGGCACGGCGGCAGCTAGAGAGAAGTTAGAGAGAGAGAAGGCGTGTTGCAAAGTGGTGGAGACAAAATGAGGGAAAGAGAAATATTTATAGGAGGGGAGGGGGACACACCTCGGGATATGCGCCTGTTAGCCATGTGTCACGATCTCGGACGATTATTTGAGTTTCAAAATTCAAAATTTGAATGTCCAAATTCAAAATTTGAATTAAAGAAAAAACAAAAAAAACCGCCCGAGAGGGGGGCAAGGGGCCTGTGCTAACCCGGTCCGCGAGGCCTAACCCGGGATGGTATAGGAAACTAGGAGACAAGGCGCGGAAGACTCCAAAAGAATACGGACCGGATGCCTCGTACCTGTCAGACGCCTGACAGGTTGTTCGGGGCGCCCAGCCTGACAAAGGTACGGAGTATTAAATGCGATGCTGACGTGGAGCTAAGATGAGGAAGCCTGATGGAGGGTTGGGTAAGTATAAATAGTGCCGGTGGGTAGCATTTACTCGGGTTGGACTCTCTCACTAAACACCAGAGCTCTTCTCTCTCTAAAACTCAAACTAACTTGATCGTCGGAGTACTAACGAGCCCGGGCGCCCTCCTCCGTGTGCGTGTGTGCAGGTCAGGTGCCTTGGACACGTAGAGCGGGGATAAGGTTGGTGAGGAGTTGGGCTCCAAAGTATCCGGGCTCAAACAGTTTCCAATTTGTTTATATTTCAATCTAAAACGTTGTTTTTAAAGACAGGTTGCTTTGATACATACTCTAGGAGCTTAAGGATCATTTACAGAGAATGATCTAGGTCGTAAATTCAATGAATCTATAGTTATAATAAAAACTTCTTTTGCTTTTGTATCGTGGATTTTAGTTTCATAGATTTAAAATCTCTAAAATTTAGAGATATGAAATCTCTCATAATGATAGAAATTCTATATTATGAATTGTGAGATTTTTTTTTCCTCTTACTTCTCCTCTTGATTTTTATTTATCATACAAAATATCCTTACCATTAAGTTCACAATATTTTTCTAACCACTCTCATTCTTTTGGTTGAAGTAGGGGTGGGCAACGGGACGAGTACCCAATCCCATTTGGAGAGCAATCTCCATCCATGTCTCAAACCCGTACGAGTTAACGGGTACCCATTACCCGTACGGGACGGATAACGGGTACCCATACTACCCGTAAATACCCGTGCAATTAGTGAAATCTGACAATACGACAATTTCACGATAAGGTCTTTGTGCTACTAGTGTACCCAATGAAACATAATTGTCGTGTTTTGTTGTAGAGGTTGGAAACCAAGTATTCATTTGATCAAACAAAATACAAGCTCTTATATATACGGTATGATTCAAGAGGAGGTTTTGGGCTTTTGGAGATCATTCTTTCAACATTGCTTCACGAACCCAACAATCCTTTCCATGAGAGTCCCAGCCTCTCCGCTCCCCAGCTTAAACAAATGAAAGCAGTGTCCTTCCCCTCGTGTCTCATACCACTCCAAACGCAGCCGTAACCACCACCAATTCTCATCGTCTCAAAATAGCTCATCTCTGTGTCCTGCAACTCATCCTTCTCCGCCATAATGGATACAACGGGTACCCGTAATATCCAAACAGGTATTAACGATAACCCGCGGGTACCCAAAGTAGTGATTATAGATCTCAAGTCCCATCCCGTAAAAAAAATTACGGGTATTTGGGTACCCGTTACCCTTAAAAAACGAGACGGGTACGGGTATACCTGTTGGGCCTAGTATTGGCATACGTGGGCCTGAAGCCCATGGTTATGAAAGCCCACAAAAGCAGGCCAAGACAAGGTTAGGTTAACCATGCCCACCATGGAGACCGCCCGACACTTACGTCAGCCATACGTCAGGAAACCGCCCGACAAAAGGGCTAAAACCCTGCTGTCAGAAGAAGCCTGACATTCGTACTGACACAACATTTAATAAAGTTAGAGGCGTCCCAGACCGCCCGACACAGCATTAAATGTCCTGATTCCGAGACTAGACTAGTATAAATAGCCCCAAAGGGGCAGCATTTATGGTAACTTCGATCAACCGAATTCTCTCTCTATACACATTTACTCATTCCCTTCTCTCTCTAACTTAAGCTTCGAAGGAGGTCCCAGGTAACCCCTGAGGACCTTTCGTGCAGGTCTTGGAGACCGCCTCCCGTCTATCAAGCCGCCAGAGGTCGTGGAGTCTCATACAACCGCCTGGGACATTCCAGGCACAAACATTTTGGCGCCCACCGTGGGGCCTCACGACTTCATCGCCGAAAGAATGGGAGACGACTTCGAGACCCCTCTCAAAGGGATGACGGAAAACAACACCCTCCGAGGCCTATCGCCGAGAGTCGAAGACAAAAGTGAACTCGAGGAAGTGGTCAAAAGCCAGGGAGTGCAAATAGCAAACATGCAAGACAGTCTCTCTCAAATCCTTCAGCTCTTGAGGACGAGAGAAGAGACCGCAGAAGGTTCTAAAGCGAAGGCGCGCGAAGAAAAGCATAAAGCCGTCCAGGTCCTCGACAGCCCTGCTCGGATAGAAGGCGGAGGACCGGACGCAGAAGAGGCCGACCTTGGGTTTCTGGAGGAACACTTAAGGTCGACTTACGGGAAACACAAGAGTCCCAACGTGCTGCAAAACCCGCTCTCGAGAGAGTTGTTTAAGACCCCGGTCCCCCCTAATTTCTCCTCGTTGGGTCTTCCCACCTACAGCGGGACATCGGACCCCGCAGATCACCTTTGTGCTTTCATGCTGAAGATGCAACTCATCAACGCCTCAGATTCAGATCTATGCAAGGCGTTCCCGGTAACCTTCAGCGGTCAATGCCGCACTTGGTATACCTCCCTCCCAGAGGGCATCATCGAGAATTTCGAGCAGTTCGCAATGTTATTCTCAACGAAGTTTGCGTCACAAAGGCGACGCAAGCTCACCGTCTCCGCCCTCATCAATTGCCGACAAAAGAAGGAGGAGTCACTCGCCGAGTTCTACGACCGTTGGAATGCGATCGCATGCGAAATAGACGGCATCTCCTTGGTCGTAGCCGCCGGCAACCTCCAGATATCGACGACCAGCATTGAACTCAAGAGGACTTTGATAAAGAAGGAGGCGGCCTTGACCTCCTGGTCCGAGTTAGACCAGTTGGTGCGACGAGCAATCTTGCTTGAAGATGCGCTGGCGACGGACGACCGCTCCCACCCAGGGCGGTCGCAAGGCGACCAGCAAGAGCGAAGGGACACCCGACGGGGAAGACGCTCCCCGGGGCGCGGTTCCTATCGCAATCGGTACTCCGATCGGGACAGCAGGAAAGAAGTGCTCTCCACCGACCGCGAAAGAGGAAGAGAACGACGGAGAGGAGGAAGAAAAAATGAAGCCTCATCTGGGCAAGAGCCCCAGGAAGGAAAGAAGTGGTGTGACTGGCACCAAGTCACCACCCACGACACCACGGAGTGTCGAGAGTTTAAGGCTAGCCTCAAATACTTGGCCTCAGGCGACCTGCGGAGTCGTCTGGAAATGAGACGCCCTCATCGCGGCCATTCTCAAGAGGCAAGAGAAGACTCCCACAGCCCCGACCTGGAAAAGACAAGAAGGATACGAAAAGAAAGGTCTAGGTCTCCGACCAGGAACAAGGCCGCATCACCCCAAAGGCAGTCTCCCGCCTATCGACCCCAGCGCAACGACGACGACGGAATGGAAGTCATCACTATCGCGGGAGGACGAAAGCGACCTCGAACTGAAGGAGACCGCATGGCCCAATGTCTTCATGTTCAGCGCACTGATGTAACGTTCCTGCCATCCGAGCTGGCGAAGGAAGAGAACTCGGAAGACCCATTGGTCGTCTCTTTCAGAACCGCGAAATTTAAGGTTACTCGAGCTCTCGTTGACAACAGAAGCTCCGCCGACATTCTCTTCTACTCAGCCCTCAAGGGAATGAAGAAAAGCGTGCAAGACCTTAATCCCTCCAACACCAACCTGGTAAGCTTCTCAGGAACGAAAGTCCGAGTCTTGGGCTCGATTACCCTAAAGGTCACAATTGGCGAAGGTGGCATCACCAAGACAAGACCGGTAGAGTTCCACGTGGCAGATTGTCCCTCCGCGTACAACGCCATCTTGGGACGCGGCTTTCTAGCTTCCTTTGAAGCGGTCGCCTCAACTAGCCATCAAATGCTGAAGTTTCCCAGCGGCGGACAGATGGGCCGTGTACGGGGAAACATCAAAGAGGCCAAAGAATGCTACCAAGCGACGGTCGAACACCTCGAGGTCGACCTGGTGGACGCGAGGGGCGACGTTCCCCGTCCCGAAGCTGTCGAGGGGGACATTGCGGTCGCCTTAGACGAAGAGCGTCCCGACAGGACGGTGCGCATCTCGACGCATCTGGCGGTCGAGGAAGCCCAAAAACTGCTAACGCTCCTCCGAGAGTTCCAAGACCTCTTCGCATGGGGCCCAGAAGACATGCCCGGTGTGCCCCGCCACATATCCGAGCATCACCTCTCGGTTAAACCAAAGATGCGTCCAATCCAACAATGACGAAGAGACCTGTCAGTGGAAAAACAAATGGCCCTGGAGGAGGAGGTACGGCGGCTCCTCAAGGCCGGTTTCATCAGAGAAGTAAAGTATCCCACGTGGCTCTCAAATCCGGTCTTCGTACGGAAAGCGGGGGGTGCGTGGAGGATGTGCATTGATTTCACAAGCCTCAATGCAGCGTGCCCCAAAGATTCCTATCCCCTGCCTCGCATCGACCAGCTAATCGACGGAACCGCCAATCACGAGGCATTGAGTTTCCTGGACATGATCTCAGGGTACCATCAAATCCGAATGGCGGAAGGCGACCAAGAGCTCACGGCCTTCATGACACCCATGGGAAACTTCTGCTATGTGGTTATGCCATTCGGATTGAAGAACGCGGGGGCGACCTACCAACGCATGGTAGATGCGGTCTTCAAGGACCAAATGGGAAGGAATGTGGAGGCATATGTCGACGACGTGCTAGTCAAGAGCAAAAAGGCAGGAGACCACTTGTCTGATCTAAGGGAAACCTTCGAAACGCTGAGACGGAGGAATTTGAGGCTCAACCCCCTCAAGTGCGTCTTCGGAGCCGAAGCCGGAAAATTCCTCGGGTTTATGATCACCAAAAGGGGAATAGAGGCCAACCCGAAGCAGATCGAGGCCATCCGCAGCTTGAAGCCGCCACAGACCATAAAAAAGATTCAAGTGTTTAATGGGAAAATGGCCGCCCTCGGGCGATTCATCCCCCGGTCTGCAGATAAGTGCTCTCCATTCTTTCAGATGTTGAAAAAGTCCACGTCAAAACTCCAATGGAGCGCCGAATGCGACAAAGCCTTCGCATTGTTGACGAACCAGCTCGGCGCCCCACCAGTCCTGAGCGCCCCGGATAATGGGGAGCGGCTCTACCTGGCGGTTTCCGAACAAGCAGTGAGTTCGGTACTCGTACGAAGAGCACAGGATGGCTCTGACCAGCCTGTCTACTATGTCAGCAAAGCCCTCCTCCCAGCCGAAACCCGGTACATGCCAGTCGAGAAAGCGGTCTTGGCCGTGGCCTCAGCAGCAAGGAAACTGAGGCCATATTTCCAAGAACATCCAATCACCGTCCTATCGCACCTTCCGCTGAAGAGCATCATGAGAGGTATGGACGCATCAGGAAGGTTGACCAAGTGGGCTATAGAGCTCAGTGAGTATGACATCGAGTACGCTCCACGACCCGCCATCAAAGGGCAAGTACTCGCCGACTTTATTGCGGAAGGATTCTCGCTCGAAGCCGCACCAGAAGAAGATCGTCCAAGAATCTGGCGGTTGTTCATCGACGGCGCGGATGGTAAAGCGGCCTCCGGAGCTGGCATAGTGATTGAGTCACCCGAGGGAACAGTCTATGAGATTTCTTTAAGGTTCAGGGATATCAAGACCAACAACGTCGCTGAGTATGAGGCGCTCATCAACGGGCTCAGAATACTTTCCAACCTAGGCGCCTCAGACGTCCATATATTTTCTAACTCTTTATTGGTGGTCAAGCAGGTGCATGAAGCCTTTGAAATCAAAGACGAGAAATTGGCGGTTCTAGCCAATCGAGTGAAAAGCGCGCTGAACCAGCTGAACACGTGGAAGCTTGACCACGTGAGGCGGGATGACAACCAGCATGCCGACGCCCTCTCCAAACTCGCAACCGCCATGGATTTCGAAGGGGACAGACACATCACCGTCTCTAAGGAAAGCGACCCGTCGGAGGAAATCATGAGCATCGAGGAAGCCGCAGACTGGAGGACGCCCTTGATCTAGTATCTTGAGCATGATATCGCTCCTCAACACCCAGTGGAAAGAAAGGCACTCAAGCGCAAAGCCGCCCGATACTCGATGGTCAACGGCCAGCTGTGCAAGAGGTCATTCTCAGGAGCCTACTTGAAATGCCTGAGCAAAGAAGAGGCGCGTTGGACCTTAAGAGCGATCCATCAGGGGACTTGCGCCACCCATGCAGGTCCTCGGTCGCTAGAAAGGACAATTCTCCTGCAGGGTTACTACTGGCCAACCATTAAGAAGGACGCATCAGACGTCGTCCTCAATTGCCACCCGTGTCAGGTGCATGCGTCCAAACACCACCTTCCTAGCTCGGACCTGCAAAGCGTGGTCGGGCCATGGCCATTTGCCCGATGGGGTCTCGACCTTTTGGGGCCCTTTCCCACGGCACCCCTTGGCAAAAAATACTTGGTAGTGGCAGTTGATTATTTCACTAAGTGGATTGAAGCCGAACCGCTGGAGACCATCACTAGTGCCAGGGTTCAGAAGTTTGTCTTCAACAACATCATGATTCGCTTCGGCATCCCGCAGTCAATCGTCACCGATCATGGTACGCAATTTGACTGTCGCCCATTTGAAAACTTTTGCGCAAGAAACCGCATTGTGTGTACCATGGCGTCGGTCGCGTACCCACAGACAAACGGTCAAGCCGAAGCGACCAACAAGCTCATCCTACAAGGATTGAAGAAGCGTCTGGGAGACGCCAAAGGGGCATGGACGACTAAGTTACCTCACGTCCTATGGGCGCACCGCACAACCTTCAAAACGGCAACAGGGGAAACACCCTTTGCACTCACCTATGGGTCCGAAGCGGTCGCTCCGGAAGAACTGAACCTACCTTCTCTTCGTGTCCAAGCATACAACGAAGAAGACAACCACAGAAAGTTGCTGGATCAACTGGACATGGTAGAGTCAAGAAGAGACACGGCCTTGGAACGCATCCTCAGCGAGAAAACAAGGGTGGCCGCCTCTTACAACAAGAAGGTTAAGCCGCGTCCCCTCGAGGAAGGAGACATGGTCCTCAAACGTGATTTTCAGCGCAGAGACGAGCACGGAAAGCTCGCAGCCGCTTGGGAGGGACCGTTCCTTATTGGCGAAAAAACAGGTCCAAGCACCTTTTGGCTTGCTACCATGGAGGGCAACCCCGTCTCAAAGACTTGGAATAGTATGCATCTAAGGAGGTATTACTCGGCCGCGGCCTGAATGATTATCTGTATCGCGGTGATATTTTGATGGGCCTGGGTACACACCCGCCCTTGTAACAGTGTATGGTTGGATGCCACAGCAACCCCCTTTTGCTCATGGAATACACTGAAATTTGCTTTGCTTTCTTTCCCTATTCTCCCTCACGACTAAGTTCCCCGACTCGGGCACATATGTTCGCTCACTCAAACAAAGCAAGCAATGCCGGTCCCCATAACCGCTCAATGAATTAAAGATAGGCATTAATCACTTAAGCCAAGAGAAGCGGCCGAGCCGCCAACCAATAGACAAATAAACACTGTCACATGCATAACTGAGAGTGGCGGTCAACAGAACCGACACTGAGAAATAACACGATAATTAAAAGCGCTCTTTCCCCAACGGAAGAGCGCCAAAACAAGTATCCACCATCCATTGTCTTAACGTCAAACACAGAAAAATTACGACAAAATAAAAGATGATCATTCAACGATTGTGGGAATTGCCATCGTCTTCGGCGTCCCCATCCGGAGACCCACCTTCTCATGCCTCGTCTTCCTTCTCGGAGTTCACATCGGCCTCAGACCATGCCCCAATCGCGTCCCATATCTCGTCGGTGCTCCAAACCGCGGCAGGTTGGTCCACGCGAAACCAATGGCGAATAGCGGCGACCGCATTCCCAACAATGGTCTTGTACTTCTCATTGTCAATAGCCTGAAATTCGGCAGACTTCAAGTACTCTGGACCTGCTTCGGCACGAACCGCCTCCAGCTCTGCTTGATGATTCTTCCTTTCCAACTTCAACGACTCTATCTCCTTGCGAAGGGAATCCTGCTCTTCCAACAACAACTTCTCCATCTCACTAGACTTCTTGGCACGGTCCTGCAATTGGGCCCGCTCCTCCTGAGCCTTCTTGACCGCTTCCCTCTCCACACTTAGCTCTTTCTCCTTGCGAGCCAACCGCTCCTCGAACTCCCGCTCCACCAACGGACGGATCTCCCCCATCAACGCCTCTTTGCCCTCACTCGAGCTCTTCTTTAGCTTAGCAATCTCCGCGGCCTGATCGTCCACGGACTTAGACAAGCGGTCGTTGTTCATCAGAATTTGCGAAAAACCAATCTGAGCCTGAAACCGCAAAATCAAAGAACGTAAACAAAACCGCTCCTGATAAACCGTAAAACCAAAAGCGAGGTAAACTTACCGCAAAGAAAAACTGAGTAGCGGTCCCGGAAAGAGGCTTACTGTTACCGCTGGAAGAGGCTGTATACTCAGGGGGTATCACACGTTGGTCGCAGATGGTGTGGAATGCGAATTCGGCCGCCTCACCATCAGTGGCCGCTTGGGGAGGAAGATCAATCTGGCTCAGCTTCATCGAGGGAGCCACTCCCTTGCCGCGGTTTTCACCCGCTTTGGAGCGGGGAGAGCCAGTCCTCGACCGCTTGGTAACGCCAGCAGGAATGGAGGACTCCAACAACCTCTTACCCGCAACCCGAGTAGCCGCCACAGGCGAGGCCGTTCCCCGGGCCGGGGAATGAGGAACCGGCTTAGCCGCAGTCGATGGAGCCTCCGAGGGACCCGCTCCCCGAGGATCGGCTCCCTTCACTACCACCCTCTTCTTCGGACGAACCGCATCCGCCAAAGCACTCAGTCCTGGAAGGAAAAAGCATAAGTAAACTCATATGAGCATATGGAAGCAATATAACAAGGGACATACGCTACTAACCATAAAAAGCGCGAACATGCTCGTAAGCACTCCCCGAACCGCTGGGAAACACACGCAAATGAAAGCTTTCGACAAGGCGGTCCAGATGATCCCTTACTGCCGAAGAAAACTGGGCTGATGTACACCAAGACTCCTTTGATCCGACCGCGTATCCTGTTGGTGGAGCGGTCTCGCCAGAATACCATTGCCCCGTTGGTCGGGCAAAGAAGTACTCCCGATACCAAGGAGAGTCTAGCTTGGGCGACCCAGACACCAAGCCCACGGTGCGGTCCCTTCTTCCTATTGACCAGCAGTTGGTCGAATCTCGAACCTTATACAATAACCGAAAAGCATCGAAGGACGGTGTCTCCTTCAAGCGGCTACATGCATAATGATACACGACGGAATGAAAGATGATTGAAGGAGAGAGGCGGCCAAGGGTACATCCTAACCAATTTAGAGTCTGAGTCAGTATCGGTTCCAGCGGGAACCGCAACCCCAGTTTCACGTGCTCCACAAAGATAGGGATCCATCCTTCGGGACACGACCCTGACCTGCACTCCTTGGTGGGAGCCGCGTAATCCCACTCGGAAGGAAGTCCCAACGCATTCAGCCGATGGAGGACTTGTGCAGGCCTCAAGGCCGCCACATATTTCGGGCCGCACTCCAGCACCCCGTCAGGCATCGGTTGGCCGCCCCACATGCATTCATGACGCAGGATTGTATACGTCGCGTCCTCAATCGCCAACCGCGATACCTCCTCTCCTTCGGAGTCTACTACCTCCAGCGACGAAGAGGTACTGGCAACCGCCTCCGATCGCACCCCATCACTACTAATTGTTTCTTCTTCACCCGAGGAATCGCTATCTAAATCTATCGCCCCAAACTCACCTAAGTTATCCCCAACCGCAGAAGAAGTTGCCACAACCCCAGCTGGTACAGGGCGCGTGTTAGCAAAAAAGTTATCTAATCCCAAGGATCCCCCAAAAATACAATCGTCTAATTCCGAACCGCTCCCGAAGTACAAGTCCAGACCAGACAGGTCAAACACGCACTCGGAAACGCTTCGATCAGGAGGGGAACGAATCGTACCTTGCGTAAGGGGAACCGCAATCCCAGAAGAGGCCGCCACTTTCTTGCCCGGAGCAACGGGAGAAGAACCCGCGGTAGGGCGAGGGGTTTCTCCTTCAGGAACGGACGAGGCAAGGGGCACAGTCCCCGATACAGCGGCGGAGGGAAGTTGAACCGCCGCGATAGGCTCGCCGTCACGAGCGGCGGCGGCGGGCACCCCTCGGCTCGCTTCCTCGACCAGCGAGTCTCATTCTTCTACCGACATCTGCAGCAACAAGAACAAGCCAAACGAGACCCGACGCACGAAAGAGAGCGGCGTCTCGATAGTGGGCAAGGAGCAAAAGAAGAGTACGAAGGGTCACCACACCCAAACCATGCACAAGGAAACTTACCGGAGGAGGAGAGTCGATTTTATAACACAGCTCGCCGAGAAATCAGAGCTCCGAATTACGTCACAGAGGAAGAAGAAAGAAGAAGACAAGATTTTCTTGCAAATGGAGTGACAATGGCAGACAAAAGTGGTCTCAAGGACACTTATAGTAAAGCCCGAAGCCCAAGGTGTCAGAGGTGACGTTCGGGTTGCCTCTGACAACGCACCGCGCCCGAGGCACGACACGTGGCAACGCCGGAGAAAGGGGCAAAGTGACTTGCGTCTCAACCGCCCCATAAGTCGTGCCCGCTTTAGCTCATCGCGACAAGGGGAAAACAAGTAACCATAACCATGGGCCGCGAGTTACAGAACCGCATCAGGTATTAAAAGGGTAGCCGCGACAACCCAAAGCTTCTCACGACTAAGGGGCAAATGTTGGGCCTAGTATTGGCATACGTGGGCCTGAAGCCCATGGTTATGAAAGCCCACAAAAGCAGGCCAAGACAAGGTCAGGTTAACCATGCCCACCATGGAGACCGCCCGACACTTACGTCAGCCATACGTCAGGAAACCGCCCGACAAAAGGGCTAAAACCCTGCTGTCAGAAGAAGCCTGACATTCGTACTGACACAACATTTAATAAAGTTAGAGGCGTCCCAGACCGCCCGACACAACATTAAATGTCCTGATTCCGAGACTAGACTAGTATAAATAGCCCCAAAGGGGCAGCATTTATGGTAACTTCGATCAACCGAATTCTCTCTCTATACACATTTACTCATTCCCTTCTCTCTCTAACTTAAGCTTCGGAGGAGGTCCCAGGTAACCCCTGAGGACCTTTCGTGCAGGTCTTGGAGACCGCCTCCCGTCTATCAAGCCGCCAGAGGTCGTGGAGTCTCATACAACCGCCTGGGACATTCCAGGCACAAACAATACCCAAATACCCGTTTCCCGTTGCCCTCCCCTAGGTTGAAGTAGAGCACTTTTACCATGCTATATAGTATCGGTGCTTTAATTTACAATTTAAAGTTGTACCATAACATTAAATGTATAAGTTTAGGTTGTACCATAAAGGAATTTGTATAATTATGTTATGGCACAACTTTACAACTTGAAGTTGTACTATCAAATAAATGTACTAGTTCAAGTTGTACCATAAAAATATTTATACAAAATGTATAGGTACAATATGAATTTGTATCATAACGTTAAATGTAAAATTTCAAGTTGTACCATAAAAACAAAAACCTATAGCACAAATGATCTTAGTGAATCCACGACGAAAATTATTTCTCCAAACAACTGCTAAGTATATCCAAAATAAAAAAAATATCCTCTCCCTTCCTCTGCACGATCGTGGGGAGTGGGAGCGAGGACACCGCCTCCGTGCGCTACGCCATAACCGGCCACTCCGCCATCGTGTCCCGGCGACGACGGCCCTCGGATCCATGGGGCTATTAAAGCCACCTCCGTGGATTGGGAAACCTTGGGCTTTGATAAGCAAATCGAGTGTCTATATTCTGGTTCCCTCCAAGCTTCGATCTCCCTTTTCCACACTGCTATTTGCAATGGCCTCAAGCAAGGTGGTTGTGTTCGGTGATGCCGATGTTGCGCCTGGGGCGGAAAGAGATGACCTCTCTCTCTTGGGCAAAGTCGTCGGCCCGTCTCCCCCGATTCGACATTTGCAGTCTACTCTCGGGAGACTTTGGAACTGTGATGGTCCGATATCCATTCTTCCGGCAGCGGAAGGACTGCTACAGTTCGTCTTTCCCAACGATGGGGATATGAATCGGATCCTTGGGATGGCGCCGTGGGTATTACCCAAATTTATGGTGAACTTGGCCCCCTGGGTGGCGGTTTCTCCGGCAGTTGCAGAGCAAATGTGGAGAGTTCCGCTTTTCCTTCAGTTCTGGGGCGTTCCAACCGCTTGCTGTTCGAAGCGGATGGGCACTCTTCTTGGTGGATTCCTGGGGAAGACTGATCCGGCTACTGTGCACCGTGCTGGAGACTCCGCTGAGATCTATCTGCGAGCCCGAGTGTGGGTGGATTCTCGTCTGCCTCTTCCTGTTTCGGTTCCAGCATCACATGAAACGGTGGGTAAAGGTGGGTTTTCTGCTGAGATCAAGTATGAGAAACTATCCCAATTCTGCTATTTGTGTGGCATACTTGGCCATATAGGCCAACAATGCCCCCGTCGGGATGAGCTTGCAGGAACGGTGACTCCGTATGGCCGTCACTTAGTCTCTTTGAAGTCTGGCCCCAAAGTCAATGAAAGGAACTTGCTGGGGCGTCGTAGCCTCACCTGGGTTCGTCGGAAGGATGACAATCCGTCTCCCCACCGTCAGACGGGTGCTCTTCAACTCCTCCCGGCTGAGGCGGTTGTCTCCTCCGCTACTGCTACTGAAAGGAACTTGGGAATGATACAAGCAGCCGCGGTTCAGGGTGATGAGATGACCTCGAGGCGTGTCCAATTTCTGGATAGAGCTGCTAGCAAACTGACTCTTGCTCGTGATCGCAATGAGACGCCAGACCTGCAGTACATGAGTCCAGACCCAAAGAAGCAACGTGTGGAGGCTGATCATACTCTGCAGGAGCAGAGGGCTGAAGATATGGTGGCGGCAACCAGCCATGACTGGTCCCAAAGCATCAGATGAGCATTCTCGCATGGAATTGTCGGGGACTAGGCTCCCCCCTGACAATTCCCTCATTATTCGGAGCTATTTGTCGATTCTCTCCTTCGATTGTGTGTTTATGTGAAACAAAAAGCACGATGATGACTTTGTTAATAAGAAGTTGTGCCGTTTAGGTTTCGTAGTAGTGCGTTGTGTATCTCCCATTGGCAGGGCTGGGGGTCTGGTTGTTGCTTGTGCCACAAATGTCCAGTGTCGTGTGCTTGAGGAAGCTTCTTTCTTCTTGTTTATTGAAGCTCACCATTTAGCATGGGGTTTAGTAGCTGTGCTGTTTGTCCACCTAAGTTATGATGTACATATTCGTTGTTCTCAGTTTAATGAACTGTTGCGTTTGATCTCGTCGTGTGCTCTCCCTCTTATTGTTCTTGGTGACTTTAATTGTATCCTGTTTGCATCAGAGAAGCAAGGTGGCAGACCAGCCTCCTTCTCTGTCTTAGAACAATTTCAATCATTCATTGCCAATGCGGGTCTGCTAGATATCGGATTTAAAGGGCCCCCCTTCACATGGTCAAACCGTCAGGGCCTTAGTACTCATATTCTTGAGAGACTAGATCGTGGATTAGTATCGGATGTAGTCTTTAATACTTGGCCAAATGTGCAGGTGTCTCATCTTTCTGATCTTGGTTCTGATCATCGAATGATTCTTTTGCAGTTGGTTCCAGGATCAGGGAAGGGTAAGCCTCGCTTTCACTTTGACAGGAGATGGTGTTCTAACAACGAAGCTAGATGTATTGTTCTACAGGCTTGGCAGGCTGTGGTGGTTGGGACACCTCAATTTCAAGTCTTTTCCCTGTTGAAGGCTACAAGACATCAGTTTGTGAGCTGGGCGAGACAGGGAACTACAAATTCGGCGAGACAAATCCGCGAGCTTCGCCTGGCAATCGAGGATGAACGAGGTCAGCCTGCTGTCGATTGGGGTGTCATACAGGGATTGGAATCTCAGCTAGCTACTGCGTATCACCAAGAAGAGATTTTCTGGAAGCAAAAATCCAGAAATAGCTGGCTGCAAGTAGGGGATGCTAACACCAACTTCTTCCACTCAATGACAAATCAACGGAGACGCCAAAATACCATTGATTTGATCCGGGAAGAAATGGGAGTGGCTCATGTGGAAGAGAATGCCAAAGGTTCTGTTTCAGTCAACTATTTCCAGCACCTATTCTCTTCAAATGGCAACCCATTCCACTTCCTGGTGGCAACCCTTGGTCTCCCGAGGAAGGTTTCATTTGAGCAGAATCTCTCCCTCACTGCGACAGTATCCCACGACGAGATCAAACAGGCTGCCTTCAGCATTGGCCCATCACAAGCGCCGGGATCGGATGGGTTTACAGCTGCGTTTTACCAAGAGTATTGGGACATCATTGGGAATTCAGTCTGTGTGGCTGCATCATCATTCTTCAGGTCAGGTAGACTCTTACACAACTTTAATCATACTTTGATTACCTTACTTCCGAAAGTGCCAAATGCAGACTCGATGAAACAGATGCGCCCGATTGGATTATGTCAAGTCTTCTATAAGATCATATCGAAGGTACTTTCTTCTAGGTTGAGTTCAGTCCTGCCTTCGGTTGTTAGTGATGCTCAGAATGGTTTTGTTAAAGGAAGAGATATCTCAGATAACATTCTTATCGCTCAAGAAGTTATGCACTTCCTGAAAACCAAAAATCAAGGTAAGGAAAAATGGATGGCTCTTAAGCTAGATATGGAGAAAGCGTACGATCGGGTCGAGTGGGGTTTTCTGTTTGCTGTCATGGAAGCGTTGGGATTTGATGCCTCATGGCTGAAGTTAATCAAGGCCTGTGTAACGACGGTCACCTTCTCTGTGATCCTGAATAGCAATGTACATGGCTACTTCCACCCGGAACGGGGTATACGACAAGGTGATCCACTCTCTCCCCTCTTATTTGCCCTTTATACCGAAGCTTTCTCACATTTGATTACCAATGCCCTTGCCTCGAAACAATTACATGGTCTGAAAATTCATCACCTTGCTCCAATAACATCTCATTTGTTATTTGCTGATGACACTTATTTGTTTTTGCGAGCATCATCCTTGGAGTGCACTCATCTTATGCAGCTGCTGTCCGTATATGAGGCAGCAAGTGGACAAAAAATTAATTTGCAGAAATCGAAGGTATGCTTCAGTGCTAATGTGTTGACTCAGGAAGCCTTGGATCTGGCAGCGATCTTGGGTGTGGATTCCATTGGGGAACTCGACAAATACCTAGGTCTCCCTACCCAAATTCAGCGGTCGAAGGTTCAAACTTTCCGGTTTATTGAAGATGCACTAGCCCGGCGTATTCATAACTGGAAATCAAAGGCGCTCTCGTTGGCTGGGAAAGAGGTAGTCATCAAGGCTGTGGGATCGGCGACTCTTGTCTATGCAATGCTATCCTTTCGATTACCCTCCACTACTTGTCGGCGAATGAATGGGCAGCTTTCGAGGTTTTGGTGGGCTGGTCAGGATAAAGATAGAGGGATGCATTGGATCTCCTGGTCAGCTTTATGTGTCAGCAAATTCCGGGGGGGACTTGGCTTCCGAGACTTTGACATCTTTAACGTGGCTATGCTCGCTAAGCAGGCGTGGAAGATTCTCATGCAACCTCAGTCTACTTTGGCAAAGATGTATAAGGCTCGTTACCACGCTCATTGTGATTTCCTCTCCGCTCGGGTGGGAAACCGACCATCGTGGGCGTGGCAAGGGGTTCTCGAAGGTCGCAAGTTGCTCCAGAAAGGTCTTCGATGGCAAGTGGGATGTGGCACGGCCATCTTAATTCTCCAGGATTCATGGCTGCCCACCTCACCCCCTTCTTCTCCAACTCTCCTTCCTGGCGTCAATCTGGTAATCCATATGTTGCTTCGCTTATCCATCCTCTATCCCGCACCTGGAATGCTGAGTTCCTTCGTTCGCATTTCACTAGTGAGAGTGTTAAATGGATTCTATCGATACCACTTCCGGCCACTCCGCAGCCCGATAGGCTCATTTGGCACTACTCAACTTCAGGACTGTATACTGTAAAGACAGGGTATCACTTGCTCTCGGATGAACGGTTGGAAATGTTCGATGCCCTTCCCCCTCACCTGGATAACAAGTTCTGGAAATTGTTGTGGAGTTTACCTGTTCCCCCTAAACTGAGGTTCTTCCTTTGGAGGGTTGTTCGAGGATTCCTTCCTTGTCTGGCTATCCTTCACGGCAAATCCTTGAGTGAATCGAATATATGTCCTGTGTGTTCTGCTGATATAGAAACCATATCACATTGTCTTTTTGATTGCAGGATAGCTCGCGAGGTGTGGCGCTTGGCTGGGAAAGAACACCTTCGAGCTGCTGTTGCTACCAAACCGATTGACTTGGACTGGGCACATCTCTTTTTCTCTATGCAGATTAATAAGCTTGACTTGGCTGAGCTGGTTTTCCTTTCATGGCGCGTGTGGAAAGGGCGGTGTTGGTCATGCTATGACCACATCCAATATCTCCCAATGCCACTGCACAGACAGTTTCTTCTCCAAAGGGATGAATGGGTGGCTGCCTCCTCCACAGCAACTAGAGGGGAATCTTCTCTTAGGCGAACTACCAATCCTCCCCCCGTGATAATGTGCCCACCGAACGGACTGCTTCTCCGCTTTGATGGTGCCACCCGTGGAAATTCAGGCGGAAGTGTTGGGTTTGTTGGATTTTCAACTACTGACTCGATAATCTGTGCACTCGGTAAGTTCTATGAGGGCTTGTCTGACCCATTTTTACTTAAGGGATGCTATGGATTGGTGCCTAACGCAAGGTGTTCGTTCTGTTTGTTTTTGTGGTGACTCCCAACTGGTGATCCGGCGAGTGTTGGCAAATGATATTCATCATGATCGGGGGGGGGGGGGGGAGCGATTCTAGAAGAAGTTCGATTGATGAAGGCCTCATTTGAGTTTGTTCATTTTGTTTTTTCTCCTCGTAGAACTAACAGGGCTGCCCATTGCGTGGCGAAAACGGCTCTTGAATCGGTAGTTCAGCACTTGGCTGACTACCGCTATTTATTTTCCAACTCTTTGTAATTCCCTACCTATTACTATCCTACCTAAGTCAAAAAAAAAAAATTAAGGATTGCGGTTCGCGGGTTGATCCGGTCCGTCTGTACTTTTGCATCCTCCGAGGAGTTCTTCTGTTGGCAGTTTCCGCCATTGCCAAATTTTTTGAAACCGTCTCCCTCCCTCCTCTTCGGCTCTCTCCTTCCCTTCCGTCACCGAGAGACCCACCTTGTTATCTTCCCCACCCAGTGACCGTCTCTGTCTGTGAGTGCTATACTGTAACTGCTACGCTTCTCTTTTCAAAAGTCGCAAAACGCCGGACCCACCACCACCCACACTCCTCCTTCTCCAGCAACTGCTCACTTCACTCTCTCTCTCTTGCTTTTATCTCTGCTTTTGGCCATTGCCTCTCTTTTTCAAAACTCAAAAACTAACCCAGAAAAGAAGCATAAAAAAATACAGAGAGAGATAGGGAGAGAGAGAGAGACGAGAAAGAGCAAGAACCCTAGCAGCAGCCAGCCAGGCAACAGAAACCCCCTCCATTGCTTTTTGTTTTTTTGGGTGTTTGGGAAACGTCTCTTCTACAATACACTCTACAGTTTTCAGTTACGTACTCTCACTCTCGAAACTGTTTTTGGCTACTGGGGTTAGAATTAGATCTACTGTTCAATTCTCTCTCTCTTTCTCTCCTGCTCTGCCGTTTTCCTTCTCCGAAGACCTGCAGATTCTCCGGTGGTCGCCGACGAAGCTGCATTTTGTTGGTGGGTTTCACCGGATCCCACAGCTCCGCCGCCCAGTTTTTCCAATTTGGGGAAAAATTTACTGTGACGGTTGGAAATCACAGCAGCTGCCCTTGTTCTACTTGATGTTTTAAGCTGGTAAGTTGCCTTCGTCTTTAATTTCTTTCCCTTTTCGATTTTGAAGCTTCAGTGTAAGGCTTTTGCACTTTCCTAGTCTTCTTTTTAAATTATTTACTATAATAATTGTGCCACCTGCATTGCGACGAATACGAATCCCTTTGCGGTGGTTAACAGACTGTATTTAGCAATCAATTTTTGGGGTTTTGCTTGCAATCAAGCGTTTGATTTTGGGCTCATTCAAGAGCCGACAGTGACACCTTAACTGATTAGAATGTTAGTACCGACGGCCTAGTAGGTGCATTGCTTCAGATTGGGCTGTTTCCGCCTAACAGTTTAGATTAGCTGAACATTTTCTAAGGTTTAAGGGTTGCTGTTTCGTCCGATGCCCTTTCCCTTTTGCCCTTTTTTCGTGTTTTTGTAGCAATTTCTTGCCACCCGTTTGTTCAGGAAAATAGTAAAGTTCCTTGCTTTCACTCTTCTATCCGTGTTAAGTTTTGATTCCCTCTTCCCTTTTCTCTCACATAAACGTAACTTCGGATGACTAGCTGACCGCCATTGTTTTAATGATTAAATCCAGGGTACTTGTGCTTGGTTTGGTAGCACAAGTGGTGGAGTTTGTGAGTTATGGAGGAGCCCATGGCATCGTCTGGTGAAGACCCAGTTCAAGTTCAGATGCCTCTGACTGCAGCGGAGATGCATGCTCCTACTAGTCCTGCTGAAAGCACCAAGAAGGTTGCGAAGAAAGTTACAAAGCCCGTCATTTCACCAACTTCGAAGCTCTTGGCACCTACGGGTTCCATTAGAAAGAAGGCTGAACTCAAAAGCAGTTTTGATTCTAGCTTGAATGCAGTGAAACCGACTACTCCTGTTACTGTGTCATCCACCCGTAGTGCCACTTCAGTACCAGTAATTAGAAGGAACAGCACTGGTGGAGCGTCTGATAAACCGGGGAGCTCTGCAGTGAAAGGGCAAAATGGTGGTCCTGTTCTTGGGGCCGCAGGGAAGAAAAGTACTGCTGTGGTGGATCCTGTAAGGAGATCCCTTCCAGAGCTTAGAAGGAGTTCCTTGCCTTCTGTCGCTACAAAACCCACGGCTACTAGATCAAGTGTTCCCGGGGTTAGGAAGTCCTTGCCAGTGTCTCCTTCAGAAAAGAGTTTGAGAACTTCGATTTCTTCTGATGTCAGTATCTCGGGGACATCCCGCAAGCCTTTAGCTAAGCCAACACTGTCAACCTCTTCTTCATCTTCGAAAAGGGTTTCATCTACATCATTGGAGAGCAGTGCCAGTAGTGTGAGTAGGAAGACAGTGTCAAAAGTTTCTTCACCCTCTACTCGTTCTCCTTCAGTTTCTAGTGGATTTCGAACTGCTTCATTGTCAACATCCGTCGATAGGAGTTCCAGCTTGTCTGCAAGGAAGAGAGCAGGTACCCCTGAAAGTCGGGATTCTCGGTTCATTGCACTGCCCCAAATTGAGCTTAAAGGTGGTGATGATGTGGTGAGCTTGCTATTGCTTCAGCCTCTTCTGTTATCTTAAATTTATTCCAGAATGCTGTTGAATGTCCACTATGGTCACTTCTTACCCGGAGGGTTGGTTATTGGAGGATGTATAAGAGCCTGAGAAATTACATAGATACTGTCCACTGTTTCCTTCCATTATGCATACTGAACTCCTTTCTTTTAGTTAGATCAATATCTATGAAGTTTTATCCTTATTAAGTTGATAATTTTCCTTGAAGACTTTCTTGGGAAGTTAGACGACATTGTCACTTGAGTATTCCTAGTTAGTGGGTATTCCTTTTCTTCCTCCTCTATTTTGCTCCTCGATCCCGAGAGCTTGGTTTCCCTCCATCTTTGTTACTCTCATCTTGCTTTTCCTTTTCATCTTTGGCTCACTAAGAATTTCATTTTCGTCTTCTAACTGTGTCGTTGGATCAGAGATTGGACCTTAGGGGTCAGAGAGTTCGCACCCTCAATGCTAATGGATTGCACTTGTCAGCCAACTTAGAGGTATCAATATTTCAGATGCATATAATGTTAAAATTGTCTGCTCCAAAAAATTCATGCCAGGACTTTCCTTCACTGACTTGTGTTTGACAGTTTGTTTATCTCAGAGACAATCTGTTATCTACACTAGACGGAATTGAGATATTGAAGCGTGTAAAGGTTTGCTATACTCCAATGTTGTGTCCAATGTCACGTTGTGTCCAATGTCACGTTGTGGCCTTCTTCTGTTACTCTTATACAACGAAGGCTGCTTGGTTGTGTAAAAAGTTGGTTTCAAGCAGTCTGGTCAGTACGTAACAATTGTCTTTTCACAGGTTCTTGATCTGAGTTTCAATGAGTTTAAGGGGCCTGGATTTGAGCCTCTTGAAAATTGCACGGCCTTACAGGTTGGATTTCATACCCACCTATCTTTTGTGTTTGATTTCTAAACAAGATAGTTGAATTAGGCATCTAGTGTGATCCTCAAATATCTGTCATTTGTAGCAACTCTATCTCGCTGGGAATCAGATCACATCACTTATAAGCCTTCCTCAGCTACCTAACCTGGAGGTTAGTCTATTGATCTGCCTGCCTTAGATGTTGATGTTGATTGACTTCTGATCAGTAGTTGTTGTTGACACCTTATTCTTCTTATGGTCATAGTTCTTGTCTGTTGCTCAAAACAAGCTCAAGTCCCTTGCAATGTCAAGTCAACCTCGATTACAGGTGTGAAATATTTGTCTGCTCAATAAGTTATTATTCCCCCAGTAGTGGCTGACCTATTGTTTTGGGCTTTCGTCCTCTCTCTTTCTCGCAGGTTTTAGCTGCTAGCAAAAACAAAATATCAACTCTCAAGGGTTTCCCTTATCTTCCTGCCCTTGAGGTTAGTTTTCAATTTCTTAGAATCATTCTGTAATTAATAGATTCTGTTATAGATTTATTATGAATGCCTTTGCTGGTTAAGTGTCTCATTTAGTGTGGTCTCCATTGGTTAATTAAGTTTTCAGGAAATGCAATATGATCACTTAGCCTGAACCTGTCCAGTAGGATTTAGAAAGTCATCCATTCTTTTGCTTACAATTTCAGTCTGAAGTAATTGATGTCCACCTATTCAAGTTCTGTCTTGGGCAGACAACAAATCAGTGTTCTCAGTAGTGCTAGGGCTTAATACACGAAGTCACTAGTCGAACTAGCTGCTTTGTATGATTAGCATCATAGCACTGGAATTTGAAATGAAGGTTTTATGTGAAATAGATTTTGGATTTTCAGCTGGTTGGTTTAATCTTCACTTTCTGGAGATACCGTGTGATTTTCAACTCATTATCGTTTCATTGGTTATGGAGCTATTTTGTAGCATTTACGAGTTGAGGAGAATCCTATACTTAAGATGCTGCATTTAGAAGCTGCTTCTATATTGCTTATTGGTCCTACACTGAAGAAGTTCAATGATCGAGGTATTTTTTAAAGTTGTATCTGATCATGCAGTTGGAAACTTTCTCCTTATGGCATGCAATGTATGGTGTCATATATAGAGCTAGTTTTGCTGTTATCTCTTGCATGTCCCCCCTGTATTACTCTTAACTTTATGTTACCACTTTTTGTTGTGTTGTGATGTTTTTAAATATGATAGATCTCACACGTGAGTCAGTAGCAATGGCTAAGCGGTATCCAGCATGCACTGCATTGTGTATTAGAGATGGCTGGGAGTTCCGTCGTCTTGAGAATGCATCAGGTGCATGTTCAGTAGTGGTTTGATTTAAAATGATGCAATGGCCTTGTAGGTTACCCAAATGATTAATCCTAAGACAAGTGCGATTTCAGCAGCAATAGTTTGACTTGTAGTATGTTGAACAGATGCAACTTTTCACTTTCTTTTGGAGAAATGGAAGGACCAGCTGCCAGCTGGTTATCTTCTTAAAGATGCGCGTGTTGATCAACCTTTTGAGGATGATATCTGCCGCTGCCACTTCAACTTTGTCCAAGATGGAATTCCAAGTGACGAAGCACCATTGGTCTTGAAATATCAATGGTTTGTGGGGCAAAGACCACTTTCTGACTTCACTCCTATTGCTGATGCCAATGAAGAGGTAACTGATTCTTCAGTGATGGATAAATGTTCTTTACTAGACACCAATTATCTTCTTATGGTGCCATTTTATGGTCAGGTTTATTGGCCAAAGCGCGAAGATATCCGTAAATTTCTGAAGGTGGAGTGTACTCCCGTAATTGGAGAAACTGAGTATCCAGCTATTTTTGCCATATCGTCCCCTGTTTCCCGAGGTATGTTGTCACACGAGCATTTTGATTGATTATTGCTATTTGGGATATGTTGAAGCAAATCCACACGAGCACACATGTTAGACTTTATCTTGGTATTCCAATTGGTGTTTGATTTATTTTTATGTAATTTTATGTAAACTGTCTTCGAATGTTTCTTGATTGTTCCACCGTATGCAGGAAATGGTATTCCAAAAGTAGTTAACCTTGAAGTTTGCGGGGAGTTGGTGGAAGGAAGTGTAATCAAAGGCCAAGCTAAGGTTGCATGGTGTGGTGGGACTCCTGGTAAAGGTGTTGCCAGGTAAGATTCTGTCTCAAACAGTAAATGAAGGGGGAGCAGTTGGACGTTCGTGTACTGTTAAATTAGAAGGAAGTACCCTGAAGTTGATTCTTGCCTTTTTCAGTTGGCTGAGGAGAAAGTGGAACAGTAGCCCAGTTGTCATTTCTGGAGCAGAAGATGAGGAATACCGCTTGGCTATAGACGATGTTGATTCCAGTCTTGTCTTCATGTATACACCTGTTACAGAGGAAGGCGCTAAAGGAGAACCTCAGTATAAGTACACAGATTTTGTTAAAGCAGGTCTGCAAGGATTTAGTCGAATGACTCTCTTAAATTGACATCATCATCTATAATAAAATCTTTCCAGTTTAGACTAATGCTAGACAAAATGCTTTATTTTCTTTTGTGCCCTTATTGCATTGTGAACTGACTTGGTATGTTCGCTTTGTCAGCTCCTCCATCAGTCAGCAATGTACAAATTGTCGGGGATGTGGTTGAAGGAAATATCATAAAAGGTGTTGGCAACTACTTTGGGGGACGAGAGGGTCCTAGCAAGTTTGAGTGGCTACGTGAGAACAAGGACAGTGGGTTAGTTTCCACGTTCTTTCTTGCCTGTAACGGAATTGATATTACGGCAGAGATGGACTGCATATTCCCTTGTCTGTGTTTACATTTTGCCTTCCGATCCCAAATTTGAAATCTTGTTCTGTCCTGCTCCATATGCTTACTGGCTAGCTTTTCTGCCTGTCAGCACGCTTTTAGTCAGTTCCTTATCTTGTCCCTGTATATCTGGTTTTTCTCTTTGCATGTACTAGACCCTTTCTATTTTACTATTGTGTGATTTAAGCTGAAGATCCTTTCTCGCATTCCTACTGATCAAATATTTCTGTGATTGGCAGAGAGTTTGTTGTTGTATCATCTGGTACGTCTGAATATACGTTGGCAAAAGGAGATGTTGGCCATCGTGTAGCTTTTGTTTATATCCCTACTAATTTTGAAGGTTGGTCCGTTGACTTACTGGTTGGGAACCATACTATTTTATTTGTGATTTGAGTGTCATGAACCATATATTGGTATGGTCTACAGGACAAGAAGGCGAATCTATGTCAGTCATGACTCATGCAGTTAAGCAAGGTAGATATATGAATCTTTTCATAATGTACCCATCAAATTATATGCTATGTCAGTGTCATTATCAGTCTTGGTAAAATTCTTGGTTACTGAAGAATGGGATAGTTTTGACAAGTTCATTCTCTACTCTGTAAACAAATTATTGGTGAACCGTACTTCTACAGGGGCTTTTGTTCTTCTTGTTAGCAATTTAGATAGCAGGGAGCATGGAAATTTTCATCCAGGCACCGCCAAGTTTTGTGTATTTCCATTGGAAGGCTGATCAAATGAAACAACTCAATTCCATAGAGGAATTAGAGTTATGGGACCCAATGTCAATAGTAGAGTTTACTCGAGTCATAATTGTAATCAATGAGATGCTACTATACTGAAAGAAAAGTGATTTTGAAAATGCTATGAACCATTTCCAACTTTTCCTTGAAGTTGAAGATATTGCAAAGGTTCAGGACAGTGTTTAAACTTCAAATGAGTGAAGTCTAGGTGAGGGATAGGTCCTGGCATCTTAGTGTTTCTGTGGAATTTTCTTTTGATAAGGTGATTGAGCATTATTTTTCTCTATTCTGTGGCATGTTGGTTTTGCTTTCTCGGTGAGCTTGTAGCATGTGTGGTTTATCATGTACACTGCAATTTGTTTGATCTGTTATTTTCTTTTCTATGTTTTGCTGTGCAAGTGTTACATACGACCACTTATTATTCTGTTTTTCTTTGTACATAAACTTAGCTCCCCCAAAGGTATCAAATGTCAAGATAATTGGTGATTTAAGAGAAAACAGTAAGATTACTGTTACTGGTGTTGTTACTGGAGGAACAGAAGGTTCCAGCAGAGTACAGTGGTTCAAAACATCATCTTCAACATTTGATGGTGACAATGGTCTTGAAGCGCTGAGCACTTCCAAGATTGCGAAGGTATGAATTGGCTGTGTGACTGCAGTTGGCAGATCATATACACTCATATGGTCTTTTGTTTGATCATGCTATACAAGTTCATGGTCAAACCTTCCTTTTCATCCAGGCATTCCGGATTCCTCTTGGAGCAGTTGGCTATTACATTGTTGCAAAATATACTCCAATGACTCCAGATGGGGAATCTGGTCAACCAGCATATGCAGTGTCAGATGCAATCATCGGAAGTAAGTGCATGTCTCATTATCGGGTTGTTATTCTTTTGGAAAAAATTTACTGACTAGAAGGAAATCTATTGTTGAGTGTTCTGCGTCAACTCAATTTAGTCGTCTAATTTCCGGATGTCCAACCCCTTCTCCAGCCCTTCCGCCAAGCCTAAATTTCCTGTCTATAAGTGGTGACTACACCGAAGGTGGGATATTGACAGCATCATATGGCTATGTTGGAGGCCATGAAGGGAAAAGCATATATAATTGGTATCTTCACGAGGTACGCATTAATCACATAGTATGCAGTTAAATATTCATTTTTTACCCCTGGAGGTATGATTTTCCCTGATTCCCGTCTTGGTTGAACTGAAATGTTCACAGAGCATTTGAGTTTCAGGCTTATTTCAGTCTGTTATTACTAGGTTGTTGTTATGTTTGTAATGCCTGGGTGAGGGATTGTCCATCTTGGCTGTTGCCGATCTTTTTTTACTTCTAGGTCGGACTTGGGAAGAACGGGGATGTTGCTTTCTGTGTAGCATTCATGCTTTCAATGGTAACATATTTATTTTTATTTGTTTGTTACAAAATTCCCAGGTAGAAACGGACTCTGGTGGTGTCTTGATACCTGAAGGTTGTGGAGTCCTTCAATATCGGGTTACCAAAGATGCTATTGGAAAATTTGTATCGTTTGAATGTGTCCCAGTGCGTGATGATGGGATTATAGGCGAGCCTAGAGGTTGCATGGGCCAGGAGCGTCTTCGACCTGGTGAGAGTCCTGTTGACGAGATTGGAATTTACTCGTTCCTTCATGTCACGCTGCAATGATGATTTTTTCTGATTACAATACATTTGAAAAATTTACAAAAGCTGGTTGAGCTTAATTATCTGATCTACCTGCACATCCTTATTATTCAGGCTAGTATGCTTAATCGGCTATTAATATGACTTTACACTATCTAATGCTTTGAGCACCATTATAAATCTCTAAGTCAATTTTTGCTCGTCGACATTCAATCTCTAAATCGATATAATGCTACTTTGAATCCCTTCATGGACTGCGAACAAAGTTTTTGTTCTTTGCAGTCTGTACGATAGATAAGTTTCAGTATTCGATTGGTTTTCTTTTTAAAAATTCAGATAAACTGTTCGAACTGTGTGACAAGTAAATCTGCGCTTCTTATAGTTTTTTTTCTCTCTCTGTCATAGATTCTTATCCATTTTGTTTGCCATATGTAGGAAGTCCACGATTGCTCTCTCTGCAACTAGTTGGCAGTGCCGTTGAAGGAACTCTGCTAAGTATCAAGAAGAAGTATTGGGGAGGTGAAGAGGGAGAATCAGTTTTTCGTTGGTTTCGGGTAATTTTACTTTGAAACTGGCACTCTGCAGTTTCCAGAAGGATGATAAGTGAAACTTGAAGTGAAATTTTCTGCATACTCAGCAGTCCATTCCTGTTATTTTCTTCACTCATTAGTTGGTCTCATGCAGAGTGGCTCGGATGGCACACAATTCGAAATTCCTGGTGCCAACGATTCTTCTTATACCGTGGCAGTTGATGATATTGGCTACTTCGTATCTGTTTCATGTGAACCTGTAAGAAGCGATTGGGCACGTGGTCCAGTTGTCCTTTCTGAACAAATTGGTCCGATCACTCCTGGTATCCGTTTTCTTAAACTGATTTCTTATTACAGTTTTCACATGGTTTAGTTTAACTGTATACTGCTAAGTTACTGAATGTTTAAGTTCTGAAAGCATCCAATGTGTAATACCTGTGTTTGGGGGCAGATCATTCTTATACTTTCTTCCAACTTCGCAGGCCCTCCAACTTGTCAATCTTTAGAGTTTCTTGGATCGATGATCGAAGGGCAGCGAGTCAGCTTCATTGCTACTTATACTGGAGGGTGAGAATTTTAGTGAAATGCAATGTTACCTTTCTTTGGTTCTTGTCCCTGGACTATACGGATTAACCCTATTGTCTGTGATTCAGGGAGAGAGGAAATTGCTGCCACGATTGGTTTAGAGTGAAAAGCTATGGTGTGAGGGAGAAACTTAGCGATGACGGTACTTGAATCTTTGTGCTTTATTTCGAAGTTTGACTCATCTTGTAGAATCCTTTACTAAGATGTTGTAATGCTTTCTTGCAGACTTTGTGGATTTGACCTTGGAAGATGTTGGAAAACGTATTGAATTGATCTATCTTCCAGTTCGCAAAGATGGTTCAAGGGGAAGTCCTAAGACCATAAAATCTGATGTTATTGTACCTGGTGAGGTCTTCAAAGCATTCAATACTGATTGAAAACTTCCTCTTGTGACCGCTATCCATGTCTATATTTTCTAGAGTTCGAAAATATTCTTTGCCAAATGAAAACTTCCATTTTAATTGCCCGTGTCACCGCTTCTGGTTATCCTGGAATGATATTGAACTGTCTATCTCTTTCAGTTCGTTTTGCGAATACTGGGCCTTATAATTATTATTCGGGTCTTGTTTGTGCCTTCTCACAGCCGATCCAGTTGGACTGGAGCTTAAGATTCCAGATTGTTGTGAAGAAGTGGAGGTGATTCCACATACACAGTACTTTGGTGGACAAGAAGGTCCAGGAGAGTTTGTCTGGTACAGAACCGAGGACAAGCTTCATGGATCGGCACTAATGGACATACGCCATGCATCTGAAGATGTAGTTATTTGTGGAAAAACCTTGTAAGTTGTAACATGAGCCAGTTATGACAATTTGCCAAATTATGTTTCTTTCCCCCCTGTTAGTTGGAATTAAAGATGAAAGCAAAGTTTCTTCCTAAAAAGTTGGTCTTGAACTGTACTACTGCTCAGGGCATACACTCCCTCACTTGAAGATGTCGGATCTTACTTGGCCTTATACTGGGTGCCCACTCGTGCCGATGGTAAATGTGGAAAGCCATTGGTTGCTATTTCCAGCTATCCTGTTAACCCAGGTAACTGAGGTGTTCCTAATGTCAGTTTCCCTAGCTCTTTGTACATCCTGACTGGTCATGTACACCTAAATAGTAGACAGATTTGCTTGTACACCCTAGTTGGCTGTTCTGTTCTGTTGTGCTATGAACTTGTTTTGCCATATTGAACTTACAAGTTTTCTGAACTTCATCTAGATGGTCTGGTCAAGACACCTCCAACCTTTTTTTTCTCTTTAAGGCAGAGACCTTTAGGTTGGTGTCTTACCAAGTACTAAGCTCTTTGCTTTCTTTAACAGGGTCACCAACAGTTTCTAATGTCCATGTCAAGGAGTTATCGGCGGGTGTCTATTGTGGAGAAGGGATATACTTTGGTGGGTATGAAGGATCCAGCAGGTTTAGCTGGTACAGAGAAACTGACGAGGGAAATATGATTCTCATTGATGGAGCTAACTCTGTAACTTATGAAGTCACTGAATCTGACTACACTTGCCGCTTGTTGTTTGGGTAACTGCTAGGATTTTTTTTTGCTTTTATAATTATATAGCTGTCCATCGCATATGTCTCGCGTACAATATCTGCATGCAGAAAGTTACTTTATCTTTCTTGAAGTGTTTCTGTACTTCACATTTCCTTCCTCTTAGCTTAGACATTTGAGACTCCTGACGTTTTCTCGTATTCGCTTGCGTGAATGTTAAAACTCTGGTACTGTACTCGTAACATCAAATAAATGGTTGAGGTTCTCCTTACAGATACACACCAGTTCGCTCAGATTCAGCTGTTGGAGATCTTGTACTGTCTGCCCGAACTGACATTATTCTCCCTGGTAAGTAATGGTTGTGGGAAGTATGCTGGAACTTTCTGGTAATTTGTTCACTAGTGTTTTCTGCAGCCTTAAATTTGTTCTTCCTGATCCGGTTTGTCAATTGTTTTGCTAATTGCTGGTACACCATTTGTGTTATTATCCCAGTTGTTCTGAATAAAGTAGCCTGATGCTCTATTTTTTAACCTTAGAACTTCCAAGAGTGGAAATGCTTGCTCTCACTGGAAAGGCAATAGAAGGAGATGTACTTACTGCTGTTGAGGTCATTCCAGAGAGTTTAACTCAACAATGTGTTTGGAGCAAATACAAAAAGGGAGTCAAATATCAATGGTGAGTCATTACAGTCTCTGAGAAGCAGTTGGCACTTCTATCAGACATCAAAGAACACCCTGTTTCTTCATACCCTTTGAAAATACTAGGCTGATGTGAAAGTGAAATGCTGGGTCTGACTACGCTTGAGCTGTGTTAATCATTACTTTATGATATAGCTATATGTAGTGAACTTTTGAATATAAGAAACTGCAGTCTGCAGGGATGTTGTAGGAAAATGTTTACCCTCGCTGACAACTATCATAAACTGCAGATAATCGTGATTTAATTGTGAGGGAAAACATGCTAAGTTGTTTCTGTTGATATCAACTTAATGACGTGATTGATTTTGATTTTTGACTCTCTCTTGGCCTGTTAGTTCTTCTTGTTTGTTGGTCATGGTTGGTTTTATGCTTCCATAATTTAAACACATACATGCTTGCAGGTTCTGTTCATCTGTGTCAGGGGAGAGCAACTGTTTTGAGCCATTGACTACACAGGTTTCATGCTCTTACAAGGTGCGGTTTGAGGACATTGGTCGGTGCTTGAGATGTGAATGCATTGTGACTGATGTCTTTGGAAGGTCAAGTGAGCCAGCATATGCTGAGACCACTGCTGTATTGCCAGGTTCAGCCTTCCAGCAACTCTTTTCATTGACTATCCTTTTCTGTAATGATTTGATTTGACCTAGGCATCAGTTTGGAAAATCATTTACTGTTCTATCTTCTTCTGAGTTTATAGTGCATCAAGCATCCTTGATGGGTAGAATTAGTCTTGGTGCTGTTCTAGAATTTTGTACCACATTTTCTGGATTAAAACTTTTTTATTGTGAATGTCTAATTTATTTTGTTGTACTCCTACTTAGAAATCTACTTTATTTTATTCTATTTTGTTATCCATGTTTAGGCATTCCTAGAATACACAAGCTGGAGATTGAGGGAAGGGGCTTCCACACAAACCTATATGCCGTGCGAGGCCTTTATACTGGGGGAAAGGAAGGGAAAAGTAGAATCCAATGGCTTAGATCAATGGTTGGGAGTCCGGATCTTATCTCCATACAAGGTATGTAATATAAGTTGATGTTTGCCTTTGTCTATCAATTTTTTTTGTGTGCCAGAAAGCAACTTCTACACCTTCGTACCTGTTTATTTAGCACTGTTTGCACTTCTTACCTCTACACTTCTGCATGCGATTTATTTACCAGCATAGGAGTCAGTTTTGGAATTGAAAGAACTGGTTCTGAGACAGAAGCTTATTTATCCTATTGGTTGGTACTCTTTAGCTGTGAAATTCGTCTTAATCTACTTACCAAAAGGGAAAAAGATTGCGTGAATCTGCTAATCAAAATTGCATATGGATGTCTGATGAAATGCCAAGTTATGGCTCCATGTCTTCGAGATATCTACTTCAACATTATGATCTGTCAGATTTCCTTTGGCTTCCTAAATGGTTGATTGTTTTATACATTGCAGGAGAGGTTGGGAGGATGTACGAAGCTAATGTTGATGATGTGGGGTATAGGCTAGTTGCTATCTATACACCAGTGAGGGAAGATGGCGTCGAGGGGCCACCTGTATCTGCATCAACAGAACGAATTGCTGTTGGTAAGTTTGTGGATTTATGCTCATAGATCCTTCTTTATCTTTCACTCTCCAGGTGTCATTTGGACCATTAACCTCTAATAGCATATACTAGTTAATCCTGCTGCGACTGTTGAATATCCTTGCTAACTATTGTGACCTTTTTAATTTCGCAGAGCCTGATGTTTTAATAGAAGTGAAACAGAAACTCGAACTTGGATCTGTGAAGTTTGAGGTCTGTAGTTTTTACTTCCCCTTTTCCGATAATCTCATGAGACTGTAGGTGTAGGATGTGCAAACTGATTAAGGAAGTCTTTGTTAACAGGTATTATGTGACAAGGACCGTTCTTCAAAAAAGGTTGGTTTTGCAATTTTAAGTTGAAAGATTTTCTAAGCGTGTATGTATGTCTTGAAATTACACAATTTTCGGTTCTGTATTCTGCAGTTCCCAGGGGAAACCAGTCTGGAGAGAAGAGTACTCGAGATCAACAGAAAGAGAGTGAAGGTTGTGAAGCCAGGTTCCAAGACTTCATTCCCGGCTACTGAAATTCGTGGCACTTATGCTCCTCCTTTCCATGTAAGTTTCTCTCTCGCAGTATTCCAGATAAGTTTTCCCGTTGATTCCAAAAGCAAAGAAACGCTGAATTATTGATGGACACCCTAATGCTCCAGGTTGAACTCTTTCGCAATGACCAGCACCGTCTTAAAATTGTAGTGGATAGCGACAATGAAGTTGACTTGATGGTGCATTCCCGGCACTTGAGGGACATCGTTGTTCTTGTCATCCGAGGCTTTGCTCAGAGATTCAATAGTACATCTCTGAATTCTCTGCTTAAAATCGAGACATGACACTTGGGGTTTTGAGAAGTGATATTGTAAAGTGAAAAAGCACATGAAAAAAGCCGCAGAGAGATAGCAGTCTCTAGTTTTATGATTTGCTTCTCTTCTTGTTTACCATTTTCCTTCTGCAGCAAAACATGTTTGACCAATTTGTGAGTGCAGTTGTGATTTTTTATTGCTTTGTGATGATGTGAGGCTATGGAAACACCTTTGGCCCATAATTTGCCATCAGTGTATATATGTACAAGAATTGTTCAAATGGAAGTTGTTTGAGGAGCTTCGCCTGTAGTCATTTTTTTCTTCTTCATTGTCAGACCCAAGTTGAAGAGGTGTGTAATGATTTGGTCTTTTTTTTTGGTAAGGATAATGATTTGGACCATTTCTGACTGAATGATGCATAATTGACATTTGGATCGAACTGGATCTGGATTGAACCTAGTTCATTCTTTCTTGATTTCATGGGTTCTCTTAAAAACAAAGCAGAAAGTAGCCTGAATCGCATCTGATCAGATCGAATTGGGTCAAATGTTGTTTAGATTCAACTATAATATGAATTCAATTTTCCCTTTTGCTATGGTCATGCTAATTTCTATTAGCTACCCTAGCTCTATCTTATGCAGCAAAGCTTCAGTCAAGAATTGTGTCCGTCGGCTGTTGTAGCTGCCCTTCTTCAATCCTAACAGTAGCGTGGGTTTCTCTCTCAATTTCTTTTGCTGCATCATAGGAAGCATGGAGTGCAACAAAGATATAGTACACAAGCAACACAGCTGACCAGATCGCAAACCTAGCGAAAGATGCAGCGTCGATAGAGCCCATCACAAACACATTCATGGCTATACTAGCAGAGGGCAGCCATGGCAGGAACGGCACCCCCCAAAACTTCGGCTTCCTAGCTTGCTTCACAAACACCTGCATCCCCAGCGTCGCTAAAAACCAAATCGGCGCAGCAATCGCATACCCAATCCACCCACCTCGTCCAATCGCCCAGTAAGCACTCCCTCCACACGACGATCCCACAATCACCACCAGGAAGAAAACCATCTTCCTCTTATCCGAATCCGTCGTCTCCCCAGCAACGTAGTATCTCCTAACTAGCAGTCCCAGAGCCACAAGCGAGAAGATGAACAGGGTGGCAATGGAAAGCAGAGAAGACAGAACATCCAAGCTAGTGAAGCAAGCTACTACAGAATTAGCGACGGTCATCACAACCGTCGCTACTAATGGCGTCCCCGTCTTCTCGTTAATATAGGCCAGAATCGGCGGCGCCATGTGGGTGCGACTGATGTGAGTGAAGTACCGAGACTGCGCGATAATGTTCGCCAGCAGAACCGTCGTCATTCCCTTCAGCGCACCAATGGCGACGATATACTTCGCCCAGTCCATCCCCACTGCTTTGAACGCGACGGAGAATGCAGCATCGGTGTCGATTTCGTAGTAAGGTTGCATCATTGTCAGGCACGCCGCGAGGAGGCAATAGACAGTGATCACTACAGTCATCGAGCCGACGAGCCCCAGGGGAATATCCCGACCGGGGTTCTTCACTTCCTCGCCGAGAGTAGCGACGCCATCAAAACCGACGTAAGCGAAGAACAACATTGCCGACGCTTTCATAACGCCGCGAATTCCAAAAGGGGCGAAATTTGAGACGTTCTTGGGATCGGCCTTGGTGAAGCCCGCAGCGAGGATGAAGATCAAAACCACCAGATGGATGATTGTGGTGACGAAATTGAACCTTGACGACCCTTTCGTGCTCCACGAGGCGGCGACGCAGACGACGAACGAAACAGCGACGGCAATTGGATCCAGATAGTTGTAGTCCGTCGCTAAAGATCCGACGTAGATTCGGAATCCGTTTGGTTCGCCATTGCAGAGCGTCGCGAAGTACGACGTCCACGACCTCGCGACGCTCGCTCCGGCGACGATGTACTCGAACAGAATGTTCCCGGCAGCAATGTACGCCACGAAGTCTCCTAATTCGACTCGCAGATAGGCGTACGAGCCTCCGGCGACCGGCAATTCGACTGCGAATTCGCTGTAGCACAAGACGGATAGCATCGCGCAAACGCCGGAGATTAAGTACGAGATGACGACGGCGGGGCCGGCGTCGTCCCTTGCCGCTTCGCCGGTGAGGACGAAAATTCCGGCGCCCATGACGGCGCCCATCCCGAACCAGATCAGGTCCCACCAATTGAGCGTCCTCTTCATCTCGTTCTCGCTCCGAGCTCGAACGCCTTCGAGCTCGAGGCTGTCGAGAGATCGGGAGACCAGCCGGTCTTTGAGCCTCGGGATTGTGTTGGAGAGGGCGTTGAAGTAATTCCCCCAATTTTTGAATGATTCCTCCGGGAGGAAATCGTCCTTGTCGCAAAAACATCGTCGCTTTTTAGCTTTAGTAACACTGTGGTCGCCATTGTTCCCGTCGCCATTGCTCCCGTTGTTGTTGGTCGCGGTTGTTGTGGACATTGGCGAGTTTTGGTTATTATTAATCAGAAGGTGTTGCGGTGAGAACTGAGAAGTGCATCTAATTCTTGATTAAGGAGCTTGTACTGAGAAATTAGGATGGCGAAACTAACTAAAGAATGCTGATTAAGGAGGGGATTTAGGAGTGAAAGATCGGATCTCGTTCTATTATTTTTTGCCCATAATAGCAATTTGATTCATCTCAGTTTTGGCACTAAAAGTGACGACATACATGCAGATTCTTGCTGAGAGTAGAGACGAAAGTGAGAAGCCACCACACACTTAGTTCAGCATGGCTAATTTCCTTCGGTTAGTTAGCTGGCCAATTTTGAAATATATTATATGCCGGTACATACTACATATAGTGATGCATAATTTCTCATATATTTTTGCGCTATACTTCGTGAAGAGGTTTATCTACATAATTATATTTGATTTGGCTTTCCTGTTACTTAGCAAACAAAACTATATACATATGCTGCAAACCCAATAGCTCTTACCCCCGAATTTCCCAATGCCTTCAAAAAAATTTACAGTATTGTGATTGGTACTTATAGTACAATACTTTGTTACCTTCACTCTTTTCATCTATTCATACTCTAGGAGGTGGCAATTTTGTATCCAATCTAACAATCCAATTCAATGTTTCCCATCTGCCAATCAAATTTTGTATCCAATCTACTAATTCAATCAATTTAAATCCAATTTATTTGATCCAAATTCAATTGGATTGTTAATTCATAGAGCATTGACGAATTACAGTTTAGTACCTATAGTTTTTATATTTTACAATTTGGCACCTAATCTTTTCTATTATGATATTTTAGTACATAAACCTTTCAAAACTTACATATTGGACCAATGTTTAGATGTCACTTGGATCCATGATCTAATCCACCAATCCAGAAATCCATACATCTACCAATCAAATCTAATTGCCACCTCTACAGCCATAGGCCATACTAACGGACATCGTCAACATTCCCTTCTTCAACCCGCTTCTTCTCCTCCTCCGACTCCTTTGCCACATCGTAAGTCGCATGCATCCCGAAAAAGAAGTAATACACCAACAACAACGCCGTCCACATGCCAAACCTGCCAAACGAAGCCTTATCGATCGACCCCAGCAAGAATACATTAACCATGATCGATATCGACGGCAGCCACGGCACCAGCGGGACCCCCCACACCGTGGCTTCCCTCGCCCGCGGCACGGCCACTGCTAGCCCAAGGGTTGCCAAAAACCACACAGCCACGGTGACCACATACCCAACCCACCCGTCTACCTTCAACCCCCACATCATCGCTGTCGCAGTGGCGCCTCCCAGGATCCCCACGATGCAGCCGATCAGCTTCAACTGATCGGCCTTCGTCGTTACGCCGGAGACATAATAGCGACGGACCAGAAGCGCCAGAGCGACCAGCATGAAAATGAACAGCGTGGAGATGGAGAGAAGGTTGGACAAGATACGGAGCTTGGTAAAGAAGGCAACGACGGCAGTGGCTCCGAGCATGACAACTGTCGCGTTGACTGGAGTGCCGGTTTTGGAGTTGACCTGAGCTAGCCAGGGTGGCATCATGTGGGTTCGGGCTATGTGGGTAAGATATCGGGCCTGGCCCACGGCAGAGCCCAGCAGACATGTGGTCATTCCTTGTAGGGCCCCAGCCGCGACGATGTACTTGGCCCAATTCAATCCAACGGTCTCGAACGCGATCGAGAATGCTGCATCGGCATCGAGATTCGTGTAGGGGACCATGAGGCAGAGGACCGCGGCTAGAAGGCAATAGGTTATGACTACCACGACCATGGACCCCACCAGGCCCACGGGGATGTCCCTTCCGGGGTTCTTAGTCTCCTCGGCCATGGTCGAGACGGCGTCGAACCCGACGTAGGCGAAGAAGATGACGGCGGCGGAGTCGAAGATGCCACGAGCTTTGTAAGGGGCGAATGGGGTGAAGTTTTTGACGTCGGCTTTGCAGAAACCGGCGACAATGATGAAGAGGATGGCTGCCACGTGGAGGATGGAGGCGATATAGTTGAAGCGAGAGGAGCCCTTGGTGCTGAGCACGGCGAGGATGCAGACGACGGAGGCGACGCCTACTGCGATGGGGTCGAGGTGGCGGTAGTCGTCCGGGAGGCTGTGGGCTATGATGCGGAAGTCGTCCGGATTGTGATTGCAGAGGGTGGCGAAGTAGGATGTCCATGAACGAGCTACTGCAGCGCCGCCGATTACGTACTCGAGTAGGATGTTGCCGGCCGCGATGAAGGCCATGAAGTCGCCCAGTTCTACTCTCAAGTAAGCAAATGACCCACCTGATCGTTGCAAACCAAAATAAAAATTAATCTTTTGCTGGTTGGTTGTTGGCTCAAAGGTTAAAACCTAAAGTGTGAGGGATGTTTTCATTCCTACATTACTAATAGGCCTTTTCACCTCATACGGCTCCTAGAAGGCCATAAAAAAAATATAAATCGGATCAGATTCTTTTTCTTTATCTTGTATCTTGATCTGTTTGTACGATAGATAGGAAAAAATGGACGAAACTTAGCTGCAACCCGGGTTGTAGCCAACCCTGCTGCCGGGCCACATGTCCTCAAATAATTGGTTGCTTTTCTTCAATAATTAATGATTCTGTGTTTATTTTAGGAAATGGAACTGCAAGCTAACGGAGGTCCGGATGTATAGGCGGACGGAATTTCTATTTGGATGACCACTTCTTTTTTTCTTTTGCATATTCACTCCTTGTGCTATTAAGGAGTCGTTTGGAGAACAGGATTTAGGATATGGATTCACTGAATCCGTAGATTTTGTAGAAAATTATGTTTTTTTGTTACTTTTTGTATTGTGGATTCTAACTTTAGAGATTTCAAATCTCTAAAATCTGCGGATATCAAATCTCTCATAATCAGAGAGATTCTATATCTTGATTCGTGAGATTTTTTTTCTCCTGAGTTTTCTCTTTCTTTTATTTATTTATAACATGAGATATATTTATCAACACAGTTTTTAATATTTCTTGAACCACTCTAGTTTTTTTATTAAGGATAAACATATTATTTAATATAAATTATTTTTTTATTTTAATTGAATGTTAACAATCACAGTTACCAAACAATAAACATTTTAAAATCTGTTTTCAACAATCCGAAGAGTTAGAATCTTTAGATTGTTGACAATCTGTAGATTTAAACTCATATTCTCCAAACGACCCCTAAGTTACGATTCTATGAACTTGTTAGTTATTTTTTTGTCATTAAGTGTTAAATAAGTTATTAATTATTTGAGCTGAAGTTTGAAAGTGTTGTAACGATTACTTCATTCATTACATAATGTATACTATTATTTTTATTTCCAACAACTAGGGACGCTTACACTACCGCCTTCTTGAACATTGGTCTCACGTAACAATGTTATGTGGGTAGTAAGAAGTCGTACGCGTGTAATAATAACAAGTATAAATTTCTTTTATTACAAATTTATATTAATGTATGACAACTTGTTCATACTAGTCAATCCATGTCAATTAAATCATGACGATATTATTAATTGAGGAGATAAAATTCACCACGTACTAAATAAAATAGCTATAATTTTAGACTATATTTTGATTTTTTACATTCTCAATTATTTTCTTTATATATTTAGAAGAGTATTTTTGATGAACCATAGAAAATCCAAATGAAAAGTTGTAACTAGTGAAGCTAAAAGAGGGTGGAATGAAAAGAAAAGAAAAGAACTAATTATTGCTTTTGGTGTGAAGGTATAGTTAATAAAATACTGTACAAGACAATTACTTTTAAAATACATACGAGTATTTAACTTTGTCTCTAAACTAATGTTACGTTTAATAGTACGTTAATAGTAATAAATATATGAAATTAGTTATTTTAAAAATAAATAAATATATAAATAATAGTTAAGTTAATAATTTAATTCATTAATATGGATATTAAACGTGTTATACGGTTTTTATAAGTGTTTAGAAACAGTTTGACAATAATACGAATATGGAAATTATAAACGGAGAAAATATATACGAATATATATACGTGTATTAAACGGAATATTTGCTAACGAAAACTAAACGAGTAAAGAGTTAAACGTGAGAGACGGAAAATTATGTCTGCCAATACCTCCATTAGCTAGCATTTTCCTTTCCTAAAATAAAAACGGAAGCATTGAGAATTGGAGAAAAGCAACCAATTATTTGAGGACACGTGGCCGGGCAGCAGGGTTGGCTGCAAGCCGGGTTGCAGCTAAGTTTCGTCCGGAAAAAATCTATCGGACATTCCAAAATTCACTCCTTAGAATTAAAATATTAATTTATATATATTCAATTCGAAACTTAATTTCCTTTTTCACTAGCTTTTTAGATACTTTCGTGAGAGACTTTACCATGCTTTAAAGTATTGGTACTTCGAGATCCAAATTAAAATTGTACATAATTTTAAAGGTATAAGTTCAGTTTAATTTGTATCATAACAAATTCATTTTGTACAAATTAAAAAAAAATATAGATGCAAATTAAATTTGTACCATAATATTAAAAGATATAAGTTCCGTTTGTACTACCATAAACGGATTGTGTAAAAGGTATAGACCGTTAAGTGTAGAAGTACAATTTGTATAATAACATTTTCTTTTATCTAGCTAGTAATAGATTTGGTTTTATCTTTGTAAGCATGCTAACCTGCCACGGGGATTTCGACAGCGAACTCGGTGTAGCAGAAGACGGAGAGCATGGCGGAGACGCCGGAGACCACGTAGGAAAGCAGCACCGCGGGGCCAGAGTGGTCGCGAGCTTCAAGGCCGGTAAGGACGAAGATGCCGGCGCCGACGACGGAGCCGATACCGAACCACATAAGGTCCCACCAGTTAAGAGTCTTCTTCATCTCGTGCTCGCTCCGGGCCTTCACCTCGTGGAGCTCCGTCGAGTCCATGGACCGGGCCAGGACCCGGTCCACGAACCGCTTTGGCGTCTCCCGGAGGGCCCGACCGTAGTTGGCCCAGCTCTGAAACGACTCCTCGGGGAGGAAATCATCTTTCGTGCACCCTCTCTTCCTTACGATCGCCCGGCCTCCTGCTTCGAGTTCGTTGACTCTGCCGCCATTAATGCTGACCGCCATCCAAGAACAGAGTTGCTCAAGTGGTTGCTTGAAGATTGGACACATGAATCAACAGCGAATTAGCGGTTGGATTAAATAACAAACCAATGATTGAACCTAAAAAGATTCCTTGCCGGCCGGATTAAAATGTGATTAGGAATATATATGAAGTGTAATGGCAATTGGATCATAAAAGCTATATACAGTCGAAGTCAATCACTATCAGTATGGACGTATGTTATACACAAATATAGGAAAAGTTTATAAGTTCAGTATTAACGGGGTCAAATTTTTTATCCGTGACATATTAGTCGATTTTGGTAGAAGCAGGATTTGAAACTATCCATGTCCTCTATTCAGAATATATATACATAATATTTAATACATATAATTAAAACTAATAATACCTAAATAATTCATTCATAAAGAAACAAAAAAACTTACTAATACAATTATTGGTTGCATAAATAACCACGACGAGTTTTCATATTACGAAAAAAATGCAAAATACATTCATTATTACACTCTCTCTTAAGTGAGTCACTAGCTTACAATGTATCACATTAAACTATCATTAACAAATTCATTGCCAATTCGACCTCGAAGCTTATTCTTAATATAACTCCGTCTAAAATATGCATTTTTGTCTCCATCATTATTCGAGATAATTCATCAATTCTTTTCAACCCAACAAATCTCTTATCAGTCATAAACTCATAATATCGTGATAATACCTAACAAGTTGTTGTCGAATAATAGTGTCATGAATGAAACCAATAATTTAATTATTTTTTGTGAATTAATGAACAAGTAGTAATAAGTTATGGTGTAGTTGTATGTCGATCTAGGGTTAGGGATTGGAAATGGAATGAAGAAGGGAAAGTTGGGACTCGATAGACAGAAGAGAAAGGGAATAGATATTGCAGTCTCCCTTCTGACTTCTTCTATTAAACGATGGGCTTATGTGAAACAGGCCCGAGAAGGATTTTGAACAAATAAGCACGAATGGGCTCTTGAGTATAAGCCCACTAGAAGTGCTGGTAATGACTGACTGAGTTCTGCTTAGTTCTTGAAGAACAGAGACAGAACAAGGCAAAGCAAAAACAGAGTGATGAGAGGAAGAATGCAGCAAAACACAGAGACCAGATTTTTAACGAGGTTCACCCAAACATGGCTACGTCCTCGTCCCAGCAGTCGTACCCACTCCTGCTGAGAGACACTATATTATCTGTTTATATGAACACGAGACACACGCAGAAAAGAAAGACAAGAGTTACAAAATCTGAAACAAGAAATAGAAACCAGAGTAAACAAACTCTGAACCAAGATTGCCCTCTCTCACAGAACCTATACCCCTGTGGAAGAATCCCTTTTACTTTCAAGAGCAAGCCCTATACCGCTGAAGCTTCTTACTTTGTAAAAGTTGAAATGAGAGAAGATGAGAAACGGATTATATAGAGCTTCAAGCTAGCCGTTAGACCTTCTAGCTGATTGAGGAAAATCAGCACCTTCCTTTCCTTAGATAGAAACTTTCCTTGAAGACATTTGCCAGCTCTGATCTCGTCCAACAATCTCCCCCTAGATCAGAGATTGCAAATGAAAGAGTACCTGCAAAAGAACACATTCTCGAGCACAGAGCATAGCAAACCAACCAACACAGTAAAAGAGAAAGTCTAAAAGCAATCATACCAAAAACATAAATCCACACTGTCAAATCCAAAAACCAAAATCAATCCGTCATAGCAAAAAGACATCTCCCCCTAAAACTATGCTCCCCCTAGATCAGACAACAAAGGATTCATCTGAACTGTAATCAACGAGTCTAGCAGGGCCATAAATGAAGGCAACTTCAAACTGATAATCATCATCTTCTTCTTCTTCTTCTTCAGGATCATTTTCACCTTCAGGTTCTGGATCAGCCTCTTCAGCAACAACAACCTCAGCAGCAACAACATCCATCTCCCCCTCGTTTGAAATCTCCAGCTCGTCAAGAACTTGGTCAATAAGAAAGTACCAGGAAGGCTGCTCTGTGCGGAACGGAGAGATGGAAATCCCTAGGCGAAGAATCAAGTGAGTGACCAGGGGGCCAAAAGGAAGAGGGCCAGGAAAACTGGAGTCCGCAAAGGTCATGAATACTCCAAACAGGAGATATGAAAAGTCTAACGGTACCCCAGCAACAGCATGGGACATGATCCATAAATCCAAGGGAAGAATGAGATCCAAGGATTGGGTGCAAGGGAGAAGAATTCGAGTGATCACAAAATGAAGTGCACGAAGGCGAGGAATAACTGAGGCGACAGGAAGAGAAGTTGCAGGACCAGGATGAATCCCAGTGAGCTGAACAAACTCAGCCGCGATATTGAAATTGTATCTCCAGAGCTCAGACTCATGGGCTAATACTTCCCCTACTGTAGGAATGCCAAGAAGGCGAGCCAACTCAGGCACAGGGATAGTAACGAGATGTCCATAAATGACAGTGGAAAAACAGCGACTGTGCAAGCCAAAAGAGCGAAGATTTGAGTAAAAATAGCAAACCAGCTCTGGACAGATCAGAGAGGGAGGATCTAGCAGAAGAAAATCCCAGCCAAGATGATGAATGAAGTCCCTTACATCAAGTCCAAAATCCATGAAATCAGGAAGATGAACATGAATGGGAGAGGCAATGGGACGATTTTCATAAGCTAGAGCAAACCTATGACGACTGAAAGAAATAGGCTCAGGGAAGATATAGCCAGTATAGGTTTGAGAGAAAGCATAGTTCATGGTTGCAGAGGGAGGAATCACTAACTACAGATGAGCACATCAACCAATGCGACGGGATATAAATAGTGGACAAAGAGAGAAGCGCTAGGTAACTCAGACGACACACAAAGAAGGAAATAGACATACAGAGACCTAGAAATCAGCAATCAAAGAGGGAAACGAAAATAAACAAAACAAGGAAGCTGAATCAAATAAAAATAAACACACAGAAGGAAAGAAAAACTTAGCATCATACAGAAAGAAAATCGTGAAGATTTTCGAGTGAGCGCAGGCCTATGTCATAGCAAAGAGAAGTAAATCGTTCAGTAGATAAAGGTTTAGTGAACAGATCAGCTAACTGAAATTCAGTGGAGATGTATTCTAAAGCAATGACCTGATTCTGAACCAATTCTCGAATGAAGTGGTATTTGATCTCAATGTGTTTAGTACGAGAATGCTGCACTGGATTTTTGGTCATGCAGATCGTGCTAGTGTTATCACAAAACAAGGGAATGACAGGAACAGTTAAGCCATAATCTCCTAGCTGATACTTGAGCCAGAGGAGTTGAGTGCAACATCCTCCAGCCGCTATGTATTCAGCCTCGGCAGTGGAGAGGGCTACTGCTCCCTGTTTCTTACATGACCAAGAAACAAGTGAATTTCCAACGAATTGACAGGAGCCACTTGTGCTCTTGCGATCAGTAAGACTTCCAGCGAAGTCTGAGTCGCTATAACCAATCAGATCAAAACAAGTCTGCTTAGGATACCAGAGACCTATATTAACAGTACCCTTTAAGTATCGAAATATACGTTTAACTGCAGCCAAGTGACTGGCTTTGGGTGCAGCCTGAAATCTCGCACATAAACACACACTATACTGAATATCAGGCCTACTTGCAGTTAAATAAAGGAGGGAACCAATCATTCCCCTATATAATGTTTCATCTACTGTGATTCCTTTTTCATCTTTGTCCAATTTAAGATTCACAGCCATTGGAGTTGGGCTGGAATTAACATTGAACAGATTAAACTTGTGCAGCATGGTGTTAATGTATTTAGACTGACTGATAAAGGTACCATGTGCAGTTTGTTTAAACTGAAGACCAAGGAAGAACTGAAGCTCTCCCATCATACTCATTTCGAATACGGATTTCATTGCTTCACAAAAATCAGAACACAGAAGGATTGGTTGACCCAAAAACTATATCATCTACGTAGACTTGGACTATAAGGAAGTGACCAGCAGAAGTCTTCGTAAATAAAGTTTTATCAACCGACCCTTGAGTGAAATCTTGCTCCAAAAGAAAAGCAGTTAAACGATCGAACCAAGCTCTTGGGGCTTGCTTCAACCCATAAAGAGCTTTGTTCAACTTATAGACATAGTCAGGGTGCTGAAAATCAGTAAATCCGGGAGGTTGAGACACATATACCTCCTCTTGAATGTGACCATTTAAAAAAGCACTTTTCACTTCCATTTGATATAATGGAAAATTCTTATTGCACGCAAACGCACATAGCAATCTGATAGATTCAAGACGAGCCACGGGAGCAAACGTCTCATCGTAATCTATTCCTTCCTCTTGACAATACCCTTGCGCAACAAGTCGTGCCTTGTTGCGAATTATATTGCCATTTTCATCGGACTTATTTCGAAACGCCCATTTGGTTCCTATAATGGTTTTTCCTAGAGGTCTAGGAACAAGTTCCCAAACCTTTAAGTACTCAAACTGATTTAACTCTTCTAACATAGCATATGCCCATTCTTCATCATGTAAAGCTTCTTTGTATGATTTAGGTTCTACTTTAGAAATATAAGCATATTGGCTAGGGATATATTTACCTCGAGTACGAAGACCATCTGTGATTTCTCCAATTACCTGGCTTTCAGGGTGGTGCTTTTGGATATGAGGTGGTGCTTTAGGAGTGTTTGTGCTTTCAGTATCCGTCTGACTGGTGCTTATTGAATCTGTAGTGGAACATTCAGGATTCTGAATTTGTGAAGAACTGGATTCTAGAGATGTAGACTTATCACAGGACTGCTTTCCATTCCACTGAGTCGGCTCTAGAAGATCAAATATTCGGTTTTCTGCTTCTGCACACTTAGTAGAATGATTAGCTTCATCAAACAGCACATGAACAGATTCTTCAACCTTCCTAGTGCGTTTATTAAAAATTCTGTATGCTTGACCTTTTAAAGAATAACCCAAAAAGATGGATTCATCTGATTTTGCATCAAATTTTCCAAGGGTATCTTTAGTGTTCAAGGTAAAACAGCGACATCCAAAAGGATGAAAGTAAGCAATGTTGGGAATCTTGTTTTTCAAAATCTCATAAGGAGTTTTGTTGATGGTTTTGCGAACTAACACCCTATTAATCACATAACAGACGGTACTAACAGCCTCTGCCCAAAAAGACTTGGGAAGGTCATAATCAAGCAACATAGTTCTGGCAGTTTCAATCAAAGTTCGATTCTTTCGCTCAACTACCCCATTTTGTTGAGGTGCGCGAGGAGCTGAGAACGTGTGATTTATGCCTAGGGAGTTGCAAAATTCTGAGAATTCCTCAGAAATGAACTCTCCTCCGTTATCACTTTTGATGCTTTTGATTTCCCCAAACATTCTGACAAAAGTTTTAAATTTTTGAAATGTTTCATTTTTGCTAGCAAGAAAATAAACCCAAGAGTACCTAGAGTAATCATCGACGAGGACAAAAACATAGTTCTTTCCCCCAAGACTTGTGACAGTGCAAGGTCCAAACAAATCCATATGAACAAGTTCAAATGGTCTGCTGGTTGCAATGCACGTTTTGGCTTTAAAGGGTTTCCTAGCATGTTTCCCAGCAGCACACACTTCACAGAAGAAATCACTTCGTTCTTTTAATTCAGGAATCCCTCGGACAAGTTTTGATTTAGATAGAGCAGCAAGTCTCTTCATATTCACATGTCCGAGTTTCTTATGCCAAACAGTTTCTTGATGATGAGTCAATGAAACTAGGCAGGTTTCATTAAAAGAACTCAGATCATGAAGATCAATAACTGACTCACTCCTACGGTCACTCTAGAAAATGGCCAAGTGTAACCACTTTCTAAAGCGTAGTATAGCGGGTTTGGGTTTTATTGTCAACCCGGGTCCTAGATGTGATGACTACTCGGTGAAATCTCGTTATCTAGCAATGAACTTTTAGTGCAACTTCAAACAAACAAAAACACAAAGCAAGTTTAACGGTTGTTCAAGTCAAGAGAGGTCACCCGGATATGGTTCCCCCTAGACTGCAGTTAAATCGGATTGCAATTTACCAAGTTTAGTTTTTATGAAAGTTATACTGCGGAAGGTTCTTAAATAGCCTGAAGTCTCGACTAAAGGTCTCCAGACCCTCTCAATCTGAGTCTCTAGCGGGCGACTAACCTCCACCGGAGTAAACAGATTGAGGCCCTAACGAACCAAACCTCCACTACCGAATGGAATTCGGTACAGAATAGCGAATTGGCTCCTCGACTAAAGTCACCAATTCGCCACCTTCGATTAAGGATACTCTATCAACCTAGGCAGATATTCTCATTCTAGGTCAAAGCAGAAACAACAGGAATTTGATCAGGATTCAAGTCATTCAATCATTCAAACCTCAATCGAATATAATCAATTCACAAATTCTGTACTTGGGTTCATACAATCAGACCTAGCATACAAATCTAGGGTTCCCCATACCCAGATGAATGGGGTAACTACTCCATAGAGAAAGAAGCAAAAGCAGATTCAGACGCGGAAATCATACTGTGAAGACGGATTTCTGCTCCTGGACGTTTAATCGGCACTTCTCCAAGCTCAAGCCGGGCTCCAATGGTGATGAAGATCAAGCTATGGCACTTGGAAACTCTGGTTCGTCGCTTTCTCTCTCTAGGAATTGATTTCTCTCTCAAAAACTCGGAACCCTTCAATGTTGGCCTTCTTCTTCCTTTTATCAGCTGCCAGATCGCGATACCCGGTCGAAATACCCGGTCGGGTATTTTGGGTTTCGACCGGGTATAAATGACGCGCACCGTTTCGTTCAGGGAAAAATCCCCGGTCACTTCCCAAAATCCCCGACCGGGGATTTAAGCCATTTTGCCCGAGCCCCTCTCTGTTTCTCGGGCGCCCAAAACAGTGAATACCCGGTCGGGTATTTGGCCACCTGACCGGGTATTTTCCTCCTTCGGCTCACTTTGTCCCAACTTCGCTCCTTTCGACCCAGAACTCGTTTCTCCGCCTCGATTTCAACGCCGGGACCTGAAATATGACATAAACACACACCCTAGCGTGAAATCGGCTTAAAACACTAGAATCCACATCTCAAACGGCTTCAGAATGGGGTGAAAACGTGTGTAATTATTGGTCTATCAAACTCCCCCACACTTAATCGTTTGCTTGTCCCTAAGCAAACCAAGTCAGACACCAGGTAAGCTCAAAACGTTTCAATCAAGCAGGCTTTAGGGCAAATCGTATCGGCACAAAACACGTGGATCGTACTGGCTTTCGATCATCAACACATGGCAACTCGAATGACAACCTAGACAACCACCACAGACGACATTCGAATGCAATAAAGTCGAGCAAAGGAAGAGTTCTCTCCTGTTCACCAACCAACCTAGACTTGACTCAATCACTTGTTCAAAACAGTCACTTCATGCACAAAGCTCAAGATATCAGAATCAAGACCGAGCAATCTAGGTCCTCACCGGGGTAAAGAGTATAGAGAAAATAAGAAAATTAATCGCTCACTCTCGACCAGTGGGGTCAGGACAATTTGATGCGAAAAATGCGCATGCTTCTTCTCTCAATCCCTATCGTCTCTTCACCATGAATGCAGCCTCTAAATGCTAGAGTTCACATAAGCGGTGTCACCACTAACTAATTCGGAGGTCTTAGACACAGGTTCAAATGACTGGCTAGGGTCTTGGACATGGGGAAAAGGCCTTTTAGGTGGTGGTAGTCATAGCACAAGGTTCCACATTTCCCAACCCAACAAAACCACAGTCAAACAAACCAGTAACTTCCGTTCTGCTATTCTGCATTAATCAAATTCTTTAGGGCACAAGAGCGAAGGAGGTTATATGAATGTTAGCATTTCCAAGCCAAACTGCTAAGAAACACTACTTAATGGGCACTATTCAGATTTTTGGTGGTGGCTCTCTTTTGCTTTCATTTTTTCCTTTGTTTTTCTTTATTTTCTTTGAGAAAACCACCACCGCTGCACATTTTTTCAATAACACGCCCAACTTTTTAAGCACTTCTTCCAACCCTCACCTTACATTTAGCAGAAATAGCAGAGAACATGTAAAAATCACTCTGTGGAACCTTCTAAAAGATGCAAAAGGGTGACTTTTCATTGAAGACCGAAAGAAAGGAAAACACACAGCTCAAAGGGGCTGACTAGGGGTATGACACACCAGGACAGTCAATTTGGTCGCGGGCTAATCCTACGCCTCCATCATCTTAGCTAGTGACAACGTGAATGCTACATTTCATGGAAGAGGAATCTATCGCACAAGAAAGAAATGAGCAGGCTCAAATCTCACATGGCTACCTATATGCTCTATCGCACATTCTGATTCCCTGAACTAGATGCATAAATGACTGTCAAAAGCAAGTGATCAAATACAAGTCGCAGTTGGTAAGCAAACAGTTGAAAACTGAACCCCCACACAACGCTACTACACATCTCAGTCATCGTAATAGGCTGTCTTAGTCACACTCAAGTTGTCATGCATCGAGTCAAAAGCCATTCAATCTACTAATCACATCCATAGTGCCAACACAATCAATCATCAAGCAAACAGCGGTGCTTGGAGCCCTCAAATCTCGAGATTTGGACAGTGGACTAGGCTCCAAGCACCCAAACAGATCTAATGCAGTCAAAAGATAAACATCCCCCCCACACTTAAGATCGACATTGCCCCCAATGGAGAAGAGGGAAGGAAAGGGGAACGATGTTACCGGTTCGCACAGACTGCAGGAGACTAGAAAGGGGCCAGTCAGGAAGAAACGGACTGGAGAGAGGACCAGTCGCGAACACAGGCACAGCTAAAGGGAACCAAAAAGCTCAAACACATACGTTAGGTCCAATGGTCAGCCCAATAGTTTAGCATCCAAAAATGAAAAGAAAAAGAAACAAAAACCGACACAAGACAGTTTGCATGCGGACAAAGACCAAAAACACGCAAAACATGCCCCTAGGGCCCTCCAAGACCGGTGAAGTCAATCTGGTCCATAAGGTCGTCGACGCCATCCTCCGGTGGCTGCCGTGGCGGTGAATGCTCCCACCGGGTGGTCCAGTGGTGCTCCGCTGGAGGGTGACACGCCTGGAGCAGATGCTCGGAATACTCCATCAGACGGCAGCCTCGATCTCTCTCCCGCTCGATGAGAGCAGTAGTGACTCCCATGCTGGTCTCCAAGCGGCCAAGGCGCTCATCAACTCCCGTCATCCTGGACCGGTACTCGGCCTGGTGGGCCGAATACTGCTGGTAGAACTGGACCTGATGGTCCATGAGCTGCTGGTTCTGAAGACCGAGCTACTGGAACTGGAGCCCCATCTGCTGGAACTGCTCCGTGAAGAAGTCCATAGACGGGCCGGAGGCCATCGACGGACCAGAAGGACCAGAGGAGGACTCACCTCTCACCGGTCTCCGTCGAGGCTGCAGGTCACCTGGGGGAGAGAGCTGGGGCTCCGGCTCATCGACATCCATAGCGCCGTCATCATCATCATCCTCCTCATCCTCCTCCTCACTGGAGTAATCATCATCCTCCTCGTCCTCATCAAGATCCACAACCTCCTCCGGAGGCAGAGAAAGCCCATCCACCCAGGTGCGGACGTCATCAGTGGCCAAGAGGCGTGCGGTGTGAAGCACGTCCCGGCTGAGGGGTGCGGAGCCGCCCTGTTCAGAAGCATCATGAAGCCCCTCGAAGCTGATCCCGAAATGGCGTGCCAACCGGGTGATCAGGGGACCACAGAAGAGGTGGGTGGGATTCCCGTGGCACCGGGAGAAGGTGGTGGCCATGAAAGATCCCAAGTGGAGCATGTGCTCCGGATCCCCCATCGAGTACATTGCGTACAGCACCCGCTTCGGAATCTTATGCGAGCCAGTGGCGTTGGGGACGATGGAGCGGGTGATCAGCAGGTTCAGAATGTGCCACTCCGCCCGGAGGGTGCTTACGTAGGTCTGGCCGACCTCGAATAAGTCATCCCGATGGGCGTGCCTGACTACACGTCTGTAGAAATGATCCTGGTTCCAATCGGTCGGGTTCGGGATCTCGACCGTGTGGCCATCGAACGGGTGGTACTCGATTCCCAAGGCGAAGGCTAACCCGTCAATGGTCAGCTGTCGGGGGCGGCCACCCAACCGGAACGTCACTGCATAGGAGTCCCGAGGCTGCTTTTTGTCGTACTTGAACGTGGTGTAGAACTCCCACACCAGCTCCATGTAGGTGGGCTCGTCTATGGTAAGCAGCGTCCGCCAATCGCGGTGACTGATGGCGGTGCTGAGCTCCTGCAAGCAGTGGAGCTGCTCGAACACTGCCCACTCGAGGTGGTAGTGGCGCTCCAGTTTCCCTCTGATCACCTTGCGGAACTGGTCCGCGTACTCCCGGTGCAGGCGTAAGCCCTGCACAAACTGATGATCGAGAGACATGATCCTGCACAATCAACAAACCAAAAGTGGAGCCAAGAAAATATATTGTCAGGACCAACGGCCTGGGGTCAGCACTTCCCCCACACTCAGGCTCACCTAGGCTAACAGTTAAGCACAGCCGGTTGAATTGAAATCAACTCAACCGGAATTCAAGGCAAGACCACAGAATCAACCACAATAAGCACACGGGCAGCATATATACTACATATAAATCCATGCAAGCTCAATCATCCCTCACCCTACTCTAAATCAGGCAGGCAAACACAGTTCTCGGTCCTATAATCTACAGTTCGATTTTCCATGAAACTAGAAATGAAGGGAAGGGTGAGGGACGCGAGGGGAGCGAAAAAAAACGTCCGGGAGGCTCGCCGGAAAATGGCCGGCGAGTCGCCGGAAAGTCGCCAGGAAATGACCGGCGGCGGCCGGCGGCAGCGGTGGCACGGCGGCGGTGGCGGCGGCCGGCGGCAACGGTGGCGGCGGCGCGGCGATTGGCAGCGGCGGAGGCGGACGGCGGCGGCGGCGGTGGCCGGCGGCGGGCGGAGGCGGTGGCCGGCGGCGGTTAACGGCGGCCGGCGACGGCCAAAGAGGAGAGAGGGGAGAGGATTTGAGAGTAGAGAGAGGAGAAATTTTGGAAAAAATGAGGGTAGAGAGAGAAATGACCGGGGGTTTCCTTTAAATAGGAAAAAACCCCGGTCGGGTATTTGTGAATCCTCGACCGGGGTTCGCTAAACGCAGCGTACCAGGTCTGTAAAACCCCCGGCCTCGAACCAAAAATACCCGGTCGGGTATTTTTGGGATGAGGTCGGGTATGTTGTTAAAACGCTGCGTTCAGGGTCTGGGGAATCCCCGGCCGCGAACCAAAAATACCCGGTCTGGTATTTTTGGGACGAGGTCGGGTATTTCCCCCTTTCCCCCCCCCCCCCCCCGAGAAACAGAGGGGGCCCCGGGCGTGAGCCAAAAATACCCGGTCGGGTATTTTGGCCCACGGCCGGGTATTTTCCCCAATTCGGCCAAAAACTCATTTTTCCCAAAATTGCAACCTCTCCTGCACGAAAACACCAAATCGAGGCATCAACGACGACCGAACTTCACTACAGACATGCAACTGACTCGACACGACACAAAAACTCAGAAAAAGGGAAAAAGAAAAGCAAACTGTGGTGGGGTTGCCTCCCCACAAGCGCTTCTTTACCGTCTTTTAGCTGGACGCCCATGGCGGAACTAAGGGTCCGCGAGAACAGGTGCCTCCAAGAGCGGATCCACGTCACTCTTGAGGTACAGCTTCAGGTGGTGGCCATGCACCCGACGGGTGCAACCACCAGCTCATAGTGGTCTCCACCTTTCTTCCGAGTAGGCCTAGACACCTGCTGCTTCGGCCGCCACTCCTCTTTGAGCTTTTTATTCGGTGGTGAGGTTGGAGGGAGCGGCGGCGAAGGAGGGAGAGGGGGATCCTGCAAAATGGAAGATGCAGACGGATACACGACAGGCTCGTGTACCTGGTCAGAAATAGCATGCACAGGTGTGACAGCAATCATAGCACAGTGATCAAACTCAGTCACAGAAAAAGTAGCCTGTTCATTCCCAACACGCAGGATCGGTTTACCATCATGCACATCAATAAGTGCCTTGGCAGTGGCAAGAAATGGTCTCCCTAAAATCAAAGGCACATCCACATCATCATTTATATCCAGAATAACAAAATCAACAGGATATGTGAATGCACCCACTTTAACAAGCAGATCCTCTATGATACCCCTAGGATGCACAACGGATCGGTCAGCTAGTTGAATGCTCATCCTAGTAGGGCTAAGTTCACCTAGGTCTAGCTTTTTGAACAATTTGTATGGCATGACATTAATGCTAGCGCCTAGGTCCGCCAAGGACTTTCCTATATGCATGCTGCCAATAGTAAGAGGGATAGTAAAACTCCCTGGATCCTTGCGCTTTTCGGGCAGCTTGTTCTGCAGGACAGCAGAACACTCCTCGCTCAGCAGCACTGTCGAGAGATCCCCAAGTTTCTTCTTGTTGGTGCAGAGATCTTTCATGAACTTTGCGTACTTGGGCATCTTCGACAGTGCCTCCACAAAAGGTACGCTGATGTTGAGCTGCTTCAGCATTGCCATAAACCTGGCAAACTCAGTCTCCAGCTTGTCTTTGTGTAGGCGAGTGGGGAAGGGAAGCTGGGGTACATGCTCCTTAACCACTGGTTGTGGCTTGGGAGCAGGGGCTTCCTTCTCCACCCTCACTTCTGCATCATCGACTGGAAGTGCTGAAGCAGGTAGTGATTCCTCCTGCCTGGTCGGGGCAGGATCAGCCGATGTGAGCCTGCCACTCCTGGTGAAGATGGCATCTAGCTGCTCGGGCGGCTCCCGTGGATTGGGGATGGTGGTGGCAGGTAGAGTCCCCGGGGCCCGGGCAGTAAGTTGGCGCGCTAGGGCACCGACTTGGTGCTGTAAATCTTGCAGAATAGCACCCTGGTTCCTCTGTCCTGCCTCCAGAGAGGCTATGCTCTGGTCCACCCTCGTGAAATTCGCCTGGATGGTGGTCATGAATGCCGCCAAAATATTCTTCAGATCGGTCATTTGGTTATCGGGAGCTGGGGCTACTGCTGGCTCGGCATACTATCGCTGGGGCTGCTGAAATGGCTGCCCCTGCTTGGGCTGGTAGGGCTGCTGCTGTGGTGGTGGCCCTTGCCTAGCCTGGAAGGGCTGCCTCTGCTGAAAACCACCCGCTGGTGCTGGGAAACCAGGGGGTTTGGTGTTGTTGCTGCCCTAGGAGAAGTTGGGGTGCTGGCGCCATCCTTCATTGTAGGTGTTGCTGTATGGGTCCAGGCGCCGAGCATTGGCGATGAAGTCCACCTGTTCTTGGGGAGTAGAGGACTCCCTCATAGCCTGACAGACCTCCACCCGGTGATTCGGGCTCTCACACCACTGACACTGAGCTACTGGAGCGTAGCTACACCTCGGCCCGGAAGGAGGCTGTTGGGCTTCTTCAATGTCTGCACCAACTCAGCCACCTGCTGCTCTAAACCGGACCTGGCCTCCACAGTGTGCACACCACGGTCCCGGGTCTGTCTGCCTCTGCTGCTCTGCCCCCAGGAGTGATCACGGGCAGCCAAGGTACTGATCATCTGGTTCAGCCCGGGTGGAGTCTTAGTGAGAATATCCCCTCCTGGGCATAGAGACTCGATCACCCTCTGGCTGTCTGGAATGAGGGCGCTGTAGAAGTTCCCCACTGTGAATGCATCGCTGAAGCCATGATGGGGACACTGCCAGAAGTATCCCATGTACCGCTCCCATGCATCCCGAAGTGACTCATCTGGCTCTTGGCGGAAGTGAGTGATCTCCCGCTGAATCTCTGTGGTCTTCGATGCCGGATAGTACTTGTGCACGAACTTGTCAGCCAGATCGTCCCAAGAGGTGATGGACAGTGGGGGCTGGGTCTCCAACCACCTCTTAGCATTCCCCGCCAGAGAATGGGGGAAGAGGTGAAGGCGGATTACGTCATTCGGAACACCGTTCAGCTTGAACCCGTTTGTCAGCTGCAGAAAACGGGAAAGATGTGCCCGGGCCTCCTCATCCTTCAAGCCATGGAACTGGATAGAGGATGTAATGAGTTGAATCCAGCATGGCTTGATCTCGAAGTTGTTTGCTGGAATTGGCGGATAGAGGATGATCGGGCGGATGTCAGCAATCCGTGGAGTGTAGTAGTATTCCAAGGTGGGACCCGGTGGTGGTGGATGATGATGGACCCCAACTGCCTGGGGATTGGGGTCGTTCCCCAGGAGCTGGTTCTCCGGAGGTGGGTTGTGATCGCCTTCCATCTCGTACTCGTCCTCGGAGTCGCTGCTCAATTGGCCGTCTCTGCGCTCTTCCGTAGCCAGTCTAGCTCGCTGTTGTCTCCTAAGTTGGCGGCTGGTGCGTTCAATCTCTGGATCCAACGGAAGTAAACCTCCCGACGGGCTACGGGTCATGCACTATCTGCACACAATCAAGCAATGCAAACCCGTGAAGGCACAAGTGGGAAAGAAGAAACACTCAATGCGAAAATGAAAATGCTAAAGTAACATAAATCACTTTTCTTCAACAACCTAGCCGTCCCCGGCAACGGCGCCAAAAACTTGACTCACTCCTACTGTCACTCTAGAAAATGGCCAAGTGTAACCACTTCCTAAAGCGTAGTATAGCGGGTTTGGGTTTTATTGTCAACCCGGGTCCTAGATGTGATGACTACTCGGTGAAATCTCGTTATCTAGCAATGAACTTTTAGTGCAACTTCAAACAAACAAAAACACAAAGCAAGTTTAACGGTTGTTCAAGTCAAGAGAGGTCACCCGGATATGGTTCCCCCTAGACTGCAGTTAAATCGGATTGCAATTTACCAAGTTTAGTTTTTATGAAAGTTATACTGCGGAAGGTTCTTAAATAGCCTGAAGTCTCGACTAAAGGTCTCCAGACCCTCTCAATCTGAGTCTCTAGCGGGCGACTAACCTCCACCGGAGTAAACAGATTGAGGCCCTAACGAACCAAGCCTCCACTACCGAATGGAATTCGGTACAGAATAGCGAATTGGCTCCTCGACTAAAGTCACCAATTCGCCACCTTCGATTAAGGATACTCTATCAACCTAGGCAGATATTCTCATTCTAGGTCAAAGCAGAAACAACAGGAATTTGATCAGGATTCAAGTCATTCAATCATTCAAACCTCAATCGAATATAATCAATTCACAAATTCTGTACTTGGGTTCATACAATCAGACCTAGCATACAAATCTAGGGTTCCCCATACCCAGATGAATGGGGGAACTACTCCATAGAGAAAGAAGCAAAAGCAGATTCAGACGCGGAAATCATACTGTGAAGACGGATTTCTGCTCCTGGACGTTTAATCGGCACTTCTCCAAGCTCAAGCCGGGCTCCAATGGTGATGAAGATCAAGCTATGGCACTTGGGAACTCTGGTTCGTCGCTTTCTCTCTCAAAAACTCGAAACCCTTCAATGTTGGCCTTCTTCTTCCTTTTATCAGCTGCCAGATCGCGATACCCGGTCGAAATACCCGGTCGGGTATTTTGGGTTTCGACCGGGTATAAATGACGCGCACCATTTCGTTCAGGGAAAAATCCCCGGTCACTTCCCAAAATCCCCGACCGGGGATTTAAGCCATTTTGCCCGGGCCCCTCTCTGTTTCTCGGGCGCCCAAAACAGTGAATACCCGGTCGGGTATTTGGCCACCTGACCGGGTATTTTCCTCCTTCGGCTCACTTTGTCCCAACTTCGCTCCTTTCGACCCAGAACTCGTTTCTCCGCCTCGATTTCAACGCCGGGACCTGAAATATGACATAAACACACACCCTAGCGTGAAATCGGCTTAAAACACTAGAATCCACATCTCAAACTGCTTCAGAATGGGGTGAAAACGTGTGTAATTATTGGTCTATCAATAACATACATATTTCCTACTCTGTTTCCTATGAAAAGCATTTCATTATCTTTTGAACTTTCAACAAGGCAATGAGAAGTTTCAAAAGTTACTTTATTACCACTACTACAAAGCTGGCTAATTGATAAAAGATTATGCTTAAGGCCATCAACAAGCATAACATCTTTGACAGTAGGCATAGGGGACAAACCAATGGTGCCTTGTCCCACAATTCTGCCAACACTGTTATCCCCAAACACTACTTCTCCTCCTAATTTATAGTCTAGAGTAGAGAACAGAGCTTCGTTACCAGTCATATGATGCAAGCAGCCGCTGTCCAGGTACCATTTACTCTCTGTTTCATTGAGTTTAGTAGTTTTACCAGCTTTTTCGAGATGATTGCTGTCTGAGTGAAGTTTCTGTACCATGAAGGCTTGATCAGCATGTCCTTCTTCTTCCTCATCAGACTCGTAGTCACTCCAGGTGGCTGCCATAGCCTTTTCTTTGGCTTTAAGGGTCAGTGGACAATTGGCTCTGACATGTCCTATCCTTCCACATTTATAGCACCCCTGTGGTTCTCGATCAGAAGTTTCATTCGAGGTTTCTTTTCCCTGTGAAGCAAATCTTTCAAAAGAAGCATTTCTAAAACGATTATTGCCCCTTTCTAAATCACCAGAGCGATTATCTTAGTCGTTTTGACGATAATTTGTCTCAGGAAATCTACTGTTCGAATCAGAATATCGACTGGATGATCCTGAGAACCTATTAGCTGAGTTTTGAAAACAATTTTGTGACTCAAAACGACCTCTGTTCTCAACTGAGCGTTGCTTTTGATAATTTTTGTATTTCATCATTCGATGAAATTTTTTGCTGACCATAGCAAGCTCCTTTTCGAAGTCAGTGTCGATGTCATTATCAGAATCATACTCATAGACTCTACTTTTAAAAGCTAGACTCTTCCTGCGTCGTTCATCTTCCTTTACCACCTGTTTAATCACATGTTCGTGACTCAGGAGAGATCCGATGAGTTCATCCACAGTTAAAGTATTTAAATTTCGGGCTTCCTCAATGGCTGTCCTTTTGGGCAACCATTCTTTTGGTAAAGATCGAAGGAGTTTTCTCACCATATCTTTAGATGGAATTACTCAACCTAGACCTTTCAATTTGTTTGTCAAACCAGTAAATCGGGAATACATATCATGAATTCCTTCATTAGCTTGCATATCAAAGGTCTCGTATTCATGCATTAACAAGTCAATACGAGTTTCTTTGATGTTTGACGTACCTTCATAAGTTGCCTCGAGAATAGCCCAGATTTCTTTAGCAGTCTCGCACTGCTCCACCTTGTCGATCTCATCAGGTGAGATGGCAGTTTGCAGAATATGCATGGCACGGCAGTTAAGTTGTGCGCTCTTCTTCTGCTCATCTGACCATTCACTTTGTCTCTCAGGATCCATTTCAATCGGTCCATCCCTGACAATTAGCCAGAGATCGACATCTATCCCCCACATGAACGTCTTCATTCGTTTCTTCCAGGCATTATAATTTGAGCCTGTGAACCATGGTGGATTGTGATGCGATGCAGGACCGAAAGCAGCGGGAGAATTGGTTCCCATCGATCGTCACCTCTGGCAGTAGCGAGCTTCTTCAAACCAGACTCTGATACCACTTGTATGTCGATCTAGGGTTAGGGATTGGAAATGGAATGAAGAAGGGAAAGTTGGGACTCGATAGACAGAAGAGAAAGGGAATAGATATTGCAGTCTCCCTTCTGACTTCTTCTATTAAACGATGGGCTTATGTGAAACAGGCCCGAGAAGGATTTTGAACAAATAAGCACGAATGGGCTCTTGAGTATAAGCCCACTAGAAGTGCTGGTAATGACCGACTGAGTTCTGCTTAGTTCTTGAAGAACAGAGACAGAACAAGGCAAAGCAAAAACAGAGTGATGAGAGGAAGAATGCAGCAAAACACAGAGACCAGATTTTTAACGAGGTTCACCCAAACATGGCTACGTCCTCGTCCCAGCAGTCGTACCCACTACTGCTGAGAGACACTATATTATCTGTTTATATGAACACGAGACACATGCAGAAAAGAAAGACAAGAGTTACAAAATCTGAAACAAGAAATAGAAACCAGAGTAAACAAACTCTGAACCAAGATTGCCCTCTCTCACAGAACCTATACCCCTGTGGAAGAATCCCTTTTACTTTCAAGAGCAAGCCCTATACCGCTGAAGCTTCTTACTTTGTAAAAGTTGAAATGAGAGAAGATGAGAAACGGATTATATAGAGCTTCAAGCTAGCCGTTAGACCTTCTAGCTGATTGAGGAAAATCAGCACCTTCCTTTCCTTAGATAGAAACTTTCCTTGAAGACATTTGCCAGCTCTGATCTCGTCCAACAGTAGTGTCAGAACATCCTTATGTTACTTGAAGGTGTTGAATTCGATTCGTACAAATATATGTGGGTTATTTTTTTTTTCTCTCCCCAAAAGTTACCCCTGGGATAGGGGCCAACACTCCTGGCTCCGCCTATGGGCACTATGATTGAGTTGAATATTCAATTTTTTAACATTATTTGAATAACGATATACTGTTAGTATATTATTTAATTTTTGTATCTTAAGTATATTATTAGTTAAATCATAATTTTAATACGAAATATTATTAAGCTACTTGTCGGACTCAATCTCCCAGCCAAGCATACATAAGGTGCTAAAATATGTGACATTTGAAAATGAGACTGTCTTCATTATTATAAGAACCATTTACATATAGCCGTTACCATTTGTCCATTGCTTATCACAAGGTTTTCTAGATTATTTTACTTTGTGCTGATGTTGCTGTTTTTTTATTTTGTATAACCAACTGATTGTACTATTATATTTTAGTTACAATTAATGGAAAGGAACAACATTGGTTAAGAAATTAATAATATGTTAATTTAAATGAATCTTCCCCCCAACAACAAATTAAAACCAAATACACCAATTTTAAATTGCCAACACATAAAATTAAAAACAATATCTATTATTAATTTACATAAATATAAATTGTTTTAGAAGGTATAAGGAGATTGGGGGTTGTGTTTTCATTCCTATTTTTATTTTCTCTTAACATATCTCGGAAACAAAAAAATTGTGAGTCATAGGGATGTGTAACACATTAGGCGAATCCCACATTGATAAAGCACATGAGAGATCCTTGGTTCATAAGTAAGAAACGGCTTTAACTGATAAGACGTGTTTTGGAGTGAAATAGAATTCTTGTGAGAACTCCAAAGTTAAACGTGCTCTGTGCGGAGTACTACAAGGATGAGTGACCTAGGATATCCACTGATTAGTCTGACTTTATAAACCATTAACAGTCCCAATTTTGCCAAGTACACAAACTTATTATGACATGGTTGCTTCGCTTATTGATACATGAACACTATTTACAACCCACTTATACATGAAAATGAGAACGCCCTCACATAAACAAAATCTAGTAACAAACAAACCCAGATAAATTGACAAGTCAAATATAAACACAAATTCATAACAGCGTTTCACCTCTATGCAAATCAAATCAAATTTCAAACCGACTAATAACACATGACTAACTAAAACTTCTCAACCCCACCGACACCTTCTTCAACCTTCTTTGGCCCCTCCTCCACTCTCTTCCTCTCCTCCGACTCCTTGGCAATGTCGTACGTCGCGTGCATCCCGAAGAAGACGTAGTACACCAGCAGTATCAAAGTCCACACCCCAAACCTCCCAAACGACGCCTTATCGATCGACCCCAGCAAGAAAATGTTGATCATGATCGACGCCGACGGCAGCCACGGCACCAACGGCACCCCCCACAGCTTCGGCTCCCTCGCCTGCGGCACGAACGCCCACAGCCCAAACGTCGCGCCGAACCATATCGGCACGGTGATCACATACCCAACCCACCCGTCCCCACCCTGGGCCCAGATGATCGCGGTCGCGACGGCGGACCCCAAGATCGTGACTATGCAGCCAATCAGCTTCAGCTGATTGGCCCTGGTCGTGACCCCGGAGTCGTAGTATCGACGGACCAGAAGGGCCAGAGCGACCATCATGAAGATGAACAGCGTGGAGATGGAGAGGAGGTTCGATAATATGTCCAATTTGGTAAAAAATGCGATGAAGGCCGTGGCTGCCAGCATGACAACTGTCGCGTTGACCGGGGTGCCCGTTTTGGAGTTGACATGGGCCAGCCAGGGTGGCATCATGTGGGTACGGGCTATGTGGGTTAGGTAACGGGCCTGGCCCACGGCCGAGACCAGCAGGACCGTGGTCATCCCTTTTAGTGCTCCAGCTGCAACGATATACTTAGCCCAATTCCATCCCACGTCCTCGAACGCGACCGAAAAGGGCGCGTCCGGGTCGATCCGCTGGTACGGTACCATCATGGTGAGGACAACTGCCAAGAGACAGTACGCGACGGTGGTGACCGTCATGGATCCCACGAGCCCGATCGGGATGTCCCTGGCCGGGTTCTTCGTCTCCTCGGCCATCGTCGAGACCGCGTCGAACCCGACGTACGCGAAGAACAGGACGGCCGAGGAGACGAAGATGCCGCGGGCCCCGTTCGGGGCGTACGGGGTCAGGTTTTTCGTGTCGGCTTTGGTGAAGCCGGCGATGATGATGAAGAGGATGACCGCCACGTGGAAGATGGAGGCGATGTAGTTGAAGCGGGAGGATCCTTTGGTGCTGAGGACGGCGAGGATGCAGATCACGGCGGCCACGCCCACGGCGATCGGGTCGAGGTGGCCGTAGTCGTCCGGGAGGCTGTGAGCTATGATGCGGAAGTCGTCCGGCTTGTGGTTGCAGAGCGTGGCGAAGTAGGATGTCCATGCTCGGGCAACGGCGGCTCCGCCGATTACGTACTCGAGCAGGATGTTGCCGGCGGCGATGAAGGCGATGAAGTCGCCGAGCTCCACTCTCAGGTAAGCGAACGAGCCTCCTGAAAATCACGAAGGCAAAGTTATTAATTAACTAATAATTAACGTAACCGTCGCCGCCGGTTTACGTTGTATCATAATTATGACAAATGATTAATCAATTCATTATTGTTCTAATTACTAATTAGAACAGAATCCCTGTGAAAAATATCATTTAATCCATCGAGCTTATCATTGTAAAGCTGTGACAGAAAGTAATTAAAAACAAGATAATAATGATTAGCTCTAGCTCTCTTCTTTGTACAATCAGATAACGACAAAATACTAGCTAGGTGTTTTTTGTGTGAATGAATCTACGAGGTTTCGTCAAGTCAACTATGAACACTGAACAGCTGTACAGCTAATAATGTGAACGGGAGATAAATTTGAGGAGGCGCTCAAGTGGACAGACGATTTAAAAAGTCTTTGGTCAACGGTTGCTATTCTATAATTTAAATCACACTTCGAAGAAGCAAAGAAAAAAAATTAATGTGAATTGGACTTCATGATAGGAAATTGTGAAAATGATATTGCGTAATCACGTTATTTTAAACGGGCGGTGTGAACACAGTCGGATAGCTTTAGAAATAAGAGGGGCAGAAAATGGGGACGGGAGAACCATTGTAAGTACCTGCGACGGGGATCTCAACGGCGAACTCGGTGTAACAGAAAACGGAGAGCATGGCGGAAACCCCGGAAACGACGTAGGAGAGGACGACGGCGGGGCCGGCGTGGTCTCGGGCCTCGAGGCCCGTGAGGACGAAGATGCCGGCGCCAATGACGGCGCCGATGCCGAACCACATGAGGTCCCACCAGTTGAGGTTCTTCTTCATCTCGTGCTCGCTGCGGGCCCTGACCTCGTGGATCTCGGTGGAGTCGAGGGAGCGGGCCGTGACCCGGTCCATGAACCGCTTCGGAATCTCCCTCAGGGCCCGGCCGTAGTTGGCCCAGCTCTGGAACGACTCCTCGGGGAGGAAATCGGCCTTGCTGCACGAGCATCCCCTCTTCCTCGCCCCGTCACCGTCAACGGTTCCCATCCTGGGGAAAACAGACGGAGAACTAATTGAATCACGAGACTTTAACGAGAGAGGGAAATCCGGCGGTGGTTTTGAAATGCTGTTGGTTAGCGTACCTGATTGGAGGAGGAGAGACGTTTGTGAATGTGGAGGCGGCAGAGTAGTGGGAGAGAGAGAGAGAGGAAAAGGAGAATGGGGGAGGTTAAGTTAGATTGACGGGGATGGAATTTATAGGAAGGAAGGAGAAGTGCGAGAGTCGGCTGGAGAGAGAAGGGAACCATGGAAATGGAGGGAAGTATGGAAATTGGTTGGGGGCGGTTGACTTGGGGTGACAAGAAATGGAATTGTTACTTTTTTTACTCTGGTGAAGAGGTAAGAAAAAACATTTATGAATGTGAAAAGGTGAATTTTTATTTAGGGTAAATGGGTGGAAAATATTAGGGAAATTCTGTGCAATTTATGGTAGTTGAATTTAATTTATAATTGATACGAAACCATAGTCCAGCTAGCTAACTAATTGCCTAATTAGTAATTTGGCTTTTTATTTGATTCACAATCCGATACAACAAAAAGTATATCAAATTATCAACCATTGCGATGACAAGAGAGAGAAAAGAAAAAGGAAAAAAAGTAGGTAAAATCACACCTGACGACCAAAATCTCTAATAATATTTACCACTCAACATATACGTATGTTTCGCTATAAAAAAAAAAAAAAGACATATACGTATGTTTCACTGACCAATTGCTTTATCACTAAATCCTGCCGAATCATAATCACTAAAGCATATTTAGGAAAATGAGAATAATATATATTTTATATAGTTGAGTAAATTTCATCATAAACAATGAGTTGAATTAACCCTTAGAGGAGGGATGATGGGATGAATAGTTTATATCCATTATCTTACCAATAATAGTTTCTGTTTTACTCTTACTCATACGCATACACATACTCATACAAGAATCAATTAGAAAATTAAAACCATACACATATTTGATAGGATTTCGAAATTCACGGTTATTAATGGGTAATAATTTTTCGTTACAGCTTTCAACTAACATGTTGACGATTACACGTATACTAGCATTACAAAAAAAAATATTACAAACAATAAATTACAGGAACAAAGAACATTAGCAAAAAAACAATATAATTTCATGAAAGTATTATATATGTATGATAAATATACAAAAAATATTGAGAAAAATAGTAATTATTCTAAACAAAACTGTGTATAATTAGGCGAGTTCGGCTTAGATATTGACAAATCATGTCCACCCATGCAGGGGCATTTGGAGGTGTCCCGAGACACCACTAAATTTTGGAGAAGCGATTATTCAATCCCCGGTGATAATTTACGTATGAACAAAAAATTATAATTAATAGTCCGGGACACCTTGAAATTTGAAAAAACAATTATCCTACTCTCGTTTGTAGTTTGCGTATAGGAGTATAAGTGGTAGTTTGGATAATTCAAACCCGAGACACTACTATTATTAATAAATATAATTTTCATTAGGCTACAACTTTTTTGTTGTTCTATTCTAAACACTCTGTAATAGCAAAACCATATTCTCTATCTTTAATTTTTTTTATTTTGAAAAGACTATCTTTAATTATTTTCAAAATCTAACAAATAATCTAATTACAAGCTACCCTTAATTTGTATTGATTTTATGGTTGTACGAAAAGTGTTGAAAATGTCTTTTTGGCTTTGAGTTACATCAAGAACAAATTTAGAAGTCGAATATGCGTTTATTCGTGAATGATTGTCTAGTAGAATATAGCGAGACAGATTTGTTGAGCAGTGCAGACACCAAGTGTATTTTACAATTTTTTCAGAATATGAAAATATATCATGGACTTTTTTTAAACTCGTAAGAGTTGGATATTTTCTTATTTAAGAATTATTTAATTTTTATTAATTTTAAATTTTTATTTTTATTTTTTGAAAGAGGACACCCCTATGTAAAATTTCTGGGTCCGCCACTGCACTCATCCCCTGCAATATTCGGATTCAAATTTTACTCATACCACAACAAATCTCTTGAGCTTAAACTTTACCCTATCCAATTAACCAATTAAATCAAATTCATACGAGTATCCAATTATTTTACATTCTACCTTCGTTGCTTGCTGCTGGTTCTGTATCCAGTTTCCTTTCTCTTTATAGAACCACTAAACATGAAGCACAAGGTTTTTAACTTTTAAGTAAACAGTCGAGCCAGTCAACCGGCCGGCGGGAGGGAGGGTCCACGAACGTCGACCACTGCTCCGTCGTTTTCCTTCAATCTGTGAGTCTGATCTGAACAAAATCACTCACCACGCACGCAAATTAAACGAAGTGTGATCTACGGTAACTGTAAGAACGACCGGACGTATCCTCCACGTCAACAGAATCATACTGGATATCGTGGAATCTGCAACTGCCGTTACGTACAGAATGGGGTCTACATGCCAACAAATTTCCACTAGTGGTTCACTGGTGATACAACTAGTACGTTAAATAAATAAGTGAAAGAAGAGTTTTGACATAACTTGAACTCGACTCGACCTCGACTTATAACGAGCTTATAAGCTCTATTCGAGTTCGGCTCATCGTCAATCACCTCGAGAGATCGGCTTGAGCAAATATATTATATCATTTAGTTATAATTTATAATTGTTCATATCATGCTATTTAATACTAATTAGTATCTAAACAAACGGTAATACATAATTTTTCTTTTAAATTTTGAATGAGACATATTTAATTACATGCTCAAATTCTTAAACATCATATGTGTGGTGATCAGATACGTAATCTAACAAACATATGAATTATCAACAAGTTAATGATAACCTATTAATCGACTCGCTTCTAAGTTGCTAATTGAGGTGGCTCGTTAGCCATAATGTCGAGCCAGTTTATAACTCATAACGAGCTAGCTCACGTGTTAAGAACGGAACAACAACAAGAACGAGGTTACCGAATCTGGAGCTGAGTCGCGGACTAGGTCACTCTCTTTAAGACGTTCGCGGCACTGCCCTCGATGCGCACGGCAAACTATCAACCGGTAGTCTCCAGGATAAAACAACTCCTCTTTGTACTCGCGGTTTTGTGCGAAAACCGGAGCTCTCTGAACACTCTCTCTATTGTGTTTATGCTCGTTGTGGTGTATTTAGAGGGGCTAGGGAGGCGGCTATTTATAGGAGCCGAACCCCTAGGAATATACCCTCTAGCTTGGGGAATAACTTGGATTAATTAAGGAAGATAATTACTTCATTAATTAAAACCGTCGGTTAAGATAAATCCTGCGGGATTATCCTTCGAATATTCATTTTTAATCGATTATCCTTAGAATATTCCTCAGAATAACCGATTAATAATTAATTTTGTTCGGAATTTCTCCAAAAAATATATATAGTCTCAAGTGAACCAACCAACCGGTCGGCCGGACGAACGGCGCACGTGTGTGGTGGTCCGTTAGGTCTTCCCTCTCCCACAAAAGTGGGCCACCGCAAGGGGCATGCCTAGGGGTGGGAATCGGTCGGTAAACGGTAAACCGTTTACCGAATTTACCGGTTTCGGTATACCGAGGGTGGCCAAACTGTTTACCGTTTACCGATACCGATTTGTAACCGCAAGGGGCATGCCTAGGGGTAGAGAGAAGTTGTTTCTGAAATCCAGGTCACAGAGAGAAACTCTCGAAAATCTTGGTTTCTACCTTTCTCGCGAGCAAGGCCGACGACAGGGACGCCGATACCGCGGGAACCGATGGAAGAAGAACGAGACGGCCAAAGTTGTTCACCCGGCGGAGAAGAAGAAGCTACCGGGGAAATCGTACAACAGAACGGAAACAATACACTATTCGAAGAGGATACAGAGACGGCGGCGGAGTCGAGCGCCCGGACCACGAGACCGTCGACAACGCCAGGGCCAAGCTGGCCTACATCGACGCGAATCTTTCCTCCCCGAGATCCCAATTTTACGAAGCTGTATCTCGGAACAAGTCCAGGAAAGCAAAATGAACCAGCACAAACCAAAGGAGTTGGAAGAGGTGGGTGGCGTCGGAGCCAGGGTAGAAGTCGCCAAAAATGCAGCTGATGGTAGAGAGAAGTTGTTTCCGAAAGGGAAGACTGGGTACTGGAATGTAGCAGATGGATAGGGCACAACAGGAAGGGTTGGGTTCGGTATCGGTATTACCGATTTACCGTCGGTATTTACCGATACCGGTTTCGGTATACCGACCCACCCAATTCGCCGCTCGACCGCCGATACCGCCGGTAAACGGTTCGGTAAAACGGTAAACCGTTTACCGGTGTACCGAATCCCACCCCTAGGCATGCCCTTAGGAGAGAGGCTCCTATCTTTATACACATTTCACCAAGTAAAACTACCAATGTGGTAGTTTTTCCACTTGAGACTCTATAGCTTTCAAAGCTATTCATACATACATTTCCAACATCATGAATTAAACTAAAAAACCCACCGAGTCAAAATGACTCATGAACCTTGCAAGCCGAACAATGTTTAGTTCACACTCGATTCGTTAGCAACCTAGTCTAGTGTCGAACGAATTGTTACCCACCCAAACACCGAGTTGGTGTGCGAGCAAAGCAAGCTGGAGATCCTTGAGATGATCATCTCTGAAAAATGGAGTCAAAAGTTGTGATAATGAGTTTTAGTATAAAATTAAGGGTTAATATTTTTGTATGGCCTGAACTTTGACAAAAATAAACATTCTAAAACTCATTATCACAACTTTTATACTAAGCTACTTGGTCAAAGTTGTGATAACTTAAAGTTGTGATAACTTGGGCCAAATTGTTTATTTTGGTGTATAGATCGAAAAGATTGGCCAGGATGTTTATTTTGGTCAAAGTTTAGGCCATACGAAAATATTAACCCTAAAATTAAATATTGAATTGGGGATTTATATTAAGCTACTATAAGTATATTTTATGATAATAATGAGTTTATAGACTTACAGTGGTAAAATGTTTATGTGTTGATTGAGCGGTTCTAATTAAGTTTGATCCCATATAAACATATTTGACCGATCGATTCCCCCACACACACACACAATTAGGGGTGTCATGTAACACCTAATTGATCTTGCGGTGGTGGGTGGGTTACGAGTCATATGAATAACCCACACCTCATTTTCAAATACCCAAGACTTGTCTATTGTTTATACTATTGAATAATCATCGTATTTACTAATTGTACTACACACTGACCGTCGACTTCTAAAAATGAAAAATAAAGAATATTTTGAGACTATTATTGATTACTATGTTGTGTAAAGTCCATTAAATATTTGAAAGCAAATTATAAACTATTAATTGTATAAATAAAAAAAACTTGTCTCAACACAATTGGTTGCTGGAGTGACGAAAGATTTGATACGCATGCCAAAGAAGTGAAACCACATGCATAAAGTGACTTGGTATCTAAGCATATGTGGTTAGTGGCTTTATTTTCTCTAGCAACAATAGCTTCGTTTAAATTTTGTCAAATGAAAAGTTGTTGTGAGTAATAAAAAAAACTTTGCATGCCACAAGCACTAGACGGATCCACAGGAACCAAACGTGATTGACCAACCTTCGAATTTACCCGATTTATTATAAATGTTAGTCAACTCACTAATTACTAGTATGAGAATTCCTTTTGCAAGTTGACCCGCATCCCAATTGCGCTCACCTAGCTAACGAAAAAATGTGGGTAAATAGCAGGTCACAATTGTACCAAAATCCTTAATAAGTGAGTGTACGTTAGTTTTAGACCGAAACCCACCCAACTCATCTATTGCCAACCACTACCTGACTCATCCTATGCCTTAAAACTCTATAGTTTGCTTCCAACTCCATTAGTTTTGAATTAGGAAGCTTCAAGTTCGAATCTCTTCAATAGCACATAACCATAAAAATCAATCTATAGTAAAAAAAAATTATATATATATCTAGCCTAGTAATGGTCATACAGTGAAACCTCCTAATCAGCTTTCCCTAGAGACTTCCAGTTTATGTATATGCATATTTCAAATATTATCAAATCAATCAATGTCAATTATTTTCTTGTTGCCTTTATATATATCTTCCCCTTTATTTATATAAGCTCCCTATGATTTTCAGGGAAAAAAGTTGAGAAGACTCCAAATTTGGAAATTGTGAAGTTCACATAATTTTGTTAGAATCTTAATATCATTTTCAGAGAGTTTTTTTCATGAGGTGAGGAGAATGACTAAAATCCAACTGGCTCGTATACCAGGCAGATTAGAAAAGTCCATCGAAAGCGTCACTTCGAATGGCAATGGAATGGTATATTTAATATACGGACAGTTACAGTTCGTCTCCATTTCTTTGTTTTTAGCGACGACTTACCGAAATCACAGGGTAATGCTATACTTAGCCGTCGGCAAAGCTGGATTCTACGTAGTACCGCACAAAAAACAAAAGCCAAAAAACAAAAGAAAAATGAGGGCCAGCCTCGGATTAAAAGTATGCTTTATTTATTTGGTTTGATTCTGTTTGGTATAAATTCAATTGCGATATATTTTTTTCATACTTAAAATAATTCAGGACCAAAATCGAATCAAAATATATCTGATTCGATTCTTTCCAAATATTGATTTGATTTGGTACAAATTCATGTGTTTTCTTGTCCATCACATCACAAGTGACAATTAACATCTTTTTAATATAAACCACATGTTCATAATGACGATGGTAAGACCTATGTACTAAAAAGATGATGGCGTATTAATTGTTTGTTTTTTAGACATCTAACCAATGGTACATATGGTGATGGGAGGATTTCGGCGGATCTTCATCATTGGTTACAATTGGGCTAGAGGTAATATGCCATCTACTTAGGGCCGGACCTAGGTTGGCCGAAAGATTGGCAATGGACAAACCCTTGATCCAATTTTAGGACAGAATTTCTTTGTAGAGGGGTAAAGTAATTCTATATTGAAATTTTTAAATGTAAGCTCCTTTTTTTCGCACGTAGAAAATGATTAAATTAATAAAATTGGGAAGTTTCATGAAGTGTTCAAGGCTATTTGACAACTCTTCATGATTTTATCAATGAAAACTAATGATGTCACTCTCATAATGCATTTTTAGCAAACATGTTATATTATCTACCATTTTTACACCAAATATATCTATATACTGTAGAAAAATTATTAAATATACCCCTCATATAATTTTTTTTATAAAAAATCGTCAACCACGATCGAATCATGGTTTACGTGACCTGAACTCGACAAAAGGGGAGGAGGAATATATGTTTGTCCCTTCATCTTTTTATCTATGTCCGTTAAAGTGACATTATTAGGATATGAGGCTATACAATGAAGTAGGGGTGGGCATTCGGTCGATTCGGTTTCGACCGAACTGAAATTATGAATATCGGGTCCCCGAATTCTCCCAAATCTCGAACTGAATTATAATTCGGTTCGATCGGTTTAAACCGAATTAGAATTCGGTTCGGTTTTTCACACAAAACCGAATTTGTGAAACTACTTGTATTTTCTCACTTTTAAATTATTTTTCACCCCTAATATAAACAATAAATATCAATTATATGCATCATCAATGATAAAACCAAACTTTTCAACACATAAGTCTTAAAATATTTTAAATATTTAAGTCTAAAAACAACTACAAACATAAAAATCCACCATTTGGAGCTTGTAATTATAGTATTTCAGTTTTTCGGTCGGAAATTCAGAAATTCGGTTCAGTTGAAAGAACCCTAATTTCCGAACTATCCATATTTTCCTTCTGAATTCCGAACCGAATAGCATTAATTCGGTTTCGGTTCGGTTTAATTCAGTTTCGGTTCGGTTCGGGTTTACCGAACCGTTTGTCCACCCCTACAATGAAGCAAAAAAAATGTTAAAATGAAATTATTATGAATATTTTAGACATTTGTGTCGCCCAAACCATTAGTTTGGTTATGATTTATAAAAATTTATGAAAATTTTAACAAAATAACATGTTTGATTATTTATTCCCAAAGTATAAGGATATGCTTTATGAAAAAAAAAAAGTAGGTTGGCATTAAAAATGTATAATGTAGGAACATATTATATATATAATCCTTTTGAATTTGTCGTGTTCTTCCCATCTTCGTATGGGTGGATGTTTTTTATCCTATTTTCGTAATTTTTTAATACCTGTGGATAATCCCACCCCACAACTTCAAATCGAATTCAACTTAAAACTTATGTAATTAAGTTTAAGACTCTTATTAATTTTAAATTTTTGTGAATGATGGAAAGCGACATATCAGATTACATGCAATTGAAGAAGTATGGAGTTTTTATTTATTTTTTTTTTTGGTATAAAAGATGTATGGAATTTAAATACTAGCATTGCAAGCAAACTTGTCTTCGTTGTCGGTTTCACGGTAGCTTTTGTTTTGATTTTTGGTGTCAATGTTTTTTATTGCTAAAACACCCTCCAAAATTGAATCTAGCAATGCACGTTCAGAAATTGTACCCTTTCTACAGCTTTCCTATTCAACACCAAAAAAGGGACACGGCGGTCGCAAAGAAATGAATGTTACAGATTTCCCAGGCTACAAAACTGAAAATAGGGGACAGAAGAAAGAAGAATAGTGTATCCAAAAAGTGCAAGAAACAGGGGAAACATATGAACAAAGGTGTAAAACCAGTTCTAGTGTGACCACAAAGGGGGGCTCAAACCCTTTTTCCCTTCACCCCAAAAACCCTCCCTACGTAAACAACGTTACAACATCTCTACGGTATCCTCTTACAATCAAAAGCCTCGGCACATTCTCTACCAACAGATCCATGTACTCCATGTAGAAATACGCCGGATGGTTATCTGGTGGCGGCGGCAAGCTCACAAGCACCACGGCTGCCATCCTCGAATGATGCAATATCGTCGTGTTCAACTTTAGCGTCGTGTACAGATACTTCTCCACCTGTCTCTCGTTCAGCGCCCCAATGTCTTCCTTCCCATTTCCGGACTTCTTCATCTCTGCCAAGTTGCTTGCGATTCGCTTCTGAGCAGCATTGAATGCTTCCAACGACTCGTCTGGCTGAGAACCTTCTGCGTTCGAGTGCCATGATCTCATTGATATCACAATCACTTCGGCCTGCATACGGAGATCGTACAGGAACTTCTTCACGTCAGCTTTCAGCTCCTCGGCATCAGAGTCCTCCTCGGCGATGCAAAACACCTGAATCTTGCAACTCTCGAAACTCTCTTTCGTGAGGAGAAGCTGAGAGAGGAGAAGCATTAGACCTCCATCCCTCACAATCCAATACAGATCAATGGTGCCATACTGCTTTTGATACTCGTTAGGCCACTCATCTAGACCCTTGACTATGACGACGGCTTTGTTTGCGACGATGCAGTCATTGATTATCCCGACGAATGTGGCTGGGATTTCTGTTAGGTTCTCTCGCCGCCAGATTTCTGGATACCGCATCACCACGATGTTAGGCTTCAGATTGCCTAGGCCCATTGTCTGGACTATCCCACGGAAACCATCGGACATATTGGGGGCCACCACGATTTCTGCAACGCCCTCGCAACGCTTGTACTCGATGTATGTGCTGAGCTGACTGCATGCTGTCTTTGCATCTTCGGCACATTCATGGTAGTCTCCATCTAGTATGGAAACGAATATAGACATTCCACGTCCCTTTTTCTTCATGCAGTTTGCGAAATCGGCGAGCTTTGGGTGGCAGGGCACATTTTCTGGAAGCTTCCCCCATGGCCGGCAGAATATGAGAGGGATAGGATACCAATTCTTTGGGTGAACTTGGTTGGCTGCAAAAGGAATATAAATGGGATGCCAAATCAATCAACCACATTACACAAGCACCAACAAAACAGGTGAACTTTACAAAATGAGTCCTCAATCTTGAACGGTATACATACCTCCAAGAGAACGAAGACTACGGAGAGCCAATTGAAAGTACGCACTCTTAAAGCCGTCACCCCAATCTCCAGCTTTACCCTTTATGCCCACATATTTATAAATAAGACTTGCTAGACCCAGAGCCACGATAGTAAATGACCAGGAGATCAAGAACATTATAACTGCATAGCAAAATAGCAGCGACGGATGTGAGAAACCTCAACATATCGCCACATTTGCACATATTGATGACAAGGCCCATTTCTAAAACCATACGATAAGAATACAACATAAAACATTAATGCGTAATGCTTATATTGGAAACAGTTCTTCGCTATTTTATGTACTGGTGAACAAAATGGAGGCAAAATGTTCTCAAATTGTTCAGCTAGAAAGCTGATTGTTTTTCCTTGCCCAGAAACCAACAAATCAGACTCGCGACATTTTCAAGCATGTTCCATTGAAGGTGCAAGTGGCAAAGAAAGATATACACTTTATGCTTTTTTGAAAATGGTAAATAGTAACTTGCATGGTTTAGGTTAATCGGAAGCAATCGAATCCATCACAAGAGAATATTCAGTTCACCAAAAAGAGTAGGATACATACCTATACAAAGTGATGCTCCAAGAAGAGAAAGACTCCAATGATGAAACTTCCAGCGGGGGCGCCAACTGGGGGCATCGAGAAGATCAAGAAGGAAGCAAGACAAATTCACACCGCAATAACACAACAGGAAAAACATAGTCACAGTTGGTGTGATAAGATCCAAATTCCCAATAATAACACATCCAATGCAGATAAATGCAGTGAAGAGGGTAGCAACATGAGGCTCCTGGCTATCGGAAACTTTGAAGTAGTTAAGTATAGGTAGAATATCATCATTGGCTATGGCAGCGAGCAGGCGTGGGGCGCCTGTCAAGCTTTGGAGAGCAGCACCTAGGGTTGAAAGGATAATTCCAATATATATAATTGAAGGGGAAGGCCAAGCAATTGTAGCTGTAAGTAGCCTGCGGGATAAAGTGTACGGTTAGGAAGTGATGAAATACAAAACCAACAAGTACGTGATATTTTAATATTTCACAGAACTACAAAAAGAGAAGCTGCAAAAAAATGAATTAGACTTAGCTTTGGATGCTGACTGACTTAATAAAAAGAACTTAAAAGAAAGACAGGCATATAAGAGCAAGTACAGAAGGAAATTCTTGGATGACACTAACATGCTGTTTCTAAATATGGAATCAGAACCAAAACAAGGGAATAGTGTCGAACCAAAATACAGCAGAATGCGAGAGATACCCAAAACCATTTCAGGTAGACGAGAAGGTATAGCACTATAAGCTTTAGCAACGATGCAAAAGTACCTGTCAGTTAAAAGTCTCTGCCTGGTAGCAAGTGAACCAAAAAGGAACACTGATACTATATATAGAGCAGTGGTGGTGAGGGTAGCAGACAGTGTCCCAATTGGAATTGAGCGCTGAGTGTCTTTTAGAGATGCTGATCTATTGGAACCGGCCATAATTCCAGTTACAGCAGGGAAGAACAGACCCACTAAAGCACTGAAAAAGCACAACCATACCCAGTTAGAAAATAACACGAATGAAGATTATACATGCCCATCTCAGTAATTAGGTTGTCATATAAAGCAGTTGGGAATCAGGTTGAATCAGGTTCAAATTTTTTAACTAGGATCCCTGTCAGAAATTTTAAGTGATCCCTCTAAGCAAGGTAGTACCATGAGCTACTCCCAGTCCTAGTTGGAAATTATGCAGAGGCATAATTAGTTTTCAGATCAGCATTTCTAAAGTTGGGGACGCAACAAATGGATGGTACGGAGTGCTGTACTGCCCTTGTGGTCTGTTACCTGACTTGAACTGGACTGAACCAGGGGTTATGAACCAAAAAGGTAAAAAACACCCCAAGATAAGGATAAATATATGTTCCTTACTCGCTCCAGGGGAAGCTGAGCTATTATTCTTAACAGCAAAGGTTGATGACATTGAGATTCCTCTTATAACTTACTTGAAATCCCAGTAAACCCTCCCATTAGGATCGGGTATTCCAGCCTCATTGGTGAACTGATAATCTGAACCCCAGTTCTCTTTAAGGCTCTCCATGCTCAAGCCCGTTACACCCTCTGCATCAATCATAAGTAAGTTGATTTCACCAAGTAACAGATGAAACAGAGAGGATCCTATTGGGTTTAGAAACAATCTGAAATGTGGAGAGAGATGAGCCAGAATGGCATGCATAAAAAACAAACTCACTTGCAGGATAATCTTTCCTCGCCAAAAAAAACCCAAGAAAGATGCAGACCATTGAAAATAGAACAGGTATCAGGAACGCAGGTGCGACGCGATTGATTATTTTCACACCACCAAACACAATGAAGCATAAAAGGATAGTCACAACAACCCCATAAATTTGGAGGTCATGTTCACTTGGAGCTTGTATGGGCTCTACCGCTGCTGTTCCATTAATATGTGTTATGGTCTCTGCATGTAAAGCACAACCTAATGAGTCAGCACATACATTCAGTAGTTATGTATTGTACAGAATTGTTCTCCTAACCACCTCTAAAAATGCCGGCAGCTGGTACAGCTTCCAGGAATGTTTCAACAGCCCCCAACACATAACTACAACAATAATCAAGAATTAGTGTAAATCCCGATATTTTAATTCAGTAACATGAAACCATCGTCACATATCCAAGATGGGCAAAAAAATAACTGGGACCTAAGCCCATTTGCTGGTCCGAGACATAGATAATGGAGGAATCACAAAATGTCTAGAACATTACTCACAGGGCTCCAGCAATAGCATTGCCAAGGAAGAAACATAACCCAATACTAATCCCAACCTCTGGGCCAAGGGCACGACCTATGAGATAATATGGTCCCCCACCCTGTAAGCAGACACAAAATGATATCCTCTTAGACCAACTTGTAGACAATTAATGAACAAGGTACCATTTTGAAAGAAAGACATGAACGTCAGACAAAAACAACTTGCACTCCCCATCTTAGCAGAAGGGGACAAAATGACCTAGATGTCGGTGACGGATTAAGCACAAATATAATACAAGATGTTCCATGTAATCTGATGAATCAATTAGCCAAGTCAACATTAAGGAAACAGAAGTAGTGAATTATATTCAGATTTGCAAAAAAAAAAAGAAATGCATCTTTAGGTAGGTCCATGTACTTACTACTTTGGAATACATTGAATCTTGTAATCCAACATCTAGATTATTAAAACAGAACTGAGTTTTTAAGAGCTCAGCATCCCGTACAGGAAAAAGTCAACGATCAGAACAGGGTATTGTGGGAGTATCTCTACCTTCATTGCACCATTTGTCGCAATAGCACTCAATGACATTCCAGTTAGGAAAGTACATAAACCGCACATAAGTACCAGAACTAGCGACTGAGCAACACCAGCCATGCCAACAATCCTGCAATAATTTTGAAAATACCAAGCCAATAAAATTATACCCCAAGATAAACATAGCATGCACCCCACAAGCTTCAAAAGAGAAACTAAGCTTGTCCCTTATCAATGGTTCCCTATTCCCTCCCTGTGCTGACAGGGGTTGTCTAAAAGAATAATTAGAACATGCACAATTCTGCAAATATCACAGCACATCTAATTGACACTTAATAGTTAAGGGTATTGAGCTGCCGTAACCAGGAAACTTCTAACTTTTTCCTATACCGCGCAGCTTAAGGAAAATTTATCAAAGCATCAAAATCACAAAAAAACCACTCAATCAGAAGTAGAGCAGTAATCCAGTCAGATATAGCGTGTGATTCAAGTATTGGATAAACTCAACCATGGCACTGCTGCGGTCCTATATTAATTCCGAATTCTGCCTTGTCTCCATTTCTCAAACAAAATTTCCCAATTACAACAGAGGCACATAAGCAAAAGATTCTGGAAATGAAGGCAGAATAACATTGAAGTATAAAGCATTACCAAGTAAACCGGATGTAGTATATAATCCCTAATATGTTTTGCAGGCATGGAACAAAAACACCCATCAATGTTCCCAGTTTAGCATCAGCAACAACCTGCATGAAAAATGTACAACCAAAATTCAGAAACGCATCAGAAAGAAGTGTATTTTGTCAGCCATTTCAAGGCAAAAGAGTAGGTACTAAGCAGAAGAGAGGACAAGGCACGCAGACATCATTGAGTAGCACAGTTGAGAACTAAAATTTTGCATGGCTAATTTCATTTTCTTAGCGGGACGAATTGCATATTACATAGAGCAGGGACCAAAGACACTCTTTAGGAATTTGTTACTTTTGCAGTTATTATTAGTTACCCCTAACTTCTATTGCAACAATAACAGATCAAGAGCGGGGATAGGCAATTAGCATACCTGTGAATGGTCGTGAGGAACAGAGCTGTCATCGCCATCCCTAGGGCTAGGAGGTGAGGCAACATGTTCCCCTGTCATACTGAAACAGAAGTCAAGTGCACATACAATAGAAAAATTAACAAACATTTTTAAACTGCGGAAAGAGTAGAAAGTTACTATAATTTAATGAAATCAATAAGGCACTGACAAGCAAACTAGACATGGAACAATTCACTAGCAAGCAAGATAACATGCCAAAAGTTCTATGGTAATAGTCCTTTGAAATAATAGTTATGTTTCACCTCATAGAATCAGGATAAAGATTCTCATCCTTGTATTTGTTACGACTATTAGAAAATAGAATGCAAAAGGTTCGGCAGAACCCATTGCAGAAGGAAACCCTAAATATCTATACTTAGTAATCAAAGGAAACTCCAAACAGAGAAAAAGAAAAAACTATCTGGTGCCAGAAAATATAAGAAATTTCAGAGGACATCAAGAAGAAAAATGTGGACATTGGATGCAAAAGTTTACCTTTTTAGGCCAAGAATGTTGACAAGAGAATCAAAACCAAACAATTCCAAATTGTATTCCCTCCCTCCTCTACTAACTCCTCCATTCGAAGATGGCTGAACATCACTTCGATCCGTTGCTAGAGTGCCAACTTTGACATTCCTGCCACGGTTATTAATGAACATGGAAGGCATCATCATAAAGAGAGAAACAAACCATGTCCTACATATAACTCTCGGTTGCTTAAATTGCAAAACAGTATAAGATCAAGTCCAATAAGGAAGACTCGGTTCAAGCTAGCGGCAATGCAAGCAGAGGAGATATGAAGTGGACCAACCCACCCTATGCTAAGTGTGTCTTTGTTAGGTTTTCTATGTTGTCTTTGCATGTATAAGCTTTATGTATATTAACCATCCCAAGCATAACTAAACTAATGATGTTAGCTTTGCGTTGCTGATCGTGAGTCAATCAAACATAGAATCACAAGTTGCTCCACACTGGCATGAACATTTGCACAACCAGCGTTTCCGCTATACCCAAACCACGGCATACTCCCTCGACCCAATGTACGCAACAGAAGCCAGGAATCAGAAGAAGCACTGATAGGTTCGATTAAAAACACACATCAAAATTGAAGAATAGAGCAAGTCCAGAGTTCGCTACAAAGCTGAAGAACAAGCACGCATTGGATAGGCAAGCAATCCAAACCCGTGGAAGAAACGTGCAGTAAACTGGAATGAGAACTTCATGCCAAAACAAAGAAGAAAGAAAAAGGGAGGGTTATTACTTGAGCTCGGGCAGGCGTTTGGTGGGAGAAGAAGAAGAAGAAGATCCAGGATCCATATTAGACATCTCGAGCACGGCACGGTCGTGAGCGACGACCGGCTGGTATTTCAGACCGCCGCCCTCTATATCTCCACTATCCATCATTTAAAGGCGCCCGTTTCCCGCCGATGATTCCCCCCCCCCACGATTCCAAGATCTGCGAAGGAACGAGCTCCCTCCCGTCGAGATCCAATCCCGAGGGTCACCAGAAAGTCGAAATGGGAGGGAAAACCAGAACAGATTGAATGCGGGGCAACGAGAACAGGGGAGATCTCGGAAATGGAGAACAAACGAAATTGAAAATTGTTTGGAACGGAGATTTTATTGAGAGTTTCAAAAATGGTAAACCGGTCGATGGAGATAGTGCTGCGGGCTTTATAGTGACGCCGGAGAAGGGGAAGGGCGGGCCTGAATTTGGAGGGCAGAGGGGAATGAACGAGGTCCCACACGCGCGTTTTGAATGCGCGTGGATTGAATTTTCCGGGTCGCTTTTCTTTGTGTTTAAGTTGAACGGACTGCGCTCCGACGTCGTCGGGGATTCTCTCTCACGCAAAGATTCTAGATCCCCCATCTTTCTTTTTTTCCTTCATACAATAACTTGACTAATTCTCCTTTTTATATCAGGCAGCTCAACAATAAAATTCAATTAAATTTTAGTTTAATCAAAACGACTCGTGGTCTGACTGGTTTAATCGATTGTATTGAGTTGAGTCTAACAAATTGGAACCCGGTGAGGAGATTTTGAATTGCTTCTTCATACATAGATTTTTTGAATGAAGAAAATCCACAATGATTTGAACCGTTCTAGGTAATGTTGCTGGAAAATTCGCTTACTATTGCAAATCTTCAACAATATTGAATACATATTATTGATAGTCTCGGTATAACTGTAGGTGTTACGAGTTGGAGACCGGTTATCTTGTCGTCCAAGGATACCCGCGACAAATTCAACCAGTCATTTACCAAATTACACTTTGATAAGTCATATAGCTCCATTAATTATTTCATGAAGAGAATAAACTTACATTAATTGAACATAGTATCTTAGGGTTCAAGTTGCACACCATTGATCTCATGTTAAGTAGCCATGTAATTCAATGTAGGGTTATAGGTATTGTTGGGCCGAATAGTTGAGCGTAATTGGGCTTATGGCCCAAGAGGGCGCATCCGCAGATAAGGCCCAATAGGGAAACCAGGCCCAATCAGTAGACCGGGTCAGCGGGCGGCCCTTGACCGGCCCCAGACCCGAGAAACAGATAAGGGCGCCTGACATAAAGCGACTGAGCAACACAGAGGAGCAGGGAGTCGTTGAAGATGCGTATCCGGTGTCAGGCAAGACTGGGCATTTATTACAAGCCTCAGGCGGCCTGCAGAAAGGTAAAAAGCCTGCTTAGGGCGCCTGACACAGCCCAGGGCGCCCGACAAGGCATTTAATGCCCCAGCTACCTTCGAACCATGTATAAATACAGAGTAAGTTCATTTATGGTGAGGCCAACTACTACTCATCTCTCTACATAAATTCCCTTATTCTCCCCTTTCTCTCTCTAACTTAAGCTTCGGAGAGTGTCCCGGGCGACCGCCCCGGACCCTTGTTTTGCAGAGTATTTGGAGTGCCCCCCTCAGTCCAAAGACGGACGCCTCGCTCCAGCTTCACAAACCGCCTAGTATTTACTAGGCACAAACAATTTAGCGCCCACCGTGGGGCTAGAGCGAAGCGCTGAAGAAAGGATGGAGGGGAACTTCAGAACTCCGGTGAAAGATGTGGTTGGCGGAGAAAGCATCAGAGGGTTGGAGATGCCGACCGTCGAGGAAGAGAAGGATATGGAGGAACGCGTGAAAGACCAAGGGCAGCAGATCACCAGCATGCAGGAAAGCCTAAGTCAAATCCTCACTATGCTCAAAACCCGAGAGGAGCCAGAAGGCACAAGGAAGCGCGACGACAAGGTTAAAGGAGTAGAGGAGGAGGCTCTGCCTAGCCCATCCCAGACAGAAGATGGGAGGTCTGAAGGCGAAGAAAGCGAGGAGGGCGCCCACCTCGACCTCCTCGAAGAGCACCTGCGACCCTGCTACGGGAAGCCCAAAGGATACAACGTGCTGCACAACCCCCTGGCGAAAAGCCTGTTCAAGACTCAAGTGCCATCGAACTTCTCGTCGCTCGGTCTGCCCGCCTACACCGGCAACTCCGACCCGTCGGATCACTTGAGCGCGTTCATGCTCAAGATGCAGCTGATAAACGCCTCAGACGCAGACCTATGCAAGGCGTTCCCGGTTACGTTTGGCGGCCAATGCAGGAGCTGGTACGCGTCGCTACCAGCGGGGATAATAGAGACTTTTGAACAGTTCACCACCCTCTTCTCGCTCAAGTTCGCGTCCCAGCGAAGGAGGCAGCTTACGGTCTCAGCACTCATCAACTGCAAGCAAGGAGAAGAGGAGACGCTGACAGACTTCTACGACAGGTGGAACACAATAGCATGTGAAATCCAAGACGTCTCGACCAGCGTGGCTACGGGAAACCTGAGAATGTCAACACACAGCCGAGAGTTGAAGAGAGCCCTCATAAAGAAGGAGCACAGCATCAAGTCGTGGCAAGACCTGGACCGCGTGGTACGAAAAGTCATTCTCTTGGAAGAGGCCCTGGGTGCCGAAGAGGTCTTAAAAGGGACCCCACCCTCCTTAAACAAAGCGGAGAAGGGGAGAAACGGATCGCCGAGGCGAAGGGGGCGCACACCCGAAAGGCGCGGCTACAAGCCCAGATTCAACAACAGGGATGGAAGACGCGAGGTATTCGCCTCGGAGAAAGAGGAGGAAGGACGCCGAGAAGGAGGGAAAGCCAAAGAGGCGCGCCCCCGTCAAAGGAGGGAGGACGATCAGAAATGGTGCGACTGGCACCAGCTGCCAACCCACGACACCACGGAGTGTCGTGAGTTCAGAGCCAGCCTCAAATACCTGGCCCCGGGGGATCTGAAAAGCCGCCTGGACACACGGGCGCATCCCCGAGAAAGGGCGGGAGAAAGAGAAAGGTCTCCAAGCCCAAGAAGGAGGTCTCGGACGCCCAGACGTCGGAGATCCAGGTCACCAAGGAGGGAGCGAACGCCCCGTCGGGAACGCTTACCTCCCCCGCCGAGGCACGCTCCTCCACCCCGCCATCACGCGCGAGAGGAGGAGGACGGCGTTGAGATCATTACCATCGCAGGAGGGCGCAAACGTCCCCGAACAGAGGGGGACCGCTTGGTGCAGTGCATGAGCGTACACAAGAATGAGCAAGTGGAGATCAGCTTCGCGCCCTCAGAGTTGGCGCCCGAAGAGTGTGGAGACGACCCCTTGGTCATATCCTTCAGGACAAAAAAAATTCAAAGTCACCAGAGCCCTGATCGACAATGGAAGCTCGGCAGATATCCTGTTCTACTCCACTCTCAAAAGCATGAAGAAGGGGATACAAGACCTCAAGCCGTCCACCACCAGCCTAGTGGTGTTCTCCGGCTCTAAGGTCAGAGTCCTTGGCTCCATTACCCTCCAGGTAACCATTGGGGAACCGGGGGCGACCAAGACACGCCTCATGGACTTCCATGTAGCAGACTGCCCATCCACGTACAACGCCATCCTGGGACGCGGTTTCTTGTCAACCTTTTCCGCGGTCCCCTCGACTTGCCATCAGATGCTCAAGTTCCCCACTCGGGGCAGGGTAGGACGTGTCCTGGGCGACTCCCAACAGGCAAAGGAATGCTACCAAGCCACTATACGAAACCTGGAAGTTGATCAGGTTGATTCACGGGGAAATCACCCCCGTCCGGAGGCGGCCGAGGAAGACGTGGCGGTTGTCTTGGACGATGAAGACCCCGAGAAGAAGGTCAGGATCGCGGCCCACCTGGCTGAGGAGCAGGCACGGGAGCTACTGTCACTCCTGCGGGAGTTCAAGGACCTGTTCGCATGGACGTCTGAAGACATGCCTGGCGTCCCGAGGGAGCTTGCAGAACACTCCCTGTCCGTGAACAGCAAGGCGCGGCCTGTGCAACAGAGACAGAGGAACGCGTCGCTTGAAAAGCAAATGGCACTGGAGGAGGAGGTAAAGCGCCTGCTAAAGGCAGGCTTCATCAGGGAGGTCAAGTACCCAACTTGGCTAGCTAATCCCGTCTTCGTGCGCAAGGCGTCGGGACTATGGAGGATGTGCATCGACTTTACTAGCCTCAACGCAGCGTGTCCAAAGGACGCATATCCCCTCCCCATAATAGATCAGCTGATAGACGCGACGACGAACCATGAAACCTTGAGCTTTCTCGATATGTTCTCCGGCTACCATCAGATACGCCTATCGGAGGAAGACCAAGAAAAAACGGCTTTCATGACACACATGGGGAACTTTTGCTACACGGTCATGCCTTTCGGCCTAAAAAACGCGGGGGCAACATATCAGAGAATGATTGACGCTGTCTTCCACAAGCAGCTCGGCAGGAATGTGGAAGCCTATGTCGACGACGTACTAGTCAAGAGCAAGAAAGGGTCGGACCATCTGGCCGATCTGAGAGAGACGTTCGAGACGCTCAGGAGAGAGCGCCTTCGACTTAACCCGCTGAAGTGTGTATTTGGGGCCAAGGCAGGGAAGTTCTTAGGCTTCATGATCACCCACAGAGGGATAGAAGCGAATCCCAAGCAGATTGAAGCAATACTCAGCCTGAAGGCGCCACGCACGGTAAAGGAGATTCAAGCGTTCAACGGAAAAATGGCCGCCTTAAGCCGCTTCATTCCCCGAGCGGCCGACAAGTGCTCCCCGTTCTTCCAAATGCTGAAAAAGTCCGCCATGCGGTCACAGTGGGGACCCGAGTGCGACTAGGCTTTCTTCCAACTGACGGATCAGCTAGCCTCCCCGCCTGTCCTAAGCGCTCCAATCCAGGCGGAGCCCCTGTACCTGTATCTGGCGGTCTCTGACCAGGCGGTCAGCTCCGCTCTGGTAAGAAGAGACGCTGATGCTATGGACCGCCCCGTATACTACGTCAGCAAGGCCCTCCTTCCGGCAGAAAGGCGTTACATGCCCATCGAGCGGGCGGTCCTAGCCGTCGTTTCAGCAGCAAGAAAGCTGCGTCCTTACTTCCAAGGGCACCCCATCACGGTCCTCACCAACCTACCACTGAAGAGGATACTCAGAAGTCTCGATGCCTCCGGCAGAATGACCAAATGGGCGGTCGAGCTAAGTGAGTACGACATCTCATACGCGCCACGTCCCTCCATAAAAGGCCAGGTTCTCGCAGACTTCGTGGCGGAAGGATTTAGCCTCGATCCCACGACTGAAGGGGGACAGAGTGAAACGTGGCGCCTGTTCGTAGATGGAGCCGCCGGCAAGAGCGGGGCAGGAGCCGGCATTGTCCTAGAGTCGCCGCGAGGAGTCATACACGAATTCTCACACAGGTTCCAAGAGTTGAAGACCAACAATGTTGCGGAGTACGAGGCCCTCCTGAACGGTCTCCGAATCGCCATGGGGATGGGTGCCACGCGTCTCCACATCTGCTCAGACTCCCTGCTAGTGGTGAATCAAGTCCTGGAAAACTATGAGGTCAAGGAAGACGCATTGATTAAGCTGGTCGGGGAAGTCAGGGGCGTCCTCTCTCAGCTGGAGGAGTGGAAGCTGGAGCACGTAAAAAGAGAAGACAACCACCATGCTGACGCCCTATCCAAGCTGGCAACCGCCATGGATTTCGAGGGCGACCGTCAAATCGTTGTCACAAAAGAAGCCCCCCGGGGAAGGAGGTCTTGGCCGTGGAAGAGGAAGGCACGGACTGGCGGTCCCCCATTGTTGCGTACCTACAGAGGGACGCGTTGCCGGACGACGAGGCCCAGGCCAAACTGATCAAACGAAAGGCGGCCCACTATAGCATGATAGGGGAGCAACTGCACAAAAGATCATTCTCAGGGGCGTACCTGAAATGCCTAGGCCCAGCAGAGGCAGCGTGGATCATTAAGGAGATACACCAAGGCACATGCGCTTCCCATGCTGGCCCGAGAAGCCTCGAGAAGACGATCTTGTTGCAAGGATACTATTGGCCCACGGTCAAGAAGGACGCAGAAAAGGCGGTCCGCGGATGCCACGAATGCCAAATCCACGCCAACAAGCAGCACCTCCCCAGCGCAGAGCTAAGGGGCATAACGGCCCCGTGGCCATTCGCGCAATGGGGTCTCGACTTGCTTGACCCGTTTCCAAGCGCCCCCCTTGGGAAGAAGTACCTGGTCGTGGCAGTCTACTATTTCACCAAGTGGATAGAGGCCGAGCCGCTAGACACCATTACCAGCGCCAAGATTCAGAAGTTTCTCTTCAACAATATAATGATCAGGTTCGGAACCCCTCATACAATCATCACTGACCACGGGACGCAATTCGATTGCAGGCCGTTCGAAAATTTCTGTGCCAGGAACCGCATCACCTGTCAGATGGCTTCGGTCGCCTTCCCGCAGGCCAATGGACAGGTGGAGTCGTCCAACAAGCCGATCCTCCGAGGTCTGAAGAGGCGACTCAAGGACGCCAAAGGGGGATGGACCTCTGAACTCCCGCACGTCCTCTGGGCGCACCGCGCGAACTACAAGCGGGCCACCGGAGAAACCCCATTCGCCCTGACGTATGGCTCCGAGGCGGTCGCCCCCACAGAGGTTATCCTGCCCTCACTAAGGGTTCAAGCATATGATCCAGAAGAGAATCACAGGAAGCTGCTCCACCAGCTCAACATGGTGGAGGCCAGGAGGGACGCGGCCTTAGCTCGGACCGTGCAGGAAAAGTTCAAGGTCGCAAAGGCATACAATGAGAAGGTAAAGCCTCGCCCGCTGGAAGAAGGTGACATGGTGCTCAAAAGAAATTTCGAGCAGAAAGAGGGGCATGAAAAGCTTGCCGCCATATGGGAAGGGCCATTCCAGGTCGCTGAGAAGATCAGAACCGCCACGTACGTGCTCGCTTCCATGGGAGGACAGCCAATTCCCAAGACATGGAACGCAATCCATCTCAAGAAGTACTTCAGTGAGTAGGAAGAAATTACAAGAGAATTTTGTAAGGGGGGCGCCGCTACCAGGCGTAGCACTTTTGTAAAGCTCCTCAGCTTCGCGCCCCTTAATTTAAAACTTCAGTATTTCAAGTCGCCACTGAGCGATGCATTGTTGTGCAGCCAGTAAATGTTAGTTCCATAACTTAACCCAATATGGCATAACCTCCGCAAGCTAGCCCCATAACACCGAACCATTTCACTGCCGACGAGTCTCATAATTCGCTTCACGCTCTCGTAAAGGAACAGCGGGGCGCGCCAGCACATGCGCGAAACCGCATCGTTCGTGCCGCTCTTCATGAGATTCGGACCGCCCCAATGCGGTCCGCTAACGGAGAAATCGTAACTCCACAATTTGTCTTTTCCTAAACAAAGAGAAAACCCGCTCAGGGGCACAAACTTGTTGTTTTCGCCCCAACACATCACGAAAAACAAGCATAAGTCTGACTCTACAAGAATCACGACACATCATAAGGAAGGGTAAAGCAAACATCCCAGCAAAATATTACATAAAACCTCGCCCTGAGGCGGAATGTATCAGTTAGACATAGGAAAGAAAGACAAACTTCCGGAATTTAAAAGACTATCTTAAGAAGAACCGCCATCAACAGGACCCGGCTGATCCACTTCACCGCCAGAGGTGGGAGCCGTGGACTGGACCTCCTCGGAGTTCACATCGTTGTCCCCCCAGAACTCCACGGCGTCCCAAACCGCATTCCGGTCCCAGTGCACGTAGGGGTGATCCCGGCGAAAAAGATGGCGGATGGAAGCAACCGTGTCCCGCAGAAGCTTCTGGTACTTTGCCTCATCTACTGCCTTGTATTCGTCAGACTCAAAAAAGGAGGCACGAGCTTCCTGCCTGGCCTCGTCCAGGTCAGTCGCCCGCCGAGCCTCCAACGCTGCCAAGTTGGACTCCAGCTCCTGCACCTTGTCTTGAAGCTTCCTCTCTCGCCCTGCAGCCTCCAGCGCCTCCTGCTTAGCCTTCTCCAACTCACGGGCGCTCTTCGCCAGCTCTTCTTGGGCGGTCCGCAGTTTGTCATCCTTCACCTTCTGAGCCGCCTCCTGCTCCTTGAGCACCTCATCCCGCAGTTCCTGGCGGAAGCTCTCGCGTCCATCCTTCAGCTGCTCCTCAAGTTTGAGGATGCGGGAGTCCCGGTCGCCCAGGTCATCCAGCAGGCGCTCATTGTGCAGAATCAGCTGACTTATCCCAAATTGCGCCTAAATACGAAAATCCGAATTAGTACCTCACGACTAGCATAGGAAACAAACGGAGAAGGGATTGAGACGCTCACCGCAAAGAAGCACCGCGCGGTTGTCCCCGCCAGGTGGCGGGTGTCCGAAGTAGTGGGGATGGTACCAGCAACCCGCACGTACTCACCCGGGACCGCGAATCCTTCCGCGATGGCATGAAGAGCACGGCGTGCAGGTTCGGCGGAGGAAGTGACATGCGGAGAATACTCCGCCTTAGCAGAGGGCTCCGTGGTTTTCTGCCTCTTCGGGGCGGCAGGCGGTTCAGGGCTAGGATCAATCAGCGTCCCCTTCAACTTCGGCTGCCCTGCCGAAGGCGTCTTGTCCTTGATGACCACGACATCCAGGGAACGCTTGGTGCTGACTCGAGCCGTGCCCTGACCGCTGGGGACGGTCAGCTTGAGGTTCCCGGAGCGCCCCATGGCTAGCTGCGATTGGGTTGACCCGCTGACCGCCCGGGGCCCCTCGGAACCGCCGGGAATGGTAGGAGTGGCTGAGGGAGAGCTGCTCGTGATCACCTTAGGCGGTCGGGCAGACGATGCATACCGACGGATCCCTGGAAAATAAGTACATAAGTAGAAGCATGAGAAAACAACATCTCATCAAAGCTAAGGTGAACTAACTAACCGTGAAAACGTTGCACAATCTCAAGTGCATTATCATGCCCGTGAGGGGGCAACCGAAACTGAACGGTCGAGGTGATGCGGTCCAAGTGAGGCCTCAAATGTTGGAACTTCTTAACACCCTCATCCCAATCCTCTGTACTCCCAAAAGAGAAGGCGGTTAGCGGTTCCACATCGCCCAAGTACCATTTCCAGGACGGGCGGGCAAAGAAATACTCGGCATACCACGGCGAGTCCAACTTGGGGGATCCAAAAACAAACCCAACTTTCTTTTCCCTCCTTCGAGGCGACCAACAATTCTTCGAACCAGTCATAGCGTACAACAGTCGAAAGGCGTCCACTGAGGGCTCCTCCTTCAACTGGTCACAGGCCGCACGATAACAGAGGGAATGAAAAATGATGGAGGGAGAGAGGCGGCTCAAGGAGCAGTTTAGGTGTGTCAAGATCCCAGTAACAATCGGGTCTAAAGGGAATTCCAAACCCAGTCGTACATGCTCGGTGAAAATAGTGATCCACCCCACCGGGCAAGAACCGTAGCGTCCCTCGGGGGAGGGGGCCGCATACTCCCAGTCGGTAGGCAGCCGGTGCCTGTGAAGCTGGCGCAGAACTTGCATTGGAGAGTAGGCGGGCTTATACTTCGGACCGTACGAATACACGGCTTTCGGAACCTCCTCACCCTCCCACATGTCCTCGTGAAGACGCACCCGGTACTCACGGTCGGAAACCGCCTGGTAGGGATGCACTATGGGGGTCTCCGACAACGCTAGCGAGGGGGAATTCTCTATGGAATCTTCCCTGTCAGAGTCATGAGCCGCATCCTCTGGAGCACTCTCCGACGAAAGCTCCACCAAGTTGTCCCCGACTCGGGAAGTCCCGCCGCGCTCAACCATGGAGGTGGCCGTATCAGTAAGAGCGCCCACCCCTAATCCTAAAATACAACCGTCAGGCCTATCTAGACGCTCACCCGCAACAACCGCATCGCCACCCCCACACAACAGTTCAATCCCCTCCGAGTCCCATTCTATGTCAGATAAACTTAAAGGACTAGAGAGATCAGGCATACCTGCTCCAGCAGCAGGGCCGCCCGCGCTGACGGCTTTCGTACCGGAATGTAAAACGCTGACTCCGCCGTCGCCAGGAGCGGTGGCCGCCGCCGTGCCGGAGGTGGTCGTCGCCGCAGCAGCAGAGGCGGTGTTGGTGGCCACGTCAGAGGCAGACGGCGGAGCTGACTCACCGGAAAGACCCCGGTTCTGGCTGTCGGACGGAGTGGTTGCTTGAGAAACCATCGCGAGCAGTTTCTTCTTATTCTTCTTGTCTCGTCTCTGGGCTTTCCTCAAAGAGGTCAGAAACCGACGTCGATCCGCTGAAAGAGATGGCCGAGTCTCCAAGTAGTGGGAGAGAGAGAATTTAGAGCACCTCGCAATTTTGAAAAGGGAGACAGAGAAAGCGAAATGCGGAAGTGATGAGCGAAGTGAAGTCCGAAGTATATATAGCGGCAAAAAGAACCAATGTGACGGTTGAGTGCCCTAGGCCACTAAATTCAAAAACGGGCAGGCGAAGGGACGTTTCGCCTGCCCGATGTCAGAGCACGGAAACCAACCCGTGAACACGTGTACAAGGTGTCTCCACCTAAAACCCGCGAGGCGGTCGCGTTACACCTCAGGCAGGCCAACCCTAGTCCTCAGGCGGCCAGGGACAGAGAGGAGTAAGGAGAAGGCATTAACCGCTCAACTAGCCGAAAGCAGCATAGATAGCCGCCAAAACCCTAGGCTTTTCCCGCCTAAGGGGCAATTGTTGGGCCGCATAGTTGAGCGTAATTGGGCTTCTGGCCCAAGAGGGCGCATCCGCAGATAAGGCCCAATAGGAAAACCAGGCCCGATCAGTAGACCGGGTCAGCGGGCGGCCCTTGACCGGCCCCAGACCCGAGAAACAGATAAGGGCGCCTGACATAAAGCGACTGAGCAACACAGAGGAGCAGGGAGCCGTTGAAGATGCGTATCCGGTGTCAGGCAAGACTGGGCATTTATTACAAGCCTCAGGCGGCCTGCAGAAAGGTAAAAAGCCTGCTTAGGGCGCCTGACACAGCCCAGGGCGCCCGACAAGGCATTTAATGCCCCAGCTACCTTCGAACCATGTATAAATACAGAGTAAGTTCATTTATGGTGAGGCCAACTACTACTCATCTCTCTACATAAATTCCCTTATTCTCCCCTTTCTCTCTCTAACTTAAGCTTCGGAGAGTGTCCCGGGCGACCGCCCCGGACCCTTGTTTTGCAGAGTATTTGGAGTGCCCCCCTCAGTCCAAAGACGGACGCCTCGCTCCAGCTTCACAAACCGCCTAGTATTTACTAGGCACAAACAGGTATAATATGCCCCTCTACTATGACGTTTTATCAAACATGCCCTTCTACTATTTTTTACATAAAACATGCCCCTGTACTTTGGAAAACTTATCAAACATGCCCTTTTGTTAAAATTTACATCCAAAAACCGTTAACCAAGACCGAAATTTGGTTTGGGCAACCCAAATATCTAAAATATCCCTAATAATTTCACTTTAGAGTTTTTTTTTGTTCTTTTGTATAGCCAAATAATTCTAATAATTTCGCTTTGACGAGACCTAGAGAAATAAAACAAGGGTCAAAACTGACATTTCCCCTCCCATTTATCGATGTCAAGTCGTCTAAATCTCGGTTCAACCATGATTGATGATTTTTTCAATGGAAATTACAGTTGAAGGGCATGTTTGATAGTTTTTCCAAATTACAGGGGCATGTTTGATGTAAAAAATAGTAGAGGGGCATGTTTGATAAAATGTCATAGTAGAGGGGCATATTATACCTATAACCTTCAATGTACTAATACACCATTTTCGCTAGCCTTCGCTTTTCCGGGTTTGATGATAACAATAATAATATTAATAAATAAATAAAAAGTTAAACTAACAAGAGATTCATGAATAAATAAGGATCAAAGCAAAACCAAGTATAACACTATTCTGGCTTCATTTTATCTTTCCTTGTATGTGAATCTTCAACTGTTCATGCTGTGCCATGGATGTTGCAGCCGCTGAACCAGCCTTATCCCTCACCATTGTCTTCACAAACAGTTCACCGGCTCTATAAGAGGATCTCACCTGCGAAACACACCAACCAACCAACACCAGAACCTCCATTATTAAACCATATCAAACTAGACTACTTTCTTATTGAACACTATAACTTCTGTTTATTTCACAGGTTTTGATGGTCTAATAGAATCAATCTCTTGTTGCCCGTTCCCACGCAGTTTCGGATTTTAGAGGATTATTACATCAAGACAATATTCACTCCACAAAACAATTGAAGGAACAATAAACCAAGCCATGAAAACCATCTGAACTCGATATATATACAAAGAGGTTTACCAGAGGCCCGCTGGCTACATAGCGGAATCCAATCGACTCCCCGTATTCCTTCCAAAATGCAAATTTCTCGGGTGTCACGTACTCCTTCACCGTTAAGTGTAGCGGAGTAGGCTGCAAGACATTTTGCAATGTCGGTCAGTATATAATTGATGCTCCAATAGCTAATACAATCATAGCAGCTTGGTATTAGAAAAAATGACAAAATTCAGGAAGCTATAGCTGTCTGCACAAACACTAGACCTGCAGAAGCAAGTTGAAGCACGATGAAGAAGAAACTCAATTCTTCCGGGGTGGTTCCAGATTGAACGTACAAAACCTCTCCAACTCACACTGATCACTAATGTAACAAAGACACATAACAAAAGCAAATCGATTTAAGCTCACCTGTAAGTACTGCCCGAGTGTTAGAATATCAACATCTATAGCCCTTAAGTCCGCCATTGCTTCCTTCAACTCGTCATCAGATTCCCCAAGTCCCAGCATTAAAGATGTTTTAGTAATCATACCATCCTTGCTCAACTTTGCATGTCTCAAAACAGTCAAGCTTTGTTCATACCTAAATAATGAACACCCCGGTGAAAATCGCACACTTAGCCAGTAGCAGAAGTTTTATAAGTCTGGAAGAAAGATGTGGCGACATGTGAATGGTTCATTATTCCAATTCAACCCGACCAGCAAAAAATATGACAGATAGGGCACAAGGAACTATTCAGAGAAGTAGATGCAGCTGTAGACACCAAATCTCTACCCAATTTTGAGTAATTTTTATGCAAGCAGTTTGAAACCCACTGAGACTCGCTGTAAGGAAACATTTGTGCCAATTTGGGGTATATAATAAATCCATGGGAAGTCAAAAGATCCAAGACCTCCAACAACTCAGCCGCTACCAAGTGAAGTTCAGAGATACCTACCCTGCACGAGGATCTCTAACAATTCGTTGAAGGCGTTTCACGGTCTCAACATTGTGGGCAAAAACATCCAATCCTGAGTGTACCAGGGTGTCCACAGCCTCCAAGTCTCCTCGAAAATCAGAGGTCAAACACTCAACCATGATTCCAGGTTTACGTTCCTGCAAAAATGAACACACAGCCAAGAAGGGTGAGTCGTAAAATTGGTATATACCCCCCCCCCCCCCCCTACTCTAGATATCTTGCACCAGAGACACAAGACAAACCTTCAGGGCCACGACGGTGCGAGCAAAGTGTCCACTCCCTCCATCAGGCAAATCATCGCGATCAACACTGGTCAAAACAATGTAATCCACGCTGTTCCAAGGAGCAAAATTCAGATCAGGGAACCATATTGCCTGAATGTTGGAATTTCAGATTAAGAAAGACAACAGCAAATGTACCCCCAAGAAGCGATGGCCTCAGCAGTATTTTGAGGCTCAGCAGGATCAGGAGGGGCAGGGTTCCTGCTGGTTTTGACAGCACAAAACCTACAGCCGCGGGTACACGTATCACCGAGAAGCATGATGGTCGCCGTAGCGATTCCATCCCCGCCGCCGTTCCAGCACTCCCCAATGTTTGGACACTGGGCCTCTTCGCACACAGTGCTGAGGTTTTTGGAGAGGGATTTCTTGACCTCTTCAAACCGTGGTCCTTGAGGAGCTTTCTGTCGGAGCCACTCAGGCTTCTTGACATTCGGATCTCTGCCAGTGAAGGGTCCGAGAGCCGCAGCACCAGAACTGGCATTGCCTGCCGCCGCTGCTGCAAGATCAACCCTAATCTTCAAAGAACGGGAGGAAAGAAACACCAAACTATCAGAATGCGGAATGCCCATTTCAACATAGCCCATATACTAAATTCCTAATTGTCTGCAGTTGTATTTGTGTTTTGTGATGATAATATAACAGAAGATCACTAGCACGCCATCGCCTTACATACAAAATCAATTCCATTGCTTGGGGTAATTGGTGCCAGAGAGCGAGAGGTGTCCAATTGTCAATTAATTAATCATCATAAACTAAGCTACTGGTTCTCTAGCACGGCAACGGAGGTAGGTATCATCAGAGTTGAAGCAGGTTTACCTTGTGAAGAGTGTTGTTGGAGCTGATGCTGGATATTGCTGCGGAGAATCCATTGCTAGGGAATTCTGACGACGAGGCGGGAAAGGAGAATCTGGAAAGAAGGCGGCAGGAGGATGGGGAGAAGCTTGGTTTCGTGGAAAACGAAGAAGAAGGAGGTGAAGCAACTGGGCCTGAGGGGATGGAAAAGGAAGCCATTGGTCAGATGGGGGAATGTAAAATGGAAGCAGGCAGAATGTCGGAGATTGGGAAGATAGTGGGGTTTAGAATTTCCGATGAAGAAGAAGAAGAAGGGATAGGTGAAGCAAGCAGATGATTTGACGGAAAGACCGAAGCGCGATACCGGCGAGAATAACAGAGGAGATGCAGAGTGGCGGAGTAGTCGAAGAAAGAGGAGAAGAATTCCTCTTCTCGATTTGGAAGGGCCGACCCGAAGGAAGGTTGGGGCTTCCACTAATATAAGTTTCGTGATTGGGTTTAAGCCCAAGATACCCATCCAACGACCGCCCAAATGCTTTTTTGCTAATTATGGATGAGTCCCAAAGTCACAATCCTCCAAGGGTTCGTTTGAATTAGGGAATGTGATGAGAGATTTATAAGAGAATTTAAAATAATCTCTCATTTTGCAGGATTTTAATATAATAACTTGTTTAGCAAAATAAGAGATTTCAAAATTAGACATTTCAAAATTTTTCAAATATGGGTTTTTGAAATAGCTGATGGCCATCAGCTATTTCTAAATCCCTCATCTTTATTTCAATTTTTCAATATTACCCTTCAACTTAGGTCGTCCGCTGCAGCAACTCTTCCTTTTTCTTTCTCTTCGGGCCTCTTTTCTTCCTTCCGGCGACGGTGAGTATTGACGAACAACATCGAGCGCAAGCCCACTTTGTTTCTCATGCTCCCACAAGCCCTCCATTTCTCATCTCCCAAATCACGAAGTACAACATTCCCGCCAACCCCTCAATCCCTCTCGTCGGTCCTCTTCTCCAAAGCCTCTTCCTCATTCACATTCCCGGACTAGTAAAGAGATATCCTTCTCTGACCTCTCTCCCTATTTCTCGATAGACGACTCCGTTTTAGATTGAGGGAATTGGTTCTCCTTCGAGTCACTCACTCTGTGCACTCTATTTCTTTCCGTCTCTGCTGGTGAGGAAGGGGAATGGGCAAGAGCTTCCAGTTCCTTAAATCTGTTGTTTCTATTACTTTGGGATAATTGTTCATTGTTGCAAGGGCGGTGATGGACTAGGACTGGAATTAATGAAATCCGGGTTTGCGGCGTCGGAGAAGGAGAGTGGAAATGGGAGGGAGACCAGGATCCGCCGGCGGGAGGAGAAGAGAGGGATTTGAGATCTATACGGCGGTGAGTGATTTCTAGGTTTGAGCTTTGCTTTGAATGTTGGGTTTGGAGGATTGCTTGTGTGGTGTTGGTGAAAAGAATGAACAGAGGAATAAGACAAAGTTGTAGTAGAATAATGGGTTTGGTTAAAATCCTGCATTTTAATCCAAACAATTTATTTCAGTTAAATCCCACATACAAATTCTCCATTATTTTAAACGAGAAATTTACGCTCAAATCCCTCGTTATTAAAATTCCTAATCCAAACGACCCCCAAATCATAGAAGGAGGTTTTAGGCAAGCACCCACTCGATTTCCTTATCACGCAGTCTTCGGAGGGAGCTTTCAGTCTTTTGCTTTCTTAAAACCCGAAGCAACTATATTTCCAGGAAGCGGTGTAGAAAGTGAAGCATGTTCTCTCCCTATTTAAGTTTTAACCGGAGCTTAAATGCTTAATTGGTGTCTATTTAATCGACAGTTAAATGAAGGATCTCATCGGACAAAACAAAGAGCATCTAAGCACTCTTCCTGGGATACTGCAAGACTCTACTGAGGAGCTTGTTTCTGACATGCAAGTAGGACTCTGGAGCAGCACGTCAAACCCTGCAAGTCTCTACTAAAAAGGAGAGAAACCAACTTCCGCTCCAAATCCAGCCACGGCATCTCCCTCGCTTTCCTCCTCACTTGGATCGCCGGGGACATTTTCAATCTGCTGGGTTGCCTTCTGGAGCCTGCAACGTTGCCGACTCCGACCGACCGTCCACGCCGACTGGATTTACAGAGCTCCTAGATCTCTTGCCCTTTCCTTTTTCTCGATTCATCTCGACTGGAAACTGTAAGTCATCCCCTCTCTCCTCCTTATTTCTTACATTGTTTCTTCCCTTCAGATCTGCACAGAATGGACGATGCTTCTTCCTCTCCCTCGGCTTGTGCTCTCCTGTCGCAGCAGTAGCAACAGCGGCAAGGGGCATCTACATGATGTTAGAGTGAGGTATAAGATCCAGCATAACCTTCTCCCAACAACTCGAGTTATTGGGACCAACTGGTTATTGACATGGTATCAGAGCTGGTTTGATCAAGTGGTCGTGTGTTCGAATCTCCACGACCCCCAATATTAAAGTTGATTAAAGCAGAAGGTATGGTGGGCCTGTGCAAACTTCAAGCCCGTGAGTTGGCTTTCGTTTGAGGGAGCGTGTTAGAGTGAGGTATAAGATCCAACATAACCTTCTCCCAACAACTCGAGTTATTGAGACCAACTGAAGAGTCCACGATGGGAGAGACACTGACGACGCCGATTCAGAAGCGTGTCGTTGTTGAGATCCGCCGGATTAGGAATCGAAGAAACAGGGACGGTTACGGTAACGGGAGTGGGGAATACAGATCGTTATTTTTTATTTTCTATTACTTTTATTTTGGTTTTTACTTTTTACTCCCATTAATTGATTGGTTGGAACCGGAGTTTCCCACCTCCACCCCACGTACGAATCCAAATCAGGTAAGTCACGTAAGTGTTTCATTTTTTATATTCTTTTTCCATCTTTATCTGGGAAAAAAAATCAAAATCAAAATCAGAATTCAGAACCCGCCTTCTTGCGGTCGGTCCTTTGCTTCGACATGAATCGCTGACATGCGACTCTTTTTTGTCACGGTTCTGTCATCACCTATCTGTTATACATGTATGCATTCGGGTACTTAAATTGGTTTGATTATGTCTCTTTTACTGAATGATAATGATTTTTCAATCTTCTTTTCTCTAATACTTATGCATAAGCTAGTTGTAATATAATGTATAGGTGTCTCTGTGTTGATGCGACACTCCCTATCTTTGTAAATTACCCATATCGTTGGTAGTATAGATCGTGTTTATGTAGGAATGGCAATGGGGCAGGTCCGGGGCGGGTTTCTTGGTACCCAGACCCGCCTCGTGGCAGGCGGGTCCAGGTCGGGTAATTGATCACGGGTCGCGGGTCGGGGCAGGTCGACCCAATGGGTATGCAATTTATTTGAAAAACATTAGAAATATTCGTTATTTTTATTATAAACTAAGAAAATAAACAATATTATGACAATTGTAGTTAAATTATTGGAGAAATTGAGGTTTTCACTAATTTACAACTTTATTATAGCTAAAATATGATGCGATAAAAGTAAAATTCAAAGTAATTTGACTAAGATTTCATGTAATTTAGACAAGAACGGGTCGAGAATGGGGCGGATCAGGGCAGGTCGGGTCGATGAGACTACCCATGCCCGCCCCGCCCGCCAACGGGGCGGGTCGGACCCACCCCAAAACAGGTCAAACAGGTCGGGTAAAACGGGTCAGGTCGAAATTGCCATCCCTATATTTATGGAACCCATGCCTCTTTGTGAGGTTATTTGTTGGTGTTTATCTAATTCTTTATCTTACGTTATGTTTTTTGGTTTTGTACAGGTGATCTCTCAGATGGTCAACGCGAAGGATTCGGCTCGCGTTTTGGGAGGTGTCATCCTGTAGAAGTTCAGGTGTACACGTTCATCTCTCCAGCGTGTTTCGTTTCATTTCGCGTTGTATAGGTACAAAAGGGCTTCCCATATCGTTGCAATCAAGCCCTCTCATCGTTGGTTCAACACCTTGTTGACCAGCGCAATTTACTTTTTATTAGTTTGGCCTGCAAAGGTCTTGTATTTTTTCGTATCTTGCTATTCCTTTCGGAATATCTATGGCAAAAAAAAAATATATTGAAGGATCTCATCACAGGCAATTGGTAGTTTGGTAGTTTGGTTTGTTAATGGTTTATTTAGATAAGAGTAATATAGATTTGTTTGTTTTATTATAAGGTGATACATGAAAGATTTGTAAATGTTGATATTTATATTATATTCTTTATACGGGAAAACCATCCAAACAAGCAAAGAAGCAAATAGAACCGTCATTGAAAATTGAATGTAACTATTTAAGTACCTATATCTTTATTAGCATGATTTTTATATGGGGTTAATTACAAGGTTGGTCACTGTATTTACTAAAAACGTTCATGTTTGGTCACTAAAAATATTTAATTTCATTCGTGGTCACTAAGATTAGTCAAGTGTTTCAAATTTGGTCACTCTCCGTCCAACTCTGTTAGTTTTGTCTGATGTGACAGTCAACTCTCAAAGTTGACCGTTAACTAAGTGACGTGGCAATTAAAAATTAATTAATACAACAAAAATTAATTTTTTACAATTTCCAACTCATTTTCACAATAAAGTAGAATAATTAAAACAGAAAAAATTATTATAATTTGCAAATTGAAATTTGCCCACCTCCGCGTCGCCTTTGCTCCCACTTTCATCTCGCCGATTGATTTCTACGATTCCAAAGCCTCCTCCTTCGCCAAATCGAGAAGCCCACCCCGTCGAAACCAACTTCTCAATCGTTCGATCGTTTGATCTATGGCAGTGGAGAGTGGTTTAGAGGAGGGAGATTGGGTTTGGTGGTTGCGGTTGGAACCAGTAGAAGACATTGGCGTCGTCCACTTGGCCGAACTCCTGCAGTTGGAGGCGGATCTTGCGAATCTCGTCCTGGGGAGGGTTGACCATCTCGGAGTTGAAGATGGACTCGAGGATTATGATCTGCTTCGGCTTCGGGTTCCACCGCGGTTTGGGCTCCGAGCTCCGGGCTCCTCTCCTCCCCGACCACTGTCACACACATAATTATAATAACATAAGAGCAATTAGCTTAATTAGTTTGAATATGTGTTAAGATGGAGGTTGAATATAATGACTTGGTGTGGGGAAAGGAATGACGTACTGGGGAAAGTTGATTACAATTTGGCTTCTCGATTTGGTGATTTGACGAAGGAGGCTTCTATGAACCCAGAAATCAATCGGCGAGATGAAAGTGGGAGCGGGGCGACGCGCTGAAGCGGAGGCGGGCGGATTTAAATCTGGAATTTATAATAATATTTTTATGTTTTAATTATTCTGCTTTATTGTGAAAATGAGCTGGAATTGTAAAAGATTAAATTTTATTTTATTTATTATTTTTTAATTGCCACGTCACTCTGTTAACGGTCAACTTTGAGAGTTGACTGCCACATCAGACAAAACTAACGGAGTTGGACGGAGAGTGACCAAATTTGAAACACTTGACTAGGGATGGCAATTTCGACCTGACCCGTTTTACCCAACCTGTTTGACCTGTTTTGGGCAGGTCCGACCCGCCCCGTAGGCGGGGCGGGGCGGGCATGGGTAGTCTCATCGACCCGACCTGCCCTGACCCGCCCCATTCTCGACCCGTTTGTGTCTAAATTACATGAAATCTTAGTCAAATTACTTTGAATTTTACTTTTATCGCATCATATTTTAGCTATAATAAAGTTGTAAATTAGTGAAAACCTCAATTTCTCCAATAATTTAACTACAATTGTCATAATATTGTTTATTTTCTTAGTTTTATAATAAAAATAACAAATCTTTCTAATGTTTTTCAAATAAATTGCATACCCATTAGGTCGACCTGCCCCGACCCGCGACCCGTGATCAATTACTCGACCTGGACCCGCCCTGCAACGGGACGGGTCTGGGTACCAAGAAACCCGCCCCAGACCTGCCCCATTGCCATTCCTACACTTGACTAATCTTAGCGATCGCGAATGGAATTAAATATTTTCAGTGACCAAACGTGAACGTTTTTAGTAAATACAGTGACCAACCTTGCAATTAACCCTTTTATATGATTTAGGGAAAAAGAGAGTAAATTTCATGCTAAAATATAGCTCGTCAAAATTAAAAAATGCTCAAAAAATTACATAAAATTTCCTACATATCATTAGCTAAGTACCTTTGACACCCGATATTAATGGACTTTTTCCAGAAATAACACTGTTTAAAAAAAATTCCCAAAATACCACCCAACCCCAAAAATACCACCCTTTTTCAAAAACCGCCACCCCACCCTGCGGTTTACACGAAAAACGCTGGGCTAATGGGCGGTTATGAAAACCGCTATTGACGAAATCGAAAAAAGGCTCGTTCGGGGTAGCAAATGACATTTTTTCGAGACGAAGGCGGGATCAAACTGCCTACGGCGTTTGTGGCTTGCAAAATCTCAAAAATATATTCGGATTCAAAAAAAAAAAAATTCACTACGATTGGATACCCGAGTGCAAAGTTACGTTCGTTTGAAGTTCCGGCCGAAGTTAGGAGTTGATCGGAAAAAAAATTGGACCAAACCGCTGGGTGGGGTGGCGGTTTTCAACGCTGGGCTAATGGTCAGGCCGGACGGGTATCTCAATACTCATCTCTCAAAAAACCAAAAAAATAAGAGATGCTAATAGCATCGTGGCAGGCTAGGTTTAGATAGTGTATGAATTGCGATTGGAGTAGGTTGATTTATACTAGTATGTATTTCAATCGAAAAACATCTGAAACGTCAATTTTTCATTAACAAGTCGAAAAACAAACAATGACATGATATAGTTAAGCTCCTCGAGAAATTGAGATTCTCTGTTAGAAACACATTATTTGCTTATTTCTGTCTTTTGAGATTATTTGTCGGTTTGAGATAGTTTGAATTATTTGGGGAATTTCGGGAATAATTTGGTAGTAGTTTGATATATCGTTTTAGTGGGGTATGAAACAGTTATTGGTATGACTGTATGATCGGTAATTAGTGGGGTATTCCCATTAAGCAATTACAGAACCAATTTAGCAATCATAATCTCCTTCTCTCTCTTTCCCTCACTCTCACCCACTTTCTCCTCTCTTCTCTCAAGGCTGCGACAACATTCTTTCTCACTCCTAAATCCCTAGATAGATCAATCCCTAATTGATCAAACTAATTACCCAATCCGAGAACCGTTAGAAATCTTGTTTCTAACATTTGGTATCATAGCCTGGTTCGAGAGCGAGTTCCTTATAACTCTTGACAGGGGACGGATCGGCAGACTGTGATGGTGCTAACGAAGTCACAAACAACGGCGGAGAAGGTAGCAGAGAAAGCTGCTTGGGACGCACAGACGTCGCAGGCTACGACAGCTGAGAAGAGACCATCGCCCCATGAAAGGAGAGCTGGCAATATGGTGGTGGACGAGACCTGAGTTCGAAGTTGTGAATCTGGCAGTGCAGGAACACGCAGGGGCGCTGACTCGTCTCAAGGAGGGATTGAAGAAGCTATGTGCCGAGGCAAAGGCGGACGCGAAGGGACTTTGTAGGCTCCTAGAAAACCTCACATAGGCAGTGAGACACTGCAGGCAAAGGGGACGGTGGCAAAGACCAAGGTTGGGCGGACCCCGACGCAGGCCAAACCGGGAATGCTGATCCCGGACACGAGTGGATATGGCGGGGCGCACAGCAGGTCGTCCTCGGCAGGGGGCGGGCGCGGCGACAATGTCGGGCTGGAGAAGACGGCGGCAACGTAGACGAGAGAGCCGACGGAGGTTGAAGGAGCGATGACGGCGGATATAAGGCTGGGGAACACGGACTTTGCAGGCCACGGTACGCGTGGACGCGGCAGTGGGCCGGATTTGCTACCAACCCCTTCGGCCCAGGAGATAGCGGCCCTACGTGAAAAATCTAAAATGTCTGGCTATGACAACTATGGGCACCAGTTGAGTTTTGAACCTTATGAGTCTATAGGGCAAGGAGCGGTGTTCGGTCTCGTCAAGGAACCCAACGGGCTTGGATGGATGAGCATGGATCCGGAAGAAGATGAACTAAGCTTGGCGGGGCAAACGAAGGGATGACCAGAACTGGGAAGGAGTTCAGTCGGGCGGGGCGTCGCGAGGGAGGCGGACCGACCACCTGGATGGGGCCCATCACGGGGTGGGTCGAACAAAGTTGGGTCGACCTGGATGGACCGGAACTGGTTAGACAGAGTCGGGCTGAACTGTTCGGCCAGATTCTAGTCGGAACGGGCAGCAAGGGATCAGCAGCCTGGCGAGAGTCTGGCAAAGGTTCAAGAGCTTCTTATCAGCCTTTCACAGGCCCCCAGGCGGAAGGACGACCGTCAGCCGGGAACAGGAATGCAAGACAAGATCAGAAGGGCGGACTGGAAGGGTATGCGGAGTACCCGTTTGAGGAAGAGGACGTGTGGGGTCAAGACAGGGAGCCGCGGTTTCAACGGGACAACCGTGACCGAGATCCTGACTACGATAGGTATGATGGATACTCTCGAGGCTATGACGGTGATCTTGTGTTTAGGGCTAAACCCCCTACCATTGAGTTTCCAAAATTCAATTGTCAGGAGGATGCAGGCCTCTGGTTGTATGCAGCTGACAGATGGTTTAAGAACCATCCCACAAAGGAGGACGAAAGGCACGTTTGGCGTCTTTCTATTTGGAGGGTGATGCATAGCAGTGGTGGGAGTGGTTAGAGCGGTCGTGTGCAGATGCCCAGACTTTGATCACATGGCCCCTGTTCCAGGAACTTATACCAGTTCGGTAAGTCAAGGGGTGGGCGCCAAAGCAGCCGGCGAAGCTATGTCAGACGGGAACTGTGATGGAATACAAGGAGGAGTTCTTCAACCTGGGCAATCAATGCAAGGGCGTACCAGAGGAGAGCTTGGTTGGATTGTGTATGGTCGGTCTAAAGCTGGAGATCGCCACTGCGGGTCAAGGTCTTCGAACCGGATTCCTTGAGGACCGCTTTCCGTCTTGCAGGTCACAAGGAAGAGGAGCTAGCGAGCTGGAGGAGCACGATCGGACGCTTTCCGAGGGACGCCGGAAGTGGGGGTGGTGGCACCGGGTCTAGCGGAGGAGGAAGTGCGACTGTTGGAGAGGGTTCCAGGGCGACAAGCACGACCACAATAGCCCGTCCTGGGCCTATGGCTTCGCCGAAGGGATTTGTGCGACTGTGCCGGCTGAGATTGAGCAGAAGAAGCGGGAAGGGAAGTGCTTCAACTGTGACAAGAGGTTTACCGTGGGGTACAAGTGTGCAAAACCTGACTTGATGATACTGGTGGGGCACTGGAAGGACGAGGCAAAGGATGACGCAGAGGTGGCAAGGAATCAGGAACCGGAGTAGAAGCTACAACCTTGAGGGCAAGGTTGTTCCCAAGGAGGTGGGGACGTTAGAAACACATTATTTGCTTATTTATGTCTTTTGAGATTATTTTTCGGTTTGAGATACTTTTGGCTTATTTGGGGAATTTCGGAAATAATTAGATAGTAGTTTGATATATCATTTTAGTGGGGTATGAAACAATTATTGATAGGACTATATAATCTGTAATTAGTGGGGTTTTTCCATTAAACAATTACATAGCCAATTTAGCAACCCTAATTTCCTTCTCTCTCTTTCCCTCACTCTCACCTGTGTTCCCCTCTCTTCTCTCAAGGTTGCGGCAACAACCCTCTTTTTCCCTCTTCTTGTTCTACAATTCTTTCTCACTCCTAAATCTCTAACTAGATCAATCCCTAATTTATCAAGCTAATTTCCCAATCTGAGACCCGTTAGAAACCTTGTTTCTAATATTCTCACATATTTATAACTTTGTTATAGCTAAAATATGGTGTAACAAAGGTAAAATTCTAAATATTTAAAGTAAAATTACATATAATTTAGACAATATGGATTGACAGTGGGGTGACTCAGGTCTATGAGACTATGAGAGTACCTGCGTCGCCATACCCGTCCCGCCTCACCTATGGAACAGGTATTACCTTCTCAAAGCAAGACAAAAAAATATCTAATCGAATAGAATGAGTTAGATCAAAATTGTCATTCATGATTATTGCGTTAATCAGCTACAAGTATAACTGTCGAGTAAAATTTGGTGGGTAGAATAAGATATGAGGATTTGATCAACATTCTATTTACTTTTTAACTTCCGAATTATTGGTTTCGGTTCTTTAGTCATGCCTTACAACCTTCATTGCGATCGCTTTGAGAGCAACTTTCACGCAAACGCTGAAGAAAATGCATTCCCACGTGCATATGGGCGCTGCAACTAAACGCTCATAGCAGCGAGAAACTCCAGCGAAGAGCTCTACCGAGTACTGAATGAGATCATTCACGCCACCGGAACTTTACGAGAACTACAACAACATTCATCGACGATCCACTACCACCATTACAAAGAGTGCATTACATATTCCTGACAAGTTCGAAACATCTACAAATTAGACAGAATGGAGGAAAGAAGGAACGTCAAGGAGGGAACAACTAGACAAAGGTATTGCCTTTTCACCTTCTCCGAACAATCGATCGAGTCAGATTCCCAACAACACTAGACTGACTTTATTATCAACAGATCGAGTTACAAATGAGTGTTGGTTACCTTACCACCATCAGGGAGCAAGTTTGTTCTTGTGCTTTGGGCGCCTTTGCTTTGCTTTCTCCATCTTCCCGCTCCCACTATTACTCGGGGTCTGGTTGTTGCTCACGGACCCTTCTTGAGCGCTGCACATTTGCGACTTCATCCTGAACCCGAGCTTCTTCGACATGCTCCCCCAAGCGCTCAAAGAAGACGAAGTAGGTGCAGAGACAGCTGGTTTGGTGGGGCGTCCCCCGAGTTTCTCGATCTCCTGCCTCATCGTGGAGCATTCTTTCTCGAGCTCTGATACCCGCATTCTCATGTTGTCCATCCCAACTTTCAAGACTTGGTTCTCTCTCACTGCTGAAGCCCAGCCTCCTCCTCCTCCTTCCCCTGAACCTGCTGCTGCTCCTGCTAGCCCACTCCTCATCAACTGTCTCGACCCGTCGAGATTCTCTGAGACTAGGAAACAACCTGCAATGGATGTCCTGAGCTGAAGCTGCTCGAAGAATAGGACTTGGACTACTATCCTTAGGGGCAACCTCTCGTTCTGTGCAGCATGAGTGCACGCCTCCAGCGACAGCTTCTGGCAGTCCATCAGCCGGCACAGTTGTTCTCTGTCTGACTCAGCTAGCCACGGGTGAGACTGCAAGTTATACACAAAACAGTAAGGTATGTGAGAATTCAGGATCCAACAACCATATATAGGAGCAGACACAATAAAAAACACTTGTGTTTTCTCACTTTAACTACAATTTTAAAAATGCAGTACAGTACCTTCAAGTATATATCTATAGCACGATAGAGGCCGTCATCGAGGGGCCTGGCATATTCAGGAACAGCTGCAGCAAGTGCCTGAAACTTCGGGAGCTTCAAATTAACATCAGGGGCAACCTCTGCAAGGTACCCATCGATCAACTTCGCCACCATTGTGATTGGGGTCAAAGATGGCGATCCGATAATCAACTGACTGTCATCAACCGAACCACCAGGAGAAGCACCACCACCACTAATCATCTGGTCCATGGCGAGGAAATGCTCCACAATCCGCTGCACACAATCGACATTGTAAAGTGTCTCCATGGAGTGGGAGAAATTAGGCATCAGAAGATTTTCTAGAGTTGCTTGATCAAGCTGCATGCCTATCCTCTTCTCTAAACTCGATAAACACGAACTGTCTGCCTTCAGAATCATTGCTGTTTTGAGTAGACCGAAGAGAAATTTTGTGGACACTAGACCCTTCTGCATTGGTAGCAATCTTTCGATCTCTTCCAGTAAATTCCTCTGCTCTTCTTCTGAAGCTGGAGCTCCCAAAGCTACCAACCGCGAGCTAGAGTCAGTAGAGGCAGCACCTTGACCACGCCTATTGAGACCAGGTAGGTACATTTTTGCATAGGAGGCAAGGGATCCAGCAATTATTTCATGCCGGATACCACGAGACTCCATAGCAGAAATCAGCCTCTTGTAGAGAGACAAGTTCAGAGTGGATGCATCCTCATACCACCAATCGGAACTCGAGTTTTTTGGCCTAGCTCCTGTGCTTATCCCATTCCACAACACACTTCCCCCGGGGCTCTGCATAGGACCATGCTCCACCATTGGCCACCCAAAAAGGTTGGGATCTGTACTGGCTTTTGAGGCTAGTGAATCAATGCACCTCTTTGTGATGTTTAGTTTGTCGGCATAGGGAAGAATGTCATCATCACAAGTTTGGAGAGCCTTGAGCGAGTCTTTCCAATTGCGAAGCACCACATGGTTTAGAAAAGTCTCTGTCTGTGTAATCAGATTGCCTTCTCCATAATCTTCGGTCATCTCGAGGTGATCAGCAGCACAGCGGAGGTGCACGACATTTGAGGCTGTAAGCTCGAGCTTTACACCGTAGCAGAACTTGGCGACAAGCTCAAAGGTTTTAGCCCCACCAGGGACTTCTGGGAGGCGAATGATGCTATTCTCGTCTTCTTCTTCTGAAGCTTCTGCAATCAATTTCTCCATAACTCCACTTCTAGAAAGCAATGGAAACTGCAGAAATCGAAATGGAGAGAGAATCAGAAAACTTTTCACCGGACGAACATATCATTACTGTGAAACGGCAACTATTTGATACTTGTCATGGACTATTGCTTCAAGAAATTAAATAAACAACTTATCACTTTATTCTGGACCATTGCTTCAAGAAATCAAATGTTCAGAAAACACAGCACGAGTACTATTTACAACCGCCATATGCTCTCACATTATAATAACAAGGTTAAAAATATGAATCATGGAGCAAGACCTATTTGAAGCAGCTCAAAGCAATAAAAGGGTACCTTGTGAAGATGGAAGGACATCTCCCCAACTTCTACAGTTATGTCACTTGGAAGGCCGGACGTGCAGAACCTACACTCAAGGAAAAGCAAAGGTCATAACCAGACTAACACACCAGTGTTTAAGGATTACCAGAAAAGTAGTACAAGAGTGATTATTATAAGATTTAGGTGAATGGATGTAGCAAAACCCAATCTGAGGGGCACAATTTTTAGTTGCTCAACCCCAAATTTTGGGCAGTTCTATATGGGAGTACTTTTCCTATTCTGTCCTCTAATATAACACAGTCAAGAACTCTCCCTCCCTAAGTAAATCCCATATATGTTTTCAAGTCCTAGCTCCATTACAAGCTTGCATATGCATATGTGCATAGATGGAACAACATCATATCTTAACTACCAGAATAGCAAGTTCATCAATGTGAATTAGCAAATTATGTTACTTCATCCAGCAATCTGGATAGGCATAAAGTAATTCCCTCCCTTTGCTACTTCATTCAGCACCAGTAGCAACAAACAGCAATCTACTTTAGCATAAAGCACTTCACTCACTATGCTAGATCAGTAGTCCCCTTAACTCGTGACTCACTGACTCCCTACTTTGTCAAAATTCTGAAACATCAATCTAATATTAACAGACTTCCTTAACTAAATCGAAATGTTCTAATTAACCATTGCCAAAAGAATCAGAAGCCCAGAGAAAATGGAAAAAACTGGGCAGTAAGGAAAGGGGAAAGGAAAAACATACCAGGCCTGGCCCTGCCGCTGAAACGCATCACTCTTAGATCCCAGCTTCATGCAAGCCATCTCTCAGAGCAATGCAGGGAAGAAACAAGTTGATACCTTTCCTCCAATACCAAGGCAACAATTGCGGCAGGCCGATACCTCAAAGAAGCTAAGCAATGCACAAAAACCTACTGCAAATCTAGGGAAAGTTTTCTGAGCCAAAGAGTTTAAACTTTAGAGGAAGATATTCCCACTTCACTCACGGCAACAGCCCCCCGTCCGTCCGGCAGACCGTCGGATTGTGGACTAAGCGTCAAGAATGTACCAGCTACACTCCACCTCTCGTTTCTGCCGGCCAATAACTATCGCCAGCCTTGGACGCATAGAAAAACGAGAAAGGAGAAAAAGGCTGGAACTTGGAAAACGGAAGAAATGAACCCGCTTGTCCGTTTGCTCCCCCCCAAAAGAAACTCAAGAGAAAACTCCACAGTCCAGAACCAAAGTTGGGGTCTTTGAACCAGGTTGGAGATGGGGAACCAAATTTTAGGTCAACCCTTCAAAATGTTTTCCCACTCTGATCCTCCCGGAAGAAGAATGGCAGAGGGAAGAAGAAAAGGAAGGCCGAGAAAGGGGAAAGAAATACTTAATACACAGTAATGATTCCAAAAATGAGAGCTGTATTGTATTTAATGGACACAGGGGACCATAACCACTCACTCAGATACCCGCGAAAGAACAGGTGAATGAATGAAACCCACTATTATGATTAGTTAGCCAAAGTCGCAACCTTTTCCACAAATTGTACAATACCCAGAAACGAAAACACCCCCCAACCAACTAAAACTGAAAGCCCTTCTTTTTCTTCTTTCCGGTTTTGAAACTTGATTACTGGTAAATATCATTTACCCTTTGTTTGTATTTATTTATGTTACTCTCCCTGGCAAATGAAAAAGCGATCCGAGACAGTCAGTCAGTCGAGCCGACAGTATGCGTGGGGTAAATTAATGACACATTTGGACAAACCCTAAAAGCTAGCAATCTTGCCTCTAGGTCTCTGATTCTGCTAGCATATGCTGACAGTGTCATATGTTACGCCTTACGCGCGTGTTGATGTTTTCGAATCGTGCATTTATAAAAAAAAATATCATCGTATACATCTACGGTTCAGATCACTATATCGCGAGATTCAATAATGTTAAGACGCTTTTGAGATTAACCTCTCTTAGCGTATTAACCGAATTGGTCAGTATCTTAAAATCTCAACACAAAACACATGCAAATGCAAGAAACCCCATGTGGGCCGGATTGGCTTGAACCGCACTCAATGCAAAATTCCGGAATCTTTTTCCCAAGTTGTTATCTCAGTAGCTTAGCTAATCCATTAATTCTGAATCGTGGGGGAAGTTTGACCAAACCCAAGAACCTTGCTGCATCGGCCAGCAAGCGCACTGACACATATATTTTGATTTTCGTCCAGTGGGGAGAGACAAGACAGCTAAGGCCATGTGCATGAATGCTTTAAGATCGTTATACAGTTTGCTTTCTTCTTACACCTCTTGTTTAATCTTATCTTAATGTCCATTGATTAACGCCCCATAATCAAACCCAGTCCTGCGTCTACAGCCAACGAGGTTTGATCGTGGTGGGTCTTTGGGGGTAGTTTCGGGAATTCAGGATTCTGCACTGAAGAGAAAGGGGAAGGGAGGGAGAGGGAGAGAGAGACATCATGATTGCAGCTTGCAGGCATGTCCTAAAAGGGACACACGACAAAAACCAAAACACGCTCCCACGGGTTGCTGTGTTTGTGTGGATGAATGGGTTAATGATAATCTCACGGCCTTTCAATGTCGCTTTAGGGAGTGTTGGTGGAAGGAACGGCCATTGGATTCCTCCGGCCCCGGAGGGAGAGTGGCTGAGTGGGTGTGGAATTTAAGGTCAGTATGGGGGATGATTAGTAGTTAATTAATACGAGTTTGAAGTCAATTAAAGCATAGCGCTTAATGATAATTTCATACGTGTTAACGACGCTAATAAGCGAGAAATTAATTAAGCACAAAGGTTGATTACTTATTTGTCTTCATTTGGTTATAGGAATGGCAATGGGTAGGTCTGGAGCGGGTTTCTTGGTACTCAGATCCGTCTCGTGGCAGGTTAGGTCCAGGTCGGGTATTGATCACGGGTCACGGGTCGGGGTAGGTCAACCCAATGAGTATGCAATTTATATGAAAAACATTAGAAATATTCGTTATTTTTATTATAAGACTAAGAAAACAAACAATATTATGACAATTATAGTTAAATTATTGAAGAAATTGAGGTTTTTACTGATTTACAACTTTATTATTGCTAAAATATGATGCAATAAAAGGAAAATTCTAAGTAATTTGACTAAGATTACATGTAATTTAGACAAGAACGGGTCGAGAATGGGGCGGGTCAGGGCAGGTCGGGTCGATGAGACTACCCATGCCCGCCCCGCCCTGCCCCGCCTACAGGGCGGGTCGGACCCGCCCCAAAACAGGTCGGGTCGGACCCACCCCAAAACAGGTCGGGTAAAACTTGTCAGGTCGAAATTGCCATCCCTATTTGGTTAGCTATTGGTGTGAAGTGTAGGGCTGGGAAAACAGACCATACCGTTAGAAAAACCATGGTCCAAACGGTACCGCACAGTTTGGTCCGGACCGTAGACTGTAAGTATGGTCTAGTCTGGTCAATGATCTGTATTATTTTATGTTTTGATCTCTTGGTCTGGTCTGGTCTGGACCGCGGTTTACCGAACCAAACCGTGGATCCAACCGACTTGTCAATACGTGTTAACAACCCATTCGACCACTCTCCCTACTCCCACAACGACACCCAAGTCTCAACCTTAATTTTGTGAATCTCGTCCCTCCTTCATTCAGAACCACACTTAACCAGAGAGTAGAGATAATCGTGTCTCCATGTGACATTATGTTAATGTTTATAACGTTATGGTGCAAGTTGGGATGCTTTTACTTGATATCTTTGTTATGTACTAAGATTTAGGGTATCAAATTTATTCATGCATGTTAGGACTGATGTTTTAAGGCAAATAAAAATTATTTTTCCTGATTATTGGTTCAATTTTTTGTGTGGTTGACTAAAGAAATTATTTTTCGTTGAGTATGGTCTATCTGGACCAGAATAGACCGCACAGGCGTGGTCTGGACCGGATCGTATAGTCTGTGGTCTGGTCGGTGGTTTATACTTCAACCTCTCGGTCTAGACCATAGACCATTTATATGGTCTGGTCTGGATCAGACTGCACCATTTCTCAACCCTAGTGAAGTGTTCGTAATCCTGTATCAGGGGATTTTTTTCCAGAAATACCACTAAAAGAGAAAAAAAATCAAAAATATCACTCATTCTCGAAAAATTCCAAAAATACCATCTTTTTCCGAAAACCGTTTGAGAAGGGCGCGATTTTTAATAAAACCCGCATTAGGAGGGAGCGGTCTGATAAATTGTACCGGGAAACAGCGGTTCACATGCAAACCGCATGCCCACCTGCGGTTTTTATGTATATAATTTCTTTTTCGCGAATACAAAACAATAAATTTAGATAGCCTAGTTGATGGAAGCTTGTTATGTGTTTATTTAAACAAAAAACAGAAAACAAAATGGGAAGTGAACAGGGCATTAAGTGTAAGCAATTGCTTTTTCAATTTCCCTTTCAGTTTTATTATATGTTAATATTTGTTCAATTTTCCAAACAAACTTAACTTTAAACTCGGATAACACATTGCCTCACTCGGAGTCAATTCGAAGTAAAATTATACGAGTTTTAAAAAATTTACATTTTGGTGGCAAAATTACGTTTGAGTACTTTTATATTTTTTATAGAGCATTATAGTGCCTAAACTTTACAAACAACACCAATGTGCTAGTATGAGAAATTTCATATCATTAGTTGTTGGGGTCATATGGCTAAAAAATGACTAGACCCTTATAGTGCCTAAACTTTACAAACAACTCCAATGTGCTGGTATAAGAAATTTCATATCACTAGTTGTTGTTATGGGACATATGGCTAAAAAATGACTAGACCCTTACGAGGCCAAAAGATGACCCGACCTTGAACTAATGTTATTGTAACATCCCGTTCCGGCAAAACCCATATTTCGATCGCTAGAAAGTTCGCGATTTAGAATCGAGCATTTTGCTAATATTTCGACGAAAATCGGATTATCGATCGATCGGATAAGTATACGTATTAATTATATATAATATGGGGAGTTCTACGGTACCCAGGGTGAAATCCGGGGTACCGTATACCTTGAGTAAAAAAATGCTATCCAGAACTTGAATTGTCTGATCTTTCGGACATGATACTATACTCTAACCCTTAAAGATCAACACCTAGGTCTTAATTCTCTAAATCTTATACCCCAAGATCAATTTAATTAGAAACAATAATCGACGGTTATGATTCGTCCAAATATAGGCAAAAAAATCAATGCACCATCTTAGGGTTTATAGTTTATGATTTGGATAATTAGGACCTAGGGTTCACTCATTAAGGGTTAGTGTATAGTATCATGCCCAAAAATCCTGCTAATTCGAGGTCTAGATAGCGTTTTCATACTCAAGGTATGCGGTACCCCAGATTTCACCCGGGGTACCGTAGAACTCACCATATATGTATATATATATATATTCAAATGGTCCATTTAATTCCACCGACCCATCACTTTCCCATTCAATTTCTTTCTTCCACTTTCCATTTCCTGGACGAAGAGAAGCAGAGCGCGCAGGGTAGCTTCGGAGAGAAATTTCAGAGCAAATTTCTTGAGCATAAGGGATCCAAAAATCTCGTAAGTTATGCCTAATCCATCCATTCATCGTGATTTATCGATTTAGAGCTTTAAAACGAGATTTTGGTTCAGGAATTTCTTGAATTCCCGATAAGCCAAATTAGTGTTTCGAAGTATCCGGAAGCCGGATTGAGCCCAAATTTCATATACGAGCTTCCTGCAGCAAGGTAATCAATCCTCTAGTTCTAATCCCTGAATTTCGGCAATTATTTAGGTCGGGATCCAAATCGCTGAATTTAGCTCCGGCCAGGGTTTGATGTGTTTTTATCAAGAATTTGATCCGGAGCCTAGAACTAACTTTGACGGGGATACTGCAGGGGATATTAGGACGGTCTCGGATTTTAATTCGGGGTTCGTTCGTGAAATTGATGTTTTAGTACGGGAGGCTAGAACCGGTGTTTGAACGACCAGAACTGGTGAGGGATTAGCACGGCATACCGGGTTTGTCGTATCACGATAATTATATTGATGCTTAGAATTGACCTAGGTGAACTAGAATGGCATGATTAGGTGTGTATGAACTTTTGTGCTATATGTTGAACCCTGGACTGTTGTATGATATAATTGACTTGCCCTAATTGATATGGACATTGTTTATGCTGATGATTTCATACATGTTACCATTTGTGGCTTAACTGTTGATATGACTTCCTGCTTGTTCGATAAGGTGTTTTGACATGATGTGATATTATGGTTGTATTTGGATCCATAAGTGGGGGAATAAACTTCCCATGGTGATATTATGATGTTTAAGGAGGATGACTTGCACGAGGGTTTATCCCGAGGAAGTGCAATTATACGACTCCTGGTTATGTTGAGCCAATTGTGGTCAGGTCAAGAACATGTCCAAGTAACGAATTATGATTAAGCAAGATGAGATATGGATCATGTATAAGATTACCAAACAAGAGTGATTTGGTCTCATGGTCAATTACATAGTAATTAGGGCTCCCCATGCTATTACTCCGTTATGATATGTTATGTCACACCCCTGATGTGGTGTTGACCGTTGATTCATCATGAGATATGACCACACCCAGAGTGGTGTTGAGTCCGATATGACCACACCCATAGTGGTGTCAGGTCCGATATGACTACACCGGCAGTGGTGGGTCCGATATGACCACATCCACGAGATGTTTGGTCCGTATTCCCGGGAGAGTAATTAGCATGGGAGTAGCCAGGCGCCTATAAGTAAAACATGATAAGATGCATATGCATAAGTCAAGGTGGTTGAGTCTTTTGCCTATTGGGATGTCGGATGGCTGAGGTCTGATCCTAGTGTTTTGGCTTGTTTGCTAGATGTATGGTAGGGGTATGCTCTGTTATGAACTCACGATGCTATGATTATCTCACTCAGCTATGAGCTGACCCTCTTTTATTCTTTTTCTCTGCTTATTCTATGTGTAAGTAGATCATCATCAGCAGCAGTAGATAGGTGTATAGGTGGGAGCTGAGCAAGAGTTGAAGGCAAGATGAGGTATGGTCTTCAACTATTCTGTGCTTGGACTACTACTCGGGATTTTGGCTAGTGATCCACACCTTTTTGTAAAAATGTTTTGAGAACATTTTTCATGTGCATACTAGCTTCTAATGTAGTGTGAGATATCCACAGGTGGGGAAAGTTGATGATATGTGTATATGTTGTGTAACTGTGTAAGTTGTGACGACTATGGTATGTATAAGTATGGTATGCAGTTGTGGAGTATGAAAGTGTGGCTATGGCTATGAAAAGCCAATGCATATGGTTGTGAGTGTATATGTTTGTGATGAATTATTTTGCAGGATAAGTTGCAAGAACTGTTAGCCCATTCCGCGTGTAATTCATGTCGAAATTTTATTCGGGTAAATTTTGATAATTAATGTAACACCCGAGATTATTTCCGCTACAATTGTATGAACAATATGATTAGGTGATACGTATAGGATAGGGTGTTACAATTTGGTATCAGAGCTGGTTTGTTTTCTGCATTATGGGTATGTTACTTTTACTCTTGAGGACTGATCACCCTCGAAAAGGGAGGGAGTACTCCATACCTGTACTTGCACTAAACTTTCCAGGATTGGGACCAAAGGTGATGACATGTTGCATAGTCTGTTGCATATGGTCAAACATGATTTTGAGTATTTGAAGTATTCTTGAAATTTTATGGTTTAAGAGATTTTTGAAAATATGTGGAGTTCTTATCTTGTTTTACAAGTTATTGTTTTGGAAAAAGTTTTAATGGAGTGTGGATCAAACTGAGGCCAATATTTCCTTGTAGCTCGCACAGAAGTTGTCCTAGAAATCTTACTAACCAATCGAGAAGCATGGTGGCTAGCTATGCAATGCAGTTGGTCTTCGACTATGCTAACATGACGAGTTGTTGTTGTGGAGTTTTAATATGGATACGATTCTTGATGTTGTGCTGGCTAGGTTAACAATCTTACTTAGTAAGTTATGTTTTGAACTTGTTGATGTGCTTTTGTTGTGATAATCCGATATAGGTTTTTGAAACCTTATATTGGGAACTTGAGCTGTTATGTGTTTAGTTATGTACTTCAGATCTCCTAACCTAAGAGTTAGGTAGTAACAATATATGTGATAGTGTCTGCCAGGAGGAGAACGAGCGGATGCGTAGTATCAACTCAAGGTTAGATTTCGGGGACGAAATCCTTTAAGGAGGGGAGAATTGTAACATCCCGTTCCGGCAAAACCCATATTTCGATCGCTAGAAAGTTCGCGATTTAGAATCGAGCATTTTGCTAATATTTCGGCGAAAATCGGATTATCGATCGATCGGATAAGTATACGTATTAATTATATATATATATATATATATTATATATATATATATATATATTCACACGGTCCATTTAATTCCACCGACCCATCACTTTCCCATTCCATTTCTTTCTTCCACTTTCCATTTCCTGGACGAAGAGAAGCAGAGCGCGCAGGGTAGCTTCGGAGAGAAATTTCAGAGCAAATTTCTTGAGCATAAGGGATCCAAAAATCCCGTAAGTTATGCCTAATCCATCCATTTATCGTGATTTATCGATTTAGAGCTTTAAAACGAGATTTTGGTTCAGGAATTTCTTGAATTCCCGATAAGCCAAATTAGTGTTTCGAAGTATCCGGAAGCCGGATTGAGCCCAAATTTCATATACGAGCTTCCTGCAGCAAGGTAATCAATCCTCTAGTTCTAATCCCTGAATTTCGGCAATTATTTAGGTCGGGATCCAAATCGTTGAATTTAGCTCCGGCCAGGGTTTGATGTGTTTTTATCAAGAATTTGATCCGGAGCCTAGAACTAACTTTGACGAGGATACTGCAGGGGATATTAGGACGGTCTCGGATTTTAATTCAGGGTTCGTTCGTGAAATTGATGTTTTAGTACGGGAGGCTAGAACCGGTGTTTGAACGACCAGAACTGGCGAGGGATTAGCACGGCATACTGGGTTTGTCGTATCACGATAATTATATTGATGCTTAGAATTGACCTAGGTGAACTAGAATGGCATGATTAGGGGTGTATGAACTTTTGTGCTATATGTTGAACCCTGGACTATTGTATGATATAATTGACTTGTCCTAATTGATATGGACATTGTTTATGCTGATGATTTCATACATGTTACCATTTGTGGCTTAACTGTTGATATGACTACCTGCTTGTTCGATAAGGTGTTTTGACATGATGTGATATTATGGTTGTATTTGGATCCATAAGTGGGGGAATAAACTTCCCAGGGTGATATTATGATGTTTAAGGAGGATGACTTGCACGAGGGTTTATCCCGAGGAAGTGCAATTATACGACTCCTGGTTATGTTGAGCCAATTGTGGTCAGGTCAAGAACATGTCCAAGTAACGAATTATGATTAAGCAAGATGAGATATGGATCATGTATAAGATTACCAAACAAGAGTGATTTGGTCTCATGGTCAATTACATAGTAATTAGTGCTCCCCATGCTATTACTCCGTTATGATATGTTATGTCACACCCCTGATGTGGTGTTGACCGTTGATTCATCATGAGATATGACCACACCCAGAGTGGTGTTGAGTCCGATATGACCACACCCATAGTGGTGTCAGGTCCGATATGACTACACCGGCAGTGGTGGGTCCGATATGACCACATCCACGAGATGTTTGGTCCGTATTCCCGGGAGAGTAATTAGCATGGGAGTAGCCAGGCGCCTATAAGTAAAACATGATAAGATGCATATGCATAAGTCAAGGTGGTTGAGTCTTTTGCCTATTGGGATGTCGGATGGCTGAGGTCTGATCCTAGTGTTTTGGCTTGTTTGCTAGATGTATGGTAGGGGTATGCTCTGTTATGAACTCACGATGCTATGATTATCTCACTCAGCTATGAGCTGACCCTCTTTTATTCTTTTTCTCTGCTTATGCTATGTGTAAGTAGATCATCATCAGCAGCAGTAGATAGGTGTATAGGTGGGAGCTGAGCAAGAGTTGAAGGCAAGATGAGGTATGGTCTTCAACTATTCTGTGCTTGGACTACTACTCGGGATTTTGGCTAGTGATCCACACCTTTTTGTAAAAATGTTTTGAGAACATTTTTCATGTGCATACTAGCTTCTAATGTAGTGTGAGATATCCACAGGTGTGGAAAGTTGATGATATGTGTATATGTTGTGTAACTGTGTAAGTTGTGACGACTATGGTATGTATAAGTATGGTATGCAGTTGTGGAGTATGAAAGTGTGGCTATGGCTATGAAAAGCCAATGCATATGGTTGTGAGAGTATATGTTTGTGATGAATTATTTTGCAGGATAAGTTGCAAGAACTGTTAGCCCATTCCGCGTGTAATTCATGTCGAAATTTTATTCGGGTAAATTTTGATAATTAATGTAACACCCGAGATTATTTCCGCTGCAATTGTATGAACAATATGATTAGGTGATACGTATAGGATAGGGTGTTACAGTTATAGACAAACTGACTCAGCCGTCCTCATGGTCGGGCCAGACCAGGTCGAGTCAATGTGTATCTAGGGCCAAACTTACAGGCAGGGGGTGCAAATGAGTCGAATCAAGTCGAGTTTTGACCTAACTTGAACTAGACGTGTTAATAAACAAGTCGATTTCGAGCTTGATTTGTTTACGAAAACCTTGAATTGTGCTCGACTCGAGCTCGATTCATCAATTAGCTCGCAAGTTCGGCCAAAGCTCAAGTGTCATATGATTTAGTTCATAATTTTAATTGCCATATCATGTTATTTATAGTAATTAATATAGGAACAATTTATGATACATAATTTCTCTTAAGTTGTTAGTTGAGGTGACTCGCTACACAACTTGTCGAGCTAGCTCTTAGCTCAAAACAAATTAACTCACGAATTAAACTCAACAAATCACCAAATCGAGGTGGTTAGCAAGCCATGCAGTCGAACAAGACTTAGCTAAAACTTAACTTATGAAATTTCCCGAATCACTCGTAAGGAGTTTGGCTCAGTTACAACCCTAATGTCCTGCATCTGCCCCTCTCTCAAATTTATTTCTCCAGTCTATATAAACGTAATTCTCGATTTCTCTTAACAGTGGCGTGACCATAGAAACTGAGACCGGTCAAATTTATTCCTCTCCGTCACCGGTCAAATTTTCGTTCTTCCATTCCACAAAAGAATACCATCTACAGTAGCCTCTTTCGTTCATCTTCGTCTCCTCGATATATGGTCTCAAACTCCAACGAGGCCCAACTCAATCTGGACCGTTAAGTATTCGTCTCCTCAACAGACGGTGGTCAACTTGATGTTGACTTAGGAGCGGAATCAACAAAGATTAAGAAGATTTGGGGATTTTTGTAACTTTTTATCTTTTATTTAATCCTTTTAATAATTTTAGATGAAAGTATAAATAAAATTAGTATTTAAAATTTCATATAAGATGCCACATTGACACTCCTGAAGTTTATGTTAAATATTGACGGTCAAACTCGGTCAACACTAATGAAAAAATAGTTCATGACATAAATGTCAATATTGAATAATTCGGGACACCACTTTCTTTATAGTTCGAGTTTCCTAGTGGTATTAGCCCTTAATTTAGTTATGTATATGTGAATAATAATTAGCACATGTTTATAAATGGATTATTAATCAAAGAGAATACAATTTATTAGACAAATCTTTCGTACTTGTCAAACTATTAGCCAACCCTTTCAAAATACAAAATATTAACTAAATTTTTTGTAATGCATCAACCTATTATTCATTTATCTGTTAGCGTTAGTAATTTTATAATTATTTTATTATTTAAAATACTAAAATTTTAGAATGTTGACCTCCATATATCTATTTCAAGTCAGTATCATCTTGCCAAGTAAATATTACTTAAAACTTTCTACTGAAAGTTAACATTTGGCTAATATTTTGTACTTTGAAAGGTTTGACTAATACTTAAAAAATTTGATTTTGTATAATAAATTATATTTATCCGTACTAAAATTGTCATATAAATTCCTTGCTATGCAACTTGTCGCTAGCACTATCAATCTATCACACTAATCGACTATGAAATAGAACCACAACAATACATGGTCAGAGATGGATGGTTAATCAAAGAACCACAAAATTATTATGTCTAAGGTTGTCCATATTATTATCATATTAATATTAGCGATTATTTTGTATTTCTATGCCTCAAAGAAATAATCTCATGGAGATTCATCCAAATAACCAAATAGTACTTCAATTTAATTACAAGTAATTTTATTAGCATAATTATATACATCATACAATTTAATGTGTATCATGTCACGTGTGATTTATGAAAAAAGGGAGTCATTTTTATACCACCAGAAGGTGTGGTTGATTCTGATCAATCTCTATCTGCAACGCATAATAAGTTTTCTTATGGCATGTACATTGATGTAACTATCAATTGCTTATAATCTCTCTAACTATTCACACCTTGCTCTTACAAAATTATTATTCTCTATTTTACAATTTTCGAAATTGATATGCACAAAAGATAGAGTTGAAGAGAATCGATCAACCATTGAGAAAATTAGCAAAAAGAGAATATGCTTTTTAGGCAAAAGTGTATATATGTAAAGATTGTCAACATTCATGCTGATAATCCATTTATTTCATATTTGTTTTGGATTTATATGTTATCAAATTATAATTGGATTTTAAGATTGCTTATTTTACTTATTCATATACAATACTTCAATATGAGATGAATAACTACAAACTAAGATAAATAGATTATTAAATTCCCAGTTTATTGATATTTACAGTATTTTTGCTTTCTTCATTTATTTAAATTTTAGAATTTTTATCAAATGTATATCTTTTATTTGAGTTTTAATTTTATTGAAGAAGTGAACCTCTCTCCTCGAAGGCAGCCTCTTGAGATTTTGAATATTTGTTTGCAAAGTATATCATCAAATCGGTAATCTGATGCCTACTAAAAAGAACAAACCAAAATTTGCCCAACTCTACATATATGACACTAGCAATGAACACCAAAATCAGCGATTTTTTTCTCCACGGATCCAGTTTCAAATACTTTGCACAATTCAATTATTCACCAATTAAAGGAGATGTTAGATTCAAGTAATCTTAGTAAACAAATTTCTATCTCCAAGGGATAGACTGAATGACACCATTGTCCAACAACTTAAAATTAAGTTGCTTGCTAAAAGAGAAGCAAATGGTAGAGAATGTGGCTTATCATCTGCAAAGGAGGTTGTTGCTTTAATTCTTGACGATCTTGGGGAGCAAACATTTTCTCCTTATAAGTTATACATTATCAAAGTTATGAACTAGAACAAGGTAGTATATATCATCCAAAAGTTTAATGACTTTGCAATATCCCATATCATTCCCACATTGTGAAGATGAATGACACCCAAATATTCCATATTCTGGCTGTGAGGATGCATATGAACTTAATGAGAAGAATGTCATCCAATGTGATTTTTACAGTCATAGACTCTAAACAAGGCTTGAAGAATCAACTCATTGTTATTGTGTGGAAAGTTGTTCCAACATGTTGCTAATTATATGCATTGTTTGAGGTTGAGCTTTTGAATTGAATTAAAACAATCAAACAAAGTTACGACAACATTACTGCCAATGTCTTTTGGTTCTTACTTAAAGAGGTGATTCAAATACTTGTTTGAGTAGAAAATATGTAATTTTAGCTTCATCACACACAAGTAATCTTCGATATAAGTATTAAAGCTGTAGGATGTTATGAGCCTATGACAATATGTAGATGGCATGATATTCATATATTTTGATTACATTTATATGTAAACATGATTGGCCTGAGATTCAATACATGCTGGATTTGAAAAAGGTCTACTCCTAGGAAAGATCCTAATAAAGTTGATGTCTTCGCAAGAGTTTCCAGGTTGATGCTAAATTAAAATGTCGAAGGAGATTTTGGAGAATAATATTTTTTGGAAAAACATGCGCATGTAAGTTATATTCCATATTTTTACTTTAAGAATCCTTCATTTAGATATGTTTGGTAATTATTTTCAATTTAGATAATTATTGATAATTTCTTTCATTGTAGATGTAAATGACAATTGAATTTAAAAAACGTGGTCTACCTCATGCTCATTTATTAGTTTTCCTAAATGCGAAAGATAAATTCTAGGATTTTGCTACGGTGACATGCATGTCACCGTGATATGGACTTTTCGGTCGACCTAATCCAACATGCGGTCGACCGAATGGACTAATTCATGTGTGTGGGGTTCCGAGACGCGGTCGACCGCTTACATAATACGGTCGACCGCTTTGGTGGTCTAACAGAATGAAAGGTCGACCCAAATATCTCATAGGCCGACCCTTGTGCACCTAACAGGTCGACCGCATTATGAAGAAGTCGACCGCATTCACACCGTATCCGTATTGGATATGGATTCCAACACCAGAAAGGTTCCACAATTGGACAAGGAAACGAATTGGGTCGACCCATTCACGTCCTAAATCTCTATAAATACGAATATAAGTCCCCTTCAACGCCACCAAGTATGAATTAGGTTTTTTCCCGACTTAGAGCCTTTGTGAAGAAGATCGTTCACGGTTGCTGTTGTACGTGTTGGAAGTGGTCGACCAGGTCTAAGGTGCGGTCGACCTAATGTAGCATTCCCCGTCTTCTTTTTTAATGCGTGATTTCCACCGGCTAACTTGATATATTGTTGTGTGCAGAATTCAATTCGGTCGACCGTGACGTCAACCAGGTCGACCTGACGAGACAATTCTTCGTATTTGAATTTAGGCCACAACACTTGGACTTCTGTACTTGCGAGGTAACCCAATTGGTCAACCTAATGGGTTTCAAGGTCGACCGTTTCTATTTTTTTGGTTATTCAACCTGAATGTTGACTTTGGCTTTGTTTGTATGACTATGTTGTGCTTGAAAAGGTCGACCGCGCCAGATATCTGGTCGACCTATCCTTTTTTCGGTTTAATTTTGAACTTACTTTTTGTTGTTAATTGTTATTTTCCTGCTGGATAGGTCGACCTAGGAATAACAGAGGTCGACCTGACGAGTTGTGGTAGTCACTATTTGTCTTCCAGGTCGACCTAATACTTTGTCAGGTCGACCACGTCTTTGTTTTTTTGGTCAATTGTAGAAATTTGCAGTTGAATTATGATTTGAATTTTTCTTTAAATTGTTTAGATGATGACGCATGATGAAAAACTGCATCAAGATTTGGGTGAAATCATGAAATTGTTGAAAGCCACACAAGAGAAGCTGGTGGTGTGTCAAACACAAGTCAATGACTTTCAGAAGTCCATGCGTGATAGAGTGGAGCAATTGTCAGTTCGACTGACAGATATGACTGGGATGATGCATGACGGGTTTGAGAGGCTAGAAGGTGCTATTAAAGATATAAGTGCAGAACGAATGGAGAATGGCGGAAGAAATGGTAAAGGAAAGAAATTTGACTTTAGTAAAGAGGAGGAAGACCATGATGACTCTGAAAATTGCTACCAGAGCATAGACGATTTATTGAAAGAGCATATTTTAAAGGTATCCAAGTATATTCATATGTGATTGAAGATATTAGTATTACTATCATTAGTGCTAATTTTTTTTGTTTATATGTTTGACAGAGTGAAACAACGAATGGCCGCAAGGGTTCCTCTCCTAATTACAAGAGACCGCGATATGAAAGTGACTCCTACACCACTCCACAGAAGGATCAATTTGTAAGAAAGGGATTATTTAGTGATGATAGCGATGAAGATGAATCTAAGAGTCCTTTCGAAAAGCACGGGGTAAGTTTACGTTACATATTCATCTATAATGTGTGTTTGTGTTCATATGTTATTTTAATTTTAACTATGATTTGTAGGTCATGAAAGTGGAGGGTCTAGAAGGATTCACCAAAAATCTTCAAAATCCAGTTGAAGACTTGTATTATGTTGTTACTAAAGAGAAGGTTGGGGACAAGAATTGGGACAAGTAAGACATTTTTTAGTACGTGTGGTCGACCGTTTGTCCAATAAGGTCGACCGTGACTGTGAACAGGTCCACCTGTACGTTGCAAATCACAATTGACATTTCTGTTATTTTGATTTTTGCAGTTTGACCGTTGTGGACTTTTTTCTGAAAACGTGCAACGACATTATTTGAGTTCGGTCATTAGCGAGAATAGTTGGGTTTGCTCATCAGTAAGTACTATACTACTACGACTTTCGTATGAATTGTGCACTATTTATGTTACGATTTACGATGATTTTGTGTTTGATTGTTGGATGGTAGGTAGTGGATTTGTGTGCAAGGGCACTAACAATGTCTGAAAAACATGATGTGAAAGAGCCAAATGTGTGGTATTTGCCAAATATGTTTTCGGTAAGAGCCGTAATGTCAAATTATTTGGCATAACCTAGTTATTTATATTGTACCATGTCAATTCATCTCAACTAAAACATGGTGCAGAAAATGGTACGCGCTAACATGAAGACCAGACAAATTCGTAACAAGTTGATGAATGATGGCGTGGACTTTATGCCGAATGTCAGTGCATGCCAGAAGGTTAGTCTAGTCAATGTCCCTATATCATTAAATTTCGAAAGTGCTTTTGTTTGTATTCGCTGTTTATAACATATAGTGAGTGTTTCGTTGCTAGATATTTATGCCAGTTCTTGACGATGAAGCACGTCATTGGTTTCTGTATCTCGTCAATGTCCAGCAAAAAACTGCATTTTTGCTTGACAGTCTACCTTCAACTAGTGAGGCGAATCGTAGGCGTAAATCAGCACTATGCAAGAAATTGGTAAGTGTTTCCTATAATTTTCTGACTACTAAGCGTTACGTATTATGCTAGAAGCTTAAAATATTCGTTATTTGTGTGTAGTTGTCCACTTTGGATGATATTTTGAAACCAGAGCGCATGAGCAATGTAGTAGTACCAAATTTTGGAGATTTCAATTTTGATGAGCTACCAGTTCAACGGCAAAGGAATAGTACTGAGTGTGGTGTGCACGTCATGCAGTGGATGCGCTATGGATCCAAGGATCTTGATAGAGTGGTGAGTATATCGTCAAACAAATAACTTGTTTAATTTACACTTTTTTAGTTGCCACGAAATCTTACATGGTATAATGCAGATAGGAGAAGAACACAAATTACCGGCTCGAAAGGAGATTCTATGGTATCTGGCTACACATTTTGAAAACCGTGCACGAGAAAATCTTTTCAAGCATGTAGTAGATGAATGCATGGAACGAGGCAAAGAGAGACAAAGTTCAAACAAAAAAGCAAAGAAATGAAGTCGTTAAGTTACAATGTTGCATTATTTGGACCATACATTGAATTTGTATTTGCGAGATCGTGTCATTTTGGATTTTGAATGTTTATCGTTTATTAGATTTGTTATACAATTATGGATGTGACTGAATTTACGATTTCAATCGTCTAGAACAAGTGGTCGACCACATACTCAAAGCGGGCATACCCAAAGGCAGAGCACAGGTCGACCTCGTGACGCTTAAGGTCGACCTATGATACCGTAGCAAAGTCAAAAACCATGTAGAATAAGGATGGAATCTCGTTTGTTTGGCCTTAATAAAATACGGTCGACCATTCGTGTGAAGAGGTCGACTTGTGCTCACATTTATAATCAATGGTCGACCATTTCAGTAAAGAGGTCGACCTGTTTCACATTTAAAAACAACGGTTGACCATTTGTGTAAAGAGGTCGACCTGTTTCACATTTACCCAAGACGGTCGACCATTTGTGCAAAGAGGTCGACCGTAATGATTCATGTCCTTGTACAATTAGGATTTTGTGTACTTGTCCTTGTCGAATTATGATTTTATATATCTTTCACCAATTGGATAAGGAATTCGTCTACATTATCTATAAATAGATGGGAGTCTTAAGACTTTAATCGTACTTCGATTTATGCAATTTGTTGGAGTGAAGTTGTAATCTCATCGCTCTTATTGTGATCGGGTGTTGGTGGCGGTTTATTTTTATTCCGGTAGACCGTAACAATAAGTGGTCGACCTCTTTGCTAAGGTATGTCTCGTATGTGCTTGTTAATGGTTGTATGTGGTTAAATTTTTCCCACCATACAGTCGACCACCCCCACCATTCGGTCGACCGTACTTTCGTAATTATAGGATTAGGTCGACCTTTCAGTAAATTCAGGTCGACCGCATGTTTGTTATTTAGTAATAAGGTCGACCGTACAGTTCATTCAGGTCGACCTGACGAGAGCTAATTGTGTATGTTTTGACATTAAGTTCGTATTCCGATCATTGCAGGATGGATAACCGAGATGATACAGATGATAGAGATGATGATGAGGTTAACTTCGATGAGGAACCTAATGATGCTCGAGAAGGAGCTATGGATAATTCAGATGATACAGATAATACCGATGATGAAGTGGTTGGGGATGATAATGAAACCGAGGGTGCTGAAGAAGAATTTATGGATGATGAAGAAGCTACTGAATATGAACAACAAATTCCTTCCATGGAGTTCCAAACATTAGAAGATGCAGAGAAATTTTACGATTCCTATGCTAAAGCGAAAGGATTTAGCGTTCGACGTAGAGATCTTCGGAGGAGTCGTCGAGGAGTAGCAATTGGGAGGACAATGGTATGTTCGAGAGAGGGGACTAGAGATAAGATGCATACAGATAAAGAAGGCCGGACTCGACAACATCATAAGATGACAAGACATTCTTGCAAGGCATCGTATACTGTACGCTTTGATCGGAATAAGAAAATGTGGGTTGTTTCTAAGTTTGAGAGGAAGCACTCACATCGTTGCTGCAATGAAGAAGAAACTCAATTCCTTCGGTCTCATCGAAATGTGAGTGAAGGAGACAAGGCTCTGGCGATAGGGATGCGACAGTCAGGAATAAAACAACGCAACATTGTTTAGTTCATGAAGAATAAAGTTGGAGGATATGAGAATCTGGGGTACTAACACTGGTCGACCTCTTCTAATTATGAGGTCGACCGGATATGTTTTGCACTCAATTGCTACGAGCATTTGGGCTAATTCGGACTCGTTTCAATTTAGCCGAGGTCGACCTATGATGCTTCCGAGGTCGACCTATGAAGGCAAAAGTTCGAGTTATTTGTGCCATTGTCTTTGAATTTGTGCGAAACTAACACCGGTCGACCGCTTCTATTTATGAGGTCGACCGAATCTGTTTTGCACTCAATTGCTACGAGCATTTGGGCTAATTCGGACTCGTTTTAATTTAGCCGAGGTCGACCTATGATGGTTCTGAGGTCGACCTATGAAGGGAAAAGTTCGAGTTGTGCCATTGTCTCTGTTTTATTTGTGCAAAACTAACACTGGTCGACCACTTCTAATTATGAGGTCGACCGGATCTGTTTTGCACTCAATTGCTACAAGCATTTGGGCTAATTCGGACTCGTTTCAATTTAGCCGAGGTCGACCTATGATGCTTCTGAGGTCGACCTATGAAGGCAAAAGTTCGAGTTATTTGTGCCATTGTCTTTGAATTTGTGTGAAACTAACACTGGTCGACCTCTTCTAATTATGAGGTCGACCGGATATGTTTTGTACTCAATTGCTACGATCATTTGGGCCATTTCAGACTCGTTTCAATTTAGCCGAGGTCGACCTATGATGCTTCTGAGGTCGACCTATGAAGGCAAAAGTTCAAGTTATTTGTGCCATTGTCTTTGAATTTGTGCGAAACTAACACTGGTCGACCTTTTCTAATTATGAGGTCGACCGGATCTGTTTTGCACTCAATTGCTACGATCATTTGGGCCATTTCAGACTCGTATCAATTTAGCCGAGGTCGACCTATGATGCTTCTGAGGTCGACCTATGAAGGCAAAAGTTTGAGTTATTTGTGCTAAACTTGTTGAGGTCGACCTGTGATGATATTGAGGTCGACCTCGGGCCATTTAAATCGATTGAAAGCCAGATGTTCATGGGGAGTGCAGTGCAGGACATTAGGCCACCTTGTAATGCACTCGAAGACACAAACGTCTGCTGCCTTCACCGAGTTCTCCTTTGCTTGTCGGTGACCGGCATAGGGTTGCAAAGGATAACTCGGTGAAGGCAGCAGACGTTTGTGTCTTCGAGTGCATTCCAAGGTGGTCTAATGTGCTGAACTGCACTCCTGATGAAAGTCACATATGGTTTTCAATCGATTTAAATTTTCCGAGGTCGACCTATGCTTCTTCTGAGGTCGACCTATGAAAGCAATTTTGTACTTGAATTGTTACGGGTTTATGTCGACCCATTCTCGTTTTAAATTAGCTGAGGTCGACCTATGCTTCTTCTGAGGTCGACCCATTCTCGTTTTAAACTAACTGAGGTCGACCTATGATTCTTCTGAGGTCGACCCATTGTCGTTTTAAATTAACTGAGGTCGACCGCTTTATGGAGTGGTCGACCGCGTATTGTTCATTTCGAAAATGTGACTAACATGTATTCTTGCTTGTTTGATCGCAGGATGTTTGGCGGCAGAAAGAAAAGAAAGGCACAAAAAGCTGCTGCCTCAAGTTCGGAATGGGAAGAGTTCAATCCGAATATGTTCCAGACCAAGGAGCAAAGTGAGAACTATGAAGAGAAGAGAATGCACAACCGCAGGGTGGCTCCGGGAAGGCCATTGACGACGGATGCGTATTCTCATTTCGAGAATTGCGGGTTTCTGGGACCCTTCATCGAGCAGGAGTGGCTGAAGGTGATATCACTCAATGTACCATACTACCCAAAAATGGTACAATACTTCTACAACAACATCGTCTATGAGCGCAATGCAAATGGATCCATTCACGCATTCAAATCCTATGTGAATGGGGTGGCGATGCGCATCAGCAAGAATGTGTTGGCGCAAGTACTGGAGGCTCCAAACGAGGGGAGGGGAATCAATTCTTACGGTGCTTGGAATGAAACGCATTTCACGAGAGCCAAGCAAATCCAGACGGTATGTGGTCTTGATGAAGAGGAAGATGCTCAGGGGCGCAATAGGCCAACGAGTAACCACCTGACAGTTCAAGCCAGAGTTCTTCACCACATGCTCTCCTACAACATTCTGCCAAAGGGTGGACATCGGGAGACAGTCACCTACTTCGACATGGAGCTCCTCACCAACCTACTGTTAAACGAGAAGGTGAACTTGCCATACTTGATCTTTAACCACATGCTTACTGCTGCAGAGAGTTCAAACAGGAATCTTCCCTATGGGATGATCCTCACTGTGATATTTGAGCATTTTAATGTGAATTTAAGTGAAGAGGTGGCGTTAAGAATCTCAAGGCAGGAGTTCTATACTGTTTCATCTCTGAAAAAGATGGGCTTTGAGCTGCGTAATGGTGAGTATGTCAGAGTAAACAATGCTGATGGTGGTGATGATGATGATGATGAGGATGATGATGGTGATGAAGGCGGAGGCACAGACTTCAACTCCACCGATCACCTTACAGCGTGTGTGGGAGCGCATGGATAGCATGTACGAGTACATGGGCCAGATGTCCACCCAGATGACTGGCATGTACGACTACATGGGGCAAATGACCGCCCAGATGAGCACAATGCAGGTGACCGTGAATGAGATGCGAGATGAGTGGCGATCTTTCAGCGGAAGATACATGCATCCCACCACATCCGACCACCATCATGCTAGCACCACCAATGAAGAAAATGTGGATGAGGGAGGGGGGGGGGGGATGAGTAGGAGAGAGGAGATTTTAGATTGTGTGTTTTAGTGGTCAAAACGATTGTTGATTGTTATTCTGTTGTTTTTTAGTTTTATTTTTATGTGTGAACAATTATGATTTCTGTTTTATTTTTAGTTGTTATGCTATGAATTGATGAGTCCTTGTTATCATTATTTATGACTAATTATGATGGTTTGAAACATAATTTATACGATCAAAAGAACCACACAAATCGACATACATAAGCAAAAAAAGACACAAGGCATAGGTTTTCTTGTATTCGGTCGACCTCGTACCGGATTAGGTCGACCGCGAAACCAACACTTGATCTTCATTTTACGTCAAATGATTGGACACTTTGATAGAACACTTATCTTCTATCTGGTCGACCTCTTTCCTTATCCGGTCGACCATTTTGTTAATGACTGCCATCAAGTGGTCGACCTATATACCTTAGGTGGTCGACCATGTTGTTTTTGACGCCAACGAAATGGCCGACCGAGGTTTTATTCTGGTCGACCAAAAATAACAACTTAAACTAAGTGTGGTCGACCAGGTGGTCGTTGAGGTCGACCGCAATGCTTTCTCGTGCTGCCCAAATTAGTCAATTCGGTCGACCGCCTTCAGGAATAGGTCGACCGAAAAATGCATGTCACCGTGACATGCATATCATAGTAGGCATATTGTCCTTCAAAATAGATCAATTATATATGCTGAAATCCTAAATCCTAAAGCAAATTCTGCATGTTATGAAACAGTTACAAATGTTATTATGTTTCATGGCCCATGAGATTAATAACTAATCTCCGTGTACAGCGTATGATGTATGTTCAAAATGTTCTTCGAAGAACACTACAGCAAAACAATTATATCAATGTCGAATTTTACAACAAATCAAGATTAGTTATTAATCTCATGATCTTTTTGTATCCTCATTAAATTGATCCTACATAATGTTTCAATTATGTTGGTATATCATCTTTTTTCTTCTTTTCTTGAACCAATTTTAGTTTCTTTCGTTATTCATATTTTACTGTAACAGAGTAGTTACTATATATATTTACAGGAAGTAGTTACGATATTATGATGTGTTATCAAGCAGTCTTACTTAACTCTTTTTTTTTTTTTTGCCAGAGGTATCCCAATCCAAAGGGGAGTACTTAACCATATTTTCATGGGGTGTGATTAAAAGCACTTTATTACTAATATTTTTATTACTATATTATTATTGTTTAGTTAGGGATAGTAGTTTTTTGAAATTGTGGGAGTATAAGGCGTGTGTGTTTAGGTTTAGGTATATTTTATTTGTGATGTAGGTCAAGTGTATTATTACTTTTCTTCATATTTTTATTTTAGACAAGTAACTCGCTAGGCCAAGCAAACAAAACTATCACCAAAATTTCAATTTTTATCTTGAAAATATATAAATAAAAATATGTTGAAACCAAATTTCAAGAGTCAATTTATAATGCTTCATGATTCAAGATTTTTGTACTTTATTATTACATTTTTTGAATGTTTCTAAATCATGTGATTAATTTACTATGTTGTTTAGGACTATCAAGTATTTGTTAAAATACAAAACATATCAACAAATCTAAAGACAGAAACAATGGCGACTTAGACAACTTAATCAGGTGGTGATGAAAAATAACATCAAAATCAAGAAAAATCTCCAGCAACTTCCGTTTATATAGATGAGATTAAAGCATTTTTAGACTGTCGTTACACCATATCAGGTGAGGCATGGTAGAAATTTTTTAAGTTTGATGTTAACTTTATTCACCTTTTGTGTTGTGTATAAGCAAAGGTTTGAGAAGAATGACTAAGAGTTAAGTGTCTAAGTTGAGAAACGTCAGCAAATGATCTTGAATGACCTCTATCAATGTCTAAAAATCCTGGGTTAAGGACTAAGCCTAGCTGGTGATTAAGGATACTTGAGGAGTTTGCTAGTTTCGAGTTAAGTATGGTTGACAAATATGAAAAAAATTAGTGAATGATTATGTACTTTAACAATTCGGCTAAAACATATTCACAATTGTCTTGAATTAAACATTAAGCAAGCTTAACGAAGATTTAAACTTGCGCAAGATAAATATTACCAAAGAGAGAATTTTTATTTGTGGGGAAACTCGAACTAACAACCTCCGGCATGAAGATATTGATAACACGAAATTGAAATAGAACACAAAACAATGAATTTTACGTGGTATCCTCGATCGATTGATTGATCGAGACTAATCCACGGTGAGCTAGGAAGACCTCACGACTGACGTTTTATTATTTGAGGACTACATTGTGACGGCTTGCTTACGACAGGTTCGTAGCTAAGTCTTATATAGAGATAGACTAGGGTTAAAACCCTAATGACAACCAAGTTTCCTTCTTTGACAAAGACAAGGAAACTAGGGACTTGGAGGACAAGGATTTAATTATTTTTTACTAAATAGTAAATAATTAATATCCTCAACAGTCCCCCTCAAAGCGAAGACATGAGTAACAAGAATGTCGAGCTTGAAAAAGAAAATGCGACGAACAAGCATGACAAGCTTGAACAACAAAACTCGAGATGAATAACATCTCGGACGAGGTTGAGTTGGAGATGACTGACTCTCTCACTCTGAACAACCTTATGAAGACGATTGACTGTGTCTTCTAAACTTCTTGACGGAGACAGTTGACTGCGTCTCTTGAACTCACTGATGGAGACGATTGACTGCGTCTCTTGAACTTCCTGACGGATAGATAAACGTGGTCGACTTGATGACTGAGCTAGTCGACCGACGTATGTTGAGCTCCTATCCTGGTGATGACTCAACATTGATCGATGTTGAACACAGAGGGGACGATCGCTTCGTTGATCGTGACTGCCTCACTTGATGACTTTACAAACTTTGTTGACGAAAACTGTTCTATCTCCCCAACACTAACCAGTAAAGAGACGACCACTACAGGCCATGATTTTCTTCAACGCCATGACTTTGATATTCGTGAAGATTAGTTTGGCGACAATTTTCGACACATGAGACAAATGCAACTACAACAATGAAATTGCATACCCGAAAACATCCCCGCATGACTCGCAGCGATGTGGCAGTGACATGACCTCCATGATCTTGATGACGACTTGACAACAACCAAGACAAAACTTCTCGACAAATCACAATGATGGTGGTTGTCTTCGACTGAACATTGTGAATTCGAAGTGAACTAGGCAACCGACAAGCAGAGTTGACTGGAGATGGCTGAACTAATTAAGCTTTACATGGAACACGTAGTCACACAAATTGAAGCTTGATAATAGTTGACTCTGAATGCAACAAGACTAACGTGGGATACCCCCGAGCAGCTGCAAAGAAACCATTGTGGCCTCCTCTTATAGAATTCCACTTATCATTCAACTCTCCAATTCCACACGAAGACAAAAGGCGGCAATTCAGACAAGCTTTCCACCAACCGAACTTCATGAACCCAATAATAAACGATCCGAAAGCCACAATTAATCACAAAGCCAAAGGTTCAAACCTTGATTCGTGGACTTTGAATAAACGTTAGCTAAAGACGAACAAGCAGGAATGAGTAGCTCTACTCAACAGGATGACGGGACTGGCGAGAGAGGTCGGACTGATGACCTCGGCAGCGGAGGAACACCATTGCCTGTGAACGGATAGGTTGCTTGGCGCCGGATTCAAGCCTATGGAGCTGGTCTTCTTGTGGACTGAATGGGACGTCGGAGGCGGACAGCGCCGACATAACGAAGAAAAGCAGCGTGAGCAGGGAGATCACAGGCTTCGGCTGGAATGATATCTGTGCAGACGACAGAGAGCTGAAAACTCTGGATCTGCGGCTAGGGCTGTCAAAACGGTTTCGGGTTTTTGGTTTAACCCGAACCCGAGAAAGGCACATGCCGGTTTCGGTTCACCTAAAACCGAAAACCAATAGGGAACCCGAAAACCGAAGCTCTAAGTCTCAGCGTCTCAGTTCTCACTTCTCAGTTAAGCCTTACGATGAAGTTTTGAGTTTTGTTTGCAGGGGTCCTTTGCGGCTTCGCCCCATCCCCATTGTCTTCGAAAACCCTACACGCTACATTGCAGCGCAGTCAGAGCTTCGCCAAAACCTAACCTGCAAATCTTCGCCATCCCTTTGCCGGCAACTCATCCGTTCGTTCAAGATCGAAGCTTTCCTCGTCGGGCGTCGACGCTCGCGCATCTGGGTAATGCAACCCTTCTCCGATCCGGTTTTAGAGTTTCCCTGGGTTCATCGATTCCTCCCCTGGCTTCATCGTATTGGGTTTTCATTTTTGCAGGTATCAAGCCCTTTGAGGCTTCGACAAAGGAGATGCCACCCATTCGCACTTCGCCGTATGTCCTTCTTCAATCTAGTGTTAGGGTTCCCCTGGTCTCGTTGATTTCTCTCCTGGCTTCATCGATTTGAGATCTGCTATGGCATCAGAGTTAGCTCCTCTATCTGACTATCTGTTGCTCTTCTTCTTCACCACTTTTTCTAGAGAGGACCCAGAAGAGGTCTATATGGCTAAGCAGTAGCTAGCAACAGAGATAAAATAGAGAGATGGGGACCTTCTCTAAAGAGAAGGACCATGAAGAATGGGGTTAAAAATCAGACCAATTGCGAAATGGGTAGTGTTAGAAACCACTGTCACACATGGTTGGCTAATTAAAGGCTCGAACTTTAGAGGCAGGGCAGGGCAAGTGAACTTTAGAAAGGCTGAGGTGAAGCGGAAGAACAAAGCTTAATCGACCCGTAATGCAGCAGCTCCTCGATCATTTGCTCAGTTTGATGATCCTCCAATGGCTTGAACAGCTGCTGGTTGCTCTCCACTTGAACATTCTTACAATTCAAACCCACCCAATTCGACTCTGTTTCTTGGGTTTGCTCCAATTCCTCTGTTTTCACCATGGCATTTACCTAAGTAGCTGATGGCGGCTTCGAAGCTTGCTGCTGCTGCTGAATGGAAGCTTGTTTGGTCATTTGGAGCGAGGCCATGTAGCACCTGTGCAGCTTGGCGGTGAGATTGGCCGAGAGGAGTTTGGAGGAAACAGACTGAGGCACATTTGAGTTGTACGGGAAGTTGGTCCTCGTTCTTGACCAAATTTGGATCAGTTTGCATTTGGGAATCTCTACAAAACCCATTACAAGCATTCCATTCATTTCATTCTCCCTCTCCCTATTCATGTATATATATGTCTTTGTTAAAACCCTAGGAAACTAATTCCAACCAAAGAACCAAACTTGTGGTTTCTATGGTACATGAATTTTGCTACGAGAATCTGGTTCCCTCGCATCCTGTTCTTCTGCATCATGTTCTTCTGATCTTCTTCTTCACCACTTATTTCTTGTTTAGTGTTTACACTATTGCACTTTGGCTAATTACTTTATTATATTTGGCAGAGAGAGTGAGGCACCATCATCTTCTCGTCCTAAACGTAGAGGGCGCTCTAAGAGTATCGACATTCCTTCTATACCTCCTGCACCATCATCCGATCCTACTCCTACACAGTCTACTGGTACCACCAATGTACCTCCTGCTCAAACAACAGATGAGGGGACAACTTAAAAAAAAAACTGACGTTTGGCCACACTTCAAGCGTTTTAAGAAGGATGGAGTGGACAAAGCAAGATGCATTTATTGCAATGGTGTTCTTATTGCTCCCACTAGATATGGGACTTCTACTATGTGGAATCATAAAGATAGTTTTTTGGAAAAGATAGAAAAGGGTGAGCTGATAGTCGACCATCTATCATCTTCTAGAGGCCAGGTACACACTCTTGGCACTTGGAAATTCGATCAGATTGATGCAAGGTACCTTGAGGAGGAGGAGGAGGATGAAGTGGTTACACGAGCATTGGTGGGTTCAGAAGAGGATGAATACAAGTTTGACATCTTGGGATGGTGGTCGCGAAGTGGGATTAAATATCCTACTATTTCTGAGATGGCTAGGGATATTCTTGTTGTTGATAAACCATTGATTACACATGTTTTTACCCCTATTCTTGAGCCGTTGAAGATGTCGATTCTCGCGTTTTAGGCCGATTTCACGCTAGGTTGTTCTTGTTTCTGATATTTCAGATCCTAGTACGTGAATGAAGGCTTGGGAACGAGTTCGGGGTCAATTGGACGAGGATTGGACATTTCGCGGGAAGCTGATGGAGCTACACGGGCACGCCTAAAACCTACACGGCCGTGTGGCACCAAATTGCACGGGCAAAGTCACACGGGCCGTGTAGGGGACCCCCTGAGGCTGTGTGGAAATTCCAGGGAACTCACACGGCCATCCTAGAATTCCACACGGCCGTGTGGGTCGTGGCCGTGTAACAAGCCTGAGTCACTTATCAAAACGCCGCAGTTTGCACAACTCACACGGGCAGCTGGGGATGTCACACGACCGTGTGGCCTGGCCGTGTGAGTCGGGATTTTCTGGGTTTTAACCCAATTTTCAGCAAAGGAGAAGGGGTTCCGAGTTTGAGAGAAAGAAAGCGATTCCTAGAGAGAGAAAGCGACGAACCAGAGTTCCCAAGTGCCTTAGTTTGATCTTCATCACCATTGGAGCTCGGCTCACACTTGGAGAAGTGCCGATTGACGACCAGGAGAAGATTCTCATCCTTCACAACATGATTTCTGCATCTGAGCTTGCTTTTTCTTCTCTCTCCATGGAGTAACTTCCTCATTCATCTGGGTATGGAGAACCCTAGATTTGCATGTTAGGTATGATTGTATGAACCTAAGTACAGATTCTATGATTTGATTATATTCAATTGAGGTTTGAATTGTTGAATGGCATGAATCCTGATCAAATTCCTGCTGTTTCTGCTTTAACCTAGAAAGAGAATATCTGCCTAGGTTGATAGACCACCCTTGATTGAAGGTAGGGAGTTGGTGACTTTAGTCGAGGAGCCAACTCACTATTCTGTACCGAATTCACTTCGGTAGTGGAGGTTTTATTCATTATGGCCTCAATCTATTTACTCTGGTGGTGGTTAGTCGCCCGCTGGAGACTAAGATTGAGAGGGTCTGGAGACCTTTAGTCGAGACTTCAGACTGTTTAAGAACCTCCAGTAGTATAACTATCATTGAAATTGAACTTGGTAAATTACAATCCGGCTTAACTGCAGTATAGGGGGAACCATATCCGGGTGACCTCTCTCGACTAGAAAACAACCTTCTTGCTTGCTTTGCTTGTTTGTTTGTTTGGACCTGCACTAAAGTGTCACCGCTAGATAATAAGAACTCACTGTAGTCAGCACATCTAGGACCCGGGTTGACATTAAAACCCAAACCCGCTATACTACGCTTTAGGAAGTGGTTACACTTGGCCATTTTCTAGAGTGACGGTTAGAGCGAGTCAAGTTTTTGGCGCCATTGCCGGGCACGGCTAGGTTGTTGAAGAAAAGTTATTTATGTTACTTTAGCATTTTCATTTTCGCACTGACTGTTTGTTCTTTCCCACTTGTCCCTTCACGGGTTTGCATTGCTTGACTGTGTGCAGATAGTGCATAACCGTAGCCAGTCGGGAGGTTTACTGTCGTTGGATCCGGAGCTTGAACGCACTTGTCTCCAACTTAGGAGACAACAACGAGCTAGACTGGCTACGGAGGAGCGCATAGATGGCCACTTGAGCAGTGATTCTGAGGAAGAGTACGAGATGGAAGGTGAACACAACCCATCCCAGGGGATACCTATTCAGGTTCCCCCGGTGAATCAGATCTTGGGGTACAACCCCATACCCCAGGCATATGGGGTTCATCATCATCCACCGCCGCCGGGTCCCACCTTGGAGTACTACTACACTCCACGGGTTGCTGACATCCGCCCTGTCATCCTCTACCCGCCCATTACAGCGAACAACTTCGAGATCAAGCCATGCTGGATTCAACTCATTACATCCTCTGTCCAGTTTCATGGCTTGAAGGATGAGGAGGCAAGGGTGCACTTGTCCCGTTTCCTGCAGCTGACGAACGGGTTCAAGCTGAACGGTGTCCCCGATGATGCAATCCGCCTTCACCTCTTCCCCCATTCTTTGGCGGGGCATGCTAAGAGGTGGTTGGAGACCCAGCCCCCACTGTCCATCACTTCTTGGGACGATCTGGCCAACAAGTTCGTGCACAGGTACTATCCGGCATCGAAGACCACATAGATTCAGTGGGAGATCAATCACTTCCGCCAGGAGCCAGACGAGTCACTTCGTGATGGATGGGAGCGGTACATGGGATTTTTCTGGCAGTGTCCCCATCATGGCTTCAGTGATGCATTCACCATGGGAGCTTCTATAGTGCTCTCTCTCCGGAAAGCCAGAGGGTGATTGAGTCTCTATGCCCAGGAGGGGATATTCTTACTAAGACTCCACCCGAACTGAACCAGATGATCAGTACTTTGGCTGCAGAGATCATTCCTGGGGCAGAGCACCAGAGGCAGGAATTCCCAAGACCGTGGTGTGCATGCCATGGAGGCCAGGTCTGGGCTAGAGCGGGAGTTGGCTAAGTTAGTGCAGACATTGAAGCAGCCCAACAGTCTTATTCTGGGCAGAGGTTCGGCTGTACCTCCTGTAGCTCAATGTCAGTGGTGTGAGAGCCCGAATCATCTGGTGGAAGACTGCCATGCTATGCGGGAGTCTACCACTCCCCAAAAACAGTTGGCCTTCATCGCCAATGCTCGGGCCTTGACCCATACAGCAGTACATACAATGAGGGGTGGCGCCAGCATCCCAACTTCACTTGGAACAGCAACACCACTAAACCCCCTGGTTTCCCAGCACCAGCGGGTGGTTTTCAGCATCGGCAGCCCTTCCAGGCCAGACAGGGGTCAGTCCCACAGTAGTAGCCTTACCAGCCTAGGCAGGGGCAACCATTTCAGCAGCCCAGCCGTCAGTATGCCGAGCCAGCAGCAGCTCCAGCTCCAGATAATCAGATGACCGAGCTGAAAAACATTTTAGCGACATTCATGACTACAAGCCAGGCGAATTTTGCCAGGATAGACCAAAGCATCGCCTCGTTGGAGGCGGGTCAGAGGAACCAAGGTGCTATACTGTAGGGCCTCCAACATCAGATTGGAGGAATAGCCCGCCAGAACAATACCAAGGCACTTGGAACTCTGCCTGCCACCACCATTCCTAATCCTCGCGAGCCTCACCAACAGCTGGATGCCATTTTTACCCGGAGTGGTAAGTCCATATCTGCTGCTCCTGCCCCACCAGGCAGGAGGAACCACTACCTGCTTCAGCACTTCCAGCCGACGATGCAGAAGTGAGGGTGGAGAAGGAAGCCCCTGCTCCCAAGCCATAGTCAATGGTTAAGGAGCATGTGCCCCAGCTTCCCTTCCCCACTCGCCTACACAAAGACAAGCTGGAGACTGAGTTTGCCAAGTTTATGGCAATGTTGAAGCAGCTCAACATCAGTATGTCGTTTGTGGAGGCACTGTCGAAGATGCCCAAGTACGCCAAGTTCATAAAAGATCTTCTTACCAACAAGAAGAAACTTGGGGATCTTTCGACAGTGCTGTTGAGCGAGGAGTGTTCTGCTATCCTGCAGAACAAGCTGCCCGAGAAGCGTAAAGACCCAGAGAGTTTCACTATCCCTCTTGTTATTGACAGCATGCATGTAGGAAAGTCCTTGGCGGACCTGGGCGCCAGCATAAATGTCATGTCTTATAAGTTGTTCAAAAAGCTAGACTTAGGTGAACTGAGCCCTACTAGGATGAGCATTCAGCTTGCTGACCGTTCCATTGTGCATCCTAGGGGTATCATCGAGGATCTGCTTGTTAAAGTAGGCACATTCACATATCCTATTGATATTGTTATTCTGGATATAAATGAGGATGTGGATGTGCCTTTGATTTTGAGTAGACCATTTCTCGCCACCGCCAAGGCACTTATTGATGTGCATAGTGGTAATCTGATCTTGCGTGCTGGGAATGAACATGCCACTTTTTCTGTTTTTGAATTGGATCACTGTGATATGGTTGTTGTCACACCTATGCATGCTACTTCTGACCAGGTGCACGAGCCTGTCGTGTATCCCTCTGTGCCTCTCGTTTTGCAGAATCCCCCTCTCACGCCTTCGCCGCCACTCCCTTCCACCTCACCGCTAAACAAAAAGATCAAAGTGGAGTGGCGGTCGAAGCAGCAGGTGGGTAAACCTGCTCGGAAGAAAGGTGGCGACCATTATGAGCTGGTCTCACCTCCTGCACCACGACCACCCTGGCCATCCGAGTACTCACTCGCTTGCATCCTGCCGGATGACCAGGTCGAGCTGACCAATGCTGGTGGTTGCACCCGTCGGGTGCATGGCCACCATCTGAAGCTGTATCTCAAGAGCGATGTGGATCCGCTCTTGGAGGCACCTGTTCCTGCACCCCTCTGAGTATCCACCATGGGCGTCCAGCTAAAAGACAGTAAAGAAGCGCTCGTGGGGAGGCAACCCCACCACGATTTTCGTTTATTTCTTTTGTTTTGGGTTGGATTGTGTGGTTTGGTTTTGGTTTGTTCTCTTTTGTTTTGGATGATGTAATATTGGGCTGACCATTGGACCTAACATATTGTGTTGGAGTTCTTCTGTTCCCTTTAGCTGTGCCTGTGTCCCTGAATGGTCCTCTCTCCAGTCCGCTTCACTCAGACTGGTCCTCGTCCAGTCTCATGCAGTCTGTGCACACCGGTAACATCGTTCCCCTTATCTTTCCCTCTTCTCCATTGAGGGCAATGTTGAACTTAAGTGTGGGGGGATGTTTCTCTTTTGACTGCATTAGATCTGTTTGTGTGCTTGGAGCCTAGTCCACTGTCCAAATTTTAAATTTGAGGGCTCCAAGTACGTGTTTCCTTGCAAATTGCCTGCTTAGTATGCTTTGAATTGACAGTATCTATAGTAATGTGCAACCTAGGGAGGTAGTGTAGCACTATGGAGGATGTTGAAGTATAAGATTTTTCCTATCTAGCTCTCTGTTGGGCCAGTTGATTTTGTGAATTAGTGGAGCTAAGACCGTCGAATCCATGTGGTAATGTGGACTCTGTTTGGATTGTGTTGTGGACTCGTGTATCGAACAAGGTGCTCATGTGGAAAATGAAAAAACAGTTGGTCCTCCATGTCGAAATCATCAAAATCTTAAACATGGGAAAGCCCAACGTGTGCGGCACCGTTCATTGCACAAAATCGGGTTTTGGAAGAGATTTTAGTGATCCTTAGTGGGGTACTCCTACAAGGTGAAGCTAAGCTGTCTCTAGTACAAGTAAAACTTCCACCCGTTGAACGGTTTGCCTACTTGAGGATGTGTTTTTAAGGGCACGGATAGAGCTTCCGTCCCCCCTTAATTTCATTGACCCTCCACACGAGTTGAGGAAAAGGGGTTAAAAGAAGTACTCTGGCGAGCGCCAGATGTACAAAAATTGCTCTTGCTCGACTAATAAGGGTCGACCGTGCAAAAGACTGCAGTTGGAACCCCACCAAATGAAAGAAAAAAAGAAAAAATGTAAATGAAAGTGAGAAAAAGGGGTTCCAACGGTGAAATGAAGTGAAAGAGCACCCCAGTACAACGAGTCCTTGGTTGTGAATGTTGTGAGTTCCTTTATCCATGAACTGGCTGTCTTACTTCCACTGCTTCTCATGATCCTGGTTTGAGTCTAGTACTCGCATTGAGAGAGATAGGGAACGTCTTAGAAAACCAGTTGACCTCGTAAGCTGCTATATGATCTAGAAAATCCTCTACCGACGATCGGGTTTGTTTGTTGCTATAGAGGTCTGGAGAGTTGCATTGGTTTGAGTTAGGTTTGCTTGGGGACAAGCAAACGGTTAAGTGTGGGGGAGTTTGATAGACCATTGATTACACAAGTTTTTACCCCTATTCTTGAGCCGTTGGAGATGTCGATTCTCGCATTTTAGGTCGATTTCACGCTAGGTTGTTCTTGTTTGTGATATTTCAGGTCCTAGTACGTGAATGAAGGCTTGGGAACGAGTTCGGGGTCGTTTGGACGAGGATTGGACATTTCGCGGGAAGCTGATGGAGCTACACGGGCACGCCTAAAACCTACACGGCCGTGTGGCCTGGCCGCGTGGCACCAAATTGCACGGGCAAAGTCACACGGGCCGTGTAGGGGACCCCCTAAGGCCGTGTGGAAATTACAGGGAACTCACACGGCCATCATGGAATTCGACACGGCCGTGTGGGTCGTGGCCGTGTAGGAAGCCTGAGTCACTTATCAAAACACCGCGGTTTGCACAACTCACACGGGCAGCTGGGGATGTCACACGGCTATTTTCTGGGTTTTAACCCAATTTTCAGCAAAGGAGAAGGGGTTCCGAGTTTGAGAGAAAGAAAGCGATTCCTAGAGAGAGAAAGCGACGAACTAGAGTTCTCAAGTGCCCTAGCTTGATCTTCATCCCCATTGGAGCTCGGCTCACACTTGGAGAAGTGCCGATTGACGACCAGGAGAAGATTCTCATCCTTCACAGCATGATTTCTGCATCTGAGCTTGCTTTTGCTTCTCTCTCCATGGAGTAACTTCCTCATTCATCTGGGTATGGAGAACCCTAGATTTGCATGTTAGGTATGATTGTATGAACCCAAGTACAGATTCTATGATTTGATTATATTCAATTGAGGTTTGAATTGTTGAATGGCATGAATACTTATCAAATTCCTGTTGTTTCTGTTTTAACCTAGAAAGAGAATATCTGCCTAGGTTGATAGAGCACCGTTGATTGAAGGTAGGGAGTTGGTGACTTTAGTCGAGGAGCCAACTCACTATTCTGTACCGAATTCACTTCGGTAGTGGAGGTTTTGTTCATTAGGGCCTCAATCTGTTTACTCCGGTGGAGGTTAGTCGCCCGCTGGAGACTCAGATTGAGAGGGTCTGGAGACCTTTAGTCGAGACTTCAAACTGTATAAGAACCTCCCGCAGTATAACTATCATTGAAATTGAACTTGGTAAATTACAATCTGGCTTAACTGCAGTATAGGGGGAACCATATCCGGGTGACCTCTCTCGACTTGAAAACAACCTTCTTGCTTGCTTTGCTTGTTTGTTTGTTTGGACCTGAACTAAAGTGTCACCGCTAGATAATAAGAACTCACTGAGTAGTCAGCACATCTAGGACCCGGGTTGACATTAAAACCCAAACCCGCTATACTACGCTTTATGAAATGGTTACACTTGGTCATTTTCTAGAGTGACGGTTAGAGCGAGTCATGTTCCTATTTCCACTGTTGCTTCTGAGTCGGCATTCAGTACAGGAGGTCGAGCTTTAGATTCGTTTAGGACCTCCTTATCCCCTGAAGTTGTGGAGGCTTTGATTGTTGTGAAGATTGGATAAGATCTTCAGACTCCGAGTTGGTGGCTGATGGAGAAGATGAGGGTGATGAAGTGGTATTTCAAAATGGTAAGGACTTAATCTTTCTCTTTATTCTTATATTTGTTATCTTGATCAAGTCATATTCTAACAAGTTGCTATTGTTTATGTTATCCAGTATATGCAACTTTTCAAGCTCGGAGTGCAAGTGCACCTGCAGGACCTAGTGGAAGCTCTCCTGCTACCCATGTTTTGATCCCGAGTCCTACTATGTCACAAGTGGAAGAAGACTATGTCGACGACAATTCTGATGAGAATGATGAGACTTATGATGTAGAGCCTAATGAGGAGTGATAATGGTAGTAGTGTTTATCTTGTATGGTGGATGAACTTTGATTTTACTTGGAAGTTATCATTTGAGAATTGTAAAACTAATGTGTTTAATTACGAGTTGAGGATAATCTCACCTATGATTGTCGGTATTTTATGTTCAACAAAATTATTTATAATTTTGTGCCAAACACCAAACATTTTTTTTGCATATGATAGTTGATATACCTTCAATTTTGAACCTATGATATTACTTAAACATTTAATTATATGAAAATTCATAATTAAATGGCCCAAAAGTTTGTATTACTTAACATAGCAAAATAATATATGATTAAGTTACGTATAAAATATGTTTAAATATTTTACTTTGTCTCTAAACTAGTAATACTCTTTAATAGTTAATAGTATGTCTATAGTTATAGAATACATAAAATTAAATATTTTAATAATTAACTAATATTTTAATAATAAACTAATATATAAATATTAGTTTTATACTGTCCACGTCCATAAAATTAAACATAAAGGTTAAATTAGAATGTACAAATAATAAGAATAAAATTGTTTGTACAAGCAAAAGAATGTAAAATTCAAATTACAAAAGTATTTAAAAAAAAAACTCAAAACGGTTCGGTTTCGGGTTCACTCGAACCGAACCAAAACCGCATCATAGTTTTCGGGTTCCTGTACCCGAAACCCACAAAGTATAGTTTCGGGTTGTGTGGCCTCGGTTTTGGGTTTGGTTACCCGAACCGAAACGACACGCCTATCTGCAGCTACTGATTTTCCCTCACATAAGATGCGTCGGACTAATGCCGTTCCGCGGAACGAATGCTAACAGGCGGAAGCTCAAAACCCTAGAGAAGGATTGAGTTTCGCTCTGATACCATGAAGATATTGATAATGCGAAATTGAAATAGAACATAAAACAACGAATTTTACGTGGTATCTTCGATCGATTGATTGATCGAGATTAATCCACGGTGAGCTCGGAAGACCTCATGACTGACGTTTTATTAATACCTTGTTATGGCCTGAACTATGACCATGTAATCAACTTTGGCCAGTGGTTTGAGAAATTAACATCCTGGATCGAACTATGCAGCATATAGACAAAATTGGCCTGGAGCGTGGTTTGACCGTTTGTTTGGACGGTCAACACCTTTGACCGTTAGTCAACTGTCCAGGTCACTGCCATGTCGGCATAAAAAAATTTTAATTTCATTTTTCTTTTTATTTCATTTATAAAATTGAATAATTAAAAAAAAAACAAAAACAAAAACTTTTGGCCCACCCATCCCCACCTTATCCCCTCACCTTCTTTCCTTTTCGATCAAACCCAAACAAACCCTATCCTCCATCTTCTTCCTCCTTCTTCCCCAACCTTGAACCATCGATTCTCCATAATCTCCGGAATCGAAATTCGCCTCTTCGTGTCCACCACCAGAAGCCTGGAAATCAAATCCCTAGCATCTTTCGAAATCCAATTGGGGATCTTGTAATCGGCCTTGAAAATCTTCACATACACCTTCATCAAATTCTCGTGGAGGAAGGGCGAATAGCCGGAGAGCAAGACGAAGAGGATTACCCCACAGGACCAAATATCGGCTTTCGCCCCGTCGTACCCTTTCTTCCGGAGAATGACTCACTCCTACTGTCACTCTAGAAAATGGCCAAGTGTAACCACTTCCTAAAGCGTAGTATAGCGGGTTTGGGTTTTAATGTCAACCCGGGTCCTAGATGTGATGACTACTCAGTGAATTCGTATTATCTAGCAATGAAACTTTAGTGAAGATCTAAACTAACAAGCAAGCAAAGCAACTAAACGGTTGTTTTCAGGTTAAGAGAGGTCACCTGGATATGGTTCCCCCTAGTCTGTAGTTAAGCCGGATTGTAATTACCAAGTTCAATTTCTATGATATTTATACTGCGGAAGGTTCTCAAACAGTCTGAAGTCTCGACTAAAGGTCTTCAGACCCTCTCAATCTGAGTCTCTAGCGGGCGACTAACCTCCACCGGAGTAAACAGATTGAGGCCCTAACGAACCAAACCTCCACTACCGAATCGAATTCGGTACAGAATAGCGAATTGGCTCCTCGACTAAATTCACCAATTCACTACCTTCAATTAAGGATGCTCTATCAACCTAGGCAGATATTCTCATTCTAGGTTAAAGCAGAAACAACAGGAATTTGATCAGATTCATGCCATTCAATCATTCAAACCTCAATCGAATATAATCAAATCATAGAAACAGTACTTGGGTTCATACAACCAATCCTAACATACAGATCTAGGGTTTCCCACACCCAGATGAATGGGAGAACTACTCCATGGAGAAAGAAGCAAAAGCAGAATCAGATGCGGAAACCATACTGTGAAGGATGGATTTCAGCTCCTGGACGTTGATCGGCACTCTTCCAAGCTCAAGCCAAGCTCCAATGGTGATGAAGATCAAGCTAGGGCACTTGGAGACTCTTGTTCGTCGCTTTCTCTCTATAGGAATCGTTCTGTCTCTCCAAAACTCGAATCCCCCCTTTTGGCTGAAAATCTGCCTAAAAAACCAGAATTTCCCGACTCACACGGGCAGGCCACACGGCCGTGTGGCTCACCACTTTGCCCGTGCGAGTCGAAACGCAGCGTACCATTAAGTCGATCTTCAGCCATCTCACACGGCCAGGGTTGCACGGCCGTGTGAATTTCCTGGGATGCCCGTGCTTGGCCTCGGCAAAAATCACACGGCCACAAGTGCAACTTGCACGGCCGTGTGATACCCAGGGTTGCCCGTGTTTGCTCTCGCACAATCCCACATGGCCTGGTTTGTCAGTTGCACGGCCGTGTGGTCTTTATGTGTGCCCGTGCAGCTTCCTTAGAACCTCGCCATGCGTCCGATCCTCGTCCAATCGACCCCAAACTCGCTCCCAAGCATCCATTCACGTACTAGGACCTGAAATATCACAAACAAGCACAACCTAGCGTGAAATCGGCCTAAAACACGAGAATCAACACCTCAAACGGAGTAAGAGCAGGGGTAAAAACATGTGTAAATAACGGTCTATCAAACTCCCCCACACTTAACCGTTTGCTTGTCCCTAAGCAAACCTAACTCAAACCAATGCAACTCTCCAGACCTCTATAGCAACAAACAACCTCGATCGTAGGTAGAGCACTTCCTAGATCATTTAGCAGCTTACGAGGTCAACCAACGCACAAGTCATCTCATAGCTCCTTCGGCGAGAACACTAGTCCCGAGTCGGCATCATGGTAAATAGTGAACAGAGGACAAATGAATCGTGGATGAAGAGACTCTCAAAAACAAAAGATCATGGACTCAAATTTTTTCAAGGTGCTCGATTTCTTTCTTGAAGATGGTTGGAACCCCTTTCTTTCTTCTTTTTGCTTGTTTTTCTGTTTTTTCTGTTTTTTCTCAAGGGTTCCAACCTGTTTTTCCGAAAACGGGGGCTCCCACCTAGCAAAGGTTTTGCGGGAGCCCGGCTCTTACCGGCCATGCCAGGTGCGGGTGTCTCGAGCCTCGTGCGGGGGAAAGACATGTAAGGGGGCTGGAGGTAGTAGGTGGAAACTGGGAACGGATTCTCGTCTCCCCTTACACACTTTCGCCCTATTCGCACGGGAGACGTTATTTTAAAGCACATTTTCGAGCACCTATTATTTTCAAAACATGATACAAGAGTCCATGATAGGTAGAGAGTCCATAACACCACACAATTCAAGGGTCCTTAGATCACTAATTCACTCAATCAACCAACACAGTATGAAGAAGAAATGAGACGTCTTAAATGCATCAACATCCTCCATAGTGCTACACTACCTCCCTAGGTTGCAAATCACTACAGAGACTGTCAATTCAAAGCATACTCAGTAGGCAATTGCAAGGAACACATACTTGGAGCCCTCAAATTTAAAAATTTGGACAATGGACTAGGCTCCAAGCACACAAACAGATCTAATGCAGTCAAAAGATAAACATCCCCCCCACACTTAAGATCGACATTTCCCTCAATGGAGAAGAGGGAAAGAAAGGGGAACGATGTTACCGGTGTGCACAGACTGCAGGAGACTGGAAATGGACCAGTCGGCATGAAACGGACTGGAGAGGGACCAGTCTGGAACAAAGCACAGCTAAAGGGGAACAGAAGAGCTCAAACACAATATGTTAGGTCCAATGGTCAGCCCAATAATACATCATCCAAAACAAAGGAAAACAAACCAAAACCAAACCGGTTTACAATCCGACTCAAAACACAAGAAAGAAAATCAAACCGTGGTGGGGTTGCCTCCCCACAAGCGCTTCTTTACCGCCTTTTAGCTGGACGCCCATGGTGGATACTCAGGGAGGTGCAGGAACAGGTGCCCCCAAGAGCGGATCCACGTCGCTCTTGAGGTACAGCTTCAGGTTGTGGCCATGCACTCGACGGGTGCAACCACCAGCATTGGTCAGCTCGACCTGGCCATCCGGCAGGATGCAAGCGAGTGAGTACTCAGATGGCCAGGGTGATCGTGATGCAAGAGGTGGGACCAGCTCATAGTGGTCTCCACCTTTCTTCCGAGTAGGCCTAGGCACCTGCTGCTTCGGCCGCCACTCCTCTTTGAGCTTTTTATTCGGTGGTGAGGCTGGAGGGAGCGGCGGCGAAGGAGTGAGAGGGGGGTCCTGCAAAATGGGAGATGCAGAAGGATACACGACAGACTCGTGTACCTGGTCAGAAATAGCATGCACAGGTGTGACAGCAATCATAGCACAGTGATCAAACTCAGTCACAGAAAAAGTAGCCTGTTCATTGCCAGCACGCAGTATCAGTTTACCATCATGCACATCAATAAGAGCCTTGGCGGTGACAAGAAATGGTCTCCCTAAAATCAAAGGCACATCCACATCATCATTTATATCCAGAATAACAAAATCAACAGGATATGTGAATGCACCCACTTTAACAAGCAGATCCTCTATGATACCCCTAGGATGCACAACGGATCGGTCAGCTAGTTGAATGCTCATCCTAGTAGGGCTAAGTTCACCTAGGTCTAGCTTTTTGAACAATTTGTATGGCATGACATTAATGCTAGCGCCTAGGTCCGCCAAGGACTTTCCTATATGCATGCTGCCAATAGTAAGAGGGATAGTAAAACTCCCTGGGTCTTTGCGCTTCTCGGGCAGCTTGTTCTGCAGGACAGCAGAACACTCCTCGCTCAGCAGCACTTTCGAGAGATCCCCAAGTTTCTTCTTGTTGGTGAGGATATCTTTCATGAACTTTGCGTACTTGGGCATCTTCGACAGTGCCTCCACAAAAGGTACGCTGATGTTGAGCTGCTTCAGCATTGCCATAAACCTGGCAAACTCAGTCTCCAGCTTGTCTTTGTGTAGGCGAGTGGGGAAGGGAAGCTGGGGTACATGCTCCTTAACCACTGATTGTGGCTTGGGAGCAGGGGCTTCCTTCTCCACCCGCACTTCTGCATCATCGACTGGAAGTGCTGAAGCAGGAAGTGATTCCTCCTGCCTGGTCGGGGCAGGATCAGCCGATGTGAGCCTGCCACTCCTGGTGAAGATGACATCTAGCTGCTCGTGCGGGTCCCGTGGATTAGGGATGGTGGTGGCAGGCAGAGTCCCCGGGGCCCGGGCAGTAAGTTGGCGCGCTAGGGCACCGACTTGGTGCTGTAGATCTTGCAGAATAGCACCCTGGTTCCTCTGACCTGCCTCCAGAGAGGCTATGCTCTGGTCCACCCTCGTGAAATTTGCCTGGCTAGTGGTCATGAATGCCTGCAAAATATTCTTCAGATCAGCCATCTGAGTATCTGGAGCTGCGGCTGCTAGAGTCTGGGCATACTGGCGCTGAGGCTGCTGGAATGGCTGCCCCTGCCTAGGCTGGTAGGGCTGCTGCTGTGGTGGGGGCCCCTGCCTAACCTGGAAGGGCTGCCTCTGCTGAAAACCACCTGCTGGTGCTGGGAAACCAGGTGGTTTGTTGGTGTTGCTGCTCCAGGCAAAGTTAGGATGCTGGCGCCATCCCTCATTTTAGGTATTGCTGTATGGGTCCAGGCGCCGAGCATTGGCGATGAAGTCCACCTGCCCTTGGGGAGTAGAGGACTTCCTCATTGACTGACAATCCTCCACCAGGTGGTTCGGGCTCTCACACCACTGACACTGAGCTACCAGAGGCGTAGCTACACCTCGGCCCGGAAGGAGGCTGTTGGGCTGCTTCAATGTCTGCACCAACTCAGCCACCTGCTGCTCTAAACCGGACCTGGCCTCCACAGCGTGCACACCACGGTCCCGGGAATGTCTGCCTCTGCTATTCTGCCCCTAGGAATGATCGCGGGCAGCCAAGGTACTGATCATCTGGTTCAGCTCGGGTGGAGTCTTAGTAAGAATATCCCCTCCTGGATAGAGACTCGATCACCCTCTGGCTGTCTGGAGTGAGGGCGCTGTAGAAGTTCCCCACTGTGAATGCATCGCTGAAGCCATGATGGGGACACTGCCAGAAGTATCCCATGTACCGCTCTCATGCATCACGAAGTGACTCATCTGGCTCTTGGCGGAAGTGAGTGATCTCCCGCTGAATCTCTGTGGTCTTCGATGCCGGATAGTACCTGTGCACGAACTTGTCAGCCAGATCGTCCCAAGAAGTGATGGACAGTGGGGGCTGGGTCTCCAACCACCTCTTAGCATTCCCCGCCAGAGAATGGGGGAAGAGGTGAAGACGGATTGCGTCATCCGGAACACCATTCAGCTTGAACCCGTTCGTCAGCTGCAGAAAATGGGAAAGATGTACCCGGGCCTCCTCATCCTTCAAACCATGGAACTGGATAGATGATGTAATGAGTTGAATCCAGCATGGCTTGATCTCGAAGTTGTTTGCTGGAATCGGCGGATAGAGGATGACCGGGCGGATGTCAGCAATCCGCGGAGTGTAGTAATACTCCAAGGTGGGACCCGGTGGTGGTGGATGATGATGGACCCCAGCTTCCTGGGGATTGGGGTCGTTCCCCATGAACTGGTTCTCCGGAGGTGGGTTGTGATCGCCTTCCATCTCGTACTCGTCCTCGGACTCGCTGCTCAATTGGCCGTCTCTGCGCTCTTCCGTAGCCAGTCTAGCTCGCTGTTGTCTCCTAAGTTGGCGGCTGGTGCGTTCAATCTCTGGATCCAACGGCAGTAAACCTCCCGACTGGCTACGGGTCATGCACTATCTGCACACAATCAAGCAGTGCAAACCCGTGAAGGCACAAGTGGGAAAGAAGAAACACTCAATGCGAAAATGAAAATGCTAAAGTAACAGAAATCACTTTTCTTAAACAACCTAGCTGTCCCCGGCAACGGCGCCAAAAACTTGACTCACTCCTACTGTCACTCTAGAAAATGGCCAAGTGTAACCACTTCCTAAAGCGTAGTATAGCGGGTTTGGGTTTTAATGTCAACCCGGGTCCTAGATGTGATGACTACTCAGTGAATTCGTATTATCTAGCAATGAAACTTTAGTGAAGATCTAAACTAACAAGCAAGCAAAACAACTAAACGGTTGTTTTCAGGTTAAGAGAGGTCACCCGGATATGGTTCCCCCTAGTCTGTAGTTAAGCCGGATTGTAATTACCAAGTTCAATTTCTATGATAGTTATATTGCGGAAGGTTCTCAAACAGTCTGAAGTCTCGACTAAAGGTCTTCAGACCCTCTCAATCTGAGTCTCTAGCGGGCGACTAACCTCCACCGGAGTAAACAGATTGAGGCCCTAACGAACCAAACCTCCACTATCGAATCGAATTCGGTACAGAATAGCGAATTGGCTCCTCGACTAAAGTCACCAATTCACTACCTTCAATTAAGGATGCTCTATCAACCTAGGCAGATATTCTCATTCTAGGTTAAAACAGAAATAACAGGAATTTGATCAGGATTCATGCCATTCAATCATTCAAACCTCAATCGAATATAATCAAATCATAGAAACAGTACTTGGGTTCATACAACCAATCCTAACATACAGATCTAGGGTTTCCCACACCCAGATGAATGGGAGAACTACTCCATGGAGAAAGAAGCAAAAGCATAATCAGATGCGGAAACCATACTGTGAAGGATGGATTTCAGCTCCTGGACGTTGATCGGCACTCTTCCAAGCTCAAGCCAAGCTCCAATGGTGATGAAGATCAAGCTAGGGCACTTGGAGACTCTTATTCGTCGCTTTCTCTCTATAGGAATCGTTCTATCTCTCCAAAACTCGAATCCCCCCCTTTTGGCTGAAAATCTGCCTAAAAAACCAGAATTTCCCGACTCACACGGGCAGGCCACACGGCCGTGTGGCTCACCACTTTGCCCGTGCGAGTCGAAACGCAGTGTACCATTAAGTCGATCTTCAGCCATCTCACACGGCCAGGGTTGCACGGCCGTGTGAATTTCCTGGGATGCCCGTGCTTGGCCTTCGCAAAAATCACACGACCACAAGTGCAACTTGCACGGCCGTGTGATACCCAGGGTTGCCCGTGTTTGCTCTCGCACAATCCCACACGGCCTGGTTTGTCAGTTGCACGGCCGTGTGGTATTTATGTGTGCCCGTGCAGCTTCCTTAGAACCTCGCCATGCGTCCGATCCTCGTCCAATCGACCACAAACTCGCTCCCAAGCCTCCATTCATGTACTAGGACCTGAAATATCACAAACAAGCACAACCTAGCGTGAAATCAGCCTAAAACACGAGAATCAACACCTCAAACGGAGTAAGAGCAGGGGTAAAAACATGTGTAAATAACGGTCTATCAGAGAACCTCCGGAGCCACGTAGGCAGGGGTCCCACACTGAGTATGGAGCAACCCGTCGTTACAGCGCTGACCCGGGAGCGCGGAGAGTCCGAAATCGGAGATCTTGAGGTTCCCGTTCTCGTCCAGCAACAGATTCTCCGGCTTCAGATCCCGATGGGAGACTCCCCGGCTGTGGCAATAGTCGATTGCGCTGATCAATTGCTGGAAGTAGCAGCGGGCGAGGTCCTCGTCGAGTTTCCCCTTTTCGACCTTGGCGAACAGCTTGCCGCCCCCTGACGTACTCCACGACGAAGAAGATTTTGGACTTGGTGGCCATCGCTTCATCGTTGGGGAAGAAGGAGGAAGAAGAAGGAAGATAGGGTTTGTTTGGGTTTGATCGAAAAGGAAAGAAGGTGAGGGGATAAGGTGGGAATGGGTGAGCCAAAAGTTTTTGTTTTTGTTTTATTTTTAATTATTCAATTTTGTAAATGAAATAAAAAGAAAAATAAAATTATAATTTTTTTATGCTGACATGGCAGTGACCTGGACAGTTGACTAACGGTCAAAGGTGTTGACCGTCCAAACAAACGGTCAAACCACGCTCCAGGCCAATTTTGTCTATATGATGCATAGTTCGGGCCAGGATGTTAATTTCTCAAACCACTGGCCAAAGTTGATTACATGGTCATAGTTCAGGCCATAACAAGGTATTAACCCTTTATTATTTGAAGACTACATTGTGACGGCTTGCTTACGACAGGTTCGTAGCTAAGTCTTATATAGAGATAGACTAGGGTTAAAACCCTAATGACAACCAAGTTTCCTTCTTTGACAAAGACAAGGAAACTAGGTACTTGGAGGACAAGGATTTAATTATTTTTGACTAAATAATTAATATCCTCAACACGACAAAAACTAATTAATGTGTAAGGTCTATGACACACGTATCTCGTATATTGATTATGATTGTTGTTTATGAAATTGACGAAATGTATCCGGCTAACTGGCGGGGCCATGACTAGTGATGATGTGAATCAAAACTCAACCCATAACTTTGGAAACTATAATCCTATGCCGGTAAAATCAACTATATCATAATCATAATATTCTTTTCAATTGTTCCTATTTGTTGTAAGACTGATCCACGAAGGAGCTGATTTGTTGTGGGTACTCTGGTGCTTATCTTGTTAATTCGCAAGGATTTTTATGACAAAAAAATAGTAATAAAAAACCCCTTTAAGCCATAAGCACTAAAAAGAGTGGAAATCTCTTATGATTTTCGGTTACATTTGACCATTTGTCCATTTGTTTCAAGACCGTCAAAGATTTGAATAGGTGGACTGGAGGAGCTGAGCAGGGCCATTGGATTTTATCTGTGGACCGTGCCAGGTGGTGTATTAGCAATCGTAACTGATCCCCCACGCCACTGGGCCCAGGCCCATCAAAATCAAACACTTGGGAGCGTTACGGCGACGCTAATCGTCTTCTTCTTCCGCTCTTTCTCTCGTGTTCGTGTATATAAGAAGTTAAAAACTAAACTATGCATCAGACTAGACCTTAAAAAAAAAAGTTATCAGAATATAATATCAGTGAATCACAACTTCACAAGAACTGCCATCTAGCCCTTTACCATTGAAATCACCGCAGCCGCCGGGAAACAATGAACGAATTGCCAGAAGAGTGCATAGCTAAAGTGATGTCATACCTCGGCCCCCAACAGGCCTGCAGGTTAGCTTCCGTCTCAAGAACGTTCAGTTCAGCTTCCCAGTCGGACGTTCTCTGGGAAAGCTTCCTTCCATCCGATTACCGGTCGATTATCTCCCAGTCTTCAGATCCATCTCTTCTCTCGACTTCCGCCTCCAAGCAGCACCTCTTTCGCCGACTGTGCCAGCAACCAGTTCTGCTCGACCAGGGCAAAAAGGTCAGATACCCGATTACCCAAACCTCCCTCGTCAACAATCAATCTCGATAAATTAGTCTTCCAATTCATGTCTAGGTTGTTCTTTAGGGTTCAAATTTTAAGAATTCAATTTCAATTTGCAGAGTTGGGCGGTGGAGGCAGGGAGGGGGAAGATATCGATGATGGTGGGAGCCAGGGATCTGGCGATCACATGGGGCGACACTCCCGCGTACTGGCGGTGGGAGACGGACCCGGATTCGAGGTTCGCCGGAGGGGAAGTGGCGGCGCTTGAGCTTGTGTGGTGGTTGGAGATCCGGGCCAAGATCCAGACCCGGAGGCTGTCGCCGGGAACCACGTACGGGGCTTATCTAGTGTTCAAATTGATGGGTGGGCACATCGGGTTCGCGGGGCAACCCGTGAAAGTTGGGGTCGGGTTTGTGGGTGATGAAGGCTCGGGCAAGGAATCAGTCGCGAATCTGGATCCGGCGGCGGCTGGGGCTGGGGGGAGATCGAGGAGAAATCCTCCGGCCGGCGGCGGAAGTAGGGTGTTGGGTATGGTACTCCGGTGGGTGACCAGGCCGAAGGTGGTGCAGCCGAGGAAAAGGGGAGACCGGTGGTGGGAGGTGAAGCTGGGAGAGTTTGAGAATGGGGTGGCCGGCGGTGAAGAAGTTGAGGTTTCGGTCAAGGAAGTGGAGTCGGGTCAGGTCAAGCACGGGCTTGTAGTCCATGGCATAGAATTCAGGCCGGAATAGAACAATTGATCATAATTATAAAGTTATGTTTAGAGGTGGCAATTAGGATCCAAATCCATGAATCCAATCCAATCCATCCACCAAATTATCCACCTAATCCAATCCATTTAAATCCAATCCATTTGATCCAAATCCAATTGGATTGGTGGATTCATGGATCAATCCATGGATCCAAATGGCAAATTACGATTTGGTACCTATATTTTTTATATTTTACATTTTGGTACCTAAAATTTATATTTTTATACGAAAAATATCATTGGAAAATTACATTTTGGTACCTAAAATTTTTCATTATTACATTTTAGTACCTAAACTTTTTAAAATTTACATTTTGGTCCAAGCCTTGGATGTTATTTGGATTCATGGATCAATCCACCAATCCATTGAATCCAATCCATGAATCCACCAATCCATTGGATCCAATCCATTTGATCCATGGATCCACGAATCCAATCCACGAATCCACGAATCCGATCCAATTGCCACCTCTAGTTATGTTTAAAAAAAAGGATCATAATTACGAAGTTGTATGTCTTCGGAGAACCCAAGAATTCGGTAATAAGGGAAGAAATACAGTCATGGTGAAGACATTGATATTGACGATTTGACTTGCATACACGAACTTATATCGTTGGATACTTGAATGTAGTTTATGTGGATGATCATCGATAACTCGTTTGTTCCATACGATACTATAGTTATTTTTGAACAATGATCAACAATAGTTATTGTAATCTCATAATGCGCCCCTGGGGTGTATGTTATCAAAGTCACGCAGCACAACGATCAATCTGAAGATTGATTGAAAAATCGAATCAAGAACAACGTGTTCTTAATACGAAATTGGATAAAACGGAAACGAAAGGGAATTCTTACACCTGGAAGAATGCACAATCGTTATGGTGAAGCTTTCGATATAATCGAGTGTGATCGCTCGATCAATAAGCAGGTCAGCAAATTTTGATCGCAACCAAAACCCAAGAACAAGTTCGCAAACTTGAACAAACCAAACGGTTTCTTTTTTATTAATCAACTCTGTCTTTTCATAGAAAAACAGGGTTCATTGCTGGTGGTTTGCTCCAGAGTCGAATTCACCTTGGGAAGCTTACAAAAGCTCATGAAATTAAATCCTACTCGCCTCTGAACCCATAACTGAGCTCGAGACTCCTTTCCAATGATTCGATTCGACTCTAATTGCTTGAGATCGCCGTAAACTTCGTCTGGCGAAAGAGGTTTCAGAATGAACTTCTTTCCTTGGTGTCGAAACCTGTAATAGTTTGTCCATCCTTCGTGTGTGACCTTACGGTCGAATTGCCAAGGCCTACCAAGCAATAGGTGAGCTGTTTGCATCGGTACAACGTCACATAACACCTCGTCGTCGTACTTTCCGAGATTAAAATGAGCTTGTTTGGTCACATTGATCGTTCCATGTTCGTTGATCCAACTGAGTTGGTAAGGCTGGGGATGTCGTTGCATTGTTAATCCAAGCTTGTTGACAGCGTCCAGGCTTATGATATTTGCACAGCTCCCTCCATCGATCACGAGTGACACCAATTTTCCACCGATGAAGCATCTACTGTGAAATAAGTTATCCCGTTGTTCGTCGGACTCTCTATGCTTGATGACGACTGTTGGGGACTTCTCTTTGCCACAAAATCGAGCCTGCTGCTCCTCCTTACTGCCCTCTACCAACTCCTTTGCTCGAAGGGAGTTTTCCATCGCGATTGCACACGAAACAGCAGCTGTAACACACGAACAGGGGCTGCCCTGTTTTAAACACGAATTCTGCTTGTGCCGATATCGTCAATTGCTTCTTCTCCTTCGCCCTTGTGTAGAACGGGGCTCTGATACCACTTAATACGCCCCTGGGGGGGTGTATGTTATCAAAGTCACGCAGCTAACGACTCAATCGAAGAATCGATTGAGCTCGAATCAAGAACGAAGCGTTCTTAATACGAACTTGGATAAAACGGAACCAAAAGGACAATTCCACACCTGGGGAACGCTCAATTGGATTAAAAGGTAGATGCCCGACCACGATCAACGCTCAATTGGATAAAACGGAACCAAAATGACGATTCCAGCAGTCGTTTTTAAGCATCGAGAATCCGATGAGCAGCGTGATAATCTATTTCACAGCCGATGCTTTGTCGAAGGCAAGTTAATATCGTTCGTGATCAATGGAGGTTGCTGCTCAAACATCATCAGCCTATACGCCGTTCAAAAGCTTGGATTGACGACACAAAGGCATCCAGCGCCTTACCAACTCGGTTGGATCAACGAGCACAGAACAATTAATGTGACGAAGCAAGCGGTGGTTCGTTTTCAAATCGGCAGTTATGAAGACGAGGTAACTTGTGACGTTGTGCCGATGAATTGTGTTCATATGATGTTGGGAAGACCGTGGCAATATGATCGCGAAGTGTCTCATGATTGTCGAACCAATCGGTACAAATTCAAACATAATGGTAAGAAGATAGCGCTGAAACCTCTATCTCCGGATGAAGTTTTCGCCGATTTGAAGCAGATGGAGGCGAATCAAAACGAGGGAAAAGAGCCTCGAGCTCAGTTTTGGGTTCAACGTCGAATTGGCTTCAATTTCCTAAGCTTTCAAAAGCTCCAGAAGGAGGTTCCAGAACCGCCACCAGCAACTTGCAATTACCCCTGTTTTGCGACGCGGAAAAAGAGTTGTCAGGCCAGCTGCTCTACTGACGTCGAAGAAGGGAAAATGGTGGACTATGCGGCCAGAAACGCATCCTTGGAGGTTGGAGTAATGAATGCTAGTCGAGGGCAAGCTCCAAAGCCTGTTGAAGACGACCGCCTTCCTCCTCCGACGAGATTGCCGCAACTCTGCCACGTTTCCTCGACAGAGCAGGGCAGGAGAGAGAATGGATGGGTTGGAACTCTAGGGGATGAGTCGAAACTCACCAATGGTGCGGACTCGTTACCCACGACCCTAGAAACGTCATACGAAGCTTCCTTGGAGTCGAACGTACCCGGAATTGAAAATTCGATTCTCACGAAATCGCCCCTGTTTGTGAAGGAAACTGCCGACCAGAACCCTCTCTTGGGTGGAGCAAACCAGCACGATTCGAGCCAAATAAGCGATGTAGACTGGTCCAAAGAAGGCCAACAAACGTTCAAAAGCAATCAACTTGTCCCGGCACAGTCAGAATCAGAAACGCCCAAATCCGAATTCGAAATTCTGGGTTTGCGAAATTCGAACTCGGCCGACGGCGGGAAGAGGGAACTCGACGAATTGAAAACAATGGCGATGCTTCGGGACTTGGGCATGGACCAGAACTTCAATTGGAAGCCTGGATAAGAGTTTGGAGTGCTTGAATTGGATGGGGGATACTTGAATCACAAAACCCCAATTGTGCCGAGCAAGAACGAGTGTCGCACTGCTGTCCGACGACCTGTGAATTGCACGGAACGAAATTCGGCAAAATTGGTGGTCAAAGCAGGTTTATTTCAACCACACAAAGCGTTCCCAATGACACTGCAAGCACCAACACAACTAGATGCGATTGATGATGAGATTGAAGCTGCCAAAGTTGTGCCAAAAAAGATGTTCGAGCAGGCTACTTTCGATCCAATTTGGGATCAGTTCTGCGATGATTTTGATAAAATAAAAGATCAAGCTTTGAGGGCAAAGCTTTTTGAAGAGGGGGAGCCTGATATGATCCAAATTGGCCACTTCTACAAGTCACAATTACTTGCCAAAGAAGCTATCAAGGTTGGAAAGAAGAGGGGCAGAATTTGGTTAAGTATAGAGACAGTTTCAAGGTACCAACTTTGGAGGTATGGTTCTCTTTATTGGATCAATGAAAATTGGTGTTTAATGGTTTGTTTTGAAGATAAACACTTTCTCTATAAGTTGGATTGCTTGGTGGCGCAAGAGAAAGTCCAGAACATCAAAATCCAGACGTATAAAATTGCTATGAAGAATTCTGAAAACTGCCAAAATCTGGCTAAGGCAGAAAACTGTGTTGAGATACCAACTTTGAAGGCCTATATCTGGAGATTGGAACATGATCTCGGGCTGTTTCAAGTTGGAGGTGAAAGAGGGAGTTTTCTTCTACATATGAAAGGAATTGGTTGAGTTCGAATCAACTTGGAAGGCTTTGATCGAGAGGCTCAAAGATGGCATCAAAGCTGTTTGGTTACTTGGAGCTAAAGGCAGATTTTCCTTTTCTTGTTTAGTTAGGATTTCATTGTTTTGGTAGTTTTTTATTCCTTTTCGTATTAGACTGTAATTAGGAGTTTATGGGACGTGTGTAACCCTAGCTAGGCCTATTTAAGCTTTCTATTTCGTTGCAAAAACTAAGACTTTGTTGAATAGAAATCGAAACCTTTAGGTTTTTGCAAGTTTGCGTACTTGTGTGAGCTTTGGTGGATTCCAAACTCGTTGAGCTCTTGTATCGATCAAGAACGCGTTGATCGTGGTCGGGCATCTACCTTTTAATCCAATTGAGCGTTCCCCAGGTGTGGAATCGTCCTTTTGGTTCCATTTTATCCAAGTTCGTATTAAGAACGCTTCGTTCTTGATTCGAGCTCAATCGATTCTTCGATTGAGCCGTTAGCTGCGTGACTTTGATAACATACACCCCCAGGGGCGTATTATCTCATTTTGCTATTTGTACACAATTTCTTACTCTTTCCTAGCTTTATATTTTGTCATTAGGTTTTAAAAAAAATGTTTGTGCTTAGTGACCATAGTTTAGTTAGTATTAGCCATTTTGTCAAATCAAACAATTACTATATGAAGGTTCTCTTTCAAATCCCATCCATTCCACTTTTCCTGCCACCAGCACATAGGACGGAGGGATTCATTGGTAAAAGAAAAAGAAAAAAATGCGGTAATTACAGTTTTGTATGTTTTCCATTCTCGGAAGGATATATTTTTATAAAGGTTTAATTCACCCGCGTAGCCATAACTTTCACGGTTTTGACAAATATAACAACTTTTTGAATAATACACAGATGTAGCCATTTTCGTTCAATTCTTTGACGGTTCACTTAACTCGCTGACTAGACGAACGGATGCAACTGATGTGGCGTGTTTTCACAATTTAAAAAAAAAAATCAAACGACAAGTCAACATGCCTTCCACATGGATGACACTTCATATTAAAAGATTAGTTTTTAGCATAAAAAAATTTATTTTATTCCTTTCTCCCCCATTCCACCGAGAGCTCTTCTCCATGGAACCATCTGGACACTCCACTCCGCCAATCTCTTCATCTTCCTCCATCGCCATCATCTCTCCCGGCCACGATTACACTTCCCGGCGAGTGATTTCTCCTCAACCCATCTTCATCTACCACCGATGAAGCCTAATCACCGTCCACCTACGAGCTCCCATTCTTCCTCCCAATTTGATTGAGACTCAATCCCCCATCGCAAAACCGCAAAAACCCAATACCCCATCCCATATCTAAAGCTCCCACCCGCCATCTGCTGCGACACCACCACTAGTAGGCTACTAGTACTTCTTTAACCTCAAGTGGCGTGCTGCGGAGATGAGATTTGATGACCCAACCTACAAAACAGGGGCAATGTCAGGGAGACGAGAAGAAACAGAGGTAAGCCAATAAGCGGCGACGGGCGAATCTGAAAACCCAGTCGCTGAACCTGATAACCCAGTTGCTGTTGCAACCTCTTCCACACTAATTCGGAACCATCACTAACCCCCGAGAGAAAAAAAAATCTTTTGTAGGACCCCTTGCATCTCCTCATGTTGTTCCCCTATCAGTAATGGCGTGATAAATGGTGGTAGTCGTGGTAGCAACATCGGCAACTACAGAGTTGGCGGAGAAGTCTAGGGTTACAAAAGTCGATTCCGCAATCGACAGTAGCGGTCGACATTGCCCAATCGACCCCTTCTTCTCTGATCTATGAACCCTAGAAAATAAGAGAGGAAAGGGATAAAAACGACGACGATGAAGGAGAGAGAGAGAGAGAGTTAAATAAATAATTAAAATTCTTTTTTCTTTTTTTTCTAGGAAAATAATTGTTTTCTAGATGTGGCGTCCACGTGGCTAACTACATCCGGTTGGCGATGACGTGTCATCCATTTGGCGGACATATCATCAAAACGTCCACTTAACTGACGGAGACGTTAACACCGTCAAATGTTTTAAGGGAAATGGCTAGATTAGTCCATAATGTTTGAAAAGTGTGGCTACATCTGTGTATTATTCAAAAAGTGGCTATATTTGTCAAAACCGTGAAAGTTATGGCTACGCGGGTGAATTAAACCGTTTATAAATTGGGGGTTTTCCTCCTAATATTGCTTTATCATTGGTATAAGCAGTGGCGTAGCCCGACTTTGAGTTGACTGGGGTTCTTAAAATTTTCAAAGCACTAAAGTCTGTGTATGTTATAAAATTTGAGTCGATTGGTGTCCTTAGATGAGCTAACATCAGCAAGAGTATGAGATTCCACATTCGAAGGATTATACAAAATCCTACGTATCTAAAGGATTTGGTTGCCCGTTTATTTCCAAGTGGGGTCCTAGGACCGGGGTCCCCTCTCCTCAACAATGGCTCCACCACTGGGTATAAGTGACGTAGGGAAGAGCAAGTAACTATATGTTTTTAGGGCTAATACCACTATAACACCCGAACTATAAACAAAATGCCACTTGTGTCCTACTTTATTCAATATTCCAATCATGTCCAAAGACGTATGATTCTTTGTGTCATTTGTGTCCTGTCACTTTCATTGACCGTTAGAGTTAACAGTTGACTAGACGGAGGTGAAAGAAATATTGACTTTTGCTGACGTGGCCTAAAACATAAGTGCCACATAAATGCCACGTCATTAACACATCATATTATTATTTTGAATTTATTTTAATTTAAAAATAACAAAAAAGTATTTGCTCCTCTACTTCTTCCTCTTCCTCCCTCCGGCGAGAGTTTTGAATCGCGTTGCCCAATTCTCGACTGGGAGCAGATGAAGGAAATCGTGGGCAAAATTTGCTCCAGTAGTCCCGACACCTCGAACTGGGATTAATTGTTCGGGTCGGTGTTGATAATCGGCTACCCACCCAACTGTAATTGATAGATCTCTGGTAATTTCGCGAGCTGTGCGCGATGATGACACACGACGGTGACAGAATGCCATTTCTGGCTCGTGGGAAGGGAAGCTGGAGGGTCGTCAATCGTCTGATCTGCTCTGGTAATTCCCTTCTTTCCTCCGTTGTTACTTTGCACAGAGCACCCCCGGCCCTCCCATCTCAAACCCTCCAGCCGCCGCCGCCTTACTCCCTCTCGCCTTCAATCTGAAGATCCTTTTGACCTTCTACTTCATGCTTGGCTTCTGCTTTTTGTCTCCTTCCAGGAGCTTCAGGGATCCAAGACCAAAAACTGAATGGCCTTCTTCTTCTTCCATCTTCGGAGTTAATTTGCCTCCCTTCATCTTTATCTCACAAAAATTGCAGAGCAGATAGAAATGAGATTTAGCCAATAAGAATTTTTGGGTCGGAGTAGAGGATTATAGAGTCGCCACAAATTTATCTATCTCTTCCACCATAATGAATGGGTTACGGCCGAGACAATCAGATCCATGGAATTGAGCATTCCTGGGTTTCAATAGAGTAAGGTGGGAGATTTGGGCGAGGAAGGATGGTTAGGAGATTTGGGTTAGAAAGGATGAAAAAAGACAAAGATGGATTTTGGATCTAGAAATTTGGGGAAGGAATGATAGATACTAGAAACCGAGAATGGAGATGGGAATTGGGGGAGACTTGGGTCGGCGTTGTTTGGAGGTGGCTTATCTAGCAGGCCGTCGAAGAAGTGGCATTTTGTGCGTAGTTTGGGTGTTGTAGTGGTATTAGCCCATATTTTTATTGAGGATCGTAAAATTATAGTGTATATGTGGTTCAATCAGAATTTTTTTTACTAGAGACTAAGTTGGTAGGAGATATTTAACAATATAAAATAGTTGAATCATGGTTAAACCACCATTTCAAAATAAAATACCCTTTCACTAATTTTTAGTGTACAATTTCCAAATTTAGGAGTTTTTTTTGCCAAAGTTTACTTCCTTCCGGGCCTTCTTCCATCGAAGATAGAGCTAAAGGTACAAACTTGAATTATCCATTGGTTTAACAGCTTCGCTTTGTAGAGTACCAGTAGAAGTGTATTCAGGTAAAGGTCATCTAAATTAGATTTAAGTTAATTTATGTTTTCGTGTTCTTGTTAGAGCCCTGCCATCATAAACTATTTTGCTTATATATTTTTTTTTATGAAATATTTTTCTTATGTTATTTGGATTTCTAGCGTTAAAGTTAAAGATAGAAACTTGAATTATTTGTTGCTTAACTGCTTGGGTACCATTAGAAGTGTATCCGGGCAAAAGATCATTTATATTAGAAACCTTAAATCATATTTAAGTACTTAGTTTAGACTTCCCTGTTGATGTTAGTAGAACACATCCATCATCTACTATTTTGCTTATATTATTTAGAATAATATTTTTGGAGACTAATTTTTGTAGTTCTATGTCTCGGAGAAATATTTTCCGTGTATAATCATTTAAACAACCAAATATTCTTCAATTTGATCGTTAAAATTTTATGTATGTACAAATATTTTTATTAATTATATACACATTACAATTTAATGTGTGTCAATGCCACGTGTTTTTAAGGGGAAAAAGAGTTGTTTTATACCACCAGAAGTGTGGTGGATTCTTATCGATCTCTATCTGAAGTGCAAAATAAGTTTTCTGAGGTTATGTACATCGATAAATTATCAATTGATTATAATCTCTCTAACTATTTCATACGAATTGACCTTACAAAACTGTTACTCCCCATTTTACATTTTCATAAATTGGTTTACATAAGTTAGAGTTTAAGAGAATTGATCAACCATTGAGAAAATTAGCAAGAATGAAATGTGGTATTTATATAAGAAAAAAGGGTATATATGAAAAAAAATATCAACATTCCTACTGGTAATCCGTTGATTTCATGTTTGTTTCTGATTTTATATGGTTTTAAATTTTTATGATGTGATATCTGCAAATGAGGTTATTGCAATATTCCATATTATTTGCACATGGAGAGGATGGTTGCACCCAAATATTTTATATTTTGGCGGTGAGGATGCGCGGATGGATACCATGAGAAGAAAGTGACACAATGTAAGTTTGTAGTTTTAGACTCGAAACAAGACTGGAAGAATCACACACACATTGTTATTGTGTTGAAAGTTGTTCAAACAATAAGTGGCTAGAAATCAATCTCAACACATATATTATTATTTATCTCGATATGATAGTGTTTGATTCAAAAGTAAACTAACTAGAGCCACACAAATTTAAAGTCAATTACTACAATTTTAAAATTTTATAAATATGCTTATATTACTTCTTCATGGTAATGATATGGGTGCAAATAACTAAAGGGGAAATCAAGGACTTTCAACCCATGTTCGTGACCAGAGTCTCCACCATCAAGAACTTCAAGGTCAGTACGACAACAGGAGATTACAGGCCAATTACAAACAAATTGGTCATCAAGTTTGAATCAAATAATGAGGCGACATTGTGCAACGATATTCCAGCCATACCAACTTACACGTTTAATTTCATTAAATAATATGAGATTGACAAGAAGTGCAACCAAATGACATTTCTTTCAGGTTCAAATAACAATTCTCAATTCAATTTCACTCCAAATTTATGCATATAGAACCAAACATTCACTTTTCAAGTTTTCCTTCTACAGATGTTGTTCCCATCTTATTTGAGTATTCAGGTTTATTGACAACTATTAGACTCACTGGAAAATTTACCCCCAAAGAGCTCCAACTAAAACTTTCCGATTATGTAAATTCTTCAGATTGTACATGGGATTGGATGTGAGATAGCTCTCTTCGGTATGATAGTTACACAATTAAATGTCATCCTTTATAATACGGATGATCACCTGTAATTTTGGTCCACACGCGAGGGCACGTATTAGAGGCATGTGTGCGAGAGGAAGCTTTTCTATTGCATGTGCCTTCTAATAAATCAAGAATACAACAAATATACAATCGTTTTATTACGAATTCGACACATTCAATCCTAAAACATTTGTTGATCCATAAGAAAAGGTACAATATCATCATTATCTATCTATCTATCTATCTATCTATCTATCTATCTATATCTATCTATCTATCTATCTATCTATCTATACTAAATATTATGGCTATTCAAAAATAACTTCTTGACACATAAGCATTTGGTGAATGCACAAGTTTCCAAGGTGGACAATTTTTTTTACAAACAAAAAACTATTTATTGACCTATTTATGAAGCTATCTCTCTCTTCTTTTAATAATTCTACTAATTTTTACTATGGCTATTCAAAAATAACTTCTTGACACATAAGCATTTGGTGAATGCACAAGTTGCCAAGGTGGACAATTTTTTTTACAAACAAAAAACTATTTATTGACCTATTTATGAAGCTATCTCTCTCTTCTTTTAATAATTCTACTAATTTTTACTAAAATTAAAACAAGTTAATTTTTTAGGAAACATTTTTTTTTTGAAAACATTTAAACAAACAACACATACATAAGTAATCATCTTTTTTTTTCAATTAAACAAACTATAAAAATGGAAACAGAGAGTGATATATCGTATTTGTTTAACCCAAGTTGATTAAGTAAATTTTTTACTCATTTTTACTAAAATTTAATAATAAGTTACATTTTGATGAAGCAAAAAAAAAAGCACACACATAAATAATAATATTTTCAATTAAACAAAATTTAAACGATGGTCTAAGAGAAAACAAGCGTTTGATAATCAATCGACTTTGAGAAATGATCGATTTGACTATATGTTTTTTTGCTATCAAACACTCACTTCTTTCTAATGTATATACCTATTAAGTAAAACAAGTATAAATTTTATATAAAAATGTTTGTATATAAACTTGACAGAGCAATAATTGTTATTTTTAAAAAAACTTATTATTTATTACGATTAAATAAAAACATATTAATTATTAATGCAAAATTTTAATTTGTTTCTGTCCCTTTTCCCATTTTGATGGTCTCACTAGAAATAAAATCCAACTTTGAAAATAAGAAATCAAGAAAGTAAGTCAACCAACATAAAAATAAACAAAACCCTCTTATTAGTTGCTATTTTTTTTAGATGTCTAATATTTGTATTCTCATAATTTATAAGGAAGGAAATGGTAATGCATATGATTTTTCTTCTTCTTTGTATGAGAATAGGATGCATGAGTTACAAGAGGCAACAATTATATGACAAAATTTTGAGCAGTTGTCGAAAAATGTTCATCTGATCATTGTGAAGATGAGGTGAACCAAGCCGAGGGTTGTCGACTGCTCCCTCTTCCTCCTTGATCTGAAGCTGGCAACTGGTCTCACACTCTCACTTTCTCAGCGATACGTTATTGTTTGCGGTTGACTGGCCGAGTTATACTCTTCTTCCCATTCTTTTCTTAATTTCTTCCAAATTGTAACTGCTGGATGGTAAATTTTCCCACTCTCGATGAGTGAATGTATTTCTTCTTTGTTTTTCAAGGAGAAGGGTCATCATATACTTTTATTTAAATATATAAAATATAATTAGAAGGGTTCATTGGTTGGACTTAGGGCATACCTCATTTGATTGAATAATTGATCGTTTTCTTGAATGCCTATTGCAACCCGATTTCTTGAATGTTGAAATATAAAGAAGAGTTATGAAGCTATCTCTCTCTTCTTTTAATAATTCTACTCATGTTTACTAAAATTAAAACAAGTTAATTTTTTAGGAAACATTTTTTTTTTTGAAAACATTTAAACAAACAACACATACATAAGTAATCATCTTTTTTTTTCAATTAAACAAACTATAAAGATGGAAACAGAGAGTGATATATCGTATTTGTTTAACCCAAGTTGATTAAGTAAATTTTTTACTCATTTTTACTAAAATTTAATAATAAGTTACATTTTGATGAAGCAAAAAAAAAAAGCACACACATAAATAATAATATTTTCAATTAAACAAAATTTAAACGATGGTCTAAGAGAAAACAAGCGTTTGATAATCAATCGACTTTGAGAAATGATCGATTTGACTATATGTTTTTTTGCTATCAAACACTCACTTCTTTCTAATGTATATACCTATTAAATAAAACAAGTATAAATTTTATAGAAAAATGTTTGAATATAAACTTTACAGAGCAATAATTGTTATTTTTAAAAAAAACTTATTATTTATTACGATTAAATAAAAATATATTAATTATTAATGCAAACTTTTAATTTGTTTCTGTCCCTTTTCCCATTTTGATGGTCTCACTAGAAATAAAATCCAACTTTGAAAATAAGAAATCAAGAAAGTAAGTCAACCAACATAAAAATAAACAAAACCCTCTTATTAGTTGCTATTTTTTTTGAGATGTCTAATATTTGTATTCTCATAATTTATAAGGAAGGAAATGGTAATGCATATGATTTTTCTTCTTCTTTGTATGAGAATAGGATGCATGAGTTACAAGAGGCAACGATTATATGACAAAATTTTGAGCAGTTGTCGAAAAATGTTCATCTGATCATTGTGAAGATGAGGTGAACCAAGCCGAGGGTTGTCGACTGCTCCCTCTTCCTCCTTGATCTGAAGCTGGCAACTGGTCTCACACTCTCACTTTCTCAGCGATACGTTATTGTTTGCGGTTGACTGGCCGAGTTATACTCTTCTTCCCATTCTTTTCTTAATTTCTTCCAAATTGTAACTGCTGGATGGTAAATTTTCCCACTCTCGATGAGTGAATGTATTTCTTCTTTGTTTTTCAAGGAGAAGGGTCGTCATATACTTTTATTTAAATATATAAACTATAATTAGAAGGGTTCATTGGTTGGACTTAGGGCATACCTCATTTGATTGAATAATTGATCGTTTTCTTGAATGCCTATTGCAACCCGATTTCTTGAATGTTGAAATATAAAGAAGAGTTGTGATGGTTGTTTATTATATTTTATGTTCATGATTGACATGCTACTAGCTAGCAATACAATGATGATCTGTTTAGTAATTTTTTTTTCCAAGTAATGTCAAGAGAGAACCTATACAATCTACCAAGACCCTGCCCAACCCATTACATTAGTGAAGCCAACCAACAAAGACAAAGGCGCACAACTCTAAAGGGGAGAGTAACAGGGCTTTCAGCGCCACTCTATGGGCAGCCCTGTTAACAGTCCGAGGAACTGCCCTAAACTCTAAAGAAACAGAGACAGAAGACAGGAGAAGGAAGCAACCCGAAGCACCGAACCTCCAATGGAGTCTGAGAGAGCACCTTGACGAAGCTGACGAATCACCACCTCTGAATCTCCTTCTAAGATGACCCGAGGCAGAGATTTGAACACCAGAAGGAATATGGCGTCTCTAGCAGCTAGGAGTTCCGCAAGGTAGGGATCACCAATACCGGGGTGAAGAAATCCTATTGCCAGAGCCACATGCCCGTCTGAACTTCGCACCACTAGACCAGACGAGCACTCAGAAGGACGAACAGCAGCACCAAAGTTGATCTTCAGAAAACCATCAGGAGGAGGGGACCAAGACGAGCGGCGAGAGCAGGAAGGCTGGGGCGGAGGAGCAGGGACCAAAGGCAGGGAGGAAGACAGAGCACGAACTTGGAAAAAACACTGACGAGCGAGAGACTGGGCATGAGGCTGGATATGCTCAAAGACCACCTTATTTCTAGACTTCCAGATCCTCCATAATACACAAACGTATAGGAGAATATGGGTTTGGGGGTGCTCAGAAAGCATAACATGTCGCCACCAGAGACTGAAGTTCACAGTCGGGGCCGAGGAAATGAAATCATTTAGACCCATGAGCGACCACAATCTTGTGGCCAAGGGACATTTGAAGAACAGATGTTCAAGACTTTCCGGGCTTCTCCAGCAAACTGGGCAACGACTGCCCAGTTTGAGACACTGCCAGATGAAGAATATGAGTTTTTGAGGAGTCTCGATGACCCATGTCTTTGCCAAATGGGAGTATCAATAATATGAGCCAATGATTTCCTATTTGGAATTAATGACAATGTAGCTAACTAAGAACTTAAATGAGCCATTAGCCAATTATGGGTTTTATTGTGCTAACGTGGACATACAATTAAAGGCAAGTAGTCCCACCACCATCGATGTCTTTCCTGCAAAAAATCTGCCAATTCATGCTGCCTAGATGGTAAAGACTAAAGAGGCTCTCTTTCCTCTATCATCATGAATCCTGCAGTAATCAGAGGGGATTATCAATAAAAGATTAATTTCTATTTAAATGATTCCTAATAATTCTCACCCCAAAATTGGGTTTTGAAACGGTCAATTTAAGACCAATTAGCGCCATTAAAAGGCCGCTTTAATGACTCACTAGTCATTGATAACGTCTCATCGGAGACATTCCAGAGTTGAGGCCGGCCGCTCACCGGCAAGGGATCCATCAAAGATTTCTGGTCGCCGCCTTGGCATAAGAACAACGCCGTCAGGCAGCGTTACCTACAGACCCAATACTGAGAAACAATCCGGTGCCGGAAATGATGTGACTCCTCCGGCCCAAAAGCAGAGCCATGCGCGTGTCCATGAGTCGCGTAGGTGTGAACATGAACATGCCCTTCATGTTCCGCCGCTATCCCTTCCAAATCCAATTCCCCACTGCTGTCATTCCCACTCCCAACCACCGGCAGCGCCTTGTTTCGTATTGCTGAAATGAGACCGCTTGTAATAGCTTGTCGCGAACGTATCGATCATCATCGTCATCACCGCCGCCACCATGGCGAACAGCCCGGGGAACGGGAACCTCGCCCATGGGTTCTCCTTCATCCAACTTATATATAGGTGAAAAATTGGTGCTCCAACCTTTAGAATTAGCATCACTTTTTCCTTTCTCCCTCACAGCCATGGCACCAACAACATCATATTTCTCCCCATCACTCTTCTTCTTCTTCTTCTTCCTCTCCTTTGCCCTCACATCATCATCATCCCATGGCTCGTCGACAATCACGACTCACCTCATCCACCGCGACTCCACATTCTCGCCGTCGTACGACGCCGCCGAGGCGGTGGCCGGTCGAGCCGCGAGGGCCGCGGAAGCTTCACTCGCCCGCCACCGCTACTTGTCCACGCTGAAGGACATGCCGCGCGACGTGGAGGCCGGGCTGGTCCTGGCCGCGACGGTCAACCTGTTCTACGTCAACTTCTCGATCGGCGACCCGCCGGTGCAACAGCTGGCGGTCATGGACACGGGGAGCAGCCTGACGTGGGTGAAGTGCCTGCCTTGTAGTCCGTGCACGCCGGGCGGCGGGGCGGCGACGGCGTTGTTCGATCCGGCCAAGTCCAAGAGTTACTATGCGCTGCCGTGTACCGACGACAACGATTTTTTCAATGATCCATGTTCACTTTCCCTAACATGATTATAGACCCGTTCTTTAAGAAATTTATGCCAACTAGTGGAAAGTTAATCTCATACCTTCTTCTCAATGGGAAAAAAAAAACATAAAACAAAGTCCATCTGTTTAGTAATTAGTAGGTAGCAAAGAGGTTATAAGTAGAAGGGAACATAATTGGGGTTTTATAAAGGTCGCGAATAAGAAAGAAAATGATAATGTTGGTTTCTTGGTTGTCTATTTCGATATTTTTTTAATTTCTACATGTTTGCGGTGACATTTGTTTGTTTTATTAAAGTGAATTTTTCCGCACTAAATCCCTAACTAAAGCTTGATTTTGACATGATTGTTTTCTTACAAATTACTATTTGTATTGATGCATATATTCAGTTCACAAATGAGAAATCTGCATGATAAAATGAGTTGAGTTGTATTGAAGACTACTCCTTTCATTATTTTCCTATGTTGTTATTAGGTAAAAATCACAATTCTTTTCTGCAGGAGATATGTAGCTCTCTACAAAATATAGATTTTATTTAAGTATATGCAGTTTAATTTGCTGAAAATATTGCTTTAATAAGTTTATGACAGCTGATAGTTTTCTTTGTGGTTGGTTTTCTAGAACTTTTCAATGTAATTAAACGAGTACGTGGAAGATTGATGGATGTGGATGCTAATGAGTTTCCTCATTATTTCAAAGTGGTATGTGTAAGTAATAATACACGATATTCATGGGATTTAGATCAGAATATTCTCTATTATCGTATACCGACATATGACAAGGGAGAGAAAATAAAAAGCTCTTCGCTTATTTTTTATTAATTGAAGCATATTTTCTTATTCTAACTTCTTCTTATGTGGCTGTAAATTTTTTAACTTCTTTATCGCGTGCTAAAGAATGAATAAATCTTATGTTTATAATCTTAAAGGGCGATTTCGATAAAAAAAATTCTAAATCAATAAGAAAAATCTACAAAGAGGTCAGTTAATAAAATTAAAATGTTCATAAATAAACAAAAAGTATAAAAGTATGAAACAATACCTGAAATAAGGTAAGTGGGATTTACAATTTCATATATATTACCTTAACAAACATAAATAATAATAACAATTAGAATACTATAACGAATTATAAAATAACCAAACAAAATACACCGCCCAACGGGCGGGTAAAAAACTAGTTTTTAGTTTGAAACATTACCCTTATGTATAGTTTGCCTATTTACATTTTGGTGATATGGATCTTTTCGATATTTTTAGAAAAATACATGGTCTTCTAAACTATACCCATATTCATTCTCAAATAATCAAACTCATACCTACATCATACTCATACAGAGGAGGTTTTGCATCCTCATCCTCATACCCACGATTTTCGAATACCCGAAGGTGATACACGCATGTACATCTAACATTGCTATATCTAGAATTTAACATGTAGATCTTTAATTATAACACTAAGCGAACCTAATAAATCAAGAATACAACAAATATACAATCATTTTAATACGATTCAACACATTCAATCCTAAAACATTTGTTCCATAAAAAAAATACAATATCAATCATAATCATTCATCTACAACTCTGACACATTTATTGTGAAAAAATAACTAACATAATCACATTGAAAGGGAGAAAGAAGTGAAGGTATGAGGCGAGATTTCAAGGGAAAGATGTTTGCTTTGAATGACTAATCAATTACATTATTATTTTTTCAAATTATTGTTCTTTTCATTGATATATTAGAATTTGATCTCTCAAAATTTTATATTTGAATAAGTACTATTGATGGGGCTGGGTATTGGTATGGGGTGATAGCATCTAAAATTATATCCACCCATCAAACATTTTGCGGGTTTTATCCATATCCTTTACATACCTAGCCAAGAGCCAAGCAGGAATTCTCCGTGCTAACTGGGTCAAGGGTTGTTGGGTACCCACAGTAGCGAGTTTTATTGTCATCCCTACTTTCCACCTATCTTACTTCACGAGACTATTTTCTATTATTAATTAAATAAATTTGATTTTTTTCCCTTTACCAACTAAAAAATAATGTACTTCATACAATTTTTACTATTGATTATGTCATTACCATCATTATACAGATTCAGGATCCACCTTCGAGTTGCAGACAAACTAGCTCAGGTTGACTTTGTTGTTACCGATCTAGTGAGCGGTTAAGTTTTCGGAATGTCGGCTAAGAGACTATTCCAAGACAACAATGGCATGAGAGGACTACCACCTACTCATCTCCTACAACTAAGAGAATGACGTTAACGTTCAACATCAAGCTCATAGATTACATCTCTAACCCAACAAGTGAGTACACAATTTCCTAGATATGGAAGGATGAGGAAGAGCATAACTCCAAGGAAATGCATGAAACAAGGAATGGATTATTGAAATGCAAGAAAAGAAGGAAGAAGAGTCAATTAATATCAGAGATAAATGTGTCATTGATGGAGATGAATACATTATTACTGGTGGAGATGACAATGTTGTTTATGGCGGAGGAAACACAAAATGAAGAGTTTTCAAAAAAAAAAAAAAAAAAAAAGGAGTCGGCTCCCTAGCATGGGGTCTGTCTTTCATTTTTTTGTAAAAATGATTTTACTCGATGAGTAAGTTACAATTTCGGAAAATACTATGATGTTGATCCTTTTGAATGGTTGAAGTATTTTTATTTTTTTAATAATTCCGACTCCTTTATGTTGCCAATTAATTTGAATGTTCAATAATTTAATTTTTTTAGATTTTCTTATACTATCAAATACATGCGTATATCATATACAATTTGCTATTGTTGTTTACGTAATTGACCACTGTGTGTGGCCAGCTGACCGGACCTATAACTTGTTTTATCTTAGGATCTGTAACAATCTGGATCAAATAGTCATATAATCAATGCATTAGTAACTAATTAGCAAAGTAACTAACTAGCGAAGTCAAATTCCTAAAACATACGAGACGACAATAACAAAACAATAAGTGAAACCAGCTAACCACAAATTTCTTTCAAGATAGCTCCTCCATTTGCATTGATCAATAATTGACCTTGCAGCAGTGAATGGGCACTTCTGGGTTTGTATTTGTAGTTGAGGCCCAAAAACATGCAATCAGGAAGATTCTTTTGACTCTTTTCTAAGCCCACGGCCCAAACCCACCCATCCCCTACCAAATGATTTTTTCATTTTGTCAGCTTCAGTTGTAGCAGGCGCTTTACGTGTTGTGTTGTTGCCTTGTTGGCATTATATTTCACAGTCGAATTTTGGAGTCTAAAATCTCAGTCTTGAAAGAATGATCTGCCCAAATACGTACGTGACAGAAATAGTACCATTACTTTAATTACAATACTCTTTCCAGAATAAACCATGCTATTAAGAAAAGTGCAGAAAATCCGGTGAGCTTGTGCGTTCTAGCTTTTCGCAAGATGGAAAGGTGGGAAAAGGAAGGAAAAGATGGAAGAACACGGAGAGATTAAGAGCTTTCAGCGATACTCTAGATTAAGTCATTCTAATCCGTATTGAGAAAAAAAAAACTCATATAATGAGTAATGACAATCAAAAAGAAAAAAAGTGTTCATATATGGGTACCTCTCATCGATCTGACCTGCCTCGACCTGTCCCATTTTTTACCCGTTCTTGCCTAAATTACATGTAATTTTAGTCAAATTATTTAAGATTTTCCTCTTGTTACCTCATATTTTAGGTATAATAAACTTGTAAATAAGTGTAAACCTTAATTTCTTCAATAATTTAACTACATTTGATCATATTATGGTTTCTTTCTTGATCTTATAATGAAAATAACAAATATTTCTAATAGTTTTCACATAAATTAGATACCCATTGGGTCGACCTGCCCCGACCCGCGCCCCGTAATAAATTACCCGACCTGGACCCGATCTGTCACGGGGCGAGTATGGTATCGAGATACGCGCTCCAGACCTGCCCATTGCCATTCCTGTCAGTAAGATACAAAATATATGCAACTTTTTTTTTATATTCTTAAATAAAAAATAGATGGAGAAACAACTTGAAAGTCCATATGCCGAACCACCTCTAAGAAAATTTATTTTGCCATATTATGTGCAATCTTTTTCTTCTTTCATTCGAAAACCGTCTGCTGAAGATTGTTTTGGTCACCTTCGACGTTGCTGTCGTGAATATACTAGGGGATTAAACTGAGTATTAGACATTTCATTTCAGACTTCGTTGCTAAGATTCGGAATAAGTAGTGGTGGGACTAAAAGAGCAGGTTGTTGTGTGGGTCAATGCCAGAAATACGACACCTTTTCAGCAAACTACACCCTTTTTGCTTTCCATGGCTGCTTTGGATTCCACTCGCGGCTGCATCTTTTTGAAGAACTAAACAAGATTGCTTTCTAGTTTCACCACTAAGTAACATTATTTTCGTTTGATTACTCTTGCCTTGCTGAGTTGCGTCTTCTCTTTTTCGTCTTTCTCTTCTTCCCTTTCCGTGCCCTTCTTGCTTCTTCTTCTTCGTTCTCCAGCCACCTTCATCTTGCATTTAATATCTACTCAGCAAAGTTGAAAAAAGGAGAAAACGGATGAGCATGTGAATTTGTTTATTATTAATTGAGCAGGGGAGCAGTACACAGAGAGATAAAGAGACCAACATTACATTAGCCTCTAAAAATCCCATTCTCTTCTTTCCCTGCTTCCTTTCACCAGTTTCCATGTCAGTTCTCCTTGTTTTCCTGTCTCTTCTCCTCCCTTATTATCTTTTCCATTACCATTTACCACTCTATCTCTGGTTTCTCCCTCTCTTGAGACCATGACGTTTCATTTGTTTAACTCACTACTCACTCTCTTCCATGCTCCTGGTTTTGCAGCAGCGGCGATTCTGGGTCTCTGGTGCTCTGTCCTCTTTTGAAGTTGAACAGCTGGGAAATGGAGTAGATGGGAGGGTATAGAATGTTGGGATCAAGCTGGAAGTGAGAAAGTTTGGATCTTTTTAACAGTTGGGCTACACCATTTTCTCTAACTTGAGAGGGTGAGAAGTTTTCACCTTGGATCTCTCTGGTTTTTCTCTTGGAGCTACTCAAATCCATGCAGCTCTAATGCCCACTGCTTCTCTTCTTTAGAACTGCAAAACCCACTTGGAAATTTTATTTTGTGTTGTTAATCTGTAAGTTAGAGGTTGTTTTGGAGCCCATTGGTCTCTTCTTCAAGAGGGATTCTTCTCCCTTTCTTCCCCCCTTCAAGTCCCACACTTGTTTGCTAAAATGGCATGCTAAAACTGTGAATAGCTCAGTTAGCCGGTTAGGTTTTGTTTTCTTTTTGCACTGAGGTACTTTCTATCTAAGATTCATAAATCATAACTAAGGGGAAAAGGGAGGTTTTCTCCAAGTATTCCTTTCCAACCTTGGGGTTGTATTTTGAAGGTTCAATAATATTCAGGAATCTCTTCAATCGTACCCTAAAAAGATGGGTTGTGTGGCATCAAGGATTGATGAGGAAGAAAGAGTTAGGATTTGTAAAGAGAGAAGGAAGCTGATGAGACAGTTGGTGGGATTCAGAGGTGAATTTGCTGATTCTCTACTGGCTTACTTGAGAGCACTCAGGAATACAGGTGTGACCCTTAGGCAGTTCACTGAATCTGAGTCATTGGATACTGAGAGCACCTCCTATGGCATTGGCTTGGCACTGCCTCCATCGCCACCACTTCAGTTGCCTCCTTCCCCACCGCCACTCCCTTTCAGTCCTGATTCAAGGAAGTCCAGCAGTGATAATAACCCAAAAGAAGAACAAGAACAAGAAGTTACTACCGACCACTTAGCTTCTCACGAAGAGAGCATGGCAATTGATGATGAGGGCGATAGAGGAGGAACTCCACCACCTCCTCCTGAGAGCTCATCATCGTGGAACTATTGGGATCCCTTCCTTGAGCCTCATTCTTTGCCGGATCACGAGGAGAGTGGCGAGATAGTGGAATCAGCAATGGAGGAGGAGACTTGGGCTGAGACCAAGACTGAGTTTGATGAGGAAGAACATGGAGGAGAGGAAGTTAGTGGGGCGGCAGGTCCCAGTAATACGGTTCCAAGTCAGCAGCAGCCGAGACAGCAGCAGCATTGTCGTCGTCTTCCTGTGGAATTGGTTGATGATAACTCATCCATGACGAGCTGGCAGACGAAGGACACTGCCGATATGAGTATGGTTCAGTGGAGGCGCAGGAAGACATTGGAGGCTATTGTGAGAGATTTAGATGACTATTTCCTCAAAGCATCAGCTGGCGGGAAGGAAATAGCTATTCTTATGGATATCTCCAGAGGGGACACTTCTCTCTCACATAGTTCCAGAGAAAACAAATGTAAGCATGCCAGCTCCTTCTAACATCCAGCCCCACTAATCGAATTTTGTTATTGGGAGCTTATGCTAACCCTTTTTTCATTATTATTGTATAGGGAAGAGGAGCAATTCTGCTAAGGTGTTCAGTGCATTGTCATGGAGCTGGTCTTCTAGGTCATTACAGCCACCTAGGGACTTCACTGAGGTCTTTAGTACTAGTGAACCTTGCAAACCTGGAGCTCACTGCATTACCCTTGAGAAGCTTTATGCTGCAGAGCAGAAACTTTACAAGGAAGTTAAGGTATGCGCAAACGTTTATGATATCCACAAGGCAATAAAATGGTCTCTGAATGGTGTGTTTTCATGTGGCTTTTTGGTGATTATTCATTCTGTGTAGGAAGAAGAGATAACCAAATTGGAGTTTAAGAAGAAGTCCATTTTACTAGCAAAACTAGAACAAGAGAACCATGATTGGAACAAGTCGGAAAAGATTAGATCAAGTGTTGAAGAGTTGGAGTCGGACTTAAGAAGACTCCAACATTCTATAAGTGGAGGTTGTTCTTGCATATTGGAACTCATTGATGTGGAGCTGTACCCTCAACTCATTGCATTAGTTGCTGGGTAATAATCCGTGCTTGTCAGAGATACTAATTTCTCTGAACAATGTGCAATGAAGTACTGATTTGATGATACAATCTTTCGATTTGATTTTGGTTCACCAGGCTGAAGAGCATGTGGAGGACAATGTATGCATGTCATCAAGTTCAGAATCACATCTCCCAACAAATGAATCACCTAAACGATAATCAAGGGGTGGAATCAGCAACCGAGTTCCATCGCCAAGCGACAGCTCAGCTCGAGGCCGAGATTATCTCATGGTACCACAGCTTCTGCAGACTTGTGCGATCCCAAGAGGAATACGTGACGACCCTATGCAGGTGGGTCCAACTCACTAGCTGCCTTGTGGATGACCAACAACCACCAAGTGCTCAATCACCTGCTGTTCACAAGCTTTGTGAAGAATGGAAACTCGGCTTTGACAAAATGCCTGACAAGGTAACCACCTCTAACAAGTCTTCAATTGCATAAGTGTTTCCAAGAGGTTGTGTAGCATTCAGGCCCCCTGTACTTTGTCTCGACTAACAAACAAGCTTCTAAACTTTCAATTTTAACCAACTTGCGCCCTTGATTAGTAAAGTTGAACTAAACACACCCTCTGTAATTCGTCTAGTGGTGGGCTCCTGACGGCTATTAGGAAGGTGAAAAAAATACTTCAAGAAAAGCTGTTTCTGCCATTCTGACCAAGCCCTTTCTGCAGGTGGCATCAGAGGCCATAAAGGGCTTTTTATCATCCATCCAAGCGATAGTGCAGCAGCAGGCAGAGGAACTGAGCCTGCAAAGAAAATCGGAGAAGTTGGAGAGAAGGCTGCAGAAAGAACTGATGTCACTTGCTGAAATGCAGAAGAGATTTGACTGGAGTATTCCTGATGGAGATGATGCAACTCCCAATCTGAGCCCTAAGCACCCTTTGTCTGTTAAACTTGTCAAAACTGAAGACTCAAAGAAGAGAGCTGAGATTGAGAAGGCCAAATATTTGAACTCAGTCCAGGTCACCCGAGCCATGACTCTGAACAACCTGAAAACTAGCCTCCCACTTGTATTCCAGGCGTTAACAAAGTTCTCAGGGGCTTCTGTCCAGGCACTTCGAGCTGTTCGAACCCACCAGGGTAAACCAGAAGTTCAATGTGATCCACCTGAAAACTCCATGAACCAAGGGTGATATAGTGAGCCAGAGTTCATGAATGTTCTTTGCAGAAGCCTTCCAAGCCATATATTGAGTGTAGAAATCCATTGGAAACTCTTCCATTATGTAAAAACTAGTATAATCAATGAAGACCAGATAGTTTGGTGACAGCCCACTGCTCAAAACTTCCATTACATTACACATCTGTTCATAGGGTACGCCTCTACGTTCATTCAATCAACTATGAAGTTGTAACAATCTAGTCTAGTAAGTGTCAAAGAAACCATTTTTCTTGCTGTATTCTAGTTTTTGTCAGTGTCCCAGTCCAGGGGCTCATTCTCTAATTCGTATGCTGAAACTGGATTCCTGTTCTAGCCAGCCTACTCATCGTTCCCCCAGAGAATGTCATTGCATCTCTGGAAACCAAACTTTGAAGATCATTTGTTGAAGCAGTGAGACTAACGGCTAATGCAAACTAAGCAGCAACTGCCTATCTCAAGGAAGAAATCTCAAGGAAGAAATCCATTTCCTCTGTGTCTCTAGGTTCTTGATCTTTTCATTCCAGTTAACCTTGCTCTCTTGGCACTTTCAAACACACAGTTGAGCAAGTATTGAGCATTGGCTGATCCAGTACTGAGCACCGTCTTGTAGAATGCACTCTCTTCATTCGACAGCAGTTCCTCTGGAGTTGCATGCTCTTTTACCTGAATAAGTGGAATGCACAGGAGATCCTTAATTTTCTAATTCTTATTCTTCTAGGAACCCAATTTGGCCTTTTATGTTTGGAAAAGAACTGCAATTTTATACGGGTAAATGCCACATTTTGTCACTGGAATTACTAAATCATGTTATATATAGTCACTAGAAAAAATTAGTATCAATTCTGGTCACTCGAATTACTAAAACATGTCATATTAACGGAGTTGGACGGAGGCTAACAGAGAGTGACTAAATGTGACATGTTTCAGTAATTCGAGTGACCAAAATTTATATTAATTTTTTCTAATGACTAAACATTTAGTATTCTCAGTGACCAAATGTGGCATTTACTCAATTTTATATTATAAAAAGAAATTAAATATTTCTTGCGTCTTCGAAAAGAATTGTGAAAGAGGGAACAAACATAGTGAGAAGACAAAGCAATAACAAATATCCAAGTTTTTCATTCCACCTATAAAATATGGAAATGGAATCGGACATATAATTTCATTTTCCTGAGTTTTAAATAGGTCGATCAAAATTCGAGCATGAAAAATCTTGATATGGGAACTTACCCGTCCATCATCAAGCACGAGAATTCTGTCGCAGTCGATGATGGTATTCAGTCTGTGAGCAATTACGAGCATTGTGCAAGACTTGAACTCTTCTCTGATTGTTTTTTGTATGAGAGCATCAGTTCTCACATCAACAGCAGCAGTAGCTTCATCAAGTACAAAAATTTTCGATCTTCGCAACAATGCTCGAGCAAGACTCAATAATTGTCTCTGTCCAACACTGAAGTTCTCTCCACCCTCCAGAACCTTTAGACAACCGACATTGAAGGTCAGTAGATAGTTCATTAGCATATAGCAGACCCTAGTTTAATAACTTTTCTCTATTTGCAGATTCAAAACTTTAATAATATTCTCTGACAGACACCTGCCATATCGTTTTGGACCTTTGGTATTATACCTCAGCATCCAGCCCAAAAGGATTGCTCCTTATGACATCCTTTAGATGTGCCCTTTCCAGTGCCTCCCAGAGTTCTGCATCATTATGTTCACTAAATGGATCCAGATTTAGTCTCACAGTTCCTGTAACCCCAAAAAAAGAAGAAAAAAAGAACAATTAGGACTTCTGACGATGTTAGAAATTTACTAATCCGAACTTATGATAACCCAAGTCATACAATTTTCCAAATTGGATAAGGACATAATCGTACTAGGACTCGGATTCCTAATCCACTTAAGGGAAACTAATCCCAGTCCGAGTAGAAGTCGGACTTAGATCTTCGGATCAAATTATGAATCCTTGTCTAACAAGGAAATGAATTCAGTTATAGTGCCTTTTGTACGATTCTAAGACAGCGATTCCAAAATGTCACTTTCGGCAAGCCTCTCATCATGCTGGTACTGACAATAAGGCTACAGACAAACTGTCTGGACAACATCAAATGTAGTGCAGACTGATAACTGTATGAGAAGGGCCAGTTTGGACTGTTCAGATTGCTTACCGGAGAAAATAACTGGTACTTGTGGTATGATAGTAACAACTTTCCTAAGATCCATGAGCCCAATTTTCCCAACATCACATCCATCAATCACGATCTCTCCCCTCTCCACCTCCACAATTCTGAACAATGCATTCAGCATGCTGGACTTCCCTGCTCCAGTTCTCCCAACCACACCAAGCTTCTCACTGGGAGCAACTACAAACGACAGTCCATGCAACACTGGTGGAATTTCTGCCCTATAACGCAGGACAACATCCGAAAACTCGATCGATCCTGATGAGGGCCAACCAGATGGTGGACGATTGCTCTCGATAACAGCAGGAGCCTCTGAGGGCAACTCCATGTAAGCACCCACGCGCTCTACAGCATTGAAGCTGTTCTCAGCTCGGCTAGCCTGCCTCAGAGCTGCGCTCAACAGGCTGGTGATGTTCAGAGCGTAGGTCAACAGTAGGCCCGTGGTAGACGCAAATGCAATCCTGTTTTTGGCCTTTTGATTCTCCAAGACAGCGAAGGTGGCTATCAACCAGATCATGACTGCTCCCAGTGTTTCCACTCTTATGGTGAGCCAGCGATGGGAGCTGATGATGACGAGGGTGAATCTCGTGTTGTTGTCCATTGCTTTGCCATTGATGTCGGCCATCCGATCATAGGCCTTGTATGCACGGATGCTGGACAGGCCATTGAGTGCTTCTCCGAACTGTGCATATACAGGTGATCTGGTTATGGACTCCAGGCGTTGCACTTCACGGGATGTTGTCTGCAAAATGCATACAACTGCAGTTATTGACATTTCTCTAGCAGGTCGTTTGATTGGGTGCAATGTAGTCAAAATTGTGCTTTAAAACTTGAAAGCTTACGCTCTTACACTTCTATGTCACCAAAACGTTTCTATGTAGAATCATGTTTTTCACTTACACGTGCAGTTAAAATCTACGCTTTAAAGCTTAAAAGCTTACGTTTTTACACTTTTAGGTCATCAAAATACTTCTATATAGAATCTGGATTTTGACTGCATTGGTTGGATGCATAAGAAATCATATGGGATTGAAAAAATATATCGTTTTTCTTTGACATATTTGAGTTTGTTTGAAACTGCATATCCCATCTCAAATACATCAAAATAATATTTCAAATCGGAATACCATAACCATCCCCTAGAAACCTAGATCATATAAATCAATGAAAACATACAGACATTTGAAGGAAGTAGAGCTTGCCTGATAGTATAGATAGGCAGAATAAAACAAGATGAAAGATGGCATTACAGCCCACAAAGACAGAGTGCTGACGATGGCTATCAAGGCAAATGTGGAAAGGAGCAGCCAGACTTGGTTCAGAAACATGTTGGCAAAGCCAGCAACGTTGTGATCTATTTCCCCAAGATCCTTTGCAAACCTGTTAATTACCCTTCCAAGCGGGTTAGTGTGGAAGAAGAGCATTGGAGCACGTAGGATGGTGTCTAGCATGGAATCATGGAGTCTTTTGGCTGCACGTAGACTTGCAATGATCAACCAATAAGAGGTTCCCAGTGTAAGACTTACCTGATACAAATAAAGAGCAGTGAATTCATAAACCATTCTAAGATGTGGGATGAGCAACTCTAAGGAAATTTATTTAATACTGTTGGGGGAAAAAGAGTAGGTGGATTAAAGGTTCTTTACAAACCTGGCACAGTGACAGAAGCGCATAAATGGAGAGGAAATACGGTAGATTGTAACTTTCTGAACTGCTTTGATTTGTCCAAATGCCTAACCATCGACTGCTTGAAACTCGAAGAACTTCAATCAATGTGTAGCATGTGAACAATACCATAACAACCAGTCTGCCCCCTAATGCAGTCGTGTACCTGTAAACAAAACCAAACATTAGCATACAGGATTTAATTTGTGAATGAGCTGTGCCCGACCTTAATCCACCACTATCATGAATCAACCATCTTATTAAATCAATTTTAGAAGTAGTTGGTATAACATGCAATTTAACAAATATATAGGTTTTTTCATTAATTTATAAACACACGGAATCAAACACACCCTTAATCCAATATAAATAGCAATTTAACTTTCACCTGTCCAAGACTTTCCAGCTGACTGTGCCAGTCTCCCTCTCCTCTTGCTTGATAAGCATTATCCCTCTGCCATCAGTATAGCCTGTATTCCGAATCAGTTCATGCACTCCATTAATTGTGGGTTTCGACCTTCCATGCTCCACATTTTTGTTGTTTTGTCGTTCTTCCGCCACCTCCTGTTCTTCATGCATTTCTTCCATCTTCCAAGCATTTTCCATCAACTTTTGGAATAACGTGCCACTTTTGGAGAGCTTCTCAAAGGTTCCCTCCTCCTTAACTGTTCCTTCACCCACAACAATGATCTTATCTACTTGAGGAAGAAAATGTAGCTGGTTTGTCACAAGAACCCTTGTTTTGCCTTGCAACTCTTTCTTGATGCATTTGTTGAATACCTGTAAGGGTAAGGCATATATATCTCAAGAAATGAATTATCAAACGCAATTGCTATCCAGCACGATGAGAGGAATCATGATGTTTAAATCCTACCTGGTGACCAACGTGAGCATCTAGGGCACTTAAAGGGTCATCAAATATGTATACGTCTGAATTGGAATAGAAGGCCCTAGCTATTGAAACCCTTTGCCTTTGACCACCACTGATATTCACTCCTCTTTCTCCTATCTCTGTGAGATCATGGCCCTGAGAAGAAAACAAGAGGATGTTAATCTAGGGCATTTGTAAAATAGGTGAAAAGATTTTGAAACTTTTCACTTAACAGGAAGTATGTTGAGATCATGGTGTAATGCAGACACATCAATTGTTCTCCAGTATCTCTCAGGTTCAAATGCAGATCCAAACAATATATTGTCGCGCAGCTGGGACGATGAACATATCAATGTCAGTGCTTGCTATAAACAGATACCGATAAAACAGAAAACAGGACGGTAAAACTCACAGTAGCATTGAAAATCCATGAAACTTGAGGAACGTAAGCAACAGTTCCTCTAATTACAACACTAGTATCTGCTACAGCAGGAAGTTCTCCAAGCATTGCTGAGACAAGCGACGTCTTTCCTTCTCCAGTCCCACCAACAATTGCAACTAAGCTTCCAGCTGGTATATCTAAATTGATATTTGACAATGTAGGCTTCTCTGCCTGAAACAAAGGCGAAGTTCAAGGGCACAACCCCTAAGCCACAGCAGACGAAACTAAGCATGTATTCCTAACTAGTAACTAAGATAATTGAACCTTAAACATGGTGCCATCTGTTTTTCATTGTTTCTAAATTAGTCACTAATAAGGTGCCTCACTTGGGAAGATCAAGAAAATATTCAAGTTGAGATCTACTTAATGCACTGACCTGTAAGCCTACTAAGTTCTGTTTATGGAGATAATTATGATCTAAACTTTTTTATCCATTCTTACTGACCCAGTAGTTTTGTACAACAGGGAATAATCATAACATCCATAGATGATCCAGAACCTATATCCTCTTGCATTCTTTTCCCTCATGTGAAACAACTTTATCTATCCATTTCTGGCGCGGGCCTTGGATTTTGTTTTTCAGTAATTGGATTTTTTGTACTCAGAAAAGAAACTAAATAGAAGTTGGCTTCTTGCTCGTTGGAAATTCACTTTTATGTTGTATCATAACATAATTGAAAACTGCATAAGCTAATAGAAAGAAAGAAATAACATAATATTATAAACTATTTCACTGACAACGACCAAAATTGATACAGAACAAGAGATAAACCTTTGACTCCCATGAAAAGTGTCCATTCTTGATAGAGATGGCTGGAACTCCTGGCTCAAGTTGTGGATTCAATGCCAGAGTCCTCTCTTCTGCCATAAATAGTTCCTCCAACCGTTGGATGGAGACATTTGCAGTTACAACCTTCAAATCGTTAGATAGTTCAGACGAATGTCCAGATAAGAAACACATATGCTTATAGGTGGCCAGAAAAAGTTGCACCTATTTCTCCCAGTCACTTCCATTCGAAATGTCTTGTAAGCAAGACTCTAAATCTTAATAGTAATAGACATGGCCTGATGAATTCAGAGCATCATTATTACCATCAAGATGATGTGTTGGTTTGTTCTTTAACCAATAACCGAAGTACCAATTCAGAGTACTAAACTCGAAAGAAGCAAACGCACGGAGAGTAAAGATAAAATTAGCAACCTGGCTTAATAAGTTAGGAAGCATGTTCAAAGGATATCGTAGCACTTGAAACAGAGAGAGGGATGTAAATGCCCTAGCAGGTGTCAAGTCTCCTCCAAGTAAAGTGAAAGTTCCAAATGAAACCAATGTCACAACAACTGGCATGCTGTTGAGCAGAAAACTATTGAACTGCAATAGAAGGCAACAAATCAAAATCATTTAAGTTAGTGTACAATATTATCAGATAAAAAATTATATATGTGGAGTGTATGATGGAAATGCAAGCTGGAATAAGAGTAGGAAGAGTGAGTGCGGGCCATACAGCAGCAAGCAACTGGGCCCTGCGAAACCGCAACAGTTCATCATCCCGTAGGCCTTGAACTCTATTCTGAAAGCTTTTCTCCCATGCATAACATCTGGATTTTTTTTTTCACGAGACCAAATCAGCAAACTGTCTTTAAACTAATGATACGGTTATAAGATTAATTAATCAAAGACATACTTCAAAGTTTCCATTGCTGCAAGGATTTCATTCATGAGGCCGACCCTCCTATCTGTCCTTTGCAATCCTTCCTTCGTTAGTTGTTTCATTTTGCTACTCACCACTGTCTATTTGTATTCATTGATAACGTCATCAGACAACTTTTTAAAACCAGACAATTGAAGGTAACAACATGAAGAAAAGAACTTTTAAGGATATCCTATTATTCATGATTAATAAAAAAATCAGCTCATTACCTGTACAGGGATCATGAGAATGAGGAGTAACAATCCAAGGAGAGAAGCAATACCCAATTGTTGGTAGAGAAGGATCATAGACAAGGTTATTCTGAATGGCGCTGACCACAGATTGTGAAGTTGTTGGCATATTTGCTGAAATGTCGCAATCAAAATATAACTTCCAATTTAGCAATGTTGATTGGTTGATGATTCGGGCAATCATTATTCTTGTCCAACAATTCACAAAGTCGGGTACCAGATTGAACAAACCTGGATTGTATTGACATCTGTTGTGATTATATTTGTGATCTTCCCAGTTGGGAAACTCTTGCGGGCCTCATGAGTTAGTCCCAAGGATTTTCGGAATATGGCAGCCACCTGCATTGCAAAGGATGATGTGTCGTCAATAAATGGATCTCATATTCTCATTTGGAAAAGAACCAACTTTCAAACTGGCAACCTTACCAGAGTTGACTTCAGGCGAAAGCCAGTGCGCATCACATTCTGAAAGTATTGAGGTTCAGTGACCACTCCGAGCAACTGAGTCAAGGCAGAAAAGTAAGCAACAAAAAAGAGATATGTGAGACACATTGAATGGCCTAAGAATTTACAAAATTCAATATCATAGAAACATAAAATTAATAAACCAATAAAAAATAAATAACTATTATCATTGAAGCATTTTATCCATCTTTCACGACTTACCCCAGTATTAGAGCCAGTAATTCATAGTTATTTCAGGTTCCATGCAGTTCAACTTCATAGTCTTCCTACCTCTTTCATTTAATTTGGTTGTGAACTCATGACCAAAGAAAGGACTATATCACATGACTCGGCAGCAGCATAAGCTGCCAAACGAATTGGGATCTACCAAGTAATGAAATGAATATGGAGTTTTGCCCTTTTATGTAATGTACTTGTCAGCAACAAAAGGTTTCTGCTACATTTGCAGTGGTCAACTTATAATATTGTTAATGAAATATGCGATAGAATACATACCACACCAACAAAAATTGAGAAAGTATATGCACAACCGATCCAAACAGGATCCCCATGCTGCATTGACTGCAGAAAAAAACATAAGAGAGCTTAACAATTCAGTCATAAAAATCAAAAGGAAGAGGTGGATCAGAGCTCAATAATTAATTAGTGTTTGTTCCCCAAGTACTCCTCAAATGAATTCTCATTTTTCCTGACGGTTGATGTCCAACTGTTGTGACCAGAAGGAGGCATAGAAATTCATAAGTTATTCCATTAACAGAAAAAAACTAGATTTTTTCAGTTTTATCTTTATGCTTATCTAGTGAATATGAAACTTCTTCCTAGGCGGGTTTCTAGAACCACATGATCATGCAGGTGTAAATGCATGGTGAAAACCCAAGCTGTGTATTATTGAGATGTTGATCTTTATACAGAGGTTTGGCAACTGATTGCCGAGATTACAGCAAGCTACTAACAGAACTAGAATGTGGCAGTAAACTAAGAACAGAAAGCTACAATCCACTAACAACATAACAGAAGCAAACAGATCAGAGAACATTTAGGTGACACGTTGTGCACTCTATCAGCAGGAACGAGCATCATCGTTGTTTCATAAATAACACATATATACCCGTTCAGTATATAAATAAATCTTCAATTTAGCAAAGTAAATGATGCTAGCAATATATGAAATGCATCTGGTGCCTTAAAAGAGAAAGCGAACCTGTAAGAGATGGTTCAAGATAACAGGCCCCACAAATTGAGAAAGATCGTTGAAAATCTACATCCAGCTCAGAAAGTTCATAAGCTCCATGTCAGTTGAGCAATTGATGGAAAGTTTGAAGCATATACTCTTCCAAGTGCAGAACATCATGCTCATGCAAATTCTAGAGAACATAAAAAAAAAATTGGCAGCATCCAATAGTCAGGAAAATAAGTGTGGGATGAGCTCTATTACCTTAAATAGTCCTCCCAGCCAAAACCTACAGAAACATGAGTGGATTAATAAAACAAATTGGGAGGAAAGAAGCCCCAGATTTCCCTTGGTCGAAGGGAGCTCAGAAGAACTTTAAAAAAGTGAAGAGGGTAAATTCATACCTTGCTCCAAGGCTATTATTTAGAGCTCTTAACAGCCATGGGTTTTTCTTTTCAGATTCTTCAATCCAGCATTTCTGGAATCTGCCAAAGTTGAACTTTTAGACAACATATGCAAGTGGCAGGCATTTTGCACACTAAAACAGTGAAGGGAAACAAACAAACTACAAACTTATTAATCAGTGTTTCAGTCTGATCCCATGCGTCTAATTTCCAGACATCCTTTTCAGTGATGGGTTTCTGGTAGCCTTGCCGCATAAGTGAGGTCATCCATCCAAAATATATACCTGACACAGCGATGAAATCAACAGCTATTGGTGAGTAGATGTGAAGTCCATAAATTCTATTTATTTACCAGCAAACCAACCAAATAAGGGGCACTTACGGGAAAAGAGATTTGCGTGCCTCTCAGGACAAACCTGCTCTTCTCCAGGGAGGGCCTCATACTCACCATTGCCATTGGACTCAGGTTCCAACATAACATAACCAGGGAATGGATCCAAGGTGGGCACATGAAACAAAAGAAGAATTCCGAATAAAACCTGTTGCAATGGAATATGGTAACACAGATTTTTCAGAAAGGTGAAAAGGGAATTATTTGGCCAAACCGAAAATGAAAAGATCCATACGAAAAGAACATAAGCATATTGTGTATCAATCAAATGGCTTGGCTAACTACTGTTATAGTAAGGCCCCACAATGTGTTCCAGTAGTGAAGGTAACCAGTGTTTCTGTCTATAGCCTATCTTCATTTTTCTTGGGTCGATAGCCTATCCTCATTCTTATTGTTCATGGTTTTTTTCTGCAATCGGTAGAAGCTGGCCACCAATAACAAGCTAGTAGTTTCATGCTGCAAGGCCTATAATAAACAATAAGGATGGTGATAACTGAATTAACATGCCACATGAATAATGACTTATTTGCTGCACAGTTGGACAGAAATAGTCAACTTAGTACCGAGCTATATTTAAAGGACACGCAAATGTACAACAGGCTAGATAAGGGAGAAAAACAGAAGACCAAATGGTAACCAACACCTATACAAAGGGGAGCACACACCTTGCATATAAACGTGCCCACACACATGTAGAAGGGCAATCTGCATGAAAATCCGCAGTCATCGTGGTCCCCTTAGTAGGCATCTTTAATATTCAATTGTTTACTTCAGAAAAATGAAAAAAGTATATAGCTTACTAACAACGTGAACAGAATACCATCTGACCTGGTGGCTTTATCACTCACTGGCAGGATGAAACTTAGCACTACGCATTCCGCTATCAACACATAAATGACTCCAAATCTCACATACCATCGGAACTTCTGGACATATATTTTGACTTCCAAGCTAATCATAATGAGCATGGAGCACCAGCAGAGGGCCTCAATGACTAAAGAAGCCATCTGAAAGCCACATAGAACAACATGCAAAATTATAAAACATTATTTGGCTAGTACATGTTTTTGAAGACATGATACATTCATAACCTACAGCTAACTCGATAGTTATACCGGTTCACCAATTTTATTAGGCTCGTATCTTGATTACCAAGTAGTATGATGGTCGGCACCAACTTATACCATAACTAAAGGCAGATTAGTGCAACGTTGCAGTGAATTGGGGGTTGAATTAGATTCTCATTTGAAAGTGCTGGATAACCTTCTATGGCCATAAATTCAAATACCAACAATTCAAGGACACATTCAAGGGCACACGTATACTTTAAATTTGAAGTGCATAGATAACAAGTCAGAGAACATTTTTAACAAATAAGAGTCTCACCTCAAAGGGTGCAACGCCAGTCTCGCCCTCCAGGTCAAAGAATGAAATATCCATTAGCAGCCTGAATATAGGCTCAGCAGTGCAATAAGCAGCAAACAATCCTAGTATGTAGTTGTAGTAATTTGTCCTTAGACGGTACTTTTCAGCTTTCGGATCCTCAATCAACCAAATCCGGTAGAAGCACAGCCCACAGAGCACCGAATAAGATAAACAAATCACCAGAGAGTCAATGGCACAAGGGGTGTATGCTCCAAATGTGGTGTCTAGTTCTTTTGCAGATACTCTATTGGCCACTGGTTTACAATACCAAACCAGCAGCTCCCAAGAAGCCATCTTCCCCACAGCCCTGCAAAAATGAAAAATGGTTGAGCGTCAGAACAAATCCAATTTCCAAGGAACAATGAAAACTATGAATCCATTCCCCATTTTGGTTTTCGAAGACAGATCGCAATCATATGATTCATATTTTTAAGCATTGGAATTCCAGAAACCAAGTTAATTCAAGAAACACATTTATTAATTAGCACCACGATAAGAGAATGGCTGGCAGAAGCAAACGGACCACAACTTTTTTGAAAGTAATGAATTGACAACCAACAATTCAATACAGGAAAACGGACAGAAACATACCTCGAAGGAATCAAGATCGACAAATATTCAAATCCTGAAAAGTGTGCAGAATGCTTCAGAGGCACTGTGGCCTGTCTGAAATGAAAGCAGTTGGGGAGAGCCTGAGCTTGTGCACTTTGCTCTCATCACAACAGAAGCTCAAGAAAAATGGCTGGCAGCAGCAAAACGAACCACAACTTTTTTGAAAGTAATGAATCGACAACCAACAGTTGAATACAGGAAAAGGGGCAGAAACCATACCTCCCAGGAATCCAGACCGACACTTCCAGAATGTTTCAGGGGGACTGTGGTCTGTCTGAAATGAAAGCAGTGGTGGAGAGCGTGAACTTGTGTCCTTTATTTTGCATGGATTGCTCCACAGGCAGATAAAATATATAGATCATCATGGCAAAAGTCAAGATCATTACTTTACTACTAGACCTATTACAAAACGAGGGAATAGGAGAGCAACAAATGATGATTATTATCATAACACACCACACCATCAATTTCCACCGACCATACCACACTATTAATTGCCATCCGCCATTAATTTTCCATCTAACTGACACCACATCCATTCTCTCCATCCACTGTAGCACACCAATTTTCCATCTAACTTGTTCCACATAAACTCGTATTCGGCATTTGAAACAGTGCCAAAGACTGATCAACAATTTTGCAAGGAGAGCTCCAAAGGTAAACATAAAAACTCACCAAGATCAAAAGGGCAAGGCAAGCCATGTGAGGCATGAATATTGACTGTAGCTCAGAGAGGGAAGACAGAGTCTGAGAGTTTGGCGGTTGCAAAGCTCGATTGGACTTTAGGGTTAGAGGTGAGGCGAAATGGAAGAAGAAGCTCATCTCATAGGGTTAGGGTTAGGACGGCGAGAAGATGAAAGGATAAGAAGCTGTATTCGGGGGATCCAGATGGAACCACGAACCAAATAAGAGAAATGGAACCGTTTCGCGCCGGCCGTCTTGCCGTCGCCGCCTCGTGCTTTGCGAGAGGGGTCGATTTTGATTCTATACGAAAAGAGAAGATATGGCGTATGGTGTCTGAGGAAGACGGAGATGGGTTGCGGAGGCGGCGACGAGGGATTCGATTTCCCCAGATGACGAAACGAAATCGACCTCGATTCGCCCATGCCGGCTTCAATTGAATCGAAGAAGAAAGGGGAAACAGCTGGAACTTTTAAGCTGAAGAAGAAGGAGAGATCGAGAATAGCTGGATTTTCCAGGGATCCGATTGCTGATGAAGGGGAAAGCGAACTAGAGAAGAGAAACGGGAAGATTGACGGGGCTCGGCAGCAGATGAACGGAGAAGGAATTTGAACTAAGGACAAGGATCTAACGGTCACGATCGGCCAGTCTAAGGTGTTGATCAACGGTCTTGCTTAGTCAGTTCAAAATTGTGTTCATGAGCTTACAATAGAAGCGGCCACAGAGACCTAGGCCTTTCAAGTGAACAAAGACCTCCATTTTTTCTTTAAGGAACAGTACTCTTCAATGATTTTAACTCTTTGAAATCCAAATTTCTAGATTCTAAACATTTTAATTTCTCTAATTAATAATATTTTAAAGTATTCATTATTTGGTAATTACATTTGGTAACATTTAATGAAAATAAAAAATTCTAATTTTATAATCAAGTGATGTTTACCCTTAACCGAAAGAAGGAGAGTGCGAGTGAATATTGAGAATTTATTGATAAAGTATTTGGTGTGATAAATAAATAAGATAGAGTAGAGGAGGAAAAATACCTCAAATCAAGATATACAATTTCTCTAAGTTTAGAGATTTGATATAGCTATATGTTAGAGATTTGAAATCTTCGAAGTTATAATTCACGATAAAAATAGAAGAAGAAAAAAAAACATAACTTTAGGCTAAACCAATTAATTTATTGAATTCATGTTCCAAATCATTTTCTGGCAAATAACCCCTTGTGATATATTTAATGAAAAATAATATAATAATATTTTTCAGATTGTTGTATTCTTGGAGCATACGATATTCTAGGTAATACTAGTGATATATTTCAATCTAGACTATGAACTAAACATAGTTTTGGATGTATACAAGTTCCCATAAAAAAGTAGTTTTGGATGTGATACTGTACCCCAATCTCTAATTGATAAATCGTATACCACAATTCTCTAAACTAAGACTTAAAAATTAATTTAATAAAATATAAAAATCGATGGTTCCAATTCGACTAAACATAACGAAATATACCCAATAATCATATTGTACGTCAATCATTAGTTCATTACCCTAACAATAATATATTGTTGTAATAATTATTGAGCAGGGAAGCGCAGCATTTCTGCTATGGTGTTCAATGCACTTTCATGGAGCAAGTCTGCTAAGCTGGTCACAGCATTTGCAGCCACCTAGAGATGTGAACCTTCCCAAACCCATTTACATCAAAATTATTAACCAATTGATAATATCTATTTTATGAATTATCAGAATTCAGAGTATGATACTATACAACGATGGAGGGCGATTAAAATAGTTGGTCATTGTTAGGAGATACATGATTGTTGGTTATTGTTACGATCCAGCATGGCTTAGAATTTAGATGCATGATTGTTGATTCGATTGCGAACACGGACCAGCTAAAGCTCAACTAGCACATGCAGTTGTGACTTGTGAGCCAGCTAGGGGACCTGGTGCCCTAATTCCGAGAGTGATTGAGAGGGTTGGTTCAGCTTAATCAGCTGCCCTTGGGCCAGCAAGTTTAATGTTCAACAGTATTGCTTCAGAACAAGGACCATATATATGGGGCTAGCTAGGGGAAATGAAATTAATCCACAGTAGCTAGAAACTAGAAAGTACCCTTCAATCCCAAGTCCCATCATTGGACAAACCATTAATTATGCATGCATGTATGCTATGTACTATGGGGAGTTATGAATTGGGAGTTGTACAAGGACCATATAAACGAAACTGTATGTGCAGATGGCGCCATAAAGGGCTTTTTATAAGCTGTCCAAGCGATAATGCAGCAGCAGGCAGGGGAGCTGAGTCTGCAAGGAAATCAAACAAGTTGGTCTGCAGAAAGAATTGATGTCACTGGCTGAAATACATAAGAGATTTGACTGGAAGTTTCCTGATGGGGATGACGCAACTCCCTATCTGAGCCTAAGCATCCATTGTCTGTTGAACTTGTCAAAACTGAAGAATCAAGGAAGAGAGCCGAGACTGAGAAGGCCGAGTATCTGAACTCGGTCCAGGTTACTCGAGCGATGACTCTGAACAACCTGAAAACTAGCCTCACACTTGTATTCCAGGGGTTTATGAAATTTTCAGGTGCTTCTGTACAGGCATTTGGAGCTGTTCGAATCCACGAGGGCAAACAAGAAGTTCAATGTGATCCACCTGAAAACTCCATAAACCAAGAGTGATATATCAAGCTGGAACTCATGAGTGTTCTCTGCAGCCTTCGAGTCATATATTGAGTGAAAATCCACTGGAAACATTTTCACTAATCATCAGTGTAAGAACTATTATAATCAACGAAGAACAGGTAGCCCACTGCTCGAAATTTCCATTACAATTTGTATTATACATCTGTTCATGTGGCATACCTCAACGTTCATTCTATCAATTATCAAGTTGGAACAATCTAGTCCAAAAAATGTCAAAACAACCATTTTTCTTGCTCCGTTCTAGTTTTCGTCATTGTCCCAGTCCAATGGTTCGTTCTCTAATTCGTATGCTGAAACTGGATTCCTGTTCTTAGCCAGCCTGCTCATCATTGCTAGACCTGATAAAGATAAACAAAACAAGGGTATGGATCAGATATGAACTGTCAGATGCACTATTCTGGCCAAAATAATGTATCCGCAGAATGCAATCTGTGATTACCTTCAACTATTCTGTAGAGAGTCGACCACCATCTTTCTCTGGGGAGATCATGCTGCTGGAGAGTATCATCTATTACTTCGTCATGCTTCCCTTGCAGCACTCCCTGAAGGGTTAAGACAGCATCTTTCGTCCTCCTGAGAATGTCGTTGCGATCTCCAACAACTAAACTCTGAAGGTCATTTGTTGAAGAAGTGAGACTAACACCTAGTGCAAACTGAGCAGCAGCTGTCCATCTCGAGGAAGCAAGCCATTTCCTCTGCCAATCTAGGTTCTTGGTCTTTTCATTCCCGTTGAACTTGCTCTCTTTGGCTTCAAATACCAAGCTGCTTAGATATTGAGCATTTGCTGATCCAGTACTCTGCACCATCTTGTAGAACGCACTCTCTACGTTTGAAAGCAGTTCCTCCGGACTAGCATGCTCTTTTACCTAAAAGAATGGATACATAAAAGGTTCTTAACTCTATCCTAAATAAAATCCTTAAATCTAATACAGATTTCTTTATTATAGAATGTTGGGATAGGATTCCAATCCATTTCCATCTCTTATTTTCCTGAAGTCCATTTTCAATTCTTGTGATTGTGTATATAATTACTTCTCACAACTATTATGAATTATACTTTAGTATGCTACTTATGTCCTGGGGAAAAGAAAATGTGAAAAAGAGAGAGAAGATAGTGTGTGGAGATAAAACAATATTAAATCTTAGTGAGATCACTAATTCCATTTCCGCAAACTGAAGTCCACATTTCCTGTAGGTTTTCCAAACATAAACCATTTCCAGAGGAGTTTAGGCTATCCAAATAGGCTGTATAGAGAATAGAAGTTCTTGATGTGAGAGCTTACCCGGCCATCATCAAGCACGAGAATTCTGTCGCAGTCAATGATAGTATTCAATCTGTGAGCAATTACAAGCATTGTGCAGGACTTGAACTCTTCTCTGATTGTTTTCTGTATGAGCGCATCAGTTCTCACATCAACAGCAGCAGTTGCTTCATCAAGTACAAGAATTTTCGATCTTCGTAGCAATGCTCGAGCTAAACTCAATAGCTGTCTCTGTCCAACACTGAAGTTCTCTCCTCCCTCCAAAACCTTTACAGAACAAGGATTTTAATGTCAGTAGCATATAGCAGACCCCTAGTTCTATGACCTTTCTGTATTTCCAGATTTATCGTTAGAATCTTGTGGTTTAGTACTATTCTGTGACTATAATTTGAATGGATAAAAGGACCTGCCCATTTTCTGTATTGATTTTGAATTATACCTCAGCATCCAGACCCAAAGCATTGCTCCTTATCACATCCTTTAGATGTGCCCTTTCCAGTGCCTCCCAGAGGTCTGCATCATTATGTTCACTAAATGGATCCAGATTCATTCTCACAGTTCCTGTAAAAAATAAAAGAGGATAAGTACTTCTTATCATATTATACTTTCCTAATCTGCTTAGGATAACCCACTTAAAGTCACACTAATTTCCAAATGAGATAAGGATTCTTAAATCTACTAGGACTCAAATTCCTAATCCAATTAAGGAAAACTATTCCTAGTCTGATTAGGAGTCATGCTTAGATCTTTGAATCTAATTATGATCCTAGTCCAACCAGGAAATGAATTTGTCGATGGACCCTTTCGTACTTAGATGGTGATTCTAAGTGCGACCCATAGGGTACTGATCGTGTCAGTAATGACAATAAGGTCATCAGCAATGAGTGATGTCCAGCAATACGTAAAATAAATCGCTGGAAGTTAGAATGATCGACAAGCTTATACAATATACATGGTGCAGAGTACTAACTGTATTAAAGGGGCAGTTAGGACTGTACAGGTTGCTTACCAGAGAAAAGAACCGGTGCTTGTGGTATGATAGTAAGAACTTTCCGAAGATCCATGAGCCCAATTTTCCCAACATTACATCCATCAATCACGATCTCTCCCCTCTCAGCCTCCACAATTCTGAACAATGCATTCAGCATGCTGGACTTCCCCGCTCCAGTTCTTCCAACCACGCCAAGCTTCTCACTCGGAGCAACCGCAAACGATAATCCATGCAACACCGGTGGAAGTTCTGGCCTGTAACGCAGGACAACATCTGAGAACTTTATTGAACCTGATGAAGGCCATCCAGGTGGGGGACGATTGCTCTCGATAACTGCCGGAGCCTCTGAGGGCAACTCCATGTATTCGCCCACACGCTCAACAGCATTGAAGCTATTCTCGGCTCGACTCGCCGATCTCAGCACACCGCTCAACAAACTAGTAATGTTGAGAGTGTAAGTCAGCAGTAGGCCCATGGTAGAAGCGAATGCAATCCTGTTTTCGGCTTTTTGATTCTCCAAGACTGCGAAGGTGGCTATTAACCAGATCATGACTCCTCCCAGCGTCTCCAGTCTTATGGTGAGCCAGCGATTGGAACTGATGTTCACAAGGGTGAATCTGATGTTGTTGTCCATTGTTTTGCCGTTGATATCGGCAATACGATCGTAGGCCTTGTAGGCACGAATGCTGGACAGGCCATTTAGCGCTTCTCCGAATTGTGCATAAACTGGGGATCTGGTTATGGAATCCAAGCGTTTCACTTCACGGGAAGTGGTCTGAAAATTGCATAGGGCTGCAGTTATTGACATTTCTGGCAGGAGGTTGGGTTTTTACAGAAAGTGACATTTTGTATTAATATACAGTAACCTCAAAAAGTACTGTTTTTCATTGACACGATTGATGTATACGCATGCAATCTCAAAGGCTAGCAAAAGTATTTGGAAATGCAAGACAGAAAAGTGGATCGTCCTACATGTCTTCTTTCACTTTTATAGCAAAAATTTCACGCTCAAATGAACTCAACCAACAGTGTTCCAATTTGCAAATGTAACTCATAATAGCATGAATTAGCAAGGGACAAATTCTAGCCTCGTCTGATTTCTTTTTACAGAAATGAAATCAAACGAGGAATCTGGGTTCTTTGTTGGCCTAAGAAAAACCAATCATTTAAATGGTCGAAATTATACAGAGCAAAATATAAACACATTTGAAGGAAGGATGCCGAAATTACCTGATAGAATAAATAGGCTGAATAAAACAAGATGAGAAGAGGCATTACGGCCCACAAAGACAGAGTGCTCACGATGCCTATTAAGGCAAATGTGGAAAGGAGCTGCCAGACTTGGTTCAGAAAATTGTTGGCAAAACCGGCAACATTGCGATCTATTTCCCCAAGATCCTTTGCAAACCTGTTAATTACCCTGCCAAGTGGGTTGGTGTGGAAGAACAGCATAGGAGCTCGTAGGAGGGTTGCTAGCATAGAATCATGGAGTCTTTTGGCGGCACGTAGACTTGAAGTGATCAACCAATAAGAGTTTCCCAGTGTAACGCTTACCTGATACAGAAAAGGAAACGACACAAGGGATGGTTGGAAAAAATTCTCCCCTTCTAGACTTGGGACGAGCCACACCATGGAAATGGACTTATAATACTGGGGAAAAGAACTATGTTAATGAAAAGTTATTGACAAACCTGGCCCAGTGACAGAAGTGCATAAACCGAGAGGAAAAATGGAAGATTGTAGCTTTCTGAATCGCTGTGGTTCGTCCAAATGCTTAACCATTGACTGCTTGAAATTCGAAGAACTTCAGTTAATGTGTAGCATGTGAACAATACCATAACCACCAGCATACCCCCTAATGCAGTCGTGTACCTGTAAGCAAAACCAAACATTAGCATACACGCTTTGATTTGCGAATGAAATATCTGTCACCTCAATCAACCAAAATCAAAGCTAATCATTTTATTGGTAGAGGTAGGTTTATAACTTTAGAAGTCATTCGGTTGGATGCAATAACATGCAATTGAACAAATATCGTTTTTTGTTCACATTTTTTATGCACATGCAATCTCAAATGCATCAAAACAATAAAATATCAAATACTTGGGGTATAGAAAGTATTTGAAAATGCATGTTAGAAGAGTAGGTCTCACAAGTAATTTTTCACTCTTCTGACACTATTTTGTGTATATGCAATAACAACATGCAAATTGAGTAACATGCCATGGAGAAAATAATATCAATTTACAAAGACACATTTATTCCAATATATATATGTATAGCAATTTAACTTTCACCTGTCCAATACTTTCCAACTAACAATGCCAGTCTCCCTTTCCTCTTGCTTTATTAGCACTGACTTCCCTCTTTTCCCACTCTTACTATTATATCCTGTATTCTGTGTCAACTCATGCACTCCATTAGTGGGATTTGACCTTCCATGCTCAACATTTGTGCTGTCCAGCTCTTCTTCGTGCACCTCCTGTTCTTCTTGCATTTCTTCCGTCTTCCCAGCATTCTCCATCAACTTTTGGAATAACGTGCCACTTTTGGAGAGCTCCTCGAAGGTTCCCTCCTCCTTAACAGTTCCTTCGCTCACAACAATGATCTTATCCACATGAGGAAGAAAATGTAGCTGGTTCGTCACAAGAACCCTAGTCTTTCCTTGCAACTCTTCCTTGATGCATTTGTTGAATACCTGTAGAGAACAAAAATGTCAAGAAATACATTGTCAAGCTTCATAGCTGTCCAACAAGATGAGAGGAATTTCCATAAAAAAACAAGGTGAGAGGAATCATGATGTTTAAATCTTACCTGGCGACCAACGTGAGCATCTAGGGCACTTAAAGGGTCATCAAATATGTATACGTCTGAATTCGAATACACAGCCCTAGCTATCGAAACCCTTTGCTTTTGACCACCACTGATATTCACTCCTCTTGCTCCTATCTCTGTTAGATCGTGGCCCTGAGAAAAAATAAGAGGATGTTAATCTAGGCCATCCATTCCAAAGGGCATTTACAAAATAGGAGAAAACGTTTTGAAAATTCACTTAACAGGAAGTATGTCGAGATCATGATGTAAGGCAGACACATCAATTGTTCTCCAGTATCGCTCAGGTTCGTATGTAGATCCAAACAATATGTTCTCTCGCAGCTGGAACAATGAACAGATTAACGTCAGTGCTTGCAATAAACAGATACTGATAAACAAAGAAGCAAGGAGGGTACAACTCACAGTAGCATTGAAAATCCAAGAAACTTGAGGAACATAAGCGACAGTTCCTCTAATCGCAACACTAGTATTGGCTACAGCAGGCAGTTCTCCAAGCATTGCTGAGATAAGCGACGTCTTTCCTTCTCCAGTTCCACCAACTATTGCAACTAAGCTTCCAGCTGGTATATCTAGATTTATATTTGACAATGTAGGCCTCTCTGCCTGTAGAAAGCAGAGAGTTAAGGGCACAACCTCAAAGCCACAGAAGCTTGACGAAACTAAACGTGTAATCCTAACAAGTAACTAAGAAAATCAAAGGTTAGACATGGTGCCATCTGTTTTTCTTTTTTCCTATCAGTCACTGATGCGTAGCCTTACTCAGGAAGATCAAGAAGATGGTCAGCTGGAGTTCTACTTGATGTACTGAGCCAGTCTGTAACATCCATAGATGATCCAGTAACTATAACCCTCTTGCAGTCTTTTCCCCAAGGTAAGTCTACTCTAGAACCCCATTGCTAGTATGGGGGATGGACTTCGTCATTCAGTAAGTGAAATTTTTGTACTGAGAAAAACAACTACATGGAAGCTCAGGGCTAGAAGAAAAATTCTAGAAAGCTGAGAATAGCAATAAGTTTTGCTTCTATTTGTTGCCTCAACCTAAACTGAAAGGCACGATAACCAAGTTCAGGTGTCAAAAGGTTGTGATCCATAAACCTGGATCACTTACTAACAATTTCCAATGTGTTTGGCTTCTACTCGATGGAAATTTGCTTTTATGTTGTATCATTACATAATTGAAAACTGCCTATTCGATGGAAATAAATAACACAATATTAGCCAGCAATTCACTGATAGTGACCGCAGTTTTAGGTAATAAAACAAGAGATCGACCTTTGAATCCCACGAAAAATGTCCATCCTTGATAGAGATGGCAGGAAGTTCTGCCTCAAGCGGTGGATTCAATTCCAGAGTTCTCTCTTCTGCCATAAATAGTTCCTCCAACCGTTGGACTGAGACATTTGCAGTTACAACCTTCAAAAGGTTAAGATAGTTCAGAATCTTGAGATGGCCAAAAATACTTGCATATAGGAGCCCAGAAGAAGTGCATCTATTTCTCCTACTCACTTGCATTCGACATGTTCAGTGAGCAAGAATAAATGTTAATAGTAATTGACATGGCCTAGTGAATTTAGAGTATGATTATCACCATAAAGATGAAATGTTGGTTTGCTCTTTGATCAAAAACCAAAGTGCCAATCCAGAGTACCAAAGTCGAAAGAAGGTAAGGCACGGACAGTGAAAAGAAAAGGACTGACCGCGCTTAATAAGTTAGGAAGCATGTTCAAAGGAAACCGTAACACTTGAAACAGAGAGAGTGATGTAAATGCCCTAGCAGGTGTCAAGTCTCCGCCGAGTAAGGTGAAAGTTCCAAATGAAACCAATGTCACAACAACTGGCATGCTGTTGAGCAGAAAACTATTGAACTGCAGTAGAAGGCAACAAATCAAAACCATTCAGTTTGTGTACAATATATCAACCAACAAATTCTATACTCGGAGGAAATGCATGCTGAAATAAGTGGTAAGAGTGTGTGTGGGCCATACAGCAGCAAGCAACTGGGCCCTGCGAAACCATGACAGCTCATCATCCCGTAGACCTTGAACTCTATTCTGGAAGCTTTTCTCCCAAGCATAACATCTGAAAAAATGTATTTTTTGTCAGAGCAAATCAGCAAACTGTCTTTAATCTAATGATGCATTTAGAAGATTAATAAAAAGAACATACTTCACAGTCTCCATTGCTGCAAGGATTTCATTCATGAGGCTGACTCTCCTATCTGTCCTTTGCAAACCTTCCTTGGTTAGTTTTCTCATTTTGCTAATCACAGCTGTCTGTTGGTGTTTAGTGATAACGTTAATAGACAAGTTAAACCAGGCATTTTAAGAAGTAACCTTTGAGGGTACCCCATCATTCCAGGATTAAAATAAATCACCGGATTACCTGTACAGGGATCATGAGAATGAGGAGTAACGATCCAAGGAGAGAAGCAACACCCAATTGCTGGTAGAGAAGTATCATAGACAAGGTGATTCTGAATGGCGCTGACCACAAATTATGAAGTTGTTGGCATACTTGCTGAAATGTCACAATCAAAATAGAAATTCCAATTTAGCCATGTTGATTGCTTGATGATTCGGCCTTTCACTATTCTGTCCAATAGTTCACAATTCGAGTACCAAATTGAACATACCTGGATTGTATTGGCATCTGTCGTGATCATATTTGTGATCTTCCCAGTTGGGAAGTTCTTGCGGGCCTCATGAGTTAGTCTCAACGATTTACGGAATATGGCAGCCACCTGCATTACGAAAGGATGATGCTCCATCAATGAATGGATCTCATATTCTCATTTGGGAAAGCACCAACTTCCAAATAGGCTCGGAGGATTTCTGAGGCAGATTAAATACAGATCCATCCATGGAGCAAAAATAAAAACAAGAAAGCCCAAGAATCTACACTTCATGCTGATAATAAAACCCATACAATATGACAAATTGGAAACCATACCAGAGTTGATCTCAAGCGAAATCCAATGCGCATCACATTCTGAAAGTACTGGGATTCACAAAGCACCCCGATTGACTGAATTAAAGTAGAAAAGCAAGCAACAAAAAAGAGATCTGTGAGCCACACATTCAAAGCCCAAATAATTTACAAAATGCAACATCATAGAAACATAAAGTGAATAAACCAATAATAATATAATAAAGCGCTATTATCAACCTTAATGGCCCTACAGCCTTAACATCTCAAATAGAAGCATAACATAGCTGACATCAGAGAAGGCTGATCAAAGTAGACATCACTTCAGTATCTGTATTGGCATGGCTTCAGATACATGGGGTTGGTTGGTTTTATGATCTGAGAGAAGAAAAGCATTCTTTCCACTTTTCACGACTTAACCCACTATTAGAGCCAGTAATTCATATAGTTATTTCAGGTTCCATGCAGTACAACTTCATAGTCTTCCTACCTGCTCCAATTATGTTAATATGGTTTTCATCTTATGCCTAGTCAGTTTTCCTAAATTAGTTCTGCATTCATGAAAAAAGAAAGGACTCGACGCGATTACATAAGGACTATATCACATGACCCAGCATCAGCATAAGCTGTCAAAAATTGGAGATATAGCCAGTAATGAAGATGTATATGGAAAATTTCATAGTTTGGCCCTTTTATGTAATGTACTTGGAAGCAACAAAGGTGTTGTGCTAGACATGTAGTAGCCAACTTATGATATTGTTAATGAAGTATGAGATAGAATCCATACCACACCAATAAAAATTGAGAAAGCATAAGCATAACCAATCCAAGCAGGATCCCCACGCTGCATTGACTGCAAAAAGGAACATAGGAACTCAACAATTCTGTCATAAACATCGCAAGGAAGACGATGCTAGAGTCAAATTCACGTCAGAGCTGAATAATAAATTAACATTTGTTCCCAAAGTCTTCCTCAAACAAATTCTCATTTTCCCTGATGGTCCATGTTCAAAAACTGCTGTGACCCACAAAAGGCATATTTTCCTCAGTTATTCCACTAACAGGAAGAAACCAGAATTTTCAGTTCTTTCAATACCCTCAAGTTCTAGAATTTGAAACATCTTCCTAGGGGGTCGTTTGGATGAGGGAATGTGGTAGGATTGTGGTGCAGGATTTTAAAACAATCCCACACAATGAGGGATTTTAATCAAATAACACGTTTGGGAAACCTAAGAATTGTGATTATTAGGAATTTTAAAAACCTGCATATGTGGGATTGTGAAATAGCTGATGAGGGTCAGCTATTTTGAAATCCCTCATTTTTTATTTATTTATTCCAAACTTATCCTTCACCTACAACACACCCTCTTCGTTCTCTTCACCCATCCTCACCGCCGGTCAAACCTTGCCGCCGTCGCTCTCTCTCCCCGATTTCGTCCAATCTCGCCGTCGACCTCTCTCCTTGAAGTCTCCCAGGTCCACCGGAGCAGTTGGAAACTCGGAAATCGCTCAATCTCCCCGATGTTGCACAGGTCACGGTCGCGCACATATCGACCTCTGTTTCCTCCATTTCCAAAGATGATGTCGGCAAATGGCGAGGATGCCGATTGATGAGGACTGGCGAGGCCAACGACCCTGAAGGACGCTGGATGACGAGGTCACCGGGTCTTCTATGGATTGGTCGCTGGCTCCACCTAAATCTTGCAGGTTGGTGATATTCTTCCTTGCAAAAGTTTTCCATTCTGCCTAGTATGCGAAAACTTGATCCTGACTGTGTTATTCTTTCATTTTCAATTGGGTTTTGGTGATATTTTACCGCAGCATCCCATCAATCTGGTGGGTTTTGTCAATTTTGGTGGTTCGATCGTCTGGTGGAGAAAGGAGAGCAACGTTTGCAGAGGAAGAGGAAGATGGGAAGCAGGACAATATTGTATTTTCAATTCTTATATTAAAATCCTAGGTTTACTTCCAAACAAGTTATTTCATTAAAATGCCTGATGTAGAAAACCTAGGTTTTTAAAACAAGAGATTTGAGCTCAAATCTCTCTTAAATCTCTCAAATTAAAATTCTGCATCCAAACCACCCCTAGGTGAATTCCTATAGCCAAGATAGCTTATCACCTAGTACTAAGTTGTTCTATTCAGGGGACTCCACCAAGAGGTTCTTTTTCTCTAGAGGAAATGGGATTTGAACCCATGATACAAGAAGATTATATGTCAATTTAGCAAACCAATGCTTCAATCCTTTCTTACTATTAAAAAAAAAAGATAGAACAGAGAGAACAGATAATCCTTTCTTACTATTCGGGTTACATTCATTCTTATAATTTAATGCCGAACTAAAGAACATAATGAGCTATGAAGCTAGCATTCCTTGAGGAATCCTGGTAGCAGGTTGGACCATCATTCTTGTTTCATGAATAGCACAAATAAAACCCATGCAGTATATATAAAGCCTTCAAATTTGCTAGTAAATCAAGCGTGTACGAGACATAGTACAACTGGCACCTTAAAATAGAAGTCAAACCTGTAATAGCTGGTTCAAGATAACAGGCCCCACAAATTGAGAAAGATCGTTGCCAATCTACATAAAGTTCAGAAAGTTCATAAGTTCCATGTCAGTTGTGATGTTGATGGAAACTTAGAAGCATCCACTCCATCAGACACCAAAGCAGAGCATCATTTTCTTACAAATTTTATAAAACACAAAACAGATTTGGCAGCATCGGACAGTCAGGGAAAAAGAAGTGTGGGCTGAGCCTATTACCTTAAATAGTCCTCCCAGCCAAAACCTACAGAAATATGAGTGGATTCATAAAATAACTTGAGAGGAAGAAAAGCACAAATTAAAAGGCCCCAGAGTAGTCACTTACTGATTTTTCCTAGATCAAATTGAGCTCAGAATAAAATTATGGAAGGTGATGAAAACAGGTAACTTCATACCTTGCTCCAAGGCTATTATTTAGAGCTCTTAACAGCCATGGGTTTTTCTTTTTAGATTCTTCAATCCAGCATTTCTGAAACCTGCCAAGTTGGACTGTTAGACAACATTATGCAAGTGGCAGACATTTTGCACACTAAAACACTGAAGAGAAACAAACAAACTACTAACTTATTAATCAGTGTTTCAGTCTGATCCCATGCATCTAATTTCCAGACATCCTTTTCAGTGATGGGTTTATGGTAGCCTTGCCGCATAAGTGAGGTCATCCATCCAAAATATATACCTGACACATAGAAATCAAATCAACAGCTATCAGTGATTAGCTGTGAAGTCCACGAATTTTATTCATTTACCAGCAAACCAACCGAACAAGGGGCACTTACGGGAAAAGATATTCACGTGCCTCTCTGGACAAATTTGCTCTTCTCCAGGGAGGGCCTCATACTCGCCATTGTCAATGGTCTCAGGTTCCAGCATAACATAACCAGGATATGGATCCAATGTGGGCAAATGAAACAGAAGAAGAATTCCGAATAAAACCTGTAGCAATGGAATGTGGTTACGAACCACACTTACATTGTTCAGAGAGATGAAAAAGGAACTTTTTTTATATGGATGATATAAAATTAATGATGAAAAGAAACGGAAAACAAGCGGAATATTTCATGCGAAAAGGGCATAAGCAATATTGTGTATCGATCAAATGGTTTGAATAAAGTTCACTGCTGTTATGCTAAGGGCCCTCAATGTGTTCCACTAGTGAGAGAACCAGTGTTTCTGTCTATAGCCTATCATCACTCTTATTGTTCACCATTTTTCTCTGCCACCCAGCAGAAACTGGCCACAAATAATAACAAGCTACTAGTTTCATCTGCAAGGCCTAAAATGAACAATAAGGATGGTAATAACTGAATGCGCATACCACAGGAATAATAACTTACTGCACAATTGGATAGCAATAGCCAACTTAGTATCGAGCTCTACATAGAGGACACAGGTATGTACAACACAGGCTAGACAAGGAGAAGAAACAGAAGACCAAAAGGAAACCAATACGTATGCAAAGGAGAGCACAAACCTTGCATATAAACGTGCCCACAGACATGTAGAAGGCCACTCTGCATGAAAATCAACAGTCATCGTGGTTCCCTTAATAAGCATCTTTAATCTCTAACTAAAGAAGAAAATGTAGAGCTTACTCATGAAGTGAACAGTATGCCAACTCACCTGGCGGCATTAGCACTCACTGGAAGAATGAGATTTAGCACTACGCATTCCGCTATCAAAACATAAAGGACTCCAAACCTCACATACCATCGGAACTTCCGAATGTATATTTTAATTTCCAAGCCAATCATAATGAGCATGGAGCACCAGGAGAGAGCTTCAACGACCGAAGAAACCATCTGAAAGCCACATAACATGCAGAATAACAAAGCATTATTTGGCTGGCAGATTTTAGTAAAGAGATGATATATTCATAACGTCTAACTCGGTAGTTATACAGGTTCGCCAGTTTTCTAATACTGCTGTGCTGATTGCCGAGTATCACAGTCAGCACCAGATTATCACATAACTAAAGGCACAAAAGCGCACTGCTGAAGTGAATTGGGTTTTATATTGGGTTCTAATTTGAAAGTGCTGGATAATCTTTTATGGCCATAAATTCAGATGAACAATTCAATGACACGTGTATACATTTAAACTTGAAGTGCGTACATACAAGTCATTGAACCTATATTAACAAAAATGAGTCTCACCTCAAAGGGAGCAACGCCGGTCTCCCCATCCAGGTTAAATGGTGAAATATCCATCACCAGTCTGAACATAGGCTCAACTGTACAATAAGCAGCAAGCAGTCCCAGTATGTAGTTGTAGTACTTTGTCCTTAGACAGTACTTTTGAGCTTTTGGATCCTTTATCAACCATATCCGGTAGATGCATAGCCCGAAGAGTGCCAAATAAGATACACAAATCACTAGGGAGTCAATGGCACAAGGGGTGTACGCTCCAAATGCGGTGTCCAGTTCTTTTGCCCATACTCCATTGGCCACTGGTTTACAGTACCAAACCAGCGGCTCCCAAGAAGCCATCTAGCCCCACAGCCCTACAAGAATGATAAGGTTGCTGAGATCAGAACATATCTAATTTCAAAGAACACTGGAAACCTTTGAATCTACGACCCCATTTTGGTTCCCGAGGGCAGAACACAAACATATGATTCATAAATGTCAAGCATTGGAATTTCAGACAGTTCAAGAAATACATCAATTAGTTTAGCAGAACGATTAAGAAAAGCACCAGAATCGAAACACCAAAGAACGGTATATGTTTCAGTTCACAATATGATTCAGCAAGTACACATTAACAGACCTCTCTTATATAATCCTCAGGCACTCAAACTCGTACAAAGTGAGATTCCACTGCTAAAATTAAGAACAAAATACAAGTAAACCGAAAAGCCCAGATGACAATAGCCGAATTGCTTAGCAAAAATCAAAACTTTTTCAGCTTTAGTCAGGAAACACAAAGACTACATAAAACAGTCTGATTCTCCTCGCACGACAAACACACGAGAAAAATAGGCTGGCAGGTGGCAGCAGCAAAAGAACGACAACAATTTTGAAAGTAACGAATCGCCAACCAACAACTCTACCTCCAAGGAATCAAGATCGACACTTTTCCAAATCCTGGAAACTTTCCAGAAAGCTATGGCCTGTCTGAAGTGAAAGCAGTGGCGGAGAGAGTGAAGTTGTGCACTTCGCTTTGCATGGATGGCTCCAAAGGCAGATAATATATAGAAATCATCACGGTCACAACAAGTCAACAATAATACTTCGCTAGTAGTACTACAAAACGAGGGAAAAGGAGAGCAACGAATAAGACGAAGATTGGTATCATGTGGGCAGCAGTATTCTGAAGAATCAGCTGTAGAATTGCAAGCGTCAGCTGTGACGTGGGTCGCTACCATTTTGCATTATTGTTAGCCGGAAATCGACAAGGGAAGAAAATTTTGGAGGAGAAATGAAAAACAAACGCCACTAATTTTGTTTGAAAGCGGTAAGGGATCGACGATTGGTCTTATCCCTGGACTGGAGGAACGGGGAGGAGAAGTGGAAAAGAATGGTTTTTTGTCTTGTTTTTTCTAATGGGTTCTAGGGAATCACGGAGGATTTGGAATTGAAATTGGAATTTGGGGCCAATTGGAAAGGAATGTTTTTGGCGCCACGTACACCGTAGTCGGCCGGTGTGGTGGGACTAAGATCAGTTGGGACTTGGGAGGATACGGTGCATGGTTGTCGTGCCGGTAGGCATGCTATTGGTTGAACCTGGTTCAATCGGTTCCGGCCATAAAATCGACATGATATTATCGATATAATCGGCATGATCGATCTGCGAATTTTTAAGTAAAATGATGTTGTTTTAGTGAATTTAAATATAAGTACATGTAATTTATTGAAAATATCATATTTTATTTAAGGGTTAATAGCATTTTGTACCCTTTTACTATTGTAAATTAACAAACATACGCCTTTACTAAATTTTTGCACAAATATACCCTTCTAAAATTAAAACGTAACGAATATACCTTTCCATCCATTTATCTGTTGAGTGGCCATTAAGTGGGATGTGAGATGACTCAATTACCCTCATTTACTCTTAAATACTTCTGATTTTGATTTTTAATTATTTTATGTCCCTAATCAATAATTAAAAAAATTGAAAACCTAAATTAGTTCACGTTGGTCATCCCCAGAGCCGCCGCGGGGCTAGTGTCCGCGTCTTCATCACCATCGTCTCCAACAGCCGTAGCTCCTCCTTCACGCAAGGAGCATTGGGTGAGATTTGTGTTGGCGATGGTGGTAGTAATACCAACCATTACTATAAATAAAGCCCATTAGTTTAGGGTTTTTACACAACCACCACAAAGCTCATCCTCCGTTGTCGCCTCTCGGTATTCCAGTTGCTCAGACCCTCCCTGTCGGCCGTCGCCACTGCCTCCATCAAAGTGAGATCATTACCGGCGGTGACGGATGCGGGAAGCTGGCCGTCGGCTCCTCCCTGATAGTTTAGGTTTTTTTATTTTTTAATTAATTGATTATGGATATAAAATAATTAAAATCAAAATTATGAGTACTTAAGAGTAAATGAGGGTAATTGAGTCATTTCACATCCTACTTAATGGTCACTTAACAGATAAATGGATGGAAGGTTAGATTCGTTACGTTTTAATTTTAGAAGGGTATATTTGTGCAAAAATTTAATAAAGGGATATGTTTGTTAATTTACCATAATAGAAGGGCACAAAATGCTATTAACCCTTTATTTAAATACTAGCTTCTTGCCCGGCCTTTGGCCGGGATAACTGTTGTTCGGGGTTGGTTGTGCCATCCACTTTCCCCTTTTTTGTCGTCTATGGGTATTTTTTCCCCCGTCTATGGGTATTTGATGGGTCGTTTATTATCCTTATCATTATACTGATTATATGTGTCTCCATTTTCTGTTGATGTTTTGAATTACCATATATACTCTTGACAGACAAAAGTTTAGATGTAGATTATTTAAATGTACAATGGTTAACACATCATAACATAGTCATTTGGGACCAACGCTGTACTTCACAAACATGAGTATGATGAAAAACCTAAAGTTTCGTAATATAATTATAGTATCATTGTTGTGTGATGACTATGTGCATAACTGAATGTGCCGAGTACTTGGGAGCTTTTCATTTATTTGTTGTTACTTGAATTTGCAATGATGTGACGACCAAAAGTTTCTCGTTGTTGTTCGAAGCGGGCATTAGTATCCTGGTTCATTCTTGTAAGCATTGAGTGGGGGATGGTGTGCCTTCAACATCACTTTAAGACTCTGGTTTGAGGGCCTTTGTGGTTGTTGACATCTCTTGATAACGCTTCATCAACCATACACTTTATCGAATTGTAGGCTGGTGGGCTTCAATCCCAGTAAACTGGAAAAACAAACCAAGGAAATATGAATAAAGATAACAACTTTATGAACAAAATCAGCAACCCATAAACTTGAATGCCAATGTCAATGATCAGGGTCCCCTCACCAGATCTTTCGGTACGCCACTGGTCACATATGTAATTGGGGCATACAGGGCATCGGTTCTGGTCATAGACACCAAAGCCAGACATACAAAGCAATCTGAACTTTGCCATTCTGCACATAAGAAGTAGAAGAAGAATAAGCAAAATATGTACTCGTGGTTGTATCTTGGGTGTGTGAAATCTATAAGTGCTTATATTTTGTGGGAGCAGCGAATATCAAACAGTAGTGAAGCCGAATAAGAGAAACAACAAAAACCAAAAGGAACACTGAATTTCTAGGCGATGAGACAAATAACACAAATTCTCAACCCTAGAATCAAACAGAAATCGATTGAAACAATCAAAAGCCAAACAGAGTCCTGAAACATCATTCTTCCTCCGGCTCATCAAAACAGAACCCATAATCCAAAATTAAACGCTAAACATCCCCAGGATAGGGAATACAAATCCCACAAGTTGCACAAATTCTTAATACTGGAATCAAACAATAGCGATTAGAATTATCAAATCAAAACCCAAACCACAAAATTCAGTGGCGAAAAGCACATCCAGGAAAGGGAAATACTAACCGAAAAAACACTAATAATATTAAAATTACCTCAGAATCACAAAGAAGTCGAAAAGGGGAATATTATGATGTTGGTGGCATTCGAAAGACGGTTGCCTTCGGAGGAATCTGGGGTCTTCCATATGGTGGTCATGAGAAATGGAGAGGAGCTATTAAGGGGGACGATAGGAAGGGCATACCATCTCCATGGCGGAAAAGGGAAATCAATTGACGGAGGAAAAGGGAAGAAGATAGAAAGTGAAAGAAAATTGGGAAGTTGTCGCCGTTTGAGTTAGAACTTAGAAGAGTGGAAATCTGGGGAGTTATGGAAGGTGGGTAGGAAGAAGAAGGCGGATATGGATGTGTGAAAATTTGGGTATGGACCTTTGTAGATTAGTGAGAAGAAAATTGTTGGGGTTGGGAAGAGGGGGGATAGGGAGAAGGGCCTGGTTTTTTCACGGGAGAGGAAGAAGGGAGCTTTTTAAGGGGATGACGTGGGTAGTTGCCTTTAGGCAGGATTTGAGATTGTAAATAAAAAAATTAAAAAAATACAAATGTACTCCGAAAGTTGCGGGGAGGCATTCGGTGAGAAAGCCTTTATAATATTTTATGGATATGGAATGGATGGATTATTATGAATTGTACGTAAATTGTCTTCAAATATGGTCTATATATGATAAAATTCATTTGACATTAATGGTTTTTTATATTTCTACATATTTTACTAACCGACTTGAACCGGCACAAACCGATTGTACCATTGGTAGAACCATTCCACTTGCTAAACCGGCACAACGGTATAAACCGGTTTGACAACATTGATCCGGTAAGCATTTTGCTTAAGTTATTCTATTGGTTAATAGATTAGGTAGTTGATGATACATAAGGTATTATGCATATATAATTAATATTAATAATTGATTATTCTCATTCTCTCTCCTCTTATAACTTTCTTCATAACCCTCTCTCTTCAATATAATTAAAAGGAAACCCAAAATTAATTTAATTAGATTTTGATATTTAATAAAATTCGAATTTAATATTTTTTTCCTTTTTAATATAGAAATTAAAAATTAAAAAATTTCTCTCACTTCTTACAACTTTCCATGTAGTATTAACGTTTTGCAATGATATTATCAACGTTTATGAGTAATGAATCATTATTACTATACTTTATCATTATTAACGATTTCAATATAAGTATTAATTCTTTGCAATTATATTATTAACAACTAGCTTTGTACCCGGCCCGTCGGCCGGGTGGTCTCTTGTGTGTCATGTACTCAATACTCAATCATACATTTTGTGTTTTTAACCAAATCGTCCATAGACATATGTTAAAAATTATCATTAATTATAATGATTAGTCATGTTTATTCAATCTCTAATATTGTAAAGCAGTTGCAATCATGATTTATGAAGTCTCTGTGTAGGTATTATGTAAACATTTATCCACCAAATTGAAATGACTATCATATACAATATTTTTTTCCTATATTTGGATTGACACCAATTTGCCATTCCAATTTCTTCACTCAAAATTATGGTGAATAGGTTGAAGGACAACGTTTAGATAGCGGCAAGAAGGAAGAATATGGGGATCGGTTAGCATGCTAACCCTTGTATGGGTTGGCAAAATGACAACCCCTATTAATTATAGGTTTTTAAGGTAATTAATTTGTGTTACATTTAATAATCTGTATGAATTAAAAACACATATTAATTACTTTCCTTTTTTCAGTGCACTGGTAGTTGTATCAGTGCACTGGTATACTGAACTCATATTAATTACGTTCCTTTTTTGGAACTACCATTGCAGTGATACATCTACCATTGCACCTGTACACAACTACCAGTGCACTGATACAACTACCAGTGCACTGAAAAAAGGAAAGTAATTAATATGTGTTTTTAATTCATACAGATTATTAAATGCAACACAAATTAATTACCTTAAAAACCTATAATTAATAGGGGTTGTCATTTTGCCAACCCTTTTATGGGTAGGCATGCTATCTCATCCCAAGAATATAACATTTAAAGCATAAATAGCATATTGTGTCTTTAGAGATTTACTCAATAAAAGTTCATGAAACGTTGTTGCAAATTACGTGAAATTAATCAAAGTTGTGGTAAAAATCACGAGGCGTTTTAGATGATTTGGGGGTAGCCTTGGAACATGAAGCGCAGAAGGTATAACTCCAATTTGATTGGTCTGCAGCAAGCTTGTACATCGACCCGGTTGCAAAAACACCCTCGACTACTAGTCAAGTAATTCATGTTTATTGCACACAAAAATAATGTACAAATTACTTGCTAACAGGGTATCAATCCCCACTGAATCCCGTAAGAATGAGTATTTCATATCTTATTCTTGTAGTTGGATCAATTATGATAGAATAGCTATATATTCGAATCTCGGTCCTTTGATAATATAAGTTAGATCAGTAGTTTTCGTTACTTTTGACATCGGAATAAGATCACCAAGCCACGTTAATGTGTATCAAATGCTAATTGCCCATAGCTGCACATCCAAGGCACTGTAATTGGTTCTTTTGTATCCCATTTGGGGAACAACAATAATTTGTTCCAGTAGTGAATAATTCTGATATGCATTAAGCCAATGAACGAACTTGGGTCCAAGTTGTTAGTCCTTCATAATCCCTAACCTAACCAACTCCGGCCGATGAACAACTTCAAGCAACCATTCCACCGTCTTCATGGATCCTTATCATCATCATCATCATCAAACCCCGGCAGATGGAAGTTGGAATCAACCACCCCAGAAAGGTACTCATCAAACGGTCCAAATTGATGCTCCTAAAAGGGCAATTTTGTAACCCACGTCAAGCTTTCTATTAACTTTGTCTTTCTTGGTTTTGCACTTCACTTTCCGTAGCTTAAACTGTCGGCAACTATCTTATCTATCTATCTATCTACTACACACTCCAGCTTAATTAGCTGTCACTGCAACCTAGCTGCCTGGCAAGAGAACACGTGGCATGGTTCCCATTGGTCCACCCTTGTTCGCGTCAATTTCCCGACCATGTGTTTTTAAGCGAACTCCCCGGAGAATAATGTTAATTAAACCTTACGAGCCATTGTATTAATTAATCCTACCAAGTGTGGGTTTCGAACATTATTGAAATTATGCAAAATGTACTAAAAATATGTCAAAATGAGCGCAATTCATATGGTTTTAATACAAAATCAAATTGAAAGTTAAATCAAATAAAATATGAAAAACATTTAACACTAATTTTTTTTGGTAGAAAATGGAACGCTAAAAGAGCGCCCCTGCCTGATACTTAAATTAACCGGGTTTGGGAAATTCCCAAAACGTAATACAAAATCCAGAAGCTCAGACCCGGGTCTGCACTTTCAAAAACATGGAAACCTATACTAGCTGAGTGGCCTTTATTAGCAAGGAAATCTGCCACTTTGTTGCCTTCTATATAGATGTGGGAAATTCTGACTTCCCAGTTCTGCTGAAGCAATCCCTGAAACTGAAGAACCAGATTATGGTACCTGTGCTCTGTCTAATCCTGTGAGGTAAGGATGTTGATGGCAGTAGTAGAATACAATTGGAGGAGGATTTTCCTGTACCCATTCTTCCACGCCATTTGCAAGCCTCGAATGGCCGCCATAATCTCCGCTCGGGTAATCGTACATACACCGAGGTTTTCCACAAAGGCTCCCATACATTTCCCCGTCCAGTCCCGGATAATGCCACCCCCTGCTGCTTCCGATCTTGGCTGCTTCACTGAACCGTCAGTATTGACACAAATCCAATCCTGTGGTAGCGGACTCCAAGCGAGCCGTTGTGCAGACTTCCTGGTTGCTTCTTTGTGGGAAGCTGTGTCATTTTCCTGGGCTTGCCTGATAGTTGACGTCCAGCATCCAATACGTTGCGCCAAGACCTGATCCTCCTGGGTCAGGTTGTGAAAGACCTTCTCATTTCGTCTTTTCCAAAGATACCAAGCTGCCACTCCGAATAGAAGCCCTTCCTGATCTCTCTTGAGATGTTCATCAAGCCAAGCTGCAAACCCAAGGCCGTAAGTTAATACTGTATCCTGAATACCCAGCCTATGTCATACCTGTATTGAACTCGGACAATGGCGCATAATGTGTTTAGTAGTTTCCGGTCCGTTTCTGCACATCGGGCACGTATCATCCGTCATCAGTTCCCTCTTCTTGCCCTGTGCATTCGTCATTAGCTTGTCATGGAAAACCAACCACAAGAAATGTTTAATGCGGTTCGGGCCCGCCCATTTCCAGAGTCGCTTCCAGTGGTGGTGATCGTTCGCCTCCTCCGTCTCCCACTCCTCGTCGCTCAGCCACTCTACTGCCACGGAATAAGCTGAACGCAGCTTGAACTTTCCGTCTGGCTCCATACCCCACGCAGTAATGTCTTCGCCCAATCTCGGCCTGGGAGGGTCTGTACCTGCAATCAAGGCAACCAAATTCTGAGTCAGGTGAGGCACAAATTCCTCCCACTTCCACTCACCTTCAATGGTGACCATCTCAGCAACGCTGGCATTCCAGTTGATTCCCTCGCCATTGCCTATGATATGCTCACTCAGGATAGTTCCCTCGGCAAGCCAAGGATCCATCCAAAACTGGACATTGTGCCCTTCCCGAATGTCCCACACAACCCGCTGTTTAAGGATAGGCCAAGTGTCAACAATTCCTTTCCAAAGCCTCGAGAAGTTACTTTTCTTCATAACCAGCGCCCCTGCCTCGTTGACTTTGAAGTACTTTCCTTGCAGGACACAGATCCAAAGCTCCTCCGACTTGTTCAGGAAAGCCCAGCCAGCTTCATAATGTAGGATAAATTGAGAGCTCTAGCAGATCGCATGCCCAGGCCGCCAAGCTCCTTTGGTTTGCATATGGTTTCCTAATTGACCAAATGAGTCTTGGAGACACTGTCTTCTGCACCCCAGATAAAAACTCTCACTTTCCTATCAATGGTGTCGCAAACAGAGACGGGAAGAACCGCCGTTTTCATAACATAGTTCGAAAGGGCATTAAGAACCGAAGTCGCCAAGGTACTCTCCCTGCCAGAGAGAGACTCCTCCCCTTCCATCCTGAGAGCCGCTGATCAATCTTCTCCAAAATGAACTTGTAGGTATCTTTGGAGACTCTGCCGTGGATGACCGGAACACCCAAGTAGCGCCCCAGGTTGTTGGTTTGCTTAATCCCCAGCATGTCGCTTATACGTTTCTTCAAGTTCTCCCTGGTGTTTTTCGAGAAGAAGACACAAGACTTGTCTTTGCTACTTGCTCCCCCGAGGCCTCATAAAATCGGTTTAGACAGGTTAGGACCTCTTCTCCTTACTTTGGATCAGCCTCCGCAAATAACACCAAATCATCTGCAAAGAATAAGTGAGTCAGTGCAGGGCCATTCTTAGACAGCATGATAGGTCTCCAAGCTTTCCTATCAACTGAGTCCTTGATGCAGTGATTTAGTCTTTCAATACATAAAGTAAAGAGATAAGGAGAAAGAGAACATCCCTGCCGAAGACCCTAGTAGGTTGGAAAGGTTTGGTGCAGCCACCATTCCAAAGCACCTGAAATCGAACAGTCGTCACACATGCCATAACTAGTTGGACGAAATCATCAGGGAGACCGGCCGCCTGCAAGGTTGATTCTAGGAACTCTTAAGTCCAGGCCATTAAAAACACGAGCCCCTTACATGATGGGTTGACTCAGCCATCCCCCCCTTTTTAATTATGACATGAATTCAACCCCTTTGGAACCATTTTAATAAGTCAAATTCTTTTTTCTCATTTTTTATAGGATCATATACCATTGGTTGATCTCAAAATTTATAAAATGTTGCATGATAATTATGTATTGATTATAATTTATACAATATTATTCGTTGCGTTATATTTTGAGCAAAAATAAAATAGTCATTCAAAACGTATGTTTGCTGCAATCTTATGACTTACATATTGAATGTTCTCGAGATATTTACAAAAGCTTTTATAGTGAAAATTGACCTCTTGCAAATTTTTTTCTCTCATTAACTTATGTGTAAGAAATCTATTAATCTGCCAATTTTATTTGAATCATTTTTCAATCGTCTTCGGCAAATGTTTACTTTCTGGATTATTTACAACTGGTCATCTCGACGAGTTCAACTAGACATCTCCATTACTACTATTATAATATGTAAATTCATTTATATTGTTAATCTTCATTTACTTTATTTATTGTCTTCTTACTTTTTTTCAATATCATGAAATAACAGTTGTAAGATGGCAAACAAATTTTACTGCTACAAAAATATATAAAAATAGATGTAATCTTTCAATTTTAGTGTTAATGGATGATCTTTGTTATCTCATATTTTGTCATATACACGTCATACCACCATGATAAGACTGCATAATATAATTTCTCCACTATCCTGCCACGATGGTAGAACTGAAATGGTAATATCATTAATCTGACATTGTGTAAAATGGTATATAAATTTCTATATTAAAAAATATCAAGTTTAATGTTATTCGGCTTTTTTACACAATATTTACGAAATAAATATATGAGAGATTGAAGTCGCCAATATAATAAACGGGGTTAGGTATATGGGTATATAATTTCTATATGACATGCACAACTTTTGGGTCATCAACCTCGTCATTTCCATCCTATTAAGACCCTCCACTCTTCTTCTCAACTCTCATCAAACATTTAATTTCTCTTGCAACCTCCCCGGCATATGACACCCTCTGTTTTTGTCGGCAAATTATAAATAAAAATATCCCTCTCCAGTCCAGTCCTCCCCTCACCGCCTATAATTGTCCCTCTGAATTATATTCAACTTCCTCTTGTACTTCCGTTTGAATCAGTCCGCGAAGATGATAAAGAGCAAAAGGCCCAGTAATGGGTACGGTAAAGTAAAGCACGAGCCTATTATTAGCTCGACGGCGAAGGAAGACGAGGCCAACGTAGAGTGGGAGATGAGACCAGGCGGGATGTTGGTCCAGAAGCGGACGGAGAAGAACGAAGCTCCGGCACCCAATTTACGGGTTCGCATTGCTTACGGTGCCCTCCGCTACGAGATCTCCGTCAACTCTCAGGCCACTTTTGGTAAAGATCCGACTTTTCCTGTTTCGCTTTCCAGTTCTTACGCGCTTTCATTTTTCAATTTTTCTCGCCCCTTTAGTTCAAATTTTTTTTTTTATCCTTCAATTTTACGTGGAAAGCCGTTGGCCGCGTACATATTGTTAATAAAATGTAGCTTGACCCAATCAAGTTGAGGTTTTTTTTTTACTAGATGAAAAACAGGGGAGGGGGTTAAAAGTTAACAGTAATTTCGCTGACTAAGGAATACTCTGTTTCCGGCGACGAAAACAGGGGACCTGAAGAAGCTGGTGACGGCGGAGACGGGGCTAGAGCCAGGGGAGCAGCGGGTTGCGTTCAGAGGGAAGGAGAGGCAAAACGGTGAGTATCTAGACATTTGCGGCGTCAGAGACCGGTCGAAAGTGGTGGTGACGGAGGACCCGGCCAGCATCGAGCGCCGGTACATCCAGATGCGCAAATCCGCCGCCGTCCACAAATCGCTCCGCGCCATCTCCGGCATTTCAATGGAGATCGACAAGCTCGCTGACCAAGTCGGCGCGATGGAGATATCGATATCGAGCGGGAGCAGAGTGCCGGAAGTTCAGATCACGACGCTGATTGAGGTGCTGATGAGGCAGGCGGTTAAGCTGGACGCCATGGCTGCAGAAGGGGAGGCTTCTTCCCAGAAAATCATTCAGGTAATTGATGGTAATTTTGATTCTTTCGGTTGGGTAAGTTGGATCATTGGTTTATGTGGGTAGTTTTGGGTTTTATGTGTGTTGTAGAGCAAGCGAGTGCAGAAATGCGTGGAGGCGCTGGACATGGTGAAGATGTCGAATGGGAAGGTGGAGAAGCCGCCGGCGCTGGCGCCGGTGGTTGTAGCAAAGACCAAATGGGAGATTTTCGATCCTCCTGATTTGAACCCTCCTCCGCCGGCTGCATCATCTTGGGAATTATTCGATTGATCATATATGATATAAATCTCTACCTCCCTGGTCATTTGTAATCTAATCATGGGCCTGGATCAGCCTGAATTGCATTTGGATTGAGTTATATGTATTAATCCATGCATATGAATTCAGCAATTAACTTCAAATGTGTATGAATTGATAGTTTCATTAGTCACGAGCCAATTCACTTGCCTTTGAAGTTCAATCCAATGGACTGGTAGGTTAATGTGTAATGGATTTTTGTGGAAGAACAATTTAGTAATATATTCCACATTTTCAGTATGTTGATTTAGGACCTAAAGTTTTTTTTAGTATGATGATTAAATATATGAACTATTAACACTAGAAGGGGTTTCTTTCAATTTTTTGTTTTTTTTTTTAATAAATTACTTTGAAACCACATTGGAACCACCTCAGCATCGTTGCTGACTTACGCACAGAAAAATTATTTGACTGTCAATTTTGAAGCTCAATTATAAACACGGGAGTAAAAGTTGAGATCAAAATAGGAGGATCTATATTCGAATACCACTAGTGGTGAATATGAAAATCACAAGTTCAAATTCTTAAAAAACACTTAACTACAAAAAGTAAATCTATCGCAGAGGTGTAATTTAAGGAGAATTATTCAACGAAAAAAAAAATTTAAGGAGAATTCCAAACGAAGCAAAATTGGTTGGTTTAAAGAGAACTAGATAGATGAAATGTCATTTACAATGTGTTTTGGTTGCTCCAAATACCAAGGAAACAAATATAGAGGAATGAGTTCAATCAGCATGGAAATTACCAAAGCTGGTATAACGTGCAATGCAAAGATTTATCAAACTCTGATTTTATGGTGGCAATGTGACTTTGTATGAAATACCTTTCAGCGACGTTAGAATGACAAACACATTGCGAACGAGGATGCAGATTAATGGCAATGTGCGTTATTTGTTCGAGATATGAGAAATCTTGGTTCTATTTGTGGTAGTAGTGTGCATCATTTGGTAGCATTCCTGTCAGGGAGGCCCTTGTATTCATGGGGATCATGGTCTCTGTGCCTAGAACATCAAATGCCATCACAGTCTTATAACAGGTTGTGTTAGGCCTGTAACCCCAGATTTAATCTGGCTGCGGTGTCACTCAAATAGCGATTGTGGATAAGAGTTTTTCGTCATAACAAAAAGAAGGATGTTGTTAGAAACAAGGTTTCTAACGTGTTCGAGATTGGGGAATGTTAGCTAGATCAACTGGGAATTGACCTAGCTAGGAATTTGGGATTGGGAATTTTAGAACAAAGGGGAAGGGGGAAAAGCTTGCTGCTGCCGCAGCTTTTGAGAGAGGAGAGGGAGAAGACGCAGGAGATTAGGTTTTAGGTTTTTGTTATGTAATTGCTTAATGAAAATAATACCACTAGTACATATTATATAATCCGCATAATCTCTATCTCCTACCCAACTAATAAAACATAACAATCGACTCCCTGTTTATTTCCCCAATACCCCAAATAATTTCCCAATTATAATAAACCGACAATAATACGAAATAACCAAAAACTGCAAATAATGTGTTTCCAACAGATGTACACATTGGTTACGCTACTAATATGGAGAAACAAAATGAATAACACTTTTTAGGATACGATCACTACTAACGTAGTTTAGTATACCATACATCCGCAAAAATGTCTTAGTATCTTTCACGAGATAAGCAAGGCAAAATAGAATGAAGAACAGTCTTTAGTTACAAATCGGAATATGATAGATTACTAGTATATCCCCGCTTTCTACTGCTTCACGTGTTAGCGAGTATATGATATTTTAAAGATTAACATTTTGAATGTTAACCGAAGAGTGAAAGAATATTTCATTGTTTGGGATTACTACGATCTATACATAATACTAGCCCTGCCAGTCGAGTTGTAAGACTCATGGGTTTGGATTCAATGCATACATCATCAGCTCGAACCGATTCCTCTTCTAATCAACAACTCCAACCCCGCCTAGTTAGAAATTCACTGTACAATCATATGGAGTTGCTCAATGTCTCTGGTAGGATGGAAATGCATCATTGGAGGCAATCAAGGAAACCAATTGAAATATTTTAGACTGAAACTCTGTCACCAAGATCAGCTAAATCAATCACAGTCACTCATAACAAGCTCTTATCTCCAATTATGTGTCTTGGATTCATCTTGTTGAGGCCCTTCAATCCTCATGATACACAGGGTTTCTACCCGGTATCAGCTTCAGGCAGCTGCAACTGTGATGAGAGTTTTCACGCTGGGGCAGCAAACAATGCTCCAGAGATACAAATTTCCGCAGGCGACCTGGTGTGGATTGTAGAGGATAAATTGGACTACCTCATCAAATACTTCAACACCACAAGTGTCAATGAAGCCACCACGCTTGAACCCCATGCCCTAGTGGACGTCATCAATATGGCGAATAGTCTCTACTGTATTCTCAACAACGAAATTAAGGTAGTCGCACATTCTATAGAGCAAATGGTGCGTGCTTGAAGGTATATTTCAGCGCGGCCTATCAACAATCTAAGAGGAATGATGACGCGCTTCAAAAAGATTGTTGTTCGACTCAATGATGCTGCTGATGAATTTGGCGACCACGTTCTTATTGATGATTGTAGACACATAAAAAGAGGCGGCGAGCAGATTGTACAACTAATTGATCAAAAAGTCGTCCATTTAAAATCACATATATCAAACTCATCGAATAAAAAAGGACCAAATAAAAAATCTTAGATCTAGCAGTTGCATGGAGTTTTTTGACTCTTGCTATACGAAACCGGAATATAATGTGAAAAGTATAGAATAAAATAAAAACATTAACCAAAAATCTTAAAACTTTAAAAATCAATGAAAATTTTTAAAATAATTATTATAGCGATTTGCACCGCTCATCAATGAAATTGGACTTTGCGCACAAATAAAATATTTATTCTAGCATTTTGCACTCGTTGACCAATAAGTCTACAAATCAGTTGGAAATAATATAGATACAAAATTGAGTAAAAAGGATATGTTCGATTTGGAAATTGATAACTGTTGATTAGAAATTTTATGAATTTTTTGCATCTTAAAAAAGTAAAAAAATTTCGAGTATTCATATTTTTCACACAACAAATAAAAAGGTAAACTCAATAATTAACCCTTAACTATCGAATGATATATACATAGAAAAATATAAAGATACATAGAGAATATAAAAAATCCACAAAAGTATAGGAGAAAGACGAAAGAAGGCTTCATTGGTTTTGCTACCAATTTCATCCTTTTCGATGGGGAATGAACAATTTTTCCGTTGTCAGCATATTCGAGCTCGAGCAAATAGACGAATAAGGATACAAAATCATATATGAACAGAGACGACAGAAAAAAGACCAAAGAAATAAAATAAAAGAAAATAGGAAAAATACAATATTAGCATATGAGACTCAAAGAAGTAAATGAAAATAATGTGAAATATCTTAAAAGAAATAAAAGAAGAATGGACCAATAAAATGTTAACACATGGGTAAACGAATACAAAATATGTGGCCATTATTTTTTATTAGAAAATTGAAACTTAGATAATACAATTCATCAATATTGTGAATAGATAAATGAGCCAAACTCTCATTAAAACACTATAATTCTGAGCTATGGGAATAAAATGGATTGTCTCAAATCATTAAATTGGGCTTAGTTCAAAAAATAATTAGTCTAGCAGTTTGCACTTGTTGATAAATGAAATTGGACTTTGCGCACAAACAAAATATTTAATATAGCAATTTGCACTCGTTGACCAATAAGTCTACAGATAAGCAGGGAATAATATAGATACTATCGAGTAAAAGAAATATGATCGATTTGGAATTCACATTACTAATATTTAATTTGCTCTAGATCGTACTAATTAAGCAAACTTTGTTGAGGTCTTAAGTTAGATGCTAAGAATTTTTTCTTTTAGATTTTGAGTTATTAATTGTTGAGGATTATAAATCAAAGTTTTCAAAATGACTTAAGTAAGATGGTTGACGAACTTTGACTTCATATCATTAGATGAGACATGAGATACATTGAAAAATGACACAAGAAAAAAGTTAGAGAAATCTTTGTGAAGGATGTATGTTAAATATTATGTTTCATCAACCACTGACCTGAACATTGATCAAATAAATTTTGATTATTTTCATTTAATATTTGAATGTCTTGGCAGAGCAAACTAAATCCGGCGATTGAGGCAATAAACAACAATAGTGTGTTAGTTGAGATATCTAAATCAAACACATCTATATTTACAAACGCCTAGATCGATGTATTCAGTTACAATGAAGAATCTTTAATAAGGATGAGTCCAGTAAGTAGGGATGGCAATGAGTCGGGTCGGGGACAGATAGTGCATATCCGTTACCCTACCCAAAGTAGTTCGGGTTTTGCCCATAACCATACCTACATACGAAACGGGTAGAAAATCCAAACTGTGCTCATACCCGTTCGGGTTTCGGGTATCCACGGTTATTAATGGGTAATCGTTTCTCTTTATAACTCCAACCAATATGTTAATATTCATACGTATTCTCAAGTTACGTAAGAAGAAAAGTATGACAATAATTCACTAGAATGTGGAAAATTAATTAAATCAACACAATTTCACAAAAAATATTATATTTATATGCTAAATATAAAATATGTAAGAGAAAAGTATTGATTATTTCTAGACAAAATACATTTGCATGTGTGTAATCGAGCGGGTTCGGGTTGGATAGTGAGAAAACCATACCCACCCATTACCCGCAATACTAAAAGTCCTTCGGGTTCGGGTTTTACCCTACCCGATTAGGCCGAATTCGGGCAGATATCCATAGTTACAAATATTTTTGCTATCCCTATCAGTAAGACAATTGTTAAATAGTTTGGTTATATTGTTGTGAGCTTATGATTCCATATCAAAATTTTGTTGTAACAAAAACTTTTCTGATATCTAAGTATCAAAATAAAAATATTTATTTAGTTGGTAAGAGAAGCAATTTGTATTTACCTCGAGTTACCCTAGTCAAAAATTTGTTTTCATATTCCATTAATGTGTGGAGTTCAATGATATTTATTAGGGTTGAAAGTACATTAAACTCTTTGTATGTTTATATGTTAACAATAAATGTGCTTAGAATAGGGTAAATTGCAAGTTTGACTTGGATCAATAAAATTGTTAATATTTAATTACATTCATGCAGCGCAACTACCTGTATGCTGTATCAGAACTCAGAAGCCAAAACTGGTACCGTCCGTGCCGCCGAGTTGGACTCTGCATTTAACTAACTCGTGGACCACCTGGTACCGTCTGGGCCTAACTCGGAGCGGGTACTTTTAAACTCCGACCCGGTACCCGGAGCAAGCGGCGCCAAAACTGTTCTGAAAAATGAAAAACTTATGGAGGCAAATTTGAAAATCCAAAAAAACTGCGGCGAAGGAATAGCGCGCCCAATCCGTTAACTTCTCCGAGAAGATTTCATTCACTTCATATTTCCCAAAATCCCTTTCACGGTTTCACCGCCTGCAGAGTAATTATCCCGTCCGCCCAGCCGACTTCTCTCATTCGCCTTCCCTCTCAACCACTCCGTAGCATTTCGAGTCGATTCGTCGGAGAAGAAGAAGAAGAAGAAGAAGAAAACGATGGCAGATCCAAGCCACCTGGAGAAGATGGGTAGAGAGCTCAAGTGCCCTATCTGGTAAGCTCTCCAACCTCTTCTCTCATCTTGCAACCGTCGCATTCGCTAGCCAGGTTCTGATTTCCATTTTCTTTCTCGTACCGCAGCTTGGGATTGTTGAATTCGGCGGTATCGCTCTCCTGCAATCATGTGTTCTGCAAGTAAGAATCCCACCCGTATAGCTGTTTCGTTTTCTGAGAATTTTCTCATTCGAGGGTTTGTAGCTTCGGTTTCTGATTCTTCGGATGCTGCTTGACATTTTCAGCTCCTGTATTTCGAAATCGTTGAAGTCCCATTCCAATTGCCCGGTCTGCACACTGCCGTATCGGCGGAGAGGTAATGATGTGTACTCTCTTGCTCCATTTCTGAGATTGCGGGAACTGCCGTTTCCCGCTTACTCAATTGTTATATTTCTGATTTTTCGATTGTTGCCACAGAGATCCGTCCTGCTGCACATATGGATAACTTAGTGAGCATATACAGAAGCATGGAAACTGCTTCTGGGTTCAATATACTTGTGACTCAGACAGCTCCAACAGCCAAATCTCCAGGTAAATCAACAATGCATACCATCAGATTAGGTTTAAGCTCGAATTCCTACATGTATAACCTAATCATAGGAATTAGAAAGGTGGGTCTTTCCCCTTGGGTTGAATTTTAGTTTGTTTATCGACATATTTGTTTCTCGAAACCATATATTCACCCACTCTTGCGTTCATGTCAATAGATAAAGTAAAGCAATCTGGAGATGACACAATTAGTGGTACAGAAGATACTCATGGTGTTGCTGAGGAGGAAAAAGTTGGGAACCGAAACCTTAAAAGAGGGAAAGGATCAAAGAAGAGAAGTACAAGAAAGACTAAGGATGTTTCTGGTCCTGCAACTGCAAAGCCTTCCTTCCCAACCAAGAAGAGAGTTCAGGTGCCACAGTATCCTCTTTCTGAAACCCCGATCAGGGGTCAGAAAGTGGAAATTGGATTGAGCGATTTCGTTAATCATGTTGTTAAGAGCAATCCAGTGGTCTCAGATGAGAAAGCTGCTACCGATGAAAGTGGGGAGCTGGTGCTTTCACCTCTCTTCTGGTTGAGGGATGAAAGCCCTGAGAGGTCGAGTACACCTGTTGAAGATGATGAATTTCTCAGTTTAACGCCTCTCAGTACTCCGCAGTTTAGTGACATGAAGGATTCAAGTGACAGTGAATCCATAAGTTTGTCGCCAACTGTAAGTTGAAGTTTCTTCATGTTTCCCCAAAGCTTAAGCTGTGGTGAGTTTGTTAACTAATAGATCTTCTTCTTCTTCTTATGCAATTGAAATTGCTGCAGGGAAAAGTAGCTCGTAGTTCAGATTTTGCTGATGATTCTGAAAGTGAGCTGTTTAGATGTACACAAAAACCTAGCCCAGCTGATACTTTCTCGACTCCCCTTGAGATGCAGGTAATGATGTCATTATTGCTGTTTCTTCCTTGCGTACTTGATAACTACTTTGTCTTGCTATTTGATTTTTTTATTAAATATTTTGCTGATAGGTCAGTTGTGTGCACACATGCTCTTACTAAACATTCAAGTACTATTGCAGGGTGAGTACACTGACAAAGTTGATCCGTCTTTCAAAGGAGCAAATAACGCTCTGAAGACTACATCCTGTACCGGAGACGACAATAACTGTATCACAACAGTCAATAGAAAACCCACTAAGAGACTTGGGCGTGCTTCTGGTGGGATTTTGAGAAGATGTAATGAAATGAATGGTGGCAGGACTTTGAATAAGCTTGGTGCTCCAACTATGGAATCCGGCAAGCTTGGTCGAAGAAAAGTATGTGGTAGAAAGAATATTTCCACAAGTTTGGAAAGGCTCGAGAAGACTAATACGGGTACTTCTCCAGTTGAGTCAGAACTTGGAAGTAGTCCTACCGTTGCAGAAGAAGCTATCAGCCTAGCTGATGATGATCTGGTGGATGGATGGGGTACTTCAATTAGTCAAACCCAAGTTCGTGATAGAAATCATCAATCCCAGAAAACTAGAAAAGTACTTAGTGAGAGGTTTTGCCAATCAGATTACTCTACAAGGTTGAAAAAGCAGAAGCTGGAGTCTGAAGAAATTAGCATGCCAGTTGAAGTTTGTGAAAACAGCAACAAAATAGGTCAAGGGAAACCACGTCGTGTATCCTTTTCAACAGTGAACATAATTGGCGAGACAAGTGTTGCAGATGTGAACAAGAAATTTGCTGAACAAGGTAAGCATTGTGGTCATCTCTAACTGCTAGCCGTTATTTGGGGTTTTTGAAACTAGTAAAACATAATAGTTCGTTACTCATTTGACAGGTAAAAGGTCCGTTAATCAGGAGGATCATACCAAGATATCTGAAAGGGACACACAATTCCTTGAAGGGGTTCAAGATAGTCATAGAGGCAGAAAGAGGAAAACAAGTGTGCCAGAACTGAGAGATGGTACTATTTCTGGTACTCAAGAAAATGTAAAGCGGTCTGGTGAGGCAGTGATGGATAAATTGGCCGTTTCATTTATTGAACTCCAATGGTCCCACGACCTAGGAAAGAGAACTGGGAAAATGTTGAGGAAGGAGATCTGCAAAACTGATTGCCCTGTAAAGTTGAAGAAACTGACCAAGGATTGTAATGAAGTCAAACAGGCAACTCCAGAGGGTACAGAGAGGAGGGAAATTCAGGAAGAAAAACATCCTACAGTACCATCTGGCGAAGTTCATGCATTTAATGAAAAAAGTGTTTCTGATGTGAACAAGAAAACGAGTAAACATGGTAAGCAACTCTCAAATTTTGTCTGTGAAAGTCTACTATCTTTGGATTGGAAACTAAGAAAAATAATATATTCTTACTAGTGATAGGTGGAACACAATGCAACAAACTGGTTCAAGACAACTGCAGGGGCAGTTTTATTAAACAGGAAAGCCTACAATGTGCTTTCTGTCATTCTCCAAAAGTCTCAGAGGTACCATTTACTTGTTTCTGCAATTTCAGATTTTTGTCCTTGGTAACTGCTAGTATGAACCTTCATTGCAACTTTACTTAAACGTGCAAAATCGATGCTCCAGGCTTCAGGGGAGATTGTTCATTATTTCAATGGTAAGCCTGTAGCTGCAGATCAAGTTGGTCAGTCCAAGGTCATACATTGCCATAAAAGTTGTGCAGAATGGTTAGTATTCTCAGATGATTAGTTTTGCTTTCTCCTGAAAACGGACTCATCAAATGGTTAATCTTGAAAACGTACTCATTGTGTAGGGCACCTAATGTCTATTTTGAGGACGATGTAGCAGTTAATCTTGAAGCTGAATTAGCTAGAAGTAGAAGAATAAAATGCAGTTGTTGTGACCTCAAGGGTGCTGCTCTTGGGTGTTATGAGAAAAGTTGTCGCAAGAGTTTCCATGTCACTTGTGCCAAGTTGATCCCCGAATGTCGGTGGGATACTGTAAGTATGAATCCTACGAGGGCAGTTCTTGCCTTCTGACTCCAGGTTAGTTCATTCGAAGTTTAACTGTTCTCTCTTTCACAGGATAACTTTGTCATGCTGTGTCCTATTCATTATTCTGCTAAGTTGCCCAATGAAGAGCAAGGTTCTCAGTCGAGAAATACAGATCACTGCCGTGAAAGGTACCCTAATTTCCCACTTGTATTTTCACTGCTTGCTTTATTTTTGTGGTCATAACCAGCTATTTGTTGTTTTATTTTCAGACCAAAATCAACCAAGTGCAAACACGTTTCTGATGGGGGTTTCAGTAGATCTCGCAGTTCTGATTCGTGCTTCATACCTGACAAGTTGGTCCTTTGCTGCTCAGCTCTCACAGATGCGGAGAGGGTAAGGGCACTCTACACCATTCATTCCCTGCCTTCAGAATATTGCCATTCAGAGATCACAAATGTGAACTCATCGGTTGCTTGCTACAGAAAATTGTATCAGAGTTTGAGAGAACATCTGGAGCCAAAATTCTGAAGAAATGGGATCCCAGCGTTACCCACGTCATTGCTTCATTGGATGAAAACAGAGCATGCAAAAGAACTGTCAAAACCTTAATGGGCATTTTGTTGGGGAAGTGGATCCTCAACATTGACTGTACGTCGCATTTCCCCCCTACAGGACTTATGAGTTCTCTGACAAACGTATATGGTACTAACCAACCAACCTCGTTATGTGTTTGGTTTTGAACAGGGATCAAGGCCTGCATGACTGCCAAGAAAATTGTTGAGGAGGAGCAATACGAAATCAACGTCGACATTCATGGCATCAAGGATGGTCCTCGAATTGGAAGACTAAGAATTCTTAACAAGGTCTAGTTTCTTTCTAGTTAATCGTCAATCTACAGCATAGCAGTCGGCAGGCTTATGCTTAATTTTGTATGTTTCGTCAACCTGATCCTCTTTATGTCTACTATTTTGCGTGCAGCAACCAAAGATTCTTGATGGTTTCAAGTTCTACTTCATGGGAGACTTCATACCCTCTTACAAGGGATATCTACAAGACATAATCACTGTCGCTGGAGGCACCATATTGCACAGAAAGCCAGTCCGTGAATTCTCAGAAACCACTTCACCTTCTTCAACCTTGGTCATCTACAACTTGGAGCTCCCTGACAAAGGTAACTCGAGGAAGAAAGATTCCATTCTTACCGAGAGGCGAATGGATGCAAAGGCGCTGGCTGACTCCACAGGTGCCATAGCAGTGAGCAACTTATGGGTTTTGAACTCCATTGCCGCCAGCCAGCTTCAACCATTTCCCTGACCAACATTATCTGAGTTTTAGAGTTTCTGAAACTTTAAATCATAGCTATTAGTTATTGTGGGATCTCAGCTATCTGTACAAAAATGAAAGAACTGTTTCATTCTGATTTTGGAACTGTGCAAAGCTTAATGTCTTATGTTACAGAGAGCCTGGAATGATACACAACTAAACTGTCTGAAACTAGGCCAATTACAGAAGCAAACCAAGAAGGATTGCACTCATGGGCGACCATGGTGGTGGGAAGAAGAAGAAGAAGGAGCTGGTTTACTCCCATGCTGGCCTCTCTTCTCCTCCTCTTTCAAGATCTTCACCTTGAACTGCACAAACATCTTCTCCAGGGCACGAATCTCCCCTTCAATATCCACCGGTTCATCCTCCCTGTTATCCAGCTTCTGTTTCAACCTCCGAATCCTCGCCAGACCCGCCGCCGTTTCCTCCTCCACCGCTGCTCGCAGCGCCGAGCACTCCTCCTTGGCTCCCTTGTACTTCCTCTTCAGAGCCCTGTAGCTGTCCAGCGACTTCAGCAGTTGGTCGGAGAGCTGCTCGTTCCGATCCAGCAGCACGGCGTTGCTGCTGTCGTTGTTCCCTGCCTGACATTCCCCTGTCAATCCGCCGGAGGCCTGGAGCTTGGACGTCAAGGTTTCGTTCTGAGCTTTGAGAAGGTTGACGAGCTCCTCCATCTCGCTGAGCTCGCTCACCCTCCTGGCCAGTTGGGAAACCATGATCTCCTTCTCTTTCCCCAAGCTCGAGCACAGCATCTCCAGGCTCTTCCTCGCCGCCTTGCACGAGCTCAGCTGTTTCTTCAGCTTCTCCTTGTCGTCGGTCATGGCTGCCGTCTCCGGCGCCTTCTTCTCGGCGGTGCCGGCGGCCCCTCCTCCTCCGCGATTCGGCCTGAGATCCGTGTTGCACCGCCGCAGCTGGGCAACCCTTTTCTTCGAATTGGACTGGGATCTCTCCAGCCGGGCTTTAATGTCGTCGAGGATGGTGATCATCCCGGCGACCCTCTGGGTTTTCCGGTCGTCGAACTCTCTGGCGCTCGCCTCATTGTGATCCCGAATAACTTTCAGAAGCAGCTTCACGTTTGCCGCGATCCCTGCCGGACAAAACCCAGAAGCCGATTACGGTGACATTCACAAATTCACAATCAAATTACGCAAAACGAAAGGATCGAAGCCTCTCACCTTCTAAGCTATAATCCTGAGAGGGTTGTTGGGGTTGGCTGATCGTCGAAGGAGGGTTCTGGTTAATAGCTACGGCGGCAGCATTCACCAATTCCGGCGACGAAAATGCCCGCAGCCGACTGTCCATTGAAATCGATTTCAGGGGGAAGAAAGGATGTTCGTTTCCTTAAGCTGCACGCATTAAACCAGAACGGAATGGGGAAGAGCAATGGAAAGGAAATGAGAAATCCGAATTAAAGATGGATTAATGTAATTTGTAACATTAATCGTCCTGGAAATGTTGAGAGAGAGATTGAAGGAAGAGAGGCTGCATCATTGGCGCACTCTCTCTCTCTGTGATTCGTTTCCTTCTTCCCCTTTTCCTTGGGTTTGTTTTTAGGGTTCCTGATCTCTTTTTCTTGTTTGTAGGTGTGTTTTAGGGTTAGTCTGTTTTTCCTTTTTAATTTTGCCGTTGGTTAGGTTGTTAATATTTAGGTGTCTTAGAAACGGTTGGTTATTAGCATATAACCTGCCCCGTGATTGTTGGCTGTTTCATTTGACTTTTTCATTGGATCATTTTCTTAAGAGTTATAAATTATAATCAACTAGCTTGTGCCCGGACCGGAAGAGTTTTTCTATCTTTAATCATATATTTTATATATCTAGTATTTTCTTCAATAAGTTAGATGTTCCAAGTTTTTTAAGTTAGAGTTGTAACTCATTCCTTTAGTATGAAATATTGGAGCTTTTATCCATATTCATATATTAAATACTTTACAATCATCTTTCAACTATTTGTGTGTTCTACATTTCTTATGTTTGGATTATAACTTATAACTCATTTTTCTAGTATCTAATTTTGGTTTAGTATAAACTCTCAATCTCAAACTTCTCGTACCTTATCATAGATGTTGGATGAAAATTTTCAACTAATAAAACAATGTATAGGCAAGGCTTGAGTCTCAATTGCAAGTTTCCAATTTATGAGACTCAAACTATTAATCAATAACTTCTTGCCTACAACAGGCTTCTGTATATTTTCACAAATTATATGTCACCTACTAAAATTTGCCATGTTAGCAGCATAGGTTTGAAGGAATATGTTAGGGTGATTACTACTTTATTAGTAGCTACGGTGGCTACTAATATCTATACAATTCATTTTTCTTATTTTTCCTTCTTTTTAAATTAACGATCAATATTGCTTTAAGGATAATCTGGAAAATGAAAAAAATAAAACATGTGATTATTACTATTTAAAACCTAATACTCTACCTCTCTCCCACCCAACCCACCGCCTCCCACCATCTATTCTTCTCGGCGGTGTCGCCATCCCTCCCAGTCCCCGCCCCTCTCCTCACCACCCACTCCACCGGCGGCACCCCTCCCATCCCATCCCATCCCCTCACCACCCCCACCCCCCCTCCATCCCTCCACCTCACCCACCCGTCGTTCCCCTCGGCCCTCACCATCCCATCTTATTGGCGTCGCCCGTTCCTGATGTGGAGGCGGAGCACATGACATTCATCTCTGGTGACAAGACCAGGTTGCCGGTGAAGAACACGATAGAGCAGGTGAGATGCGATGCACGGTGACTCCAGTGGCGGTGATTTGGAATATTGTGGTACTAGTTTGGTGTTTATTTTGATATTCATTTTATTTTGGTATTTGTTAGGTTTTTCCGTTTTGGTATTGGTTCGTTTTTAAAGTGGTGTTGGTTGAATTTTTTATTTATTTTGGTATTGCTTCAATTTTATTTTGGTATTGTTTTGGTTTGACTCTATTCGTATAGATACTGGTTTGATACTTTTTTATAGTGGTATTGGTTTGGGTGTATTTGTATTGGTATTAGTTGTCATGTACGTTTTTTTATAATGGTATTGATTTTCTAGACTAGTATGGATTTTTTGTATTGGTATTGATCTTTCTTGGATTGGTATTGATTTTGTCTAGATTGGTATTAATTTTTCGTATTGGTATTGAGTTTTTGTTAGGTAGTCGAAAAAAGTACAGATGGTTGAAGCGCAAGGATGAAAGGATTAGAGGAAGGCAAAGAGGCAGACTCAAATAGAGAGAGATATAAAGAGCGAAGAATATAGTTTTTGTAAAAAATTATTTCTCCACTGTAATTAATTCTATGCGGTTAACATAAATGCAAGTAATTTTTTTGATATTCAATACCAATCCATCCAAACAAATATATATATATATATATATATATATATATATATATATATATATATATATATATATATATATATATATATATATATGGTGCCTTCTACGGTACCCCGGGTGAAATCCGGGGTACCGCATACCTTGAGTATGAAAACGCTATCTAGACATCAAATTAGCAGGATTTTTTGGCATGATACTATACCCTAACCCTTAAGGAGTGAACCCTAGGTCCTAATTATCTAAATCATAAACTATAAACCCTAAGATGTGCATTAATTTTTTTGCCTATATTTGGATGAATCATAACCGTCGATTATTGTTTCTAATTAAATTGATCTTGGGGTGTAAGACTTAGAAAATTAAGACCTAGATTTTGATCTTTAAGGGTTAGAGTATAGTATCATGTCCGAAAAATCAGTCAATTCAAAGTTCTGGATAACGTTTTCTTACTCAATGTATGCGATACCCCGGATTTCACCCTGGGTACCGTAGAACTCCCCATATATATATATATATATATATATATATATATATATATATATATTAATACCACAACGTCAACACTACCAATAAACATATGCACCACTACCAAAACAATAAGCATCAGAATACCACAACGTCAACACTACCAAAACAATAAGCACCAGAATACCATTACTACTCTTAGTAACCACGGTGGCTACAATGACCAAGTTACCACCGTAACCGCTCCCTAGGTTTGAAATATGAAAGTTCATAAAGCGGCACACTAAACCTTTTATGTAAACCTCCATCTTTGATTTTAGCACTTAGCATAGGACACATAGTGGGTCGTTTGGAAGTTATGATTCTAGATGAATGATTTTTTGAATTTATGTATTCTGGAGAATCCATCGTTTTTTTGTTCCAAAACTTTATTCAATACATGCATTTGAGGTGGGCCCTCAAATCTCATATCACCCAACAATCACTCATTTTAAATCTCAACAAAAAGGTGAGATTCTTCCTTTGAGATTGTTGGCTTTAATTTGTTTCACTTTTAGCTCATAAAGTGATTTTTTCTTTTCTTTAAAATTTTTGAATGACTACACGAAACAAGACATTCTTCCAATCATCTAATTCTTACAATCTTTGTATTGACAATAGATGTATTCATCAAATACATATATTTGAAGAATCTCAACTTCCAAACGACCCCTAAGTAACATTGTTAGCTTTTGGCGTAAACACATAATTATTTCTCACATCCAAAGTTTAATATTAGAGCTAAGATTGTTAATATATGTCTAATACACATTAAAACAACTCATACCCCTAATTGAGAGTTATATTTATATGTAGTATGTATGGCCTTTGGATTTAGTTTTTTTTTTTATATAGAAATTAAGTGTCTTTTACTAAATATATTTCAAAAATCAAAGATTTCAATGTATTTAAAATATGTCTAATTGAATCCAGATAGTTACCATAAAACTAAATGTATTTCATTAAATCCAATTCTAAAACTAAGTATTTTCACCATAAAATAACTCCAGATCCAATATCATGCATGCACTCTAATATTACCGTTGGTTTTTAATCCGAAGTTATCCCACATACGATTACTGTGATGAGCTTTCCCTTCCCCTCACATACCCCCTTCAATCGTACGTGAAAAATAAGAAAATATCCATAAAATTAAATATCAACGTTTATGCGTTAACTCAAGTCAACATAATTCAATGAAAAAGGTGACATTTCCAAAAATTCGATTAGAACTCCAATAATAGATCGTCAAAACCTACCGCTTAAGACAAACTATGAAATGTCAAAATATACGTTTATATTTCATAATAGCTATTTTGTGAATCAAATTTTTTTTTAATTATCACTCTCCTTTTTTCTACCATAAACATATATGTCTATATCCAAGGAAATGAACAAAAGGGAAAGAGGAGAATACAATACTATACCTCCACGTTGGTTATTTAATTTCAAGATTGAGGGAGCAAAGTGAGAAGCAGGTCTTATTAACAACAAAGGGTTTCAAATCCCCTTTGATTTCAATCTTACCGTTGCTCCTTTACCTACTGAGGAAGAAGAATGAAGTTTAAATTACTCAGTGCGCAGCGTTTATGAGAAACGCTGTCGTTCTGCTCTACTTCTTTTCAGCTACGTTTGCTTTATTGCCAAATCTGTCTTTGTTTCCTTTTCAAGCAAACCAACAAAGTGTACCTGGTTTGCATTCTTGTTCTCTTCTGCAATCTCTGTAATATATAAACCAAATGTGAATCAATGAGAAACTCAGGCCTTAGGGTTTCAATTGTTGTTATGGTATCAGAGCCTCTGACCTAGCTTTACTACCGCCGTCGCCGCCATGGATCAAAATGCTCAGAATGCTGAGCAACAAGATCCACAACCACAACCACAAAATCAACCACCCCCTCACAATCAACCACAACCACAAAACCAACAGCAGCAAAACATTGTTTACCAGTTGGAAGATCCTTTCTTTTTACATGGCTCTGAGCAGCCTGGTCTTCTCTTGGTGGGTGAAAAACTCACAGCCCTCAACTATAACGATTGGAGCAGAGGAATGTATAATGCTCTTGTTGCCAAGACAAGTTTGGTTTCATCAATGGAGTCCTCACGGAGCCAGTAGGCAGATCCTCTTCATGGTGTCTGGGTTAGGAACAACATCATGATACTGAGTTGGATCCAGTAGGCAGGTGATTAAAAAATACGAAAGACAATCCTTTCTTGCAAGACAACAACAGATGCCTGGCAAAGTTTGCAGTCCAGATATGGATCTGGTGATATAATACGTGTTGCAGAGTTTGAAGAGGCACTCTCCTCTCTTCACCAAGGTAACCAGACTATCACTGAGTATTATGGCAATGTTATTACCTTAATTGATGAGCTAGACAACTATCAACCAATACTGCCATGTGATTGTACTCCCACAAGTCATTTAACCTGTCGAGCAATGAAGAAGGTTTTAGAATATCATGACACCAACTATGTTATCAAGTTCTTCATAGGTTTAAATGAAAACTATGATGGAGTTAGAGCACAAGTTCTGTTTGGTGAAGAGTTGCCAACTATGAATCTAGTGTTTCAAAGGCTTTTACGGCATGAAAGACAACTCTATGGCACCCAGAAAGGAAAAATGGTGGCCTCTGCCACCACTGAATCTATGGCTATGGTTGTTCAAGGTGGTAACAGGAGGTTCACTCCCTATTGCAAAAAGGAAGGTCATACTCAAGATATTTGCTACTATATTCATGGTTGGCCACCTGGTATGAACCAAAGAACTCTAGTTTCTCAACTTCGCATCCTTGAGTGCACCTATTGTAAGAAGCCTGGACACACAGAAGACAGATGTTTCCAGAAAAATGGACTACCTCCTCAGCTTGCAGCTAGGAGTGCTTCTAACAAAGGGAGATCATCTGTTAATTCTGCTGTTACTGAGTCCACAGACCAAGAAATCAAACTCACCAAAGCAGATTATGACAAGCTCATGTCTTTAATGAGCAACCACAAGGGTTCTGCCTTCTCTACAGCTGCTTATGTTTCACATTCTACATCTTTAGGTAAACTTATATGCTCTATCCCTACTAAAGGACAACATGTTATAACCTCCTCTGATTGGATCCTTGATACTGGGGCTTCTGATCACATGATTGATCATAGAAAGGTAGACAATGTTTATATTACATTGCCTACAGGAGACCAAATTCAAGCCACACATGTTGGCACTGCTAAGTGCAGCCCTTCCCTAATTCTTGAAGAAGTGTTATTTGTTCCACACTTCACCTTCAATCTTGTTTCAGTGAGCAAACTCACCACTAGAAAGCCCCTCTACTTGACTTTCTACTATGATTTTTGTCTAATACAGGACCTGGAGATGAAGAGAATGACTGGTTCTGCTAGGCTCCACCATGGTCTCGATCACCTAGATGTAGATTGGAAACCTAAACTCCTCACTTCTTATAGGGCTACTGTTTTTTTTTATCTTTGGCATTTTCGGTTAGGGCATGTATCCCATACCAGAGTTCCATACCTTTCCCAATTTTGTACCTCCATCCAAACATTCAAAGATCAGCCCTGTGATGTGTGTCACTTTGCTAAGCAAAGGCGACTTTCTTTTCCTATCAGTCAAACTGTAACACAAAGATGTTTTCAGTTGATTCATGTTGATATTTGGGGCCCAAACCCTGTCCTTACCTATGATGGTTTTCGATATTTCTTGACAATTTTTGATGATTTTTCACGTATGACATGGATTGTTTTGCTTAAACTCAAATCTGAAGCCAGACCAAAACTCATCCATTTCTGTCAACAAATTGAAAGACAGTTTCAACTCACTGTTCAAAAGATAAGGAGTGATCAAGGTAGAGAATTCCAGATGGATGATTTCTTTCAATCCAATGGAATCCTACATGAACTATCCTGTGTGGAAACCCCCCAGCAAAACAGCAAGGTGGAGAGAAAGCATCAGCATATCCTTGTTGTTGCTCGTGCTCTCATATTTCAGGCTGCTCTACCTGCTGCTTTTTGGGGTGACAGCATTAGACATGTTGTTTATTTGATCAACAGGGTTCCCACTACCATTCTAGCCAACAAAACTCCCTATGAGAAACTCCATAACTCCTTACCTGACTTCACAGACCTCAAGGGGTTTGGCTCACTTTGTTATGCCAACACTCTTGCTAATCATAGAAACAAATTTGTTCCACGAGCTAGAAAAGGAGTATTCCTTGGTTATGTGTCTGGTATAAAGGGTTTCAAAATATATGACCTTTCTTCTCATGATGTCTTTGTTTCAAGAGATGTTATATTTTATGAAAACCACTTCCCTTTCCAAAACCTTACCAACAATCCTACTGAGTCAGCCAACATGTTTCCTCTACCTTCCCCATATCTACATCCTGATGACATTCCTCCTACAACTTCACCTGCAAATGTTCATAGTTCACCTCCCCCTACCCTTCATTCTCCACCTTTATCTCCCTCTCCTCCTCCTTCACCTCCCTCACCAGTACCACTACCTCCTTCTTCCTCTCAACAAACTGCCTCACCAGAACCCCCTCCACTACATCCTCAACCTGTCCTCAGAAGGTTTGACAGACAATCTAAACCCCCACACCATCTCACTCAAGACTACCGCTGTTATCTCCTTCAACAAACTCGCAAACCAAGTCATTCTCCTCTTCAACGGGTTCAAGACAAAAGGTACTCTTTCTTATCTTCCCTATCATATGAAAAACTTGCTCCACATTACAAACATTTTGTCCTCACCATTTCAACTTACAAAGAACCAAATACTTACAAAGAAACAGCTCTATCTAATCAATGGAATGCTGCTATGCAACATGAGATTGGTGCCCTCATTCGAAACCAAACCTGGGATGTTGTCAATCTTCCTCCACGAAAGACAACAATTGGGAACAAGTGGGTATATAAAGTGAAATTGAATCCTGATGCTACACTGGACAAATTTTGAGCTAGGCTTGTGGCAAATGGGCATACACAGCAGGAAGGAGTGGACTATCAAGATACATTTGCACCAGTTATAAAGATGACTACTGTCAGAATGTTTTTGGCAATTGCTGAACAGAGGAATTGGCATATTTCACCAGTTGGATGTGAATAATGCCTTCCTCCATGGAGACTTAGAAGAAGAGGTTTACATGACTCTTCCTAAAGGTTTTACACCTCCAGCTGGTTTTACCAACCCTGTTTGTAGACTTAAAAAGTCTCTTTATGGCCTGAAGCAAGCTTCAATGCAATGGTTCTCCAAGTTAACTGATAAGCTGCTCACTTACAAGTTACAACTATGTTCAAAGCCAAGCTGACTACTCTCTTTTCTATAAAGTCACCGCCTCAAGTTACACATGTATTCTGATCTACGTTGATGACCTTGTCCTTGGTGGCAATGATTTACATGAGATTGAAAGTTTGAAGTCAGCACTGCATACAGAGTTTAGCATCAAAGACATTGGTGATTTGAAATTTTATTTAGGTATTGAGGTGGCTATAAATGCATATGGGATTCATATTTCACAAAGGAAGTACACTCTTGAGATTATTGAAGAAGCACAACTTCTTGATTCTAAGACAGTTTCCACTCCAATGGACTACAAGCTGCATTTATCCAATGATTCTTCTTCACCATATGAAGATCCTGAATTCTACAGAACACTTGTTGGGAAGCTCATTTATTTAAATACTACAAGGCCAGACATAAGCTACTCTACTCAGCAACTCAGTCAATATATGACTAATCCTAGTGTTATTCATTTCAAGGCAGTTCAAAGAATTATAAGATACCTCAAATCAGTTCCTGCCTCAGGGATTTTCTTCCCCAGCAAAGGCTCCTTCCACTTGAAATCCTTCTCTGATTCAAACTGGGCAGCTTGTGTAGACACCAGACGTTCCATATCTGGCTATGCCATCTATCTTGGTGGTGCTCTTATCTCTTGGAAATGCAAAACACAAAAGACAATATCGCGTTCTTCATGTGAGGCAGAGTATCGAGCTCTTGCTTTCACATCGTGTGAGATTCAGTGGCTTCTTTATTTGCTCCATGACTTTCAGGTACCACATCACCAACATGCAACACTTTTCTGTGACAATCAGAGTGCTATTTACATTGCTCAGAATCCCACATTCCATGAAGAACGAAGCATATAGAGTTGGATTGCCACCTTGTTCGTGAGAAGCTGCTCAACAAGAACATCAAGCTTCTTCATGTTTCCAATTCCCATAAGTTAGCTGATCTGTTCACCAAGCCCTTATCACCAGCTCCATTTCGATTTCTCCTCTCCAAGCTCGATGTGCGCGACCTCTTCCCACCAGCTTGCGGGGGGGGGGGGGGGGGGGGATAACAGCAAAGGGTTTCAAATCCCCTTTTGATTTCAATTTTACCGTTGCTCCTTCACCCGCCAACGAGGAAGAAGAATGAAGTTTAAATTACTCAGTGTGCATCATTTATGAGAAACGCTGCCGTTCCGCTCTACTTCTTTTCATCTATGTTTGCTTTATTGCCAAGTCTATCTTTGTTTCCTTTTCAAGCAAACCAACAAAGTGTACCTGGTTTGCATTCTTGTTCTCTTCTGCAATCTCTGTAATATATAAACCAAATGTGAATCAATGAGAAAATCAGGCCTTAGGGTTTCAATTGTTATTACTTATGGTTCTGGACAGAGGAGGTCCTAAATGGAGACTACAATCACATACCTCACGTTAATGATTGAAATGCAAGGGGAGATAAACAAATCTGTAACACAGGGCTTGTGGTGGTTGTGGACAGAGGACAATCAACGTCTGTATAGAGGACCAAAGGTAAGCAAAGGAGTTGAAACGACAAAGAAAATGGACTTGGTCCGCTAATTAGGGAGCAAGCTAGATATGATTTTTAAGGTAACCTGCAGTCGTGAGATTACAGTTGTGATCGCAATATCGCCGCCGCCACTCGGGAGCCCTTGTGACGTTGAAGTTCTTGTCGCCGCCGTTCAGATGCCCATGTAAGTATGAAGTTCTCTCTAGCTTGCCCGATGCTGCCGCTTGTAATTTGTTTGATGATAATAACCAACATCGGGCTGAGGTTTTCCCATACAGATTGGGCCCATAACAATTATTAAGACATGCTTGATGAGCCTAAGATAAGGCTGAATGAGGAGGCCGGACTTCTCCGCCAGGATTATGGCTGCACTGAAGGATTTGGACGGGAAGACGGGAAATTAAGGAAAGTTAAGGACGATTTTACCCCTGCCAAAAATTAAGGGGAGAGCAACAAATTTTGAATGGTGAAAATGTTGTAAAATTCCATCATTAATTATTCTCTAGATATGGAATCTTTAATTAAAAATTTATTTTTAATTTTCTTTTCTAAAATGGCAAGCAAGTGCAAATACTGTTATCTCTTGCTGAATGATGAAAGTGATGGTGAAACCACCAACAAAGTCATACATATTAGACTACATCAAAACTCTGAAAAGACTAATATAACTCGAACCTCTCAACCTATGTGTTGAAGCTTGTGCATAGCTAGCATAAGCCTGATGTTTTGATTTTGTGGTCGTGCGGAATTCTGATGTGAGGTGAGTAGGTGACTATAGTCTTCGAATCAAATTGTGATTGAATCTGTTTGTGTCCCGTATGTTGGAAATTTGGTTGAATTGGACTAACCAAGTCAAATCGGTTTTGGGTTGGACCGTCCAATCGATTTGGTATTAGATCGACCGAACCGATATTCTAATTCCATGAAGGGACACATCCCTTTGGCCTAGTGGCGGTTGCATTATTTTATGGATAAGGATGGCCTTATGGATAAGAACAACCTTATGGATAGAGGCAACCCTTCATATGGATAAGGATAACCTTTCATATGGATAAAGGCAACCTTTTGTATGGATAAAGGCAACCGTTCATGAAACAATGCATGGATTCGGCCCCTATAAATATATGTGTGGGGTGGATGGTGCCATATACCATCAAACATATTTTCTTCTTTCTTCCAAAAATGTCTAAATATGCTTTAGAGTTCTTGAGCCTAGAACCTAAAGTGGTGATAGTTTATCCTCGGGAGAAATTTCCTGTAACCCAAGGCTTTGTAGAGGGTGGAAATATTATTTTCGGAAAGTGAACGTTGTTCACGACTCTATCACAATCCTGGTCACCCGGTCTCGGGCTATCGTACGTGTACCCTCATCCTAAAAGTCCCAACAATCGAAAAGAATAGTTTTCCGGTATGATGGCTCGAACCGCTCTTTGCAAGAAACCGGTTCCGGTCTATGGAATTATGAGAATGTTCGATGATGAGTTTTTCATCGATGATAGTAGAAGATGGGTTTTCTTCGTACTAGTCTCATGGTGTATTCCATATCCGGAAGGTAACTTGGAAGAGGGATGATTCGAAGATGAGGAAGAGGGAGAATGATTCGTAAATTGGAGAAATAGAAGAATGAAAATTGCCTTTGGGTAGGTCACATACTCAATGGTTAATTTGTCTAATTCTCTATTCGACGTTTACGAAGTGCTAGACAAAAATGGATTTGTTTAGTGGTTTGATGGTGTGGTTTTGTCTAAGTGGTTTATGTTAAACCAAGGAGACAAAATTGTATATACAATGTTTGATGATTCTGGTAGAAGAGTCTTTGTGTTTGTATGTAGATGACATATTTATCTTTGGGACCAATCATAGATAAGTGATTTTGTCTAGTGGTTTATGTTATTTTAAACCAAGGAGACAAAATGTGTACACAATTTATGATGATTCTGGTAATGAAGTCATCGTACATTTGTATGTATAAGACATGCTTATTTTTGGAACCAATAAAAGATAAGTGAACTTTGATAAAAAGTTGCTATTTCAATTCTCCATGTAGGACATGGGGAGGTAAATGTGATTCTGTCTATTGAATCAAGCGGTACAACAGAAAATATTCATTTTCTCAATTTTTCTGCATTGAGAAGGTACTCGTAAAGAAAATTCCTTAGTGGAAATTTTCGTGGGTTAGATACGACAATGGATCCACAAGTATGGAACTTATGGTTAATACTGGCCAACCAGTTTTACAACTGGAGTATTCCATGTTAAATGGGTTTGATGTATGCATGACTTGCATGATGCTAGATATCGCATATGCGATAGAACAATTAAGTCGGTACATGATGAATCATAGTGCTCATCATTTGAAATGAAGTGAGGCGTGTACTAAGATATCTCAAAGGCACATTGTATTGAGTTATAGTGGCTTTCCATCCATTTTTGGAAGGATTTGTTGATGTTAGTTTGATTTCTCATGTTAAAGGTGATACTTCAACATTGAGATGGGTCCTCTTGCTTGGGGGAGGTGCCATATTTTGGGCCTCTAGAAAGCAAACTTGCATCACTAGTTCCACATGGAGTCAAAGTTTGTAGCCTTGATTTCTCTTAGAGAAAAGACATTATTGCTGAGATGCTTGGTTTATGACAAAACCAATCTCACCTATTACTATTCTTAGTGATAGTAATGCTAATTTGGCTAAGGCATATAACCACGTGAAAATGACAAGTACGGTAATGTGGGGTAGGCATGGTAAAATCTGTGAACTGATCATTCATAGAGTTGTGTCTAAACAATATGACCAGACTCGAGATAATTTAGTTTTATCATTTGACGAAATGATTAACTAGTGACTTGGTGGTCAAGTCTGTGAATGAGATGGGTTAAAAGTCCATATAATTTCTGGTAATGAGACACTCAATTCCCCTCTAATACAACGTTAGAGGCTGAATTCAATGCGGAAAGCTTATTATCAGAAATAGAAGCACACAATTTATCATCCCGAGCTATGTGCTTGTTATCATGCATGAGAGAAGAGGATGAATTTCAAAACTTCTTAATTGAATCGTTGAAAAAGTGTATTATGCGGGTACACTAATAAAAGATTCGACCTACGTAAGCATGAAGTGTAGCCGCTTCAAGAAACCCGGACTTTGGTTTCGTGTGCGCTTATGAGAAGGATTGGACACATGGCGGTTAATAGTGTCAAGACACTTGGAAGTTTGAAAACCTAAGTGTATATTATCTTCGAATATTCATATGAGTCAATGGGTTCAATCGTTACCGACACCCTTTGTATTCGAGTATTCGTCAAGTGTAATATACTAAGGTGAAAATTCAATCGTCACGACATTTTCATTTATGCTTAAGTTTTGTTGGAAGAATGTTGTGATTTTAGCCTTGTTATAAGAACCGAACCGGATCAACGGCCGGGCCAGTAGAACCATCAAACCAGTTACAATAGCGGTTCGGTTCATTGTTTGAACGGTTATTGATGGACCAAACGGTTTTTCACGGTCACCATAAAATCAGATGAACCGACACGGTTTAATTGGTCCACTAGTTCACTATTTTAACAAAAAATGCTTTAACATAAACTAAGATCATCAAATCATAATTATTAATTTTATATATGCTTCATCAACCTTATTGTCGACTTTACGTTGTCTACTACCGACTAGAACCATAATTTTTAATTTGAATTAAAAAAAGAGGTTTCTTTTGTGAGATGGTTGGAATGATTTATTAGATATTTTGGTGATGATATGAATTTGAACTTGTTTATGGTCAATGATAATTTTATTTTAAAATTAGTGTAATATACAAGTCTTATATGTTATATATCATGAACGGTTCTATCAACGGTTCACCAACGGTTTTGTAACAGTTAACCGGTGAACCCTAAACCACTAACTTTTCCGGTTCAGCCTCCGGTCCGATTACGAAAACAGAGGATTTTAGTGAATTCTATAATACACTAAAATGGGGGAGGAATGTTGGAAATTTGGTTGAACCGGACTAACCAAGTCAAATCGGTTTTGAGTTGGACCGACCAACCGATTTGGTATTAGACCGACCGAACCGATATTCTAATTCCATGAAGGGACACATCCCTTTGGCCTAGTGGCGGTTGCATTATTTTATGGATAAGGATGGCCTTATGGATAAAAACAACCTTATGGATAGAGGCAACCCTTCATATGGATAAGGATAACCTTTCATATGGATAAAGGCAACATTTCGTATGGATTAAGGCAACCGTTCATGAAACAATGCATGGATTCGCCCCCTATAAATATATGTGTGGGGTGGATGGTGCCACATACCATCAAACATATTCTTCTTCTTTCTTCCAAAAATTTCTAAATATGCTTTAGAGTTCTTGAGCCTAGAACCTAAAGTGGTGATAGTTTTATCCTCGGGAGAAATTTCCTGTAGCTCAAGGCTTTGTAGAGGGTGGAAATATTCTTTACGGAAAGTAAACGTTGTTCACGACTCTATTATAATCCTAGTCATCCGATCTCGGACTATCGTACGTGTACCCTCATCCCTAAAAGTTCCAACAATCGTAAAGAATAACGTTCACTCCTTAGCTCGAGGCCCTTGAGTACACTCCTTAGCTCTTTACAAGTAATGAAGTAATGATAAATTTTCACCTAGTAAGTGAGCCTGCTCCTCTTGAGTCGCACCCCATCCAATGGTAGATTCACTAAATTAATAGAATCTTATTAATGGAATCAAAATATGAGAATCTCAGCAATGAGTGACTTTGATGAATTTCAGTATCAAAATTGATACCGTCGCTTATTAACAAGTAGGGATGTTCAAACGGTTTGGTTACCATGGTAACTGTTTTAACCAGTACTATTTGGATAATTTGGTTTGGTTAATTTGGATAATTGGTTTGGTTTGGTTAAAGTTTTTAGCTTGTTTGGTTTAGGTGGTTTGGTTTGGTTTCAGACACTCCTAACCAGTCAAACCAAATTAACCAGTTAAGTAATTAGTCATATATCTAACATATATTATATACACATACTTAATACTTTGCATAACCACTCAAGAGTTAACGTTCATCCCTTTTAGACTCATAAAATATAAAGCTCAATATTGCTCATATAGTGTATATTTGTATATGTAAAATGTAGACCACAACATATGGACGCCTAATTTAGATGAATTTCATACATTATGATGGATGAAAACTTGAAGGGAAGGTCATTTCCAGCATATGATAATTGCTAAGAGACTAAGTCAATTTACACAAACACAACAATTCATTAACCCATACCATTGTTATAAATTTTTGTTAGGTGAATACTTCTATACTAATCGTAAGATAATTGTCTTAGTTGCATGTATTTTTGTTAAGGGTCAACTATAACTACGTGTTGATTGTTATGTTTTATTCATTATATAAATTGCGAATTGTTGCATTAACCGGAAATTTTTTATCGTCAATGATAATGTGATTTTATATTGGTTAATTTGGTTAACCAATAAACCAAACCAATTAAACTTTAGTTTGGTTAATTTGGTTGTTGTATTAGTTTGGACGGTTTGGTTATGATATTGTATTCCATGGTTAATGGAATTTAGCCTTATTTGGTTTGGTTATAACCATGGTAACCATTTGAACACCCCTATTAACAAGTTGATACTTGATATGTGAATCGCTATGGACGGCGGTGAATGAATGCACCGTTGGTTTTTGAGTTTACCCACAAATTGTAAAATATTGAATTATAAAAATCTCTAATAACATAGAATTATGTAGAAGTCTTAAACGCATGGAAGTAGATCTGGCAAATTACAACCCGATCCGTTGATTCGACCCGAAACCGCCCAAAAACTAGAAATTTTTGTAACCCGAAATCTGAATGATCCGAACTCGATAACCCGTGATTTTTTGGGTCGGGTTGGATGGGTTAGCGGGTCAACCCGTTACACCCGTTCCATTTTATATATCACTCCCAAAATATGATAAAATCACTCATAAATTGGTGAGAAGTTTAAAAAATCACAAGGATTTGAATGACATGTTTGGAGTTTAAGGATAATCAAATATCATGTGTTTCTTGTAGTAGTATTACTCATGTGATTGTTTTTTGACGATTTGCGCAATTTGTATTTCATTTCATTAGCGTGGGAGGATTTGAGAATATGTTAATTGACATGTGTTAGGTAAACTATTGTCATGCATATGTGAAAATTTGTGTTCTTTAAGAAAATATGAAGCATGTTTGATATTGTTTCTAAGAACGCTCGTAACCCGAAATGACCTGTAACCCGACCCGAAACCGAATGGGTTAGGTCAATATTTGACCCAAAATCAGCCAACCAAACATAACCCGACCTGTAACCGAAGTCCCAACCCGACCCGATTGCCAGGTCTACATGGAAGGTGTAAATTTATCAAATCCCTACCCGCCGCAATTGCCTTCAAATTAGGGATGTCAATGGGTCGGGTTTTGCCAAATCCAAACCCATGGGTTTATTCGTAAAAAAAACTCAGGGTAAAACCCACTGGGTTTGAAAAACTCAAACCCAACCCAACCCGCTGGATATCCGCGGGTTCATGGGTACCCACGAGTTTTTGTCGTAAAAAATTTACAATAACAAGTTCCTATTAAAATTAAAATCAAATATCAATCTCTCACTACAAATTATCCATATATAAAACACCTTTCTAGAAAATTCAAGCAAATCAAAAATTAACTATACAAATTGTTGAACACCAATCTAGAAAACACAAGAAAATTGAAGCGAATCACAAATTATCCATAAATAACATAATTAATTGAAAGCTTTCCTCTTTGTCAATTAAGTTTTTTCACTCTCCACTCAATAACATCAACTTCATTCTACACAATTAGAAAGAAAAAATTAGACATGTCTCCACAAACATAAATAAGATTAGTTGTTTAGAATATTAAATATACCGAGGAAATTAATTATATGGGTGTGGGCGGGTACCCATGGGGTGGATTTACCTAAACCCAAACCCAACCCGGTGAATAGTGAACGGGTTTAAACCCAAACCAGGCCTAAAACCCGTCAACACGAATTTTACCCGCGTTGACCGGATTGGGTCGAATGAATACCCGTGGGTTCGGATTTTGTTGCCATCCGCCCATCCCTACTTCAAATGGAAATGCTACAATTTTTACTGTTGACCTGGCGTATGATTCAGTGCCGATATTGGGCCATTCCTTCCTTATTGGATTGGGCCAAACGTTGAAGCCCATTCTACACTTTAAATGGTTCATCCGCAAATGACATCCAAAATGGCGCACGTCATAACTCATAAGTAACCCTAAAAACGACAGTTGCCCGCCACGAAACGCGAGAGAAGAAAGACCAGCCAGGCAGGAACAGAACCGGCAATCGGCTTCTCACTGTCATCATGACTCATCTCAGGCCCGTCCATTGCCTGGAGAGAATATTGCTCAGCAGGTTTGCTCCTCGCCGCGGAAGGTTTGCCCCGACCATTACTATTTCAGGGAGCGAGTTTGTGACCTGGAGACGCTCTGCGTGCAAGTTGTTGATCGGAGCTGCGGCGGGTTGGTTTCTCTCGGTTTGGGAGCGCTTCGGCTCCGATGAACTCCTCGCTTACATCGCTATCAAGTAATTCTCTATCTCAGAAGGATTTCCGTTCTTGCTGATATCTTTGGATTGACCTTCCTATGTTTTTAGTAATCGGTAATATGAAGTTAGGAATGAAATTGCATTTGGATATCGGTGGCAGCAAGCGAGTACGGCTGGAGTGTATCCAATTTAGTGTCACCAGTAGGCAGTTTGCATATTTTTGTCTATTTTAATGGCTCCTCTTAGGGTTGTGGGTGATGAGTAACTGGTTCTTCTGGTTATTTCGTCCTATTGAAGGCAGAATTGAAGAGCGCAATTGAATCACTTGGATTGAACATTCTGCATTATTTTGCTTGCCATGCTTCAATCTTTAATACTCTCCTGCTGACATTGATCATTTTGCTGATTTTTTCAATCCCCATTATTTCCCAGGTCAGGTTAGTTAAAACGCCTTCGAATTGTATCCTGTCGCGATATGTCTGAGCACTACTTCGAGCTTGCTCCTGTCAGGGCTCTCCGATTACCCCTGAATTCATCTTCTTGGCGAGACCCCCTGGCTCACATTGTGAGAAGCTGCATTTCCCTACTGCAAATATGTGGCTCTTCCAAGCTCAATCTGAAGAAAATCCACGGTCTCTCCATCAGGCATGGCGTTCCATTATCAGACCCATACCTGGGAAAATACCTCATATACATCGGGGTAAATCTCTCTGTTCCCATGGCCTATGCCCGCAGTATCTTCTCACAGATGAAGAACCCAAATACTTTCACGTGGAATGCGATAATTAGAGGCTATGCTGAGAGCGAAAACCCAAAGCCGGCCATTGAGTTGTATGGCCTAATGCACTCGAATTCGGTAGAGCCCGACACACATACTTTCCCATTTGTTTTGAAGGCTGTGGCTAAAGCCGTTAGCATCACAGCAGGTGAACAGATACACTCGATTGCAACCAGACGTGGGTTTGAGTCGCTGGTGTTTGTTCAGAACAGTCTAGTCCATATGTATGCCTCGTGTGGGCAGTACCAGAGTGCGGTCAAGGTGTTTGAGGTAATGCCTAATAGAGATTTGGTGACTTGGAACTCGGTGATCAATGGATTTGCCCTCAATGGAAAACCCAGTGAGGCACTGGCCCTTTACCAGAAGATGGATTTGGATGGTTTGAAGCCTGATGGTTTCACTATGGTCAGTTTGTTCTCTGCATGTTCTAAGCTTGGCGCCCTGGCATTGGGCAGGAGGGCTCATGTCTACATGGTTAAAGTCGGTCTGGACAAGAATCTACACTCTGTTAACGCCCTCTTGGATTTTTACGCCAAATGTGGCTGCACTAAAGATGCTAAAAGGGTCTTCAACGAGATGGTAGAGAGAAATGTGGTGTCTTGGACTTCTCTGATTGTGGGGTTAGCCGTTAATGGGTATGGTAGTGAAGCTTTGAAGTATTTCAAGCAGATGGAGGCCGAAAAATGGTTGCCTAGTGAGATAACTTTCGTTGGTGTGCTCTATGCTTGCAGCCACTGTGGCATGGTCGACGAGGGGTTTCGATACTTTGACAAAATAAAACAGTATTATGGCATTGTGCCTCAAATCGAACACCATGGTTGTATGGTTGATCTTCTGGCCAGAGCTGGCAAGGTTAAGCAAGCTCATGATTACATCCAGCAAATGCCAATGCAGCCAAATTCTGTCATCTGGAGGACCTTATTAGGAGCCTGCACAAAGTTTGGCCATGTGGAATTGGCGGAGGTTGCGAGAGCCAAGCTCTTACATTTAGAGCCAAAACACAGTGGGGACTATGTGCTCATGTCTAATCTCTATGCGTCGGAGCGACGGTGGTCCGATGCACACAAGGCCAGAAAGTCTATGCTTGAAGAAGGAGTTGCTAAAATCCGAGGGCATAGTCTTGTGGAGCTGGGGAACCAGGTTCATGAATTTCACACTGGAGATAGAACCCATCCACAAAGTGAGGAAATCTATGCGAAGTTGGTGGAGGTCACGAAGAGGCTTCGATTAGAAGGGCACGTGGCACACACAGGTCATGTTTATGCAGATATTGAAGAGGAAGAGAAGGAGAATGCACTGGTGCATCACAGCGAGAAGATTGCTGTTGCTTTAATGCTCGTGTGTTCTCCCCCTGGTACCCCCATAAGGGTGTTCAACAACTTGAGGATTTGTGGTGATTGTCATGTGGTGATCAAGCTCATGTCGAAGGTCTATGGTAGGGAGATTACTGTTCGGGATTGCAGCCGGTTCCATCATTTCCGGGATGGTTCTTGTTCTTGTGGAGACTACTGGTAGTTGGTGATTCATGCTTGTTTTTCAAGGCTACTCCCTATCTGCCAACGCAAAACCTGCTGGGTTATTCACTAATTGCCCTATTTATAGAGTTTTTCCATATTGATTTGGCTGATGGCATGGTGATGCTCTAATTGCGAAGATAAATGTATGAAGACTTGACAGGATGAATTTTTGGACTAGGTCAAGGCTTAGATATGTTTCAGAGATGTTTCCCGATATTCACCAACTGTCATTCATATCAAGAAGTAAAGCAATTCGGCGACGACACAAGAAGTGGCAGGGAAGATACTCAATGGTGTTGGTGAGGAAAATGTTGGGAATCGAAGCCTTAGCAAAGAGGAAGGGCCAAAGAGAAGTACCGGAAAGAAGCAAGAGGTTTCTGGTCCTGCAACCGAAAAGCCTTCTTTCCCAACCAAGAAGAGAATTCAAGTGCCGCAGTATCCTCTTTCTGAAACCCCAATGTAGGGGTTAGAAATTGCAAATTGGGTTAGGTGAAAACGTTTATCATGTGCTTAAGAGCAAGTCAGTGGTCTCAAATGAGAATTCCGCTTCCAATGAAAACGGTAGTGCTTTCACCACTCTTCTGGTTGAGGGGTCTGAGTATCCATGTTGAGAAAGACAAGTGTCTTAATATTATTTCTTCTTAAGTACTCCCGGTTTTAGCTTACATTAAGGATTTTGACAGTGAGTCCGGAAGGTTTTTGCCAACTGTAAGCTGTAGTTGTTCATCGTTTGCCCCAAGCTTACGGATGTAATGAAGTTCTCTACTTAATAAACAGTTCCGTCCTAATGCATTTGAAGATGTTGTCGGGAGAAGCTGCTCGAAGCTCCAATATCGCTGACGATTCTGGAACTGATGCTTGCTCGACTCCCTTTGTGCTGCAGGTAATGATGTTTCTTACTGCCGTACACTATAAGTACCTTGATTTTCTTGAATGCTCTGTGTGTTCCTTTCTCTAAAATTTGTAAACTGAGCACACATTTATAGGCTGTTTCTCAACATCAAGTAGTGTTGCAGTACGAACGAGAGCACACCGACGAAGGCGATCAGTTCCACAAAGGAGGATACGAGATTCCGAGAACTGCATCTGTCCAGGAGACAACAATAACTGATCTATACTGTTCATAAAAGCTAGCTTATAACCCGGCCTGTTGATCGGAATGTTTGTATTTGAGTATTTATATTTTTATGTTATGTTCAATTTTATCAATCCTTTTAATTTTATTGACAATCATTCGATCGAGATGATACATAAAGAATGAATGTATAAATTGAAAATTTGAAGAAATATCATCATCATTTAAGTATATAAAATATAAAAATGTACTAGTATCTATGCCTGGCCTAATGTCCGTTTAATAGTTTCATTAATTATTTTGTTTTAAAAAAGCATGTACGTTTTCATTATCGAACAATCAATCATAGTGCAATGCCTTTTCCTTATTTGAAATATTTTAATTTTAATTCTAAATTTCAAAGAGTGAGAAACTACATCATCGGTAAACTTTTTTGTTTTTATGGTACAACTTCAGATTGTAACTATACATTTTGTACAAATTCTTTTATGGTACAACTTGAACTTGTATCTTTGTATCATAATATAATGGTACAAATTCCTTTATGATACAACATAAACTTATACATTTAATGTTATGGTACAACTTCAAATTATACATTAAAGCACCAATGCTATTACCTATTAGCATAATAATAGTGCTCTTTGTTTGCTCATTTTCAAGTAAAGGCAATAGTTCAAACCAACTAAATAACAAACAAAACACTTACAAATTACTTAGAGAGACTCGAATATACATTTTTCTTTTGAGTATTGTCCTAATGATTTGTTAGACTAAAACCACAAAAAGATATGCAACACAAATCACCAAATTTAGAAATTATCAATGCGTGAAAAGAAACCAACGATTCAAGATAGAGTGCATAACCCTTACATAATCAGATATGAACCTTTAATTTTAAGTGTGTCCAGATCTAAGAGGTGAGATTGAAGGGCTTTTTATTTTCCTTACTTTCTATTTGGATGTTATCTTCCTTGTTTTAACTTGAATTTCATAAAATTTTGCGTATATGGAACGGGTTGTTTGTGATATACATATCAATTTATATTTCGAGATTTTTTTTTCTTACCACACATTCTACTCATTACCACCCTAGTATCACCGTCATTTTTAGTCAAATTTTAAAAAGATGTACCCATAAATTTATGACCTATTGGATCTATAAATTTATGAGGAACAAAATTTCAGGACCAAATATACCACTATATACAATCGGATTACACTTTTGTACATTCATACCACCATGATACACTTTCATACCACATGGTATAATCTTATGTACTACCAGGCATTAGCACATGGTTTGGATAGGTAATAAATGTCTCAACTTTTTCCCAAAATATATCAAAGTGGATGTCAATTTGAAGAGCACAATCAATCTGATTAGACTATGGAAAAAATCAATTATGACTTAAAGCGAAAGTGATATAGCCCATTACATTAATTGAAAAAAAATTGTCTTCCATAAATGGTAAGTGGGATTAAGCAACAACACAAATCACCAAATTTAGAAACTATCAGTGCGTGAAAAGAAACTAATTTTCAAAGATAGAGTGCATAACCATAGGGTGCACAACAGTCGCAAAATCAGATATGAGCTTTTGATTTTAGATTTGTCCAGATCTAAGAGTGAAATGAAAGGGTTTTTTATTTTCCACATTTTTAATTGGCTTTTATTTTCCTTGTTTTAACTGGGATTTCAACACTTTTTTACAAGTGGAACAGGTAGGTTGTGATCTACAAAATGATATCCATTTATTTCATACATGTTCCTATAAAATAAATAATATCCATTTATTTCGATAAATATTTTTCGTACCACCCATACTACTCCTTACCACCCTAGTACCACCTTCGTTTTTAACTCGAATTTTGGAAAAAAAATTACCCCTAAGGAACGGGTTAATCGTGATCTATTGGATCTACGAATTTCCGGGGTATAAAATTTCAAGACCAAATATACCACCATTTTCCATCCTACTTTAGGGTAGTTACCGGTGGTAGACGGTGATGAAAAGTGATAAATGGTCATTAGTATATACTTACTATCATGTATATAATCATTTTATAATCTGATATATTTATACAGACATGGTACATTTCCATAGCACATGGTATAATCTCATAAACTACCAAGCATTACCACCTATCCACATGTATGGATGGGCAATAAATGTCTCAACCTTTTGTTCTAAAATATATCAAAGTGAATGTCATTTTGAAGGTCACAATTGATATAAATTTTCTTTGAAAATATCAATTACGACTTAAAACGAAAGAGATATAACCCGTTAAACTCAACTGGAAAACAATTAATTATCTTCCATAAATGGTAAGTGGGGGGTTATGAAACAACACAAATCACCAAGTTTGGAAACTATCAATGCGTGAAAAGAAACCAACGATTCAAGATGGGGTGCATAGCCCTTGCATAATCAGATATGGACCTTTGATTTTAAGTGTGTCCAGATCTAATGGGTGAGATTAAAGGGCTTTTTATTTTTCAAACTTTTTAATTGGCTTTTATCTTGTTGTAACTTGGATTTTAATTTTTTTTGCATAGATGGAATGAGTTGGTTGTATCTACAAAATGAAATCTATTTTCAATATATATTTCGAGAAATTTTTAAGGATTAAAAAACCATTCCGTACCGACGGTTCGATTAGAAAACGTCCTACTGGAGTCTAAACCGATAGACGGTATTTAGCGTATAAAATAGTTGAATCACAATTTTATTATAAAATATCATACCACTAACTTTTCAATAGAGTTTACATGGGCATAATAAACGATCCATTAATCACAAAAGGCAATTTGGGCTGAAATTGAAAAGGTTAAAAACTAAAAAACCTAATATATAAATCCAACACAGTTGGTAAATAATAATCACGGTCTAACTTAAACTTGGTCCATATTTGAGCTATATTTCTGCGTAGCCCAATAAAAGAAGCAAAAGGAAATTTGGTCCAATAAAACAGGGAAATGAGTACAAATGCTGTGAATTAACAGAACATTAGAAAAGGCTGATGTGGCAGATTGTTTTCTCAAAACCGTCATAATATATGTTAAGATACTTAATCCCATTTCATGATGATAATTAAGTCTCCATTAAAATGCTATTGATTAATTGATCGTCAGGAGAAATTGAGTATAAAACCCCACTGAAATTCCGACACAACCCATAGATAATTGGAAACTAAAACTAAAATCGCATAATCCTACATAAAAGGTTCAATGCTATACTTTTAGGAACAACATGCCACTAATTATAAAGAGATTGAGAGTTGTTGATTCAAGTCAACCATATACTAACAACTCAACTAAAAGGTGACCATCAAAAGTTGAGCGCAAATGAAAAAATTAGAGGTACCTCCTGTTTGTGCCTGAACAAATGCACATAGAGGGGGGTGCCTGGGCCCGCTAGTCCTTCGACGATCAAGTTAGTACGAGTTTTAGAGAAAGAAGTGTCTAACTCTAACTTTATAATGAGAGAGACCTGCATAAATGCTACCTACCGACCCAATTTATACTCACCCTATCCTGGACCAGACTCCCTCAACCCAGCTCCATGTCAGCATCGCATTTAATATACTGTACTTCTATTAGACTAGGCGCCCCGACCATCATGTCAGTCTTCTGAAAAATGCAAGGCGCCCAGACTGTACTTCCGTGTAGTCTTCCGAGTTTTGTCTCCTAGCTTCCCTCTTCACACTCGGGCTTTGCCTCGTGGGCCAACCCGTGGGCCTGCCCAATGAAGTAACCCTTTTCTTCCTTATTGGGCCGTATTGGGCTTTCATTTGGGCCTCTCTTTGTAACACCCCCAACACCTCCAATATATTATAGATTCGATCAAAGTAATATGACACAAAATTACACACTCCTTAGTTTTAATAGAGAATCGACCTTAGTTTTAATAAATCAATCAATAATTCCTCGTTTTGAGATAGACATAGATTGTGGTAGCTCCAACAAACATAAACCTAAAGACCAATAGCCACTACTATCTGTTGTACAAACAACTTTTTATCCCTTCTATCTCCAATCTCAAGAGGCATTTGTTTCAACCCAACATTCACTTTCTAATCCTTCTCCTGCAATTATATTTCTGCTACTTTGTTGGACCTTCTCTATGTGGCCCTCCATTTCCCTTCCAATTAGGGTTCTTGTCAACTTGCTCTTCAACTTCTCAGTCCTTTTCTTGTATTTGGCCAACTCATTTTCCTTAGGGGCAGTTGTAATAAGATTGGTAAAACAAACACTCATCTCCAATTCCATCAATATGCTCATATCCTCTTTGACTGCCTTCACCTGCTCCAGTTCACTTCCATGCCCATCAACACCCACTCCATTTTCATTAATATCCTCATCATCCCTCACTTCTCTCTCTTCAACTACTCCAATTTTGCTTCCATGTCTTTCAATACCCTCCTCAATTCGATCACTACTCTTGCCAACTCCCTCTTCTCTGCCTTCACATGATATAGTTGAACTTTACTTGCTAATAAATCCAAACATAATTTCTTCCCCCACTATTCCTCTTACTAAACCTAATCCCAACTCGTCTACTCCAAATTTACACCCACACCTCCCAAAGTATTGTTGCGTGGAGGCTTAACTTTAGCAATCATTATGACTTGCAGTTATATTGACGGACACTAAAAACATCGACAAAATCAACAGTGTCTAACTAATCCTAAAATAATATAAAAATTTCATCGGTGAGCTCGACCATAAGAATCGAGATTGATGAAGAAAAATATGGTTGTGGAGAACATTAGACATGACAAAATAAAACCTGAGCGGAAATATTGTACTTGAAAAAAGGAAATGGTGATCTTATTTTATTATTTCAATAGCTAACCAAAGAACAAAAAAGTACAGCAAACAAACAACAAAAAAGTAGACAGGGCGATGGAAAAGTACAACTGCTCCTGTTCTACACAGACTATTTGATTTCAAACAAACCTAGCACCCAAACCATCGTTCAAATTCTTTTCCTATATTTTATAAATCAATCACAAACAACTTAGATAAATTAGGAAGGAAATGATAGCCTACCAGTTTAACTCAACGAACCTTCTATGAAAATAAAAGCCTCATTGAAGTTGAAACCTAAGAACAGAAGGAGGAGCAACGACGCAAGAGATCTGTCGTGCTTCAAACATCGTATTACACAACAAGATCAAAAGAAATAGATCTTCTGCATGTCTTGCTCATGATACAACCTGAAAATAAAAAGTCGATTTTGTTATTAATTAAAAAGATAAAACCATGAGACAAAGAGAAAAAATTGAATGACTTATATATGTGAAGCGATTAACCTTGGACGAAGACCAATTTCCCATTCGAGTTCAAAGTCTGGTATAGGAAGGGGAGTAAAGGAGGACGATATAACTGATCAAACATCGTCTTCAGCAATAGAAGCATCAAAATCGTTCTTGTAGTAATTCATCGATAAAGGAGAGATAGAAACATTGGGCGCAATACTACAACACCTTTCATGTTAATTAACTATATATCGAGACCAAGAATAAAATAATAAAATTTAATAACTCATTCGAATGATTTGTGACCGATATTATGCATAAAGTTACTTAAATTCACTTTGTGGTTGTAAATTTTATTTATAGAAGGAAAAAAGTACTAATATCCCCGTCTTGCAATCGCCAAATTTTCTCCAATTTGCACCCTAGTACCCACCCCACGGTATTACTGTTTCTCATAATCTTCCAATTTTTTCTTGTCATCCATCGTCAATCACAATCTAGTCATGACTTCTGAAACCAATTGAGATCAGTTGACTTCTGAAACCAGTTGAGATCACAATGCCTACTAAGAGCCCATATTTTACAAAGTCGTAGTCAATCGCTGGTGATTGGCATATCATCTGCATACTGATTTGAAACATGCAGAGAGCATGTGCTTCGTCACTCGCGCCCACCATATGTACGTCATTTTCTGGTTAAATAATTGCTCATTTTCTTTTTTTGCATTTGTTAATTCGTGAATTTCCCTGCATGGTAAAACATCCAACTAATAAACAAAAGTGAATGTTTTGCGTGTGCTTCCAAATACGGTTTTTTGTTTCAAAGCAATATTGCCAATTTCACTATCATATATTTTGTAGATTTAAAATATACAATAAATTTGTTTAGTGTAATTAGTTATGACCAAAGTTGTTAACTCGATTTAACCCATTGACTCTTCAACGAAGTGTTTAAAAGTTAATGAGAGAATTGAATTAAACTTGGTTTAGCCTAACTTTATCGAGAAAAAGAAAAATATTTATAGGTTCCACATGTATTGTGCTTAGATATATAAAAATTTTAATGGTAAATTTAGGTTTAACGACAGTTTAATATAATTCATTTATTAGAGTTGAATTGCATTTGTTGAAACTTTTTTTACTTCTTCTCTCTTTTAGAAATAAGAATGACGCTTTGAATATGAAATCCTTCCCTCTTTCTTTTTCTTTTTCTTTTCCCCTTTCTTTTTCCTTCTTTATATTGCTAGATCTCATATTCCATTCTCAATATTTTTAATCTTTTTCTCCAATTAAATTTTAAGCTCATATACAAATGAGGAACTTGGCATTTGTTAGTCACACAAAGTCTCAACCCAAATTCATGTTTCTCTAAACTTTTTTGCTTCTTCTTTGTATGAGATGAGGTCGATTGACGCTATTATTGTGTTGTTGGAAGCATGGAACGCAAATGGAATTGACTACTGAAAGATTGGGATGGTTCATGAGATGGTTGAGCCTTGTATTGTCGCCCGACGAACCTAAAGGAAGAAGAGAAGGTGAGATAGTCAAACATGATGTTTTTATGTTAGTTGTCGTAGGGTTTGTGATAAGGAAAAGGATACCACGACAATGGAGCTACGAATACAATTTGTTGAAAGCTACATTATTTTAAAGTGGCCTGGTGCTCGGATCAGTTGGTTGAATTGGCTGAATTTCTCGATTTGTTTGGGTTTTTAGGGTTTGGCCTAGCCAAGTAGATTGCCGATTGGGCCTTCCGCGCTCAGTACGATACTCGGGTTTGTGAATAATTGGTTCGATAGGCCGAGTCAAACTTTGGTTGAAAATCATGGTTATGAGTCTTGTCTTTGTTTGAAGATACATTGGTTTAAATCCCAATTTTTTTCTATTTTTCTGTAAATAATAAAGATAAATATTCTGAAGACAAAAATATCATTCATAATTTCACTCTCGCTGTAGGAAATTTGAAATGGGGCAACAATTTTCTCATTTCAATATTATATATTGTGTAGAGTGTATATGTAGACATGTCTTTGCCCAACATATTCATTAACACATAAAAAGGGTGAAATGAACCAACATATTAAACTTAACCTCGTCTAATTATTGTTGAATCCAATCTTGTCGGATTAGAAAGGGGTTTAAAACTTAGGGCTTGTCAATAATAAGAAAAAAAAGCTTAGGGCTTGAGTTCAAGTCCTTAAGCCTCATTTCTTAAAGAAAATCTTAAAGCCTTCCTATTGGCTGATAGTGGATTAGGTAGTTAATGGAGGTTAGTAGTTAATAGGTAGTTAAGGGTAAATAGGGTTATGCAAATATAATTAAAATTAATATAATTAATTAATGATTCTCTTTCTCTCTCCTCCCATGATTTTCTCCATAACCCTTTCTCTACATTATAATTAAAATGAAATATGAAACTAATTTTATTTAATATTTAATAAAATCCGAATTTAATAATTTTATTTTTTTAAAATGGAAATTTGAAATTTAAAATATATGCCTCTCTCACATCTTGACAACTTCCGATTAGTATTAAGTATTAACATTTTGTAATGACATTATCAATATTTATAAATTGAATCATCATTAGGGCTTTTCATTGCATGGGTTTGAGATTTTTCTTTGTTAGGTATTCGTTTGTGTTATTATTAATGTTGTTCGACATGTTTTTTAATAATTTTATATGACATTATTAACTTTTTATGTTATGTTTTGTTTGTAACATTAGCAAAAGTGGAATTGTATTTTCAATTTGTTGGTACTTGAAGTTTATTTACCATTACATCATCGTATTATCAATTTGGTTCCAAGCACAATACAACCATTAGCAAAAAATTAATTCATTTGTAAGATTCTTATGTTTAGTGATTTGAATTATTAATATTTTTTCGTTTATGTTTGTAACTTTGTCAAATGTCATTATTAAGAAGCATACTTGTTAGATATTCATTTGTTTATGACATTATCAAAAGTGAATTTACGTTTAATGATATAAATATGGTTATTAATCTTTCAGTCTAAGTTAGTAACGTAGTTGGTGTCATTATTAATAGGCGTGTATAAGCATTATCAATGTTTGAAAATAAGATATTAATAATATCTAATAAGGTACTTAACAATAATTAGTTGCTATCATTATCAAAGTTTTTGGATGCATTATCCATGAAACACATGTTACTTATCAATGCATTTTTAGTGCTATTTGACATTAAACATTGCATCCGAATATTGTTAATATTTTTATATTACAAAAATCTATTTCCTTATCAGTGACTTGATCATTCGATATTAATGGTTTTTAATATCTTTATTAAAAGTTTGATGTCATTTATAATGTTGAAGTCGGACATTTTTACATTGATGTTTTGTGTTTATTTTCAACGAAATACTTTTCGTTATCAATGATTTATTGTATTGTTATTAAAAGTTTGGTGTTGAGGCGTGAATGTTGGTTTGTTTGAGCTAATATTTTTCTAGACAATGTTTGTTTGACTGAATCACACAGGTGCACTATGTAACAAGTACCCAAGATGTTGAAAATCACTATTGTGCTTTATGATCATTGAGAATGATAATGTAAAGCAATATTAATTTATCATAAAACGTTAATAATGTCATTAGAAATCATTGGAAGAGGTCATGACTAGATAGTTATAAACATGATGTGAAAATGTGAATCATTAGTACTAAAAATGTTGTAAATTAATGATATTGTTATTCAAACTATTAATGACTATGTTACATAATTTTAATGATTCATTCATAGGCGTTGATGACGAAACTATAAAACAGTAACAATTTATCCAAAATTGTTAATAATGTAATTGTAAGGAATTGATAAGTATATTGAAGTCGTTAATAATGATGAGGTATAATAATAACGATTCATTTCATAAATGTTGATAATGTCATTGCAAAATGTTAATACTGTATTGCAAGTTGTCACGAAGTGAGAGAGAGCATATATTTTTAATTTTTAATTTTCATTTTAAAAAATAAAAAATATTAAGTTCGAATTTATTAAATATTAAATAAAAATATTTAATTAAATTAATTTTGAATTTCCTTTTAATTATAGTGGAGAGAGAGGGTTATGGAGAATATAAGGGGGTGAGAGAAAGAGAATCATTAATGAGTAATATTAATTATATTTTCATAATATCTTATTTATTTCAACTAACTATTAACTACTACCCCTCTTTAACTACCTAATCTAGTATCAGCCAATAAAAATGGTTTAAGAACCTCCTTAAACAATGAGGCTTAAGGACCGGATCCAACCCGAAAACTTAGCAGTTAGCAGAGCTAAAACGTTCAAAGGACCAGTCTCATATAGATCGCACAAAGATATGAATATGATTTCTTCATAGTAGTTCTAAAAATTAATACTAATTTAAGAACTATGCATATTCAATACTAGATTTTGATATATGCAATATTCGAACCATTGATATTTGAGTTGTGATTTTTAAGTTATCCTTATTTATAAGATATATAGAAATTTAAATTAAATATTAAAATAAAATTTAAATAATCACAATATAAAAATTGAAGTATCGAACATCAATAAGTACTTATCAGAATTTTACCTGGCTGTCTAGCTAACCATTGAAAAGTTCTGTGATTTTTGGGTTTTACCTACATGTATGTTTTTAATTGAAAGAGATACAACAAATCAGTGTAGTGTGATTGGCTATAAGTTATAACCCTTGTCTGTGTTTGAAAGGACCAATGTTCAAATCTTGCAGGCAACATTTACTATTATAACCCTAACTACTATTAAGGAGAACGTAGCGAATTCAAAATGGAGAAAAACACATCTACACAATATATATTAGAACTGGGCACGCCCGTTGGCCGGATGAACAACATTAGTGGTATAAACAATAATAGTAATTGTTCAAACCAAGTTACGCTTTAATTTGATACCATTGAAGAACCCAAATTATGCAATTATTAAAAATATATAAAAAAGCAATATAACAAAAGTAAAAAAGCACAACTCATCTTGAAGAAGTAAAAAAGCACAACTCATCTTGATAATTTATGGACTAAAGTCATTATCAAAAGCAAAAAACACAACTCATGATTTCTAAAAAACTTAATATTCAAATGTACTTCAATTTACTTTTCGTTGTTAGAAATTATGCCAAAATTTCTTCTGAATTTCTTTGTGATTGTTATGCCATAAAAAATATATTCGACTGCTTCATCTTCATTAATGAAACATGTATATTCATCATGAATAGTCTCTTCCTTTTTCTCCCGCATTTCACCGGAATCCATATTTTAGTGGTTAAGTTTGAAAATGTGATACTCATTTCGCGCTAGTAGATATTTTCTCATCCAAATAATAAATATTATCAACCATTTGTTATTTCCTCCCATCATTGAAATTTTTAAATCCATCATCAACAATATCTTTCTTTTATCTTAATAACATAATTATCTCCAAATCTCCATCACTGAATTCCACTACCTATACCATTAACATACTCTTCCTTCTCCTTCTGCATTTCACTAAAAGCAAAAATTTAGTGCCAAAATATTTAGAATTGTGAAACTATATTTTCAAGAACTTAAATTTACTCAGTACATGCATTGAACTTTGTCCGAGGTTGCTCTTCTTCATCTTTCGTTATCTTCAAAACGAAAATTTAACTTCATTTTCTCAATTTGTAGGGGATGAGGAGGTGAATGTTATCTCGTTTTGCCACTATCTTTAAGTAGTTTCTCAGTAGGCTTTCCAAAAAATCTAGCTTCCTCGTGACAAAACAATAAAGTTAGATTAAACAATGTTGTCTACCAGAGCTGGATGTTAATCTATAAAATAATAACAATTGAGATACACTATTTGATCAAATTTTTTATGTTTTAGTGGGTACAATTTTTTTCTCGAATGAATAAATTTGAACTTAAAAACAATAGAATATTAGAGATAGATTGTTATCCAACTACTACTTTCTTTGATGTTATATAATTCTTATAAAATTACTCATCAAAGTCTTTTTTGAATTTTCTTTGGCAAGTTCAGTGAAAATAAAAGACAAATCTCATGCATGAGATATGAATAACTTCTCAGCCAACATAAATATTAAAAATTCTCATGCATGAGATTGGAATATTAAAATTGACAAATAAATTAGACTATCGATCATATAATATTAAAAATTCTCAATTAAAAATATTTCTAGCCCTAATAAATATGTATAAAAATTCCTCGGCTATATCTACAAAGCCCTTAATTCAACAATTTTTTTATTAAGATAGAATTTATTTGTCATCAAATTTACTTTATAATATGTTTATGTGTTAGATTTTGCTCGGGAACTATTTATTATAGCTAGTTATTGAAATGTCACTTCTCAACTATGAGTTACAAAAAAATGTAAGGTACAGATCTAATAACTAATGAGTTGATGAATGACTACTTAACTAAATATTTCGAAGATAATTTGCTTAATAACTGAATACAATGTCATAGAATTTTTTTTATAAATAGGACCCATTAAACTCGGATGCTGACTACGCGACTGCCTAACAATGTGCTAATAACTAATGAGTTGATGAATGACTACTTAACTAAATATTTCGAAGAGAATTTGCTTGATAACTGAATACAATGTCATAGAAATTTTTTATAAATAGGACCCATTAAACTCGGATGCTGACTACGCGACTGCCTAACCATGTGCTATTGTGATTCTATTTCCATAGTTTTAGTGCAAAAGTGTTGGCCTTCAGCCAGATAGAAAGGAATTTACGATAATTTAACTAATCACCCTGGTCATTCCTAACCATGTTCACAATAGACAACTTGGTTTTTGTTTTTATTTAATTTAGCTTTTTTTTTTAATTTCTTCTCCTACGAAAGAAGCTTGACTATTCTGTGGTTAATTGAGTGACATTCGAATTTGGCTTTGGCCAACCGTGGCAGACAAAAGAAGCCGGGCTCATGAATACAAAAAAGCCCATCCCGTGAATTTAAACAAAGCTGAGTAGCTCTTTTAAAAAAAAACTAAGTAAAAGGACCGTGGAGTTCTTCCGTACTATGCGCAGAACAAAGGAAAAAAGGAATGGAATGGGAACCGGCGGGGAACCTCTATATATGATTGGGAGAAAAGTGAAATGGGAAAACACCTACCTCCATTTCAAATTTGCTGGTTCGAGAGGCTTTTCCGGAAGGGCAGTTTGGACAAACTTATTTATGCGGTGCGGAATGAAAATCCGCTCAAAAAGTGGATGGGCTGAAATTAATTGACCGGCCCAATCAAAATAGCAGAAACACAACCTGCTAGCATCCCAAATCAATCACTAATTCTTGAAGTTTGTACTCACCCTCAACCCATGGTTGTTGTGTAGATGTTGGTTTAGAATCTTAACCCAATATACTCACACACGGTATCAAAGATTCCTGTCTAGATATGGTCATTTAGTGTATAATTTCCCAACTTTTTAATGTGCATTTTCCCCCTTTATTTTTGTTGTTTGTTCTGGAACAAAATTTTTATTACTTATCTTGGTAACTGATAAACCGTGTCTACCGTGCACACGCATTTTAGCTGCATTTAAAACAACATATCGTTTGAATTATTAATTTATACTTTTTAAAATTTGATTTTTTTATTAAAGCTTTTTTAAAATTCATACAACAATTATGACATTTTGCATACATATAGATTCATGGATATATTGTAGACACATCTATTATTAATATCTAAATACAAATTATTTACTGTTACAAACCAAATATTTATGTTGACACTTTCACATCAGAATTTTTTTGTTATTATCAAAATTTGGTATGGAGTCAAAGGCTCACAACCATAAAACCAAATGACTCCTTGTAATTGCCTTGTTGAACTCATCCTTATTAAAGATTCTTCATTTTTAACACAATAACTTGATTTAGACTTTTGTAACTATAAATGCTTTTAGTATAAATATCTCAACCAACAAACAAATGTTTAGTTATTGTATTAATTCTTGAATTTAAAGATGTAATAATATGTTTTCGGTTAAAAAATGCGATAGATGTCACTTTACAAACATTAGTCTATCATTGCATATACAATGCAAAGGAAAAAAAGGAATTATTGATTGAAATAAAAAAAATATTAAAAGAAGAGAGATAGCTCCATAAATATATCATTAAGTAATTTTTTTTGCAAAAAATTTGTCCACTTTGGCAACTTGTGAGTTCTTCAAATGCTAATGTGGCAAGAAGTAACTTTTCAACAACCATAATATATATTAAGATTAAGATTAAGATTAAGATTAAGATAAGATTAAGATTAAGATTGGTGCTTTAATGTACAACTCAAAGTTGTACCATAACATTAAATATATAAGTTTAGGTTCTACCATAAAGCAATTTGTATCATTATGTTATGGTACAACTTTACAACTAGAAGTTGTACCATCACATAAAGGTACAAGTTCAAGTTGTACCATAAAAGAATTTGTACAAAAAGTATAGGTACAATCTGAAGTTGTACCATAACGTAAATGTACAATTTTAAGTTATACCATAAAAGCAAAAACCTATAGCACCAATACTATATAGCATTATAAAATTTCTTCTCATTCTCACGAAGAGGTTCAAACAAAGTGGCTAACTTTATATGAGATATATGTCATGAAGAGGTTCAAACTTAATCGATATTGGAATGTTCAGAGAATTGGAATACCAAAACGTTAATTTCGGGCTTATAAGGGGCAACCTGGTAATTAGGCATAGTGAAGAGGGCAAATTGGAAAATTTAATAGGTATGGAGGAAGTCCAAAATGCTCACTTGAGGTCCAAAATTAAACTTAATACGAACATGTTTATATATTCATAAATAACAAAAATAAGCACTTTAGGCTGTGAGAGACATTGGAGCTGGAAGAAGATGATACTTTTACAGCTCTTCATGGTGAGATTTGATAAAGAAAGCCAAGCCAAGCCAAGCCAAGCTGCAACAAAGAAAGAAAGCGTGGAAGAAAAGCCCACGCAAAATGGAATAACGAAAGAACGCAACAAAAGGAGACGGCGTTCTGTCAGGTAAAATGCCTCTCATTCTCAAGAAGAGGTTCAAACTTAATCGATATGCTTATGTTTCCCCTAACTATGATGGTACTTTGCCCCTTTTTGTTTATTAATACATGTTTTTCATGATTTTGGGCTGAATTCCTACAATACCTTGAAGTTATGTTAACGTGATGTTTTTGACCTGTTATAATAGGTTTCACAAGCCGCATTACGTAAAATACATTAGGCATTACGTAATGGTTACGTAATGTGTGTTTATCTTACGTAATAGTTGAAAAATGCCATTACGGAAACCTTACGTAATAGACACTCATTTTACGTAATGAATATTAACCTTTCGTTACGTAATCTGTTGAATCATTACAGAAGGCTTACGTAACACTTCTAATTTAACTGTTACGTAAGAAATAACTATCGTTACGTAACCTTTACGTAATAGATGCATACTTTACGTAACAGTTGTAAAGTGACATTACGGAAGCCTTACGTAATGGATGATCCTTTTACGTAATTGTTGATGCCAAGCTCCGAGGAGCCTGCTTCAATGTGATTGAGGTCCGGTGAGCGCCGATCTTTCTCCTGGCCAACGTCCGTCAACAGCCTCCGAGATGGACACCTGCAAAAAAGGATCCGCCGACGGTGGTCGGCGGGGACCTGCTCCGAAGCTCAAGTCAGTATTGAGAGGAGAGTAACCGGGAGCGACATATTGAGCCGGCTCTAGAGAGAGTTTTCGAAGTTCAAATCGAGAATCCACCGCCCAGAAAGCATAAATGAGCGTCCTATTTATAGGTGTCTCCTGCTTCTGGCGTAGATGGCGTGTAAATAATAAAATAATAAAAAAATTCTTTCATCTCACCACCAACCTAATGTGCAATGGATGGCGGGTAAAGAAAGAAACACACATTTACCTACCTTGTGCCTTTCACGTCCAGGTGTAAAAGTGAAGTAGATGATGGTAAACAAAGACATTTCCATCTTTCATGTAAAAATGAGTTGGCCATTTGGGTGAGATGTATGTGTACCCTTAATCCCTCCCATGTGTACGTGGCATTAGAGGGAGATGAGAGGTTGTGGTTGTTTGAGGACACAACCCTTTCCTCTTTTTAAATCCACGTGGAGGGAATTGGAGTCTGGAGACTTTGTATTGTGGAAGGCTTATTTAGCACCCAATCAACCATGGATGGATAGTAAAATATAAAGACAAAGACACATTGCGTAAAACTTACAGAAGAAATCAATAGGGAGCAAGTCCATGAGTAATGACTAGCCTAGCTTGCATCCACGTGTCACATGGTATGCTAATTGTGTTTTTATTGGTAATTACTCTGATAGAAACTGGGCCCATCAGTAATGATATTAATAAAGTTACGTAATGTAGTAAGTCATTATGGAAGTCTTACGTAACACTTCTAATTTAACTGTTACGTAAGAAATAACCTTCGTTACGTAACCTTTATGTAATGAGCGTGTGTTTTATGTAGCAGTTGTAAAATGTCATTACGGAAGCCTTATGATAGACGATGCTTTTACGTAATGAATATTAACCTAGCGTTACGTAAAATGATAAGCCGTTACGGAAACCTTCCGTAACGCTTCTAGTTTAACTGTTACGTAAGACTAACAAGCATTACGTAATTGTTACGTAATAAACATTAGTTTTACGTAATGCGACCTATAAAACCTGCTATAGCAGGTCAAAAACGTCAAGTTATAGTAACTTCAAGGCATGGTAGGAGGTCCCATGTTTTTATTTTCACCATGCTTGCAATCTTCTCATACACCTGAGCAAAGTATACCATGTTTTATGTTTCCACCATTGCTCATGCATAAATTATCATCAGTGAGCAATGATCGATCAAGGACACCCGCATCATGAATTATAAACTGTTGGTTATATAGTGATATGTTTTCGTGGAGAGTGGCTGATTTTGGATTTCATAAATGCCTACTATGGGGTCTTTTGCTTCAAGGATTTGGATGTGGGATTTGGTTCTCAAATCCCACACATGAAGGATTTGTCCAAAAGCCATTGTTTGTTGAGCCAAAATGGAGGGTACCAAATCCGTGGGCCCCACGGATTTGTAAATCCCATCTCATACCCTGGGATTTGGAGACAAACTGAGAAACCATCAAATCCAGGATAAAAATAGCTCAACAAACAAAAGATTTCCTCAAATCCATAATGCCCAAAATCCCTAATAAATCCCAAGGTTTTAATTAGCAAATCCATGACAAAACCCTCGTTATAAAATCCTTGAAGCAAACGACCCCTATATGTTTTTATAGTATTCTTTTCTTTGATACAGTCCAAAACTAATTTCATGAGACAAGTATTACTAATTCATTAAACCACCTTTGTTTACAATGGATTCACAAATTCTAAAGGCTATACAATAGTTAATAATTATATTGGACTGTATTGTTTTCAGTTACTTATTTTAGTGACTAGTTTATAATTCAGGTCTTTGATACTGAAGCGCTGGTGCAAAAATTCCTTCACCTGAGCAAGGAGAGTCTCGTCGTTACCAGTCAACACCACGTCATCAACGTAGATAAGCACGACAAGGAAGGAAGTGGACGTGGAGAGCGTGAACAACGAAGGATCAGCCTTCGGAGTCTGAAATCCAAATTCCACAAGAGCCTGAGTGAACTTGGTATACCAGTTCCGCGAAGCCTGCTTCAGCCCATATAATGATTTACGGTACCAGCAAACGCGCTGGTCACCTTCTTTCTGGAAACCTTGAGGCACCTTCATGTACACTTCTTCTTCGAGGTCCCCATGCAGAAAAATATTGTTGACGTCGAGCTGATGAAGAAACCAACCTTTATGGGCAGCAACAGCAAGAAGAACTCTGACGGTGACAAGCTTAGCAACACGTGCAAAAGTGTAATGGAAGTCAATGCCCTCGAGCTGTGTGAAACCTTTGGCTACGAGACGCGCTTTGTAATGCTCAATCGTGCCGTCAGGATAATATTTAATCTTGAAAACCCACTTAGGGTCAATGGCACGTTTCCCGGGTGGCAATAACTCTAAAGTCCACGTCCCGTTAGCCTCAAGAGCAACGATCTCACGCTGCATCGCCTCGCGCCAGCACGCATGCTGGATAGCCTGCCAAAAGAACCTCGGCTCGTCCATTTTGGTGATGGCGGCAAGGAAAGCAGAATGTGAAGGTGAGAATCGATGATAAGAGACATGATGGGAAATGGGATATGACATAGTGGGTGCAAGAGAAGGAGGGAGGTCTACCTCATGACCATCGAGTCGGCTGGACTGTTGACGGGTACAGAGACTTCGCCGAAGTGCAACGGGATCGGGGCCATCATCGGAGGTAGGACCCTGAACAGCTGGCGATGAAGTGCTACTCGTGGAGTGCTCAACAGAGGAAAGCTCCTCCTCATCAAATGGGGACTCATGATCATCAAGGTGAATGGGCGAAGTAGCTTCAGGGAGAGGAGTTATTTCTTGCCGAGAGGTGGGCAAGCCATGCATGCCATGCACATCGTCCAAATCGTGAGGAATAAATGGAGGGCGACCAGTGATGGGTGAGGAACCACTTTTGAAAGGAAAATCCGTCTCGAGGAAGTGAACATCCCGAGATACGTAGACTTTGTGAGTGCGCAAATCATAGACTCGGTATCCCTTTTGAGAAGCTGGATATCCAAAGAAAACACAAGCTCTCCCCCTTTCGGCAAACTTATCCAATCCATGATGGGTGTCCTTTGCATAGACGAGACAACCGATGCTGCGTAAATGAGTGTATGAGGGAGACTTGTTGAGAAGAACCTCGAAGGGAGTCTTCCCGGCAAGTGGTACAGCAGGGAGCCTGTTGATTAGGTATGTGGCAGCAAGTACACAATCGCCCCAAAAACGCACAGGTAAACCGGCATGAAACAATAGAGCACGGCCAGTGTCAAGTAGGTGACGATGCTTCCGCTCCACCACTCCATTATGTTGTGGAGTATTAGTACAAGAGGTCTGCAAGACGATCCCATGAGCCTCGTAGTAATCACGAAGAGAGTTAGTCTGGAACTCAGGTCCATTATCTGCTTGAAAACGACGCACCTATGAACCAAATTGAGTCCGGACCAACTCGCAGAACATGCGAATATATCGCTCAACATCGGATTTGTGCTTCATCAAAAATACCTAGGTAGCTCTGCTGTAGTCATCGACAATGGTCAAGAAATAGCGAGAACCATCCAATGCTGCAGTACGATAACCACCCCAGATATCGACATGCACTAGATCAAAACAACGAGTAGTCTTTATTGAGCTAGTAGGAAAAGGAGTTCGTGTCTGTTTGGCACGAAAACAAGCATCACAAGATAACTCATGCTGTCGACCAGCAGTACAAGAAATCAAATTCTTAATCAAAGAAAACTTGTCCATGGAGGGATTCCCCAGACGGGCGTGCCATAGCTCTAATGGCTCCCCAGAGCACGTGGTTCTACAAGCTTGCGGCTGTTGCTCCAATGAATTCGCTCCAACCTTGCAACGTCGCAGATAGTAGAGCCCATCACGCATCTCACCCAGACCAATCACCGTCTTGGAGCGTAAGTCCTGAAGTACGCAGAAATCACTCAAGAATATTAGTGAAACATTGTGATCCTTGGTCAGTCTGCTTACAGATAATAAGTTGCATCTAAACTCCGGAACATGAAGTACTCCTGTCAAACGAAGTGATGGCGACAACAAGATAGACCCAGAGCCACGAATGGGAACCGTCGCACCATTCAGAATACGTACTGAAGTATGAATCGGACTGGCATCAACAAAATCCAACCAACTAAAATCACGCACAATGTGTTCATTACAGCCTGAATCGATCAACCACTCATAGAGTTCGGGAGCATTACCAGACATGTGCGCCGTCGGCTCAGAGGACACATCCTGTGGGGATGCGAGGAACTGCTTGCGTTGGGCGAACTGCTAAGCTGTAAGTCCTGGAATTAGACTCTCCTCGGGCTTTACATGAGCTGCCCGTGGAGAATTATCTTTGCGCGGACGTCGGGGACCCGAGCGATCAGTCGTCGGCGGCGTGGTTGGCTTCGCCGAACTGGTGGGATAACCCACTAGCTTGTAACAAGTGTCCCGAGTGTGTCCAAGCCGGTTACAGTGGGAGCAACGAGGTTTATCCCCCGAATCACGTCCTTCTTTGTCGTTTTGAGCCTGGAAGGTCGCGGTCTCCACAACCGGACGACGGCCGCTAGTGAGCTGTCGCTGTTGTTCTTCAGCCGAGACAAGAGAGTAAGCCTCAGCCAAAGTTGGAGTAGGCTTCATGCTGAGGATTTGGGATCGCACAACCGAAAACACATCATCCAACCCCAAGAGAAATTCGAACAGATGTATGCGTTCTTCTTGCTCACGTTGAAGTTGAACAAGGTTGCACGTGCAGCCACCGCATGAACAACGAGGAGCAGCGCTCAAGACATGCATCTCGTCCCAAAGAGCACGGAGGCCAGTATAGAAAGCTGAAACGCTCTGCTTCTCTTGACGCGAAGAGCCGATTTGGCGGCGGATTTCATAAGCCCGCTGAGAGGAACCCTTGCCGAAACGCTGCTGTAGATCCGTCCAGATGGCGCGCGTTGTCTGAGCTGTACGCACACTATTACGAACCTCTTTGCTCATCGCAGTCTTCAACCAGCCCTTAACGGTAGCATCGCAGCGATCCCACGCCTCCAAACGGAGCCCCGTACCAGCAGAAGATCTCGGCAAGCTGCCATTGACAAAAGCTAACTTGTTTTTGGAGATTAGGGTTTCGGTCATGTCGTTAACCCATTCAGTGTAATTTCCCGAAAGAAGATCAACCACAAACAAACGAGTAGGATCCTCGGATGGATGAAGGTAGAGAGGGGAAGAGATCGGGATATCCTGGTCGGAGTTGCCGCCTCCGCCACTCTTGGTATCCTTAGTCTCGTCGCCCATATTGAATCAGCTGGAGTCGAATCACAGCTCTGATACCATGTAAGATTTGATAGCGCGGAAAGAGAGAACACTTTGATTTACGTGGTTCTTGCCGATCAGAGTGATCGACCGTACATCCACGGAGAACAGTCTCAAGTTTATTATAGGTGCAATATGTATGGCTGCTGCTTACATCAAATGACCAAGACTCCTAGCTATTTATACCCTTTGACTTAGTACACGGGTAGGGTTTATTGTGCACAATTATAAACTAGTCACTAAAATAAGTAACTGAAAACAATACAGTCCAATAAATTAAGTATTTGATTACAATACTACATGAACTTGAGCTATAATTACTATAATCATGACATAATGTTTATGTATTTTCAATGATCAGTACCATATCTTCGTATGTTATATATGAAGGATCGGCTATTGATATTTGATATTGTTTGGTGTAGTTTACCAATGATTGAAATCATCGTAGTAGTCCTTGAATTCATAGGTATATATACCACGTCTTTTTAAGGACTGATCAGGAGCAACTATATGGAATTGCTGGACACAAATCATAGTGGAGTCACTACTCATGGAGATGCTAGCTGGCAAATTAAATAGTTGCATCGATAATTATTCAGCTTATTTTTTCAGATTTTTTGCTTAGTTAAATTAAGTTGTTTGTTGTTTTGATAATACACTTTGTTTGTGTTGAACCTTCAATTTAAGTGGTCAGCCAACCAATGGATCTCTAAATGCCGATTCCTCCTAAACATGACAATTGAACCCATATTCGCGACTATCCAACTGATCTGTGGTTAAGATGGATAAGTGATTACGGGTTTTATCCACTTTAGGAATTGGCGAGATGAGTTGGGTCAGGTGCGTGTTTTGCCATTATCCAACCTACTTTCCACCTCACATGCATCTAAAAAGAAAACGATATTGTTTTGTATCTAGCTCTAATAATTTGAATAATTTATAGACGTTATTAGTCCTTATGTCTATATATTCCTAACAATATTGATGTTATTAGTCTTTATGACAATATAGTTGTAGAAATTTTTTCAATAAATAGAAGGATGGGGGTATTTGAATGAATTATTTGCGGTTGTTTTCGTGAATTCATGGTACAATGCACCATAGGGTAACCGTTGGGTTGGATTTTCTCCTCCAAAACTCAATGGATATTTTACTGGGTTTTTATGGCAGGTACATCCACTGGTAAAAATTACTCATTGGCGATCCATTCCTTTTGGTTTGGCCTCCTGAGTTTTTTGTTTCACTTAAACTACGTTAGTATGATTATGATGATATAGTATTACTTCGGGGAAAGGTTGTGGAATATCTTAGAATTTTTTTTCAATATACCACACAAAAACTAAAAAATTCAGAAATACCACTTTTTCCAAAAAATTTCATCCATATATCACTGTTTCACAATGACCGCATCCCCCTATGACGGTTTAAACAGGGACCGTAGGGGAGTGCTGCGATTTTCGTTCCTGCCGCCTACAGACCGCGTGGGGTCGCTGCTAGGGGTGGTAAACGGTAATCCGGTAAACGGCGGTATCGGCAGCCGAGCGGGAAGTTGGGGGAGTCGGTTTACCGGACACGGTATCGGTAAATACCGACGGTAAATCGGTAATACCGATACCGAAATCCCCCCTCCCTACTCCACTAACATATAACATATACATCATTATTCACAAATATAAAATATTACATACATGAATGTAAGTAAGTATAGGCCTCAAAAATATCGTAAATAAGAGTTAACAATAAATTATTAATTACAAAAATGATGAAAAAAACTCAAAAAAATCAAAATATTACAACATCACCCCACTTCTAGAAATTCGGTTCGGTAAACCGACCGAAAAACCGCTCGAAATCGCTTCTCACGGTATTTTCGGTAATACAGGTTTGTAACCTTTTACCGGTAATTCGGTAATAGGTAAACCGGTTACAAACCGGCATCGGTAATCGGTGACCAATTTGACCAACTTCGGTATACCGAAACCGGTAAATTCGGTAAACAATTTACCGTTTACCGACCGAATCCCACCCCTAGTCGCTGCGGTCAGATTAACTGTGTGCCCCCTCAGCGATCCTGGTCAAACCGCCGCACCCCCACGGTCCGCTACCTATAAGTTTTTTTTCCGATGAATACCTTACCTAGACTAAAACTTCAAACACACGTAACTTTGTGTATAGTTATCCAATCATAGCGAAGTCTTTTTAGATTCCGCATAATTTTTCAAAGTTTCAGTCTTGGTTAAATTAAAATCATTGGGGGTCCTATGGTTCTGTTTGGGTCAGCCAGATAACCGCGGCTACCCCTGCGATTATTTCACAAAATGAAAACTGCATGGGGTGAAATGCAAACCGCAACACCCCTTGCGGTCCTTTTTGTCGGGTTTGGAAATTGAAACACTGTGTTCATCACCAAATTTGACCCCTCCCCCTTCAAATATTACAATGTCTTTATTGTGTTTATTAAACGTGTTTATGCCTCGCTGATGTGGTAGGAGAGAGACATTGAGTATAGGTAAGGGTGTTCGAGTGATGTATGGTAAGCAACACGCCAAAGGGATTGTATTATTAAGACGGCGGGATGAATAGATTACAGAGAGAGAGTGTAAACAGAGAAAGTTAGAGAGAGAATGGTCTTGTCCCTTTGGTCGATCCCCTTCTCTCCGTGGAGGTAGGTGAGCTGTACACATGATGGGACGGGTTGTCGGGCGGCGTCTTTGTCTCGACGGGTTGCGCGCGTCTAGGTTTCTTTGGGAGCGAGCGTTTGACGCGCGACGACTTGGCCTCTTACCCCAACAATTGCCCCCCCAGCAGGAGGTAGTCCTCGGACCGATTTCCGCTAGTAGCGAACTTTTTGAGCGTGCGCATAACCTCGCGCGCGGCCACCGTTACGGTTTAAAGCGCGGGTGCGTGCGTACGCGTTATGATCCATAGTGACACGTGTATTCTTTTACGCGCGTCACGTCGGGCGTAACGGGTTTATGCCCCCCTAGCGGAGATAGGTCCTAGGGGTAGCTTCTGCTGAGTTTGGGACATGAAGGGTCGTCCGACAACACGCCTCCACTTCATTGCCACGTGTCCTTTGTTTACTGGTCCGCGTGTGGTGGGTTTGAACTTCAAAAAACTTTTTGCGGCGGGATTGCTGTAGCCGAGGCAGCCGCAATCATATTCGGGATTGCGATTCGACGTATCTCCCGTTTCTCGATGCATCATCCGACGGTTGGCTTTCCTTCTTCCGTTAGTATATAAGTGAGGTCTGATTCGATGGCCTTGTTTATTTCTTTCCGATGACTGTGTTGCTTCTCCTTCTTCTTCGACCCCTTTCCTCTCGGTTCCTTTTCTCTTGCGTTATGTGCGATGGCTGAGGAGAAGAAGGCGTCCGAGGTTGTGGTCGACTTCGACGAAGAAGGTAACATGCTCAATTTATCTGACGCGTCTTTTGATTTGTATGGTTTGGATGGTCCCTTGTTCGGTGGTGAGTTGCCCCTTACTCCTCAATTCGACTCCGGCGGCGCTGCTGCTCTCTCATATAGTGGGAGTGATCACCCGCGGGACCCCTCCGGGGAGGGTACTTCTCGGATGGTGGATGCCCCTCGTGGGGTTTTGGTGTTCCGCTGTGAGGCGGGTGATTCTCCGGGGAGGTCTAACTCGCTCGAGATTTCTGAGACCGAGTCGGATCGGCCTCGGGAGTTGGAGCAAGCCGCACCTCTAGTTCGTGTGTCCGAGGCAGTTAGCCGTCTTGGCGTAGCCGGGGTTGGCGCGGAATACACCATCATTGAGTGGGAGGAGATGTTTGAGGCTGGGGCCGTGCCAAGTGACAATTTGGTGCGCGGTCCAGATCAAGTGTCGCAGCTTGGGAGAAGTGACGTGGAGAGGCTTGTGCGCGGGCTTGGCCTTCCACCCAATTGGCAGTATGCGGTACCCAGTGCGCGCAGTCGTATTGGGAACTGTCTGAAGGGGTGGATTGGCGTTTATACAGAGTATTGGCGCAATGTCCCGCCCTCTTATGGGCTTTTTCGTAAGTGCTACCAAATGAGGGTGCCAGACAAAGCAACTGGCATTTGTGTGAAGAGGCGTGATCGTCGAAATAGCGGGTAAGTGTACGGCTCGCCAAAGCTGGATAAGTCGTGGTTCAATAGGTTCTTCTACATGAAGCCTATGCCGGAGGAGTGGTCGAGCCAGTATGCGCCCATAATGTCCCCTTGGTCCGCTGGTGATATAAGGCGAATGGAGTCGGTGACAGGCGCATACGATGGGTTGAACGCGCACTATGAGTTGCTCCTGGATGAGAAGATCAATCTCTATGACAAGGAAGTCCGCGCACCCTTGCTGGCGGAGTTATATCGTGATGGTTAGTTGTCTCTATTGTGTGATTTACACGCCCCTTATTAATGTAATTCTTACGCGTGCTTGTTGTAGGAGTCGACTACTCAACTGCTGCGAGCATGATGACCACGGAGGATGAGCCAAAGCCAAAGAGGTTGTCGCGTATCGATCGGAAACGGCAAGCGGCGGTGGACGAAGATGGGGTGAAGAAGAAAGCGCGAGTTGAAGTTGAAGCAGGTGATGGTGGGAAGATGAAGCCACCTCGACCTGATAAGGGCGTTGCTGGCGCCAGTGGTAGTGGTTCTGCTGCTCGTACAGTGCAACAGACTATTCCCGCGATGACAGGGTTTGGTGACCTTGTCCCAAACTCGATGCGCGATATTCGCGTGCATTCTGGCGCTGCCCAGTCAGTCGCCGCGGCAAAGAGCGCCCTTAAGGCCATCGGACCCTCGCTGACTATTCCTTCCCGGATGGACAGAGGTGATCCGCTTGGCGACTTGTCCCAAGCTTTGTTTGCGGTGAGTTCTCGTCCTTTTCTCTAATTGTTTTCCTAAGTCTCGCCTTACGCCTATATATATTTTGTTTTTACATCTTTGTGTTGCTTTTCGTTGTAGGGTTTGTTGGCGACGTTCCTCGCTCAGAAGCAGAGGGACGATTTGAATGTTCAGCTAACCACCGAGGCCGGGCGCGCAAAAAAGTTCGAGGAGAAGGTCGCAGCGTCTGGACGCCAGTACGCGGAAGTGGTGAAGAAGTGCGACGATGCTTTATTGAAGGTGGGAGAGTTGGAGTCGCGGTTGGAGTCCAATCTTGAAGCGGAATGGCGGGCCGTCCGAGAGGAAGTGCGTCGGGAGGTGTGGGAGGAGGCCAATAAGAAGCTCAAGGAAGAGAAGGAAAAGTTGGCTTTGGAACATGACGCAACGCTCAACAAGCTCCATTCTGAGTTAGATGCGGAGAAGAATGAGGCCGTAGTCGCTGCTACGAAGGGTGCTGTGAAACTGTATTGTTCGTCTGAGTCTTTCAACAAGACTCTCGCGGACTGTATGTCTAAGACTGTAATAGCCGTGCGTAAGAAGGCGCGGCCCGAGAATCGTGGGATGCGGTGGAACACCCCTGCTATGCTGCGTCATGTGAAGCAGTTTTTTCATGACAAGCGGTCCTTTTCTGATGACAGTGAAAGTGAAACTGAGGACGTTCCGGAGGGTGAGGCGGGGACTAGCCAAGATGATGTGATTGTCGTTTGATTCGCTTTTGATGGCTTATTTCTCTTATGTTGTCGCGCTTTGACTTGTGTGTTTTTCTTTTTTCTTTTTCTTCTTGTGAACCAAGACTTTTGTGTTTGGCTATATTAGGCGTGAATCGGCGCGCTTGATTAGATTTAATATTGATGGTTGGGATGCCGTCGTGCATCTCCTTATTTCTGCTGCTTATATTATTTCCGTGGTTGTTTGGGCGTGCAATAGAGGATCCGCGCATTAACGTTTGTCGCTCTTGGTAAGTACTCATATTTTGAGTACGGTTACGTTACGGGGTTACCGCGCATTAGTGATGCCCTCTGGCGCTTTTGTATTATAATTTTAATACGGTTACGTTATGGGGTTACCGCGCATTGAGATGCCCGATGAGGATTTGTATTCATAGTTTGAATATGGTTACATTACGAGGTTACCGCGCATCGAGATGCCCAAAATACAATTGTGGCCACTTTCGAACCACGGTTACAGTGTTTGGTCTGCCGCCGCTGGCCGATAGCGGCGTAGGTTTTGCGCGTTCCACGTCCTTGGGATTTTTTTGCCGCTAATTTCTTCGAGTTTGAATGTGTTTGCTCCTACTACCTCTCGTACATGGTATGGACCCTCCCAGTTTGGCGCGAGTTTGCCGTGCTTTAGATTTGGGCGAAAGTTTCGCCTTAGCACTAGCTCAATCAGACCCAAGTTGTGGGGCCGCAGTTTTTTGTTGTAATGTCGCGCGACTTGTGCCTTGCCTTCAGCTAGGCACACAGCTGCTGTGTCGCGCATCTCTTCCGCGAGGTCGAGATCCGTGGTGCGAGATGCCGAGTTCTCTGTCTCGTCGTAGTGCGTCAATATGAAGGATGGTATCTACGTTTCGATTGGGATCACTGCCTCCGTGCCGTATGTTAGGGCGAATGGTTATTCGCCCGTTGACGTTTTGTATGTGGTCCAGTGCGCCCATAAAACACTATGAAGCTCATCCGCCCAACTTCCTTTTGCTTCGCCCAATCGAGTGTGGAGCCTGTGTAGGATTGATTTGTTAGCGGCCTCAGCTTGCCCGTTTGCCTGTGGGTAGGCGACTGATGCGAAGTGTGCGATTATGCTCAGCTTGTCACAAAAGTCGATGACTTCCGCGCAATCGAATTGTTTGTCGTAGTCGAACACCAGCGACTGCGGAACGCCAAACCGAGCTAGTAGGTTGATTTTTATGAAGCGCAGCACTTGCTGGGCCGTGATCAATGCAAGCGGCTCGGCTTCCACCCACTTCATGAAGTAGTCCACCGCGACGATAATGTATTTGCGCTTCACCTTTGCTGTTGGGAAAGGTCCCAACAAGTCTAAGCCCCATTGAGCGAAGGGCCACGGGCTAATATTTGCTTGTAGCTCCACTGATGGGATGTGATGTACTCGCGCGTGGAGTTGACATTTGTGACAGTTGTCGACAAAATCTTTGGCGTCCTTTTTGATGCGTGGCCAGTAGTACCCAATGAGCAGTATATTTCTTTCTAGGCTCCGCGCTCCCATGTGCATGGCGCACATCTCTTCGTGCAGGTCAACGATGATGCAGCGGGCGTCTTCTTGTCCGACGCATTTCAAGTAAACTCCCGAGTGGGCTCTCTTATGCAATTCGTTGTCCACCATCGTACACCTGGCCGCTCTTTGCCTTAGCCCCCATGCTTCCTTCGGGTCCTCTGGCACTGTTCCGTTGATCAGGTAATCAATTATGGGAGTACGCCAGTCCGCGCCGGCCTGTTGCGTCTCGTTTAAGCGTCCCTCCACTTGTTGCGTCACACTCTCCTTTTGTACCCAAACCATTCGCGTTTCTTCAAAGTCCGTTGCAGTGGCGAGTTTGGAGAGTGCATCCACGTGCATGTTTTCTTCTCGGGGCACGTGTTGAGTTGGTTGATCACCAACGCTGAGTCTGAGATGATCTTGACTGTCTGAGCGCCGAGCTCTTTGGCCGTTTTGAGGCCCGCCAGCGCCGAGCTCTTTGGCCGTTTTGCGGCGCCATCAACGTTGACTTCCCAAGTTCCCTCCTCAGTAGCCTCTAACACTACTCCTTCTGCCAAGAAATTGGCGAGTACCTGCGCCTTTATTGATGTCAATCTCCGACAGCGCGACCGCCCACTTGACGAGTCTGCCCGCAACGTCCATCGTGCTCAGTATGCGTTTAAGGGGAAGGTTAGTGAGTACTACAATTTCGTGTGCTTGGAAGTATGGCCTAAGCTTTTGGGATGCGCTGACCAGCGCCAGAGCAGCTTTTTCTATCGCGGGGTACTTCCTTTCGGCCTTGTTGAGAGTGCGCGACGTGTAGTATACTGGCTTTTCAATACTTTCTTTTTGGGACACTAGGAATGCGCTCACCGCTTGGTGCGACACGACAAGGTACAAAAAGAGCTTTTCATTGATAATAGGCGCAGCCATTACAGGGGGCGATGCAAGGTGTTTCTTTAGTTCTGTGAATGCCGCTTCGCAACTTGGCGTCCATTTGAACCTTGTTCCCTTCTTCAGCGTTTGAAAGAAGGGCGCGCATTTGTCAGTGGATTTCGGTATGAACCGCCCCAGCGCGTTCATTTTTCCTGCGAGGGTTTGTATTTCTGTGGCGTTTCTTGGAGACTTCAGTTGTTGGATCGCCTCTACTTGCTTGGGGTCCGCTTCTATGCCGCGTTTAGTGATCATGAACCCGAGGAATTTGCCCGCTTCTGCGTTGAACACGCACTTCAATGGGTTGAGTCTCAGGTTGTTGGCCCTCATAGCTTGAAACGTTTTACGCAGGTCCACTATGTGCGAACCTACGCTCTTGGTCTTGACGATGAGGTCGTCGACATAAGCCTCCGCATTTCGCCCAATTTGTTTTGCAAATACAGTGTTGATTAAGCGCTGATACGTTGCCCCGGCGTTCTTCAAACCAAAGGGCATGCCTGTGAAGCAGAAGTTGCCGAATGGTGTCATGAATGTCGTCTTCTCCTCGTCCTCGCGGTTCATTGGTCTCTGGTGGTAACCAGAGAACATGTCAAGGAACGACAAGGTTTCATGGTTTGATGTCGCGTCGATCAGTTGATCGATGCGCGGCAGCAGGTACGGGTCTCCCGGGCAGACTTTGTTGATGGTGGTGTAATCTACACACATGCGCCATGCCCCTGACGGCTGACGCCTTCTTCACCAGCACCACATTGGCGAGCCACTTCGGGTAAGGCACCCCTCTTATCAAGCCTGCAGCCAAAAGCTTCCATAACTCCTCCTCTATCGCCTTAAGTTTGTCGCCCGTGAACGTGCGCCGCCCTTGTTGGCGCGGTTTGGCTTCTTTTGGCACCGCGAGGCAGTGCTCTGCGATCTCCCTCGGCACCCCCGGCATGTCCTTTGTCGACCAGGCGAACAACTCCTTCAACTCTTGTAGCAACTTGATCAGTGGTCCCAGCGCTTCATTTGGTATGTGCGTGGAGACACGCACCTTTCGCTCGGGTTGTGCAGGGTCTATTGCTACTTCGAAGTCTGAGTCAACGGACTCTGCTCTTGGCTCTTCCTCAATGCGTGCATCAACGAGGTTGGCGCTGTTCTCGGCAACTTTGTTTGCCTTGTTCCACACCGCTCCCCGCGCCTGAAGTTGTTGGGAACTTCACTTTCTGATGGCAGGTGGATGCTAGCGCGCGGAATGTGGCCATGAAAGGGCGACCGAGGATCCCGTTGTGCGGCGATGGGCAATCAACGATGGTGAACTCCACCGCTTTATGCTCACGTGGCTCATGATGGCCTATGATGACGCGTAAAGCGACCGTCCCTACCACGGGCACGCTCTCGCTTGAGAAACCGACTAGGCTTCCCCTTGAATGCTTGATCGTTTTTGGATCAATGTCCATCTTATCGAGCGTGCTTTTGAACAGGATGTCTGCCGCGCTGCCTCCGTTCACCAGCAGGCGATGTGTTTTGCACGAAGCAATTAAGGCCGTGATGGTGAGCTGTTCTTCAGATGGCTTTCCCCTTGGATATTCGGAGTCGGTGAACTCCAATTGCCCGCCAGGGTGACTTGCCGATGCGCACTCCGTGGCCCGCTCTCTTTTGGTCTTTTTCCTTGGCGAACTTTCGATCGTAACAACGCCGATCTCTTTGCGCACTATGTAACGCCCATCATCTTCGTATCCTGCGTTAGGAGGCAGTGGAGGGGTTTTTTCCTTTCTCTCGTCGTTCCCCGCCCCAGCGATGCAATGGGCTAGGTGCCCCCTTCTTATGAGCGCTTCGATTTCCACCTTTAGCTGGTAGCAATCCTCTATCATGTGCCCCGTTTCGCGATGGAAATCGCAATATTTTTTGTGGTTCCGCATGTTTTCGGGCACTTTCTGTGGCGCGGCCCAGTTGACCCTGTATCCCTTCTCTCGGATTACGTGAAACACGTTCTTGACCGTGTCGTTCAGAGGAGTGAACGTGTTCATCTGTCGCCAATCGGGGGATCGGCGTCGCGGCATGCGATCTTGTTGTGCGCCCCTTTGTTGCATTGCTCCGCCGTCGTGGTACGTCGCCGGGGGTGGGTTGCGCCGTATTTGGTCTTCTCTCGGGGCGCGAGAAGGCTCAAATCTTCGCACTCGGATCCCGCTCCTAACGTATCTTCTAGCGTAATTGCCTTCTCTACTTTGGATTCTAACTCCGACGTTGAGATCACGGGCCTCTTTGCCAGAGCGCGCCTCAACTCGCTGTTGGTCGTCACATCCATGAGGTGCTGTGCGGCAGTTTCTGGCGTAAGGTCGCGCACTGCCATGGCCACTCTCGACCACCGCGAGTAGAATGCTCTCAAGCATTCACCCTCCTTCTGCTTGAGGTCTACGAGTGCTTTGGAGTGAAGCGGCCGCCTCTTCTGTGACGCAAATTTGGTGGTGAATAGGCGGATGAATTCCTCGAATGTCTTGATGATGCCGCTTGGCAACCGGTTGTACCAATCGAGGCACAACCCCGAAAAGGTGGACGGGAAGGTTCGGCACATCGCCGCATTGGACCAGTTTTGCAACTGCATTCTGAGGCAGAACGCGCTGACGTGGTCTTCTGGATCCGTCGTTCCGTTGTACGTCGGGAGGGTGGGGGGTATTCCGTTAATCTGCTCCATCATGATGTCCTCGCAGAGGGGTTGTCTTATCACAGGCTTCCGCGGTCGTCGCACGTCATCGGCCGCGCGATACAGGGGTGAGAGGTGTTGCTCAAGAAAATCTAGGTTGGCCCTCGGCCTGGGCTCTTGGCTCTGGGGCGCAGCACGTTCAGCTTCCCTCCTCGTCGGAGTGGGGTCAGGTACTCCACTAGTCGTCGGTGCGTGCCTTCCGGTTATGAGGGCTAATATCTGGCTCATTTGTCCCTTCATCTCCGTCACCGCTTGGTTATTATGCACCATCTGCGCGCGCATTTCCTTCGCCGACATCTCCGGCTCTTCCTCCTCGATCAGCACCGTGTTGAAGTCGTTGTTGGATTCGAAAACCCGCCTATCCGTCACGCCCTTTAGTGGAGTCTTCTCCTCCGCCGTCGGGTTCCGGTCTTCCTCCGTCGTCCTCATTGCTTGCTTCCCAGACATACTCAAGCCCCACGGTGGGCGCCAATTGTTTATGCCTCGCTGATGTGGTAGGAGAGAGACACTGAGTATAGGTAAGGGTGTTCGAGTGATGTATGGTAAGCAACGCGCCAAAGGGATTGTATTATTAAGACGGCGGGATGAATAGATTACAGAGAGAGAGTGTAGACAGAGAAAGTTAGAGAGAGAATGGTCTTGTCCCTTTGGTCGATCCCCTTCTCTCCGTAGTAAATGCGGTATTTATACCTCCGTGGAGGTAGGTGAGCTGTACACATGATGGGACGTGTTGTCGGGCGGCGTCTTTGTCTCGACGGGTTGCGCGCGTCTAGGTTTCTTTGGGAGCGTGCGTTTGACGCGCGACGACTTGGCCTCTTACCCCAACAAAACGTTAAGTCAACTTTCCAAACATTCAATCGAGATAATATAGTACTTAAGTTCTTCTTGCATAGCAAATATGAGGGATTGAAAAAATGAAACCCATATTAATTATAGACTTTTAAGGGATTATATTTGTGATGCATTTAATAATCAGTGAGAATTAAAAAACTATATTAATTACATTTTTTCATTAATGGTAGTTGTATTAGTGCAATGATAGTTGTATTAGTACAATGATATTTTTTAAATGCACTTATACTTTTTTAGTGGTTGGAGGGAGTCTGTCGGAGAAAATATGGTCGGAAGGAGTCTGCCGACACCCGACAGGAGTATGACTGGAAGGAGTACTGGCTTTTGGGAAAGGAAAGAGTGGAAATAGCGATAGAGAAATGTAATTAATATAGCTTTAATGTTGGAAAAAAAGAAATGTAATTAATATGAGTTTTTAATTCCTAAATATTATTAAAACAACACATATTTAATACCCAAAGTAGCTATAATTAATAGGGGTGCCATTTTTCCAACCACTTGCAGGGTAGTCAACCTAACTCATCCCCAAATATGACACTAATAATTGAATGGTTAACTGAGTACAAGACGAATTAGGTGCGAAATACTCATCTGAACCAGGGGGCAGAGTTTCGATGGCAACCCTCGAGGCAAGGTTGGTTGAAAATGAATGTTGTTGATGCAACAATTCTCCATGGGAAGAGAAATTTTACAATGCTATATAGTATTTGTGCTATAGGATTTTGCATTTATGATACAACTTAAAATTGTACATTTACGTTATGGTATAACTTCAGATTGTACCTATACTTTTTGTACAAATTTTTTTATGGTACAACTTGAAGTTGTACCTTTATGTGATGGTACAACTTCAAGTTGTAAAGTTGTACCATAACATAATGGTACAAATTGCTTTATGGTACAACCTAAACTTATACATTTAATGTTATGGTACAACTTTAAGTTGTACATTAAAGCACCAATACTTTATAGCATACTAGAAGTGCTCCCATGGGAATGGTACGGGTTTGGGCGATTTTCACCTTGCGGCGGTTTGTCGAGTACGCCAACAATGGCCGGTGGAGGTGCCGAAGGCTATGGCGATCAAATTTGGGCTAAATCTAGCACGAAGGCTTGGTTGAGGAAATGTGGAACTGGAATCGGACTGCACGCTGCTGGTACAAAAGTTTCGACGGGAAATGCAGTCAGCGTTAGAGGTGGAGGAATTGTGTGAACTGTGAAGAGCTTCTGGAGGAAGCCCGAGAGATTGGAAATGTTGATTTTGGGTGGGTGGGCCCTAAGCAGCGGCGGATTTGGGGGGGGGGCACACTGGGCCTGGGCCCAGCCCTCTCTGCCAGCCCGAGACCCCTCCCCCCGCATCCCACTCCCCCCGGGCCCTGGCCATTTCCAAAGCCCATGCGGCCAAACTGCCAAAGGAGAATAGAAAAGAAAAGGAATAAAACAAAAACTTAATTTCCAATCCCACCCAGGCCCTGTCCTTGTCCCTCGATTCCCATCCCCAATAACAAAAGCAAAACTTTCCAGGCCCCAATTCTCATCTGATCGGCGATTTCGTTTCCACCGCGTGACTGCGATTTCGTTTTCCACGGCGGTGATCAGTTCCAAATTTAAAGTCCGACCAACCAAGACAACAACACGTAGGCAGCAGGAACAGGTCAGCACCCATCCCAACCGTCCAAGTTCCAACTTGTTTGTTTTCTTTTGACAGCTCCCAAATCCCAACTTGTTTGTTTTCTTTTGACCGCTCCCAAATCTGAAATTTCGTTTGTTTTCTTTTGAATAATTGATCATACAGGTGTAAGATTAATTGATTATGTTGTCTTATTTTGTATGATTAATTGATTATGCAGGTTTTATATACTTTATCATGACATCTTCTCAACCACCAAATAAAAAGGCGAAAACGACGTTGTTTTCTTACTATCAATGTCAGGAATCTCAAACGAGTCAAATAGAAGACATTCCTCCTATCGAAGGTCAACCATCTTCCTCTCTAGAGCAAAACCAATCATCTACTTCTCCTCTATCTGGTAATCTACATCAATCATATGACGGTGGAATTGAAGTTGAAAGAGATCCAGGAAAGAGGAAACAAATATGTGATTGGGCTATTGAGTTGAGAGATGAGGTCAGGAGAAAGTACCTCATACACAAGGCTTATCAACCAAAGCTCACGGACTATAAGCCCCGAGAATATCAAGATAAAATTCGTCGCTTTCAAGAAGCATGGTATTCACAATTTGATTGGTTGGAGTATTCACCTACAACACATAAAGCATATTGTTTCCCATGCTTTTTGTTTAGAGATAAGATGCATGGAAGTCAAACTTCTGCATTGGTGCAAAAGGGATTTGATAATTGGAAGAGGGTTCAAGGTAAGAATTGTGCATTCCTTCTTCATGTTGGTTCATCATCTTCTTCAGTTCATAATAAATGTGTTGCATCGGCTGATGCATTGATGAAACCCTCCGGTCATATTGATAAAGTGATTCATAGAATTGGTGGAGAAGAAGTCCTAAAACATCGATTGCGGTTGAAAGACCGTCGTGTGCAATTGATATTGTAATGAAAACTATAATTATTATTATATATTTTTGTTTACGGTATCTAATTTTCTGTTCAAATCCGGCCCAGTGCTCTACTATATCCTGGATCCGCCGCTGGCCCTAAGTACAATCAGTCAGCCCACATTCTAGCGCATTCTTTGTGTGCTTGGGATTCAAAGGAATTGTGGACCTCTAGGCCCCTCATTTTTCTGCTTTGTGTGCTACAAAACCATTGTACCTTGCCCCAAGCCAACTAAATAAAATAGCAGGATTTTTACTAAAAAAGTTTGGATCAGATCATACATATGACTACCATAATAATATTTCTCAATAATGAATTACAAAAACATAGAACACTCAAGAATAAAAAAAAAATTATGAAAAAATTATTAATATAAATTAATTATAAAACAAAAAAATCCGAGCAATGGGCCGGGTACTAAGCTAGTTTACCATTATAATGCTAACTACTGTAAAGGAAAATGTAGAGAATTCAAAATGAAGAAAAACTCACGTGGTAAAGGTAGTGCCATATTATAAGACTAGATTTGGGCCCGCCCGTTGGCCGGATGAATTACATCAATGATATAAACAATAATGGTAATTCTCCAAACCAATTTACATTTTCATTTGGTATCATGAAACAACTCAAATTATTAAATTACAAAAAAAAATCAGAAAGCAACATACATCATAATTTTTACGGACATCTTGATCATTAATGGACAAAAGTCTTTATCAAAAATAAAAAACACAATTCATGTAGGGAACTATTCATAAAACATTTAATATTCAAAATGCATGGTTTACTCTTTGCTATTAAAAATTACTGCAAATTTCATTTTGGGTGTCTTTGCGATTGCTTTGCCATCAAAAGCATCTTCTCCGCACAACTTCATCTTCATTAAAGGAACCTTTATTATCATTAAAATTTATATATAAACCATCAACAATCTCTTTCTTTATCTCAATAACGTCAGCATCTCCATCACTGAATTCACTAACTCTACCATTAGCACAATCTTCCTTCTTCTCCTACATTTCATCGAATGCAAATATTTAATGGCAAAATATTTATGATTGTAAAACCCATTTTGAAATACTTAAATTTACCTAGTGCATGTCATGAAATTTGTGTGATATTGCTCTTCTTCACCTTTCATTATCTTAAAAAATGTGACCCACTTATGGCGTTCGCAATGTTGTAATAAATGAGTTTGATCTGGAAATTTTACTCATTCTCTCAAGTTGTGGGGATAAGAAGGTGATGGTTCACTCATTTTGTCACTATCTTTGAGTAGTTTCTCAATAGACGTTTCACAAAACATAGATACAAATCTATAAAGTTAGATTAAACAATGTTGTCTACAACTCGGAGCTGAACCCTAAATTTATATAATAACAGTAGTTAAGATACACTATTTGGTTGAAAACTTTATGTTTTAGTGGGTATGATTATCTTCTCGAATGAATAAACTTGGAGTAAAAAACAATAGAACAATATAGGCATATTATTACCGAACTACTATTGTCTTTGAGGTTGTTGTACAATTCTTATAAAATATCTCATCGTAGTATTCTTCAACATTTCTTTGGCACATTTCAATTCATATGATTTTTATAAATCTTTGTTTTATAAAGCAAAGTTAAAACGAATGAGATATAGTTTGTTGAATTTGCAAGAAATTGAAATTGAAAAACTCTTAACTATAGCTATTGATATTTGTCCCAACACTAACTAAAGGAGGTTATGCATCAAAATCCCAACTCTTTTTTACATGGGATGTTTGGAGATAGAGCTGGAGCACTGTTTTGTCAATTATATGATTTTTCATGCGGAATATTTTTTCGAGGCATAGAATCTGTAAATAAAGTAATCAATTTTGTAGCTACTGCTTTCAAACTGTGAAATATTTGGTGAAGGCTTCATTTCACCTCAAAACATGTCTTGTTAATTAATGTTGATTTCTTTAAGAATTATAGATTTTTCTCTTATTTTGTTGATGTGAAATTTGTCTAGATTTGTCATGTAGTTTTTGTTTTAATCATTCGCTTGAGACCACATTTTTAGAAGTTTTTTTTGTGAAGACCAGTTTATTTATGTGAAGATCGAAAGATGAAATACCATGCAAAAAGCCCAAACTCAGCCAATTATGGTACCTGACGTAATTATAATATCTTAGAGCAAATTAAATGTGAAGTAGAAGGACACAAATTATAAATAAATAAAAAAAGAGAAGTAGAATGACATATATAACCTTCCTTCAAATGCGCACAGACACTCCTTTTCCGGTCTAACCCCATCCTCCCGTGGAACGTCTATATATTAGTGTGTAGATAGATAGGATAGATAGATGGATGTAGATAGATTTGTAACCCGATTAATGTGAGAATCCGGGTCAGCGATATTCATTGTTGCCCGCCCGGACTAGCCCATGATTCAGGGTCAACATAGGGCCGCACAGACATTGTCCGATGAGCCCAAACTTCGAAGCCCATCTGCCAGCTAAACGGTTCATTGTATTTGTATAGGACACCGGAAAAGAAAAAGCGGGACAAATGGCGCACGAGACTAATCCGGCAACCGTAAAAACGACAGTTGCCCCGCCACGAAACGCGAGAGAAAGAGAAGATTACCCAGAGTGAAACGGCGGTGGGCCACACGTCTCATCCCTGCCCTCTCCCCCGTGAGGAGAGAGAGAACGGACTCCATTAAAGCTGGAAGAAGTAGACGAAGGAGAAGGAGAAGGAGACTCAGACGGACAAGGCCTACCGACTTGCGTGCGGGAATACGATGGCTACCTCCACAACCACAAGTACGCCTCCCAGGAGAAGACTAAATACCAACCCTCACGCTCGAATTCTTCACGGCGGCGCTACATCCTCTTCCGCATCCACTCCTTGTTCTCCCTTGAAAAAGCTGAATCTGATGGATCCACAACAACCCCTGCCGCAGAAGCAGCCACTCGACGGCGGATCTGCGTTAGTTCGCGATTGGGCGGGTCTCTCCCCGGAGCTGCTCTCCGTGATTATGGCGCATCTCAGTCCCGCGGATCGCCTGGGGATTGCTCAGCTAGTTTGCTCCTCGTGGCGGAAGGTCTGCCGGGACCCGTACATCTGGAGATCTGTCGACATCAGCCATTATTCCTGGGAGCGAGTTACCGATGTGGAGGCGCTCTGCGCGCAGGCCGTCGATCGGAGCTGCGGTGGTCTGGTTTCTCTGAGCTTGGAGTGCTTCGGCTCCGATAAACTCCTCGCTGACATCGCTAGCAAGTAATTCATTCTCTGCCTCCATTTCCTCTTTTCCATTTCTCTCCATCCCCGGATAATCATTTGCAATTGTCAACTGCTTGGAAAGGTTAGATCGAACTTGAATTTAGGGTTTTGAATTGTAGAGACATCGATTAATTGAACTTCCAACTGAAATTGGATTGGAAAATTAGGGTCCGCACTGTTTCTTAAGATAGGGTTCCCCTTCCCCATCTTTTGATGGCCCTTCCCCTGTCTAGTAAACGGTATATGAATATGTAAAATCGATTTGAGCAAGCGAGTAGATACAACCCACCACTGGAACTTGCTCTGCTCGTTCCCACTATAGTGAAAGATCTTTCACTTCACCATAATAGGAACCTCGGCTGAAATCAGGCGTCTTCTACTCATGAGGTTCCAGTTTAGTGTCATCAGTGGGCAGGTATTTGCCGATTTCATTGTCAATATGTGTCAATCGCTGTAGGAATGAGGAGAAGAACAAGGGATTCTTCTAGCATCTGCTTATCAGAAACTCTGATAATTGGATATGATTCCTCCTGGAATCAGAAATTCAGTCTGCTGCAAATGTTTAATACTCTTCCACTGACTTCAATCATTTTGCTGCTTGTTTCAATCACCACTTTCCCCAGGTCAGGCCAGCTAAAACGCCTCCGACTGGTGTCCTGCCACGAAGTCTCAGACCAAGGATTCAGCACCGCAGTCCAAAAGCTTCTCTTCCTAGAAGAGCTCGAGATCTCCTACTCCGCGCTGTCAAAGGACGCATTGGTGGCTGCCGGGCAGTACTGCCCGTTCCTCAAGTCGCTGAAACTGAACCAGGCAGGGTACAGGAGGCCGCGCATAGAGAACGACAAGGAGGCAACTGCAATCGCAGAGAACATGCCTGGCCTGCGCCACCTCCAGGTGTTCGGGAACAAGCTGACGAATCTTGGCCTCGAAGCAATCCTCAACGGCTGCAGACACCTTGAGTCTCTAGATATCCGGCAGTGCTTCAACGTGAACCTGGAAGGTGATCTGGAGAAGAGGTGTCGTCGTCAGATCAAGCAGCTGCGGTGTCCCTTCGACTCGACCGACGACTACCCCTACAATCCGGAGATCCCTGATTATGGATCGACGGATGAGGACGGGTACCCGTCGGGGTTCTCGGACCCCGAGTTGTCCACTGACGGCGAGTACTACGGGTTCTCCGGTGATAGTGAGGTCTCCGATGAGGAGTTTAATTAAGGTGCGGATGTAGCTTCTGTACCCCCACACAACTTGACAGATGGGGTAGAAAGAATAGAACCCAAGCCTCTCCCATGGAGTGAACATCGTGTTTGTTATGCTTTGCCGCATGTATTTTAACTCGTCAGTGTTGTCACTAGCTACAGTGGTAAGAGTTTTATTACGTGGGAAACCGGGTATCGGTTTTGTGTGCGGTTGTGATTGGGCTTGGTAAGGGGGTATTGTTATATGGGCTTCGATGTGGATATGAGATGTTGGGCCTGGGGAGGTGGTTGTATGCTTTTCTTGTTGTGCTTTTGGTTCTGCTGGGCCTGAAGATTGATCTGCCTTACTTGGGTTACTTTGATCAATGAGGTGGATGTTGTTGAATGTATGAATGATCTGCGGTCAATTAGCCTGTGTCAGTTCATTTATAAGGTGATAACTAAACTGATTATGGCAAGGTTAGGTACTGTCTTACTCTTACCTCATGTGGTGGGTTCTGAGCAGAACGGGTTTGTGAGGGATAGACAAATTGTCAATGGTTCATGAGGCGATGTTTTACCTAAAGAATCTTCGTTCAGGAAGGGAGAAATTCATGGCATTAAAACTCGATATGGAAAAGGCGTACGATCGCTTGGAATGACCTTATTTGTTTGCTCTTTTTCAGACCATTTTTATTTGTTCTTGAAATCTTTGCATCGTGATTGCCGGAAATTGCTTCAAGTGCTTCGCGAATATGAAGGCATTAACGGCCAGCGGGTGAATTTGAGTAAGTCTGTTGTGTTTTTCAGCTCTAACAAGATTACTGCAGTTCAACATCATCAAGGAAGCATTTTGGGAATTGGTTTCATTGGGGTTCAGGATCACTATCTAGGTTTGCCATCTCAAATTAGTAAATAAAAAAGGGACACTTTCCGGTTTGTTGAGGACGCACTCCACGCGAAGCTTCAGGGCTGGAAACATCGGGCGCTTTCTCCGGCAGCAAAGGAAACATTAATAAAATCAGTAACATCAGCTCTTCCCATTTTATGTGATGAGTTGGTTCAAGCTGCCGCTCACTCTCCTTCGTCGTCTTAATGCTATTGTTGCTCGATTTTGGTGGGGGCGGTCCAGGGACATAAGCGAATACATTGGATTGCTTGGCGAAGTTTGTGTGCTGCAAATTAGAAGGCGAACTTGGTTTTCGTGACTTCATTGCTTTTAACCAAGCCTTGTTACATCGGGAACATTGCCACATTGGGGCTCTGAATGCTTTCTTTTCCACTAATTTGGTGCAGCTCATTACGTCGATTCCTCTGCCACGTTATCCGATCTCGGATAAACGCATTTGGCACTACTATGATACTACTGGGGAATTTACTGTTCGCTCAGCTTATCATCTGCTTTCTCGATCTCACGGCAACCATGTAAGCGCCTTTCAGTTTCTCCTTTTGATACTTCGATCGGGAAACGTTTATGGTGTCTCCAGGTCCAACCAAAGATTCGGTTTTTCCTCTGGCAACTGGTTCACAGAATTATCCCAACGACGGAGGGTCTTATTAGTAGGGGAAATGTACATTCCTAATCTTGTCTGGTCTGTTCTCAAGCCGAAGAATCAATTGAACATTTGTTCTTCTTCTGTCCTTTGACTACTCGACTTTGGCGCCTATCGGGTTTGGATAATCTGTTGTTCGAGTGGCCAACTGGTTGAATCTCTTTGTTTCCCCTAACAGAATGAATTCAAATTCCAACGATCCTCTCCCAATCTGTCAACGTTTTGATCCAATGACAGGAACATTTCCAACAAAACAGCAGCAGAAGCTTGGAAAAATCTCCAAACACGCTATGGATCTGGAGACTGATTAGGATTGCAGAACTTGAAAAAGCTTTATCTTCTCTGCAGCAAGGTAATCAGACTGTGACTGAATATTATGGTAGAATGATTACTCTGAAAGATGAATTAGAGAACTATCAACCTCTCCTGCCATGTTCATGTACTCCTACCTGTCACAATACTTGTGTTGCAATGCTAACGGTTCTCCAGTTCCAAGAAACAAGTTATGTAATTAAATTTCTCAGAGGCCTCAATGAGAACTTCTCTGGTGTTAGAGCACAAGTGCTCTTTGGAGATGAGCTTCCTAATATCAACAGGGTCTTTCAAAGGATGCTTCAGCACGAAAGGCAGCTGTATGGTACTCAATCTAGAAAGCTCATAGCTTCTATGCAAACAGATTCATCAGCAATGGCTTTTCAAGAGGGCAGCAGAAGGCCAAATCCCAGTTTCAAACCCCCATACTACACTTTTTGCAGGAGAGAAGGGCACACTGAGAATATATATTTTCAAAAACATGGTTGTCCTCCTGGCATGACAAAACCATCATCATCCACACGTGGCACTGTTATCACTTGTTCTTACTGCAAAAGAAGAGGTCACTCTGAAGACAAATGTTTTCAGAAAAATGGATACCCTACCAACTTTGTGCCAAGGAATCCCAACTCTGTTGCTGGTCGAGGAAGACCTTCTGTCAATTCCATTGCCACTACTACTTCACCTTATGAAGTCAAGCTCACAAGAGCTGACTATGACAAGCTCATGCACCTGATGAATGCATCACAACCTTCCACTTCTTTCTCTGTTGCTGCCTTTGTCACCAACAAAGGTATTCTTCCCACCCCTATCTTTACTGCTTTCTCTTCACACCAGACAATGTGGATAGTTGACACAGGAGCATAAGACCACATTGTATGCTCCTTATCTTATCTACAAGACCCTCAGCCCTTGACCAATGTCTACATAACCCTACCCACGGGAACAAAAGTCCAAGCAACCCATTCTGGCACAACTGTATGCAGTGATGATATCATCCTCCAAAATGCCCTGTTTGTACCCCATTTTTCCTTCAACCTACTTTCTGTGAGCAGACTCACTTCCACTACCAAACTAAGCTTATCATTTCATTCTACCATGTGTCTCATACAGGATCTAGAGCAGAAGAAAGTGATTGGTTTTGCTAGCCTTCACAATGGCCTCTATTACCTTCAAGCATCAAACACCCCTAGGTTGATCACTGCTGCTTCCAGACCTCCCTTTGATCTATGACATTTTAGCCTATGACATGTATCCCACTCTAAAATTCTCATTCTCAACCAATTTTGTACCTCCATTATAACACATAAGGACCAACCCTGTGATGTTTGTCATTTTGCAAAACAAAAACGTCTTTCATTTCCTGTAAGCCAGTCTGTAACTCAGTATCCCTTTGAACTACTTCATGTAGACAATTGGGGTCCTAATTCAGTTCCATCCTATGATGGCTACAAGTACGTTTTTAACCCTTGTGGATGACTTTTCCAGAATGACTTGGATCATTCTACTTCATCTTAAATCAGAAGCCAGACCCGAACTCATAGCCTTCTGCACACAAATGCAAAGACAGTTTCAAAAACAAATAAAAACCATCAGGCTTGATCAGGGCCAAGAGTTCCAAATGACTGATTTCTGCACCTCCACAGGCATTACTCATGAAATGTCCTGCGTTGAAACCCCTCAGCAAAACAACAAGGTTGAAAGAAAACATCAACATATACTTGTTGTTGCTAGGGCTCTTCAATTCCAAGCACATCTACCACCAGCCTTTTGGGCAGTTGTGTTAAGCACGCCGTCCATCTCATTAATAGAGTTCCCACCTCACTTCTAGCGAACGAAACCACATTCCAAATACTTCACAACAAATCACCAGACCTAACAGAGTTAAGAGTATTTAGTTGTCTTTACTATGCTTCCACCCTTTCCAATCATAGAACCAAGTTTCAGCCTAGAGCTAGGAAAACAATTTTCATAGGCTACAGCCCTGGAATCAAAGGTTACAGACTATATGACTTAACCTCTCATGAATTTTTTTACCTCAAGAGATGTGATTTTCTATGAATCACATTTTCCATTCAAACAAATTGACTCTGATGACCCATCAGACTCACCTTCAGACCTTCTTTTTCCAATCCCATCCCCAGACTACATTCTCCTTCATGACACAAATTCAGTCTCTAGCAACTTAACTTCCCCAATTAACCATCCAATCTCCTCTCCAATTCAATCTACTCCTGACCACAATGCCCCACCATCTCCTCCCAATTCTCCTCCCCACATCACTTCTCTCTTGCCCTCTCCTTCTCCTCCACAACCTCCTAACCCTCCACCTCAACCAAATCTCAGACGTTCAGACAGAACAATCAAACCTCCTTCTCACCTCATCAAAAACTACCACTGCTACCTAGCACAAGGTCCTAGCAGCACCAATCACCCCAATCTGCAATAGATTCAAGAAAATAGGTATTCACTCTCTTTCATGATTTCATACAACAATCTCTCTGATCCATTCAAAAGATTTCTGCTAAACATTTCCAGTCATCAAGAACCACAGTCTTACAAAGAGGCCTTCAAGCTTGATATTTGGAATCAAGCAATGCAGACTGAAATAAAGGCTCTGATAAAAAACCACACTTGGGATGTTGTTTCACTACCACAAGGAAAGAAACCAGTTGGCAACAAGTGGATTTACAAAGACAAATTCTTATCTGATGGTTCTCTTGAAAGACATAAAGCCAGATTAATTGCAAAAGGAAACACTCAACAAGAAGGGATTGATTTCCAGGATACATTTGCACCTTTCATTAAGATGACCACTGTGAGAACATTTCTGGCCATTGTTGCTCTCAGAAACTGGTACATACATCAATTGGATGTAGACAATGCATTTTTAAATGGTGACTTAGCAGATGAAGTCTACATGGCCACTACCCGCCCAGACATCAGCTTCGCCACACAACAACTCAGCCAGTACATGTCCAATCCCAGTGTCACTAATTTCAAGGCTGCTCAACGTGTGTTGAGATATCTCAAAACCGCCCCAGCCACAGGTCTTTTCTTCTCATCACAAGGATCTTTCCATCTCAAAGCCTTCACAGACTCTGACTGGGCAGCCTGTGTAGACACAAGACGATCCACAATAGGTTTCTGCATATACCTGGGCAATTCTCTCATCTCATGGAAAAGCAAAAAACAGCATACCGTTTCTCGATCTTATTGCGAGGCAGAATATCGAGCCCTGGCCTTTACCGCCTGTGAGATTCAATGGTTGCAATATCTTCTCCAGGATTTCCAGGTTTTCTTCCAATCCAACAACCTTGTATTGTGTCAATCAGAGCGCCATCCACATTGCGAAGAATCCCACCTTCCATGAAAGAACGAAGCATATAGAACTCGACTGTCATTTTTTGAGGGAAAAACTGGAATTGGGATTTCTCAAGCTCTTGCACATCTCCTCAGCACATCAATTAGCTTATCTGTTCACCAAACCGTTGTCACCTGCTCTGTTTCTGTCCCTGCTCTCCAAGCTTGGTGTGCGAAATCTCTGCCCACCAGCTTGCGGGGGGTAACAGAATGAATTCAAATTCCAACGGTCCTCTCCCAATCCGTCAACGTTTTGATCCAATGACAGGAACATTTTCTGCGCTACCATTTCATCATCGATTACTGAAGACGAGTTGCTACGCTGTCGTTTTCTCTTTACTTGTTTAAGGTGTATTTGCTTTATCACCAAGTCAGACTTGGTTTCCTTTTCAAGCTACCAGACAGCTTCAATGGAAGCTTGTCTTCTTGTATGTTGTTGTGCCTATAAGAGGCGGATTTGATGAATGAAAAATACATAATTAGGTTTTCACTCCTTCACTCTTGTTCCTTTGTTATCCCCGTCACTTGTTTTCTCACCCGGTGACTCCGAAGAAGGATTATCTTATTGGGCAGGTTTCCTCCCTCTTGTGGCGGATTTGGAAGAGCCGGTGCACGGTCCATTTTGATCATAAATAGGTTCTATTGACTACTCTTGCTTCACAATGGCGACATCAGGTTCAGGAAGTGGATTCTGCAATCCTGCGGCCTGCTGTCTCTTTGTCTAGAGGGAGGACTACTCATTCTTCTCTTCCAGGGTACTGCAGATTCTAATCCAGCTTCTAATAGTAATACCTTTTGTTGTTTCTTTGACGGTGCCACAAAATCTAATAGTGCATCATCATTCGAATGGAGTGATCCTTCCACGCCGGCGCACAGCAGTATGTCAACACAGTGGAGCCTATGGTGGTGGAAGCTTTGGCTCTTCGTAATGCAATTCTTGAATGTACTGCTCGTGGATTGCAAAAGGTTCAATTTTGTGGTGACGCCAAGACATTAATTGAGAAATGCATCCAGAAATCAAGTAGTGCTGATGCAAGGGTAGGAGCTATTATATATGGCCGAGATTGGTGTTCTTCTACATCAAAATCCTGATTACAGTCTGCTTTTTGTTGGTAGGAATCGGAGTAGGGGAGCTCATTCGATAGCTCGGCAAGCCCTATCTTTGCCGCCTTGATTGTTCACGAGGTTCGACTTCGTTCGTTGGTTGCTTAGTCAGTGACCTTGTTTATCTATTACTCTGTTTTCTCCGTTCATAGAGTAATCTAATGACAAAAAAAAAAAGTGCAAACCATCTCATAGTACTATTGGAGGGCTGTCATTCTAACACAATAATAGTTGTACTTTTTTGTTGTTGTAATTGTTGTGTTTTTTTTTTTTTACACAATCATAGTTGTAGTCATTTCCTTATGCAGTTTTAATAGTATATTTTTAAAAAGTTGTGGGATTACAACTCCAAAATGAATAGCTATAACTCATGGTTAACATGATATTAACCAAGGGTTGGTCATGTAAATCTACCTACCCTTAGGCATGTGTTACTGTTAGGTCAAGGCTGTTAGTAGCCCAAGTGGGGCAACTAATGAGAGTATCTTTGTTTGTTACAACTTAGAAGAGAAGAGGGAAAGGGAGGCAGGCAGAAGATGGGATTAGAATCTGAGTTTGGGGTAGTGTGACCTAGAGAGGGTAGGGTAGGGTGGTCAGAGGGTGCATTGATTAAAAATAAGGGCAGTCGCAGGGCTATAGTTAGGACAGGACTTAGGGTTAGTGTTCTTTTGAGTTCAGTGTGGGAGAAAGAGTGAAATGATCAATTTTGATTTTGAATGAATGGGGATTGGACGGTCATATTATAGGGAGCGAGTAGCCCACGTAAGTAAGTAAGAGCCTATTGACCACACTCCAATCAATAAAGACACTACTACTATAGTCTACTAGTAGCCTAGGGCACAATGCTTTTGTATTTACTCTGCATGGATTGGAAGCTCCTCTTTACGCAACGCTACACCAATACCGGAGAGAGGCGAGACAACACAAAGTAGCCAACGTCCCTAACCATTATTTGTCTACCTACAACTTACAACGACTACTTTTCTTATGGTCAACTTCCAACTGCCTACTCGTACTTGAGGGAAAGGTTGCAAAATGCGACAAACCCTTATCATCTATAGAAAGGCTAATTATCATAAATGGTCACAAACCTTAGCGCTTTGTACAAAACGGTCACAAACCTTTATTTTTGCACGATTAGGTAATAAACGTTTAACCATATAACAAAATGGTCATTCCGTCTATCTCCGTCCAAACTTCTGTTAATTTGATCTAGTCAGCACTCCACATCATCCAAATTAATAATAAAATAATAAAACTTAACCAAACCGAACAAGAATGAAAAATTGAATTTCCACCATCAATGCCCTGTCCCAATTCCCCATTCTTCTCTGTCGCTGTCTATAAGAATTCAACCTCAAAATCCTTTCCATTTCGTCGACCAAGCTCGCCACTCCTCCACCGCCGGCCCCAATTGTAATCAGAAAAGTCTTGGGGGTTCGATTTCTGCTTCTCCTTCGATGCAACGCGAGGCCAGAAATCCAGAATATAAGAAGAGAAGGAATGAACAGAGGTGGAGGCGACAATTTTGGGCTCTCAATCCCCGACACTCCGTTGACGGAACGGGAGACCGAGAGGCGGAGGACCACAACTTCGACGAGAATAATATCGCGCGAACACAGCTTTTGTTCTTCTGTCGATAGAGCCTAGGCTGAGAGAAGATGGCGACAAGGGTACCTCCGCCGTGATGAGTGTTTTGAGGAGGTCGGCTGGACTGAGGGATGGAGAGGTCGCAACTCGCAACGACCGGAAAATGAAAGGAAGGAGAAGAGGCGATTGAAATGAGAGAGGCGCTGGTGTTGGATTCTATCGGCTGGGAGCACGAGCGGTAGAAGGGTTTACTGAATGGGTTGCCCTATATTCTCCCCAAGCAATGCCCAACTGTAATCAAATGGCAGCAGAAGAGGCGCCATTCTCGCCATAGTAATTAGGCGCGCTCGTCGTCTTACTGGGGAAAAGTGAGGTTGGGAGTGATCGTCGGAGGAAGGAAAAGAAGTAGAGAGAGATCCCTGGACACTGGGGTTTTCTTCCAGACAGAAGATAGGTTAGACGGTTGGGTTTTGAGAGAGGTAGATGGGTTGACTTGCGTCTGGGTATGGTTAAGTTTAATTATTTATTATTAATTTTGATGACATGGAGTGCTGACTGGATCAAACTAACAGAATTTTGGATGGAGAAGGACGGAATGACCATTTTGTTATAGGTTTAAACGTTTATTATTGAATCGTGCAAAAATAAAGGTTTGTGACCGTTTTGTACAAAATGCAAAGATTTGTGACCATTTATGATAATTACCCTCTATAGAAAACCCCCCGTGATATTAACTACATTTAGCAACACGTTGGTAGAAATGAGAATGTGTATATTAGTGGAGTGGTGTTGCGTCTTGAACGACCCAGTTTTCAACCTTCTCAGCATCAGAGTTGGTGTAAGTTCGAGTTATGAATGTCCCAACAGAGATTGCGAGTTGTGTATAGTTTTTTTTTTTTGAAGGGGGTACATGAGGGGTGTGTAGCCGGGGTAATGTGATGCCTTTCAACAAACCTTCCCAGCAGAGGTTCACATCTTTCGTAAAAGGAAGAATCTCGTATTTTGATTGTTGTTTTACCAAAGTTTTGTTCTCCTCCATTCCTTAACAGTATGTCAAAAGATAACCAAAATTCAACCCCCTCACATAAATGATTTTTATAATATAGTATTTACGAGTTTTGATCGAAACTTTCACTTTATTCGAATTTCTTGTGATTATCAATATAGGTACCTGTTTAAACATGATACACCAATCTTATGATGCAAGTATGATTGGTGGTGGGTCTATTTTGGATTTTTGGAGAACCAATTACTAGCACTACTACTAGAAAAATGATAATAAATTGATCATGTGAGAATATGAACCAAGTCAAATTTTAGGAAACTAATTATTGAGGAAGACATGTCTGGGGACCAAAATGGGTGCTTAATATCAATTATTAATTAATCATTCGTTGTCTCTTTTCTTTCTAATAAAAAGGAAAATAGAAGAAAGAATAATTAGTTTGAAGGAGGTTTTTGATAGGAAGAGAATCAAAGGCGTTGATATGTGTTGTGGGGGAGTTGGGAGGCTGGTGTGTGTCCCACATTATTCCTACTCTTCCCACATGATGTGTCGACTTCATAAGCCCAAACCGGTCCTACCAGATCTACTTTCTCCTCTCATAATCCACCCAAAAATAATATTCCCATTAAAATTTTAGGTAACCTGACTTTTAGCGATGATTATATTTAGGTGCGACGGTTTGGTTTCGATTTTAATCGAAATCTAAATGGTTATATAGGTGTATTGATTTCTCTTAACAGATAAAAATTGGTAAATGCTTAATAATTTTCATTACCACTGGTAATCGTTAATAATCCGATAAAACGACAATAAGTCTTCAAGCAATCAAAGGTTCATTTTTGATTTTTCGGTTTATTCTGACCGAAATACGTTCCAAGCTTGTCTCGTTAGGATCACTATTTGTTCCTCCTCCTGAAGAATTCGAAGAGAACGACACACAATACCGAATTTATGTGGTTTCCGTGTTCATTAATGAACATGACTAGTCCATGAAGAAAGTGAGTTCTCGGTTGTTCTTTAATTAGATGATTAGGTTTTATTAGAGCTCTTAGGCGTATATGCTGGCTCTTTTATAACCTAAGCTAACCGATCACTATCAAGTATCAACATTAATACACAGGATGGCAAAGTAGCATGAGATCCTCAAACTTACCAAAAAGAACATAAATCTGTCTAGGAATCTCAATACCTCCAAAACGTGGAAAGCAACGAATTCGCTAAGTTAGTTCACCAATACGATCCAAACTTGTCTTAATTCTATAACTCTTAATCTGAGGTTTAATGGTAGATCATGTGGATACTTCGAGGTAAAGGCATTAATTAGTCACTAGTTTCCTTTTATGATTATCTTTTAAAGGGGTACCCTCATTACAAAAGTCACATAATTGGTTCATTTAATTAGACTCTCATTTGGGTCCGTTGTACTCTCTTCTTGGTATAGAAGTTGATGTCATCCTTCGCCCTCGAATTGAGTTTCTAACTAATCAAACTCTATTGGTTTATCATGGTTTCATGCTCTAGCTTGTGTATGGCGATCTAAGTTCGTCCTAAATACTCGTAGCAGGCCCGACTTGCTACCATGGATCACTTTATCACCCTTGAAAGTTGGTAGCTCGGAAGAGATAGATAGATCTAGTACGCATTCTCCACTATTGAGTAAATTTCAACAAAATTCTCACTTATGTTTTTTTTTTTTTCGATTCAAATACTCTGAAAGAAATTCAATCTTATTATCCCCCATAAAAGGAACTTCCTCAGTGGCTCCCAAATCGCTGTGTGTTCAAACTTAAATGTTGTATACACGAGCAGGATACCACCAGGATATGGATAATGCCAGAGTCCACCATCGTTATAAACAAACACATTATTATAAATCACTTTCTTAATACAATTACTCAAAAGAATTCTTCTGCATCAATTTCTCAACGCTTGACTTCACTTTATATGTACTTGCAACAAATACATTTATATGTGAAGATAGGTATTACATCATAGTTGATATGTGAATAAACTTATCTACGGAATGCTCACAATCTTATTTATTCCGTTATTATTATTATAAAAAAAGAAAAATAATTACGTGTTATCTTATAATTAAAACAAAAAAGTTTGATGTCACTAAGTGCTTAATTAATCAATCTCAGTTGTAGAATAGTCTTCCTTGCTTCCCTAATGTGCGCGTCCTATCCTCCTATCTCTTCCATCTTATTTTTAGTTGAAGTAGGAGACTTTCTACCCCTTTGTAGTGCATAAAGATATGATTATTGTATATATAGTTAAAACTGTGGTTAGAGATGGCAGTTTCAATCCGACTTGTAATATGCAGGCAGAATATGGGTATACTGCTTCCATCTTGCAATCTTGTGTTGCTCCATCTCACTCTTTTGTTGACCTGTTCTTTCTCAATTTCTCTTAATATTTTGTTTATATTTCTCTAATAATTTCTTCTCTTCAATCCTATTTCCACCCAAAGAAAATTTGAATATGAGCAAGATTTCATCTTCCAACTAATTAGTTCCAATTACTCATTTTTATTATACTTATTTTTGACTCATGAAGTGTTTTTCCGATATTTTATCGTAAAAAATCTATGTGGATCACAAAATCCTCTTATTTAAAGTGAACGTTATTGTTAATAAACTCATTTTAACTCTTTGTAACTTGGCTTTAGTTTGCTGCGTAGCACAATCTCAGTGCAAGTACCAGGATTTACATGGTCAAACATTGTTTTCGATAGTTAACTACTCTATTTACCATCTAATCACTTTGTAATCAGTAATAGGCTAATAGCGGAGCAAGAAGTCTAAGTGCGCGGGGTGGGGGAGGGGGCACTTGAAGCTCAAAATATTTAATTTAAATCATGATAATTTAGCGAGGAAATCAACAACTTACGAATTGTAATACAAAGTTTACATGTAATTTTTACTCTAGTATCATTGTCTTTACCTAATATAGCTTTGTTGTTGTAATCCGCAATCAATTGTATTCTCCTCATATATACGATGAAAAATCTATTCTCCCCCGCTCGTAAATTTAAAACCCTCATTTCCAGTTAATGAAAAGAATCACATGGTAATGCATGTTGTTTATTCTTTACGTTGCCAACCGTTTCTGTCATAAGTTGTAAAACTTCTCGTTAGTTATCCCTTATTTTTAAACCAATATTTACCTCTGGGATATAACAGAGAAAGAAAAGTAGAAAAGAAAAGACTACCTAGAACCCTTACACTACAATACCTCATTGAAATCACCTTACAAGAGAAACTAATTCCACAAGTTATACTAACAAGCAACCGGACTTTAGGCACTAGAAAGGCCAATTTATTCGGTAAGATAACCATGGATGTGATTAAAATTAATTAAATGATCACAACTACTTATGATATGAGCATCCCAGTCAGAAGCTACTAGACCCACCACACTAATAAAGTATAAACAAACAAACAAACAATTAAGAGAATAACTACAAAATTCCCCCGTCTTTATCAACCCCCCGATTAAGCTATTGCCGTCTATTCCAATTTAACTGCCCAATTCAGCATGAATATGGAAGCCGTAGAGTGCAAGCAACCGCATCATCGTCGCCGTCGCCGTCGCCGCCGTTAGTGGAGTGGGTTGGCTGCCGCTCTTTACTCGTTACTCCACAATATATTATACATAAATCTATATCCGGCCCCGACCATTAGCCGACTCTCCTTTTCAGCTTCCATCATATCGCCACACAACTTGAACAAACAAACGCCGTGACTTCCCCCACAATCTCATGCACCTGTTTTCCTCTGCTTCAGCTGGAGCCTCTACAATTTTAATCGTTAGATTTGTGCGTTTGTATTAGCAAATATGCAGTAACAAATCTATTGTTAAAATATCTATCAACAATTTGAGATATCGTGACTAATTATAAATCGATAAAATTAAATTAGAATGATTTAAATTTTGATAAATAAGCAGCGAAACCAAACTATTTTTACGGTTTATTTTTTTTTATTATAAAATTTGTCACCACTTTTACATGTCACTTCAACTATAATTTGAAAACGGTGGAGGATCACCACCTTCACGACCCTAACTAACGAGTGACAGACTTTGGAATCTAAATGCATTAAGTATCGTATCATTACCCATGTTAATCATGTAATTAAGTTCTCCTAACCTCTCTCAAACGTAACCCTCCCTCTCTCTCATGAGGAGTTGAAAAAGAAATTACAGGGGGTAAAAACTAAAAAAGCAAAGCTTGAAACATCAGAAAGCGGTAAAAAAAAAAAAAAAGCGCTATTCTAAAATGTACAAAAAAAAGCTGTATTCCTTCCTGTACCGCCAGTAGCAAAAAACATAGCAGGATACCCACTACACGCGCACAAACGTTGACGTGGCGCATCCTTCTCCTATATTCCCGGCCGACCAGCTACCTAGCTAGAAATAGTCAAAACTCGACGCGCTTCTCGTCTTCCCCGCGGCGGGGCGGTGCATCGCCGCCGGAGTCGTTCTCTGCCTCCGCAAGCTGGGAACAGCCGGCGGCGTCACCGTCCGTATCAGCGCGAAGTTCAAGCCCTTGAAGAACGGGTGGGTCTTCACGTCGGCGGCTCCCCGCTTCGACCCGAGCCTCCGGGTCGGGTCCTTGTCCAGCAACCCGGATATCAGCTCCCGCGCGTGAAGCTCCATCGTCGACGCCGGCGTCTGGGTCGGGAAGGTCAGCGGCCTCTTCACGATGTTCCGCAGCGTCTGGTCGTTGGACGGCGCGGCGAACGGAGTCCGCCCGTAGATGAGCTCGTAGATGAAAATACCCAGGGCCCACCAGTCCACTGCGTTGCCATGGGACCCGCCGGAGGCTACCTCCGGTGCCACGTACTCGTGGGTCCCGACGAAGGAACATGACCGGGCGGTGACCGGTTCGGCGACGAAGAGTCTTTTCGGGTTCGGGTTCAGCGTCTGGATTTTCTTCGACCGGAAGACCCAGGTCGGGAGGCACGAGAACTGCGGTGGCCGCCGCTGCGGCGACGGTGAAGCGGGATCTTCTCCTTCTGGGGAGAAAGAAGCGGAAGAAGGCGTCGGATGAGATTCAACGGCTGGGATTGCGTGCGAGCAGAGTGAAAGGTCGAAGTCGGAGAGCATGATGTGACCGTCCGATCTGACCAACACGTTCTCCGGTTTCAGATCTCTGTAGATGATTCCCAGCATGTGGAGATACTCCAGCGCCACCAGTACCTCCGCCGCGTAAAACCTGGAAGCGACATTGACATGATTTTTTGTTCAGTTCTTTCTTTTCAAATCCCTTGTAAACTTCAACACCACCATTAATGGGTAAAAAAATCTCACAGAAATTTGCGGCTAGGTCAGAAATTAAATCCAAAGAAGGGAACTAGCTCTGTAACTTTCCATTCTGAGAAATCCATTATACCAGAGGTTGAAGACGACCTCACCGCAACAACAACAACAAAAATACAAAAAAAAACAAGAGAGCTACCTAGCAGAAGAAAACAAAAACTAAAAACAAGAAAACAGCCATGCAGTGCAGAAGGATCATTGAGAGAAAAACGTCAATTGAGAACTTCGAAATCCTATTGCAGCTTTTTTTCTCCCCCTCCTCGAGTTGTCATAAAGGAAGCAAACAAAAATTGCAGGAAATGGGGAAAAAAATTCAAATAAAAAAAAGGAAGAGTGGTGGAGGAGGATAATGCTGAGAGAACTGACCTAGCGGAGGCGAGAGAGAACCGCTTATGAAGCTGCTTGTGGCGGAGAGAATGCAAGTCGCCGCCGGAGCAGTACTCCATCACAATGCAAGAGAAATGAGAGGCTTCGAACTCGGCGTAAAGCGTAGGCAGGAACGGATGATCCAGCATCTTCAGGATCTTCTTCTCCATCTCGGCCCTCTGCTCCTTTTTCTTCACCGCGAGGGCCTCCTTGTCCACCACCTTCATCGCGTAGAAGCACTCCGAGCCGTCGTCGGCCTCCTCCCCGTGGTTGAGCCGGCAGAGGTACACGGTGCCGATGTCGCCGGCGCCGATGCGGCGGAGGAGGCGGAAGTCGCGGAAGGTGAGCCCGCTCTTGCTCCGGATGGCTGAGTAGGCGAAATCGGAGGAGCGATGGGGCTTGAGCGTGAGGTTGTTCTCCGGCGACGATCTCGCCGCCGCTGCCGCGGCGGAGACGTCAAAGGAGAGGCGGCTGTAGGAGCTGCAGCTCTCGCAGGAGCTGCTCATCGAACTGTCGGAAGAATTCGTGGTTTTCAAACTCAAATCGCCGTCGGAGTAGTCGCCGTACAGCTGGCCGCTCTCTAACATTCTCTTCCAAACCCCTCAATCAAGAGACCGGTCCAAAAATCAGACCTATAGAGAAGAGAAGAAAATCAAAATCGAATCCGATCGTTTCTCTCTCTCTCTCTCTCTCTATCTATCTGCGTCTACTGCAAGTTTCTAGAGGAAGAAGACGACGATCTTTGTAATCGATGGCCGACGAATCGGATGCCGAATTGAATAAGTACTGCTGAGTGCTGAGTCGGGAAATCGGGGGGACATTTAATTCGTCTCCAGCTAGCTAGCTAGCTAGCAAATCAGAGGGAGGGGAAAATGAAGCTTTGAATGAGGGAGCAGAGAGTTTGTCTGAGCTGGAGCGGAGGCCAGTAATGGCTGCCGTACTTTGGTTGGTTTGGGTGTTTGGTTGGCGGAAGGGAAAATGTGAGAAGCCGAGAAGGAGAGAGCGCTGAAAGGGAAGAACGGTAGTTGGAAGGGTATTTATGGTTGCATTTTCTGGAGGTGGCGTACGGAACGGGGTAAAAAAAAGAAAGTGGCGTTTTTACGTTAACCTCTGGTAAAAAAAAGCTGTAGGGTGGGGGCACGTGAGGTGAAAAAAGTGGATGGTAGCCCCACGGAGGGATGACGTGGGCAGACGGCACGTGAGGAGAAGGTCGTATGGATGTTTGTCACGTGGCGCAGGTTGCTTCTTGCTTTCATTTTTTCTTTCTTGTTTTACGAATTACGAATTCTACCGCGCGGCGTGTGTGGTTCCTTTCCGTTGGGGAAGCGGAAGCTTCATCAGGGGAAAGCGTCAAATGTCGGGATTGCCCCTGGGATTGCTAAGACAGGTGTCGTGGGGATAATGTAAAATGAAAAAAAAAAGGTCAAATGTAAGACTAACTTAACGACTAATTACTGAATTCCCTTAAAAAAAAAATGTCTAATCGCTTAATCAGGCAGTTAATAGGAAGATTCCAGGATGGATTAGGCGTTTTGATTAGAGTGGATTAATTTAATATAATTAACGGGAGAGTTCCAAGGAAGTGAAAACTAGGCAGGCAGTAGGGAGTAGGGGAGCTTGACTTTTACGGTTCCGGATTAGTTAAAATAATTACACAAGGATCCATAAAAAAGTTTGACCTTTTTTCTCCTCCTTCCTTTCTCTCTCAGCCATTGATAATTGTAGCCTTTCTAAGCATTAAAAGTCATTAGTACATAATAATTGAGTTCCTGTTTGTGATTAATGATAATTGTACTTGCCACGAGGGGAGGTGTAAATGTGAAAGACGGAAAGGGGTTGCGGGCAATAGGGTAAATTCGTCTGTGGGGGAGGTGGAGAAGAAGAAATTCAGACTTCAAGGGAATCAGGAATGGATAGATTAAACGATGCCGTTCATTAAAATTTTATTATTTTACCAGTAAACATTTAGAGAATGCAATAAGTGTAGAGACTGGGCTACATATCCCAAGTTGTATTCCAAACGATGAAAGGGAAAAAGTGATGAGCATTCAGCCTGGGCTTTAAGATTGATTGAGACCACTCTATGCAACGCACAAATACATGGTGATTCCCATATCCACATTGCATGCACATATACCAGTTCCATAAGATACAAGTCCTCTACTCTTCATAAATGGTGTTGGGAACTTCAACATGGATCATATGGTTAAATAGCGGGTGGTCAAGTCAAGTGAAAATCGATATTTGACATTGTCTAGTCGGAGTTAATGGTTTTGTACGAAAAATATAACACAGTGATAAGTTTGAGAATATTGTTAATTAAAATAGAGGGTATTCTTTCCGTGAAACATAGTATAGTAGAGGCATATTTCAAAAACATGGACGCAAAGGGTAAGATATTCTCGAAATTTAGGACTCTATTGTCAATACGAATAAGTTCATGACAGAAATGACACTTTTTTTCTAAGTTTTGATGTTCCAGTGGTGGCTTACCCTATTAATTTTTCTTACAATATTATATGGAGTCACGTTCGATTACCCGTGTGAAAATTTTCTGCCACCCGCAAGGGGAGCGTCGAGGTTCTCGAGCCTGCCTAACACCTTGGATGTCGAGAACCCTACAACTTGATTCTACGACGACAACAGTATCACTCCTACTAGCCGATCGATGACGAGTCCCCTCATCAACACTCCAAATCATTGTTACTACGGCTCACACCTACATAGAGAGTAATTTTCTCGGCCGATTGTTGAGTCCATAGAAATTTGTTCATTCTCCACAGGTTTACAATTTGTTTCAGATGCCGATACGACTATTCGTTATCGAAATTTCTACATCATCATGCCCTACAAGTAAAACGAGACAATCTGCGCGTTTGCCACATTCCGAATCAAAATTATGATTGGGAAAAGAACAAGTCTACACATTCTCCCCCTCTCATATGACGGTTAGGGAGAAGAATCAAAGTTATTAGGGCAGAAACAGAAGAAGAGGGTCCCCGGCCGGTGTCCCAGTAGGTGAGATGGAATAGGGTGCCCTGCAAAAGGCAAACAGAAAAGAGCAAACCAAAGTGGGACAAAGCCCAACGTCCTCCCCCAGCTCCCTCCCTTCTTACTGTTGGCTTCCGAGTCTCTGTTTCGTCCAAAAAAAATTAAAATGAGAATGTGTTTGGGTCCCAAAACTGTATCAGCTAACAAAACGTCGAATCCAAGACTATAATGCAGCCGTTGTTGAAGACGAGTGAGGACGAGCCACAGCCCCAAACACTTGCACATGTCGTAAATACTCTCTGGGCCGGTTCGTCATGTGACCCGGTTTCCTAGCTAACTGCCCGATTTCAGTGTCACAATCGACGAATGAATAGGTTAGTGAGGGGAAGAAAAGAGGGAATATATGATAATGCATGGTTTCTGGTTATAATTAACAGTAGCCCAAATGTTTGTCATTAGCCACAGAATTAAACATGGGTTGTACTGTTAGAACAACACCAACTGTGGTCCTACGTACATGACATGAATCCTAAATCAGTGTTGACTAATATAGGAAAACTTGATTTTAGGGGGAGAATAAGGGAAAACGTTGGCTAATCTGTCTTATTCATTAATTTATGGATTTGGTTTGATTTTGGGTTTAAATCAACTAGTAATTTTAGAGACAACGAAAATTATGATACGATATGCTCGTGATCATGATACCATAATCAGGAAGAGTTAATCCCAATAATACAAGTTGTTTTAAGAAATCTACAAATGGATCGTACATAAATCAAAACTCTAGCTGCAACTAATAGGTTGGCAAGTTAATTTTTTTAGTCGGCGGATGATAAGGAAGAAAGAAGAAAATTTCGCATTTTTTTTTTTGTTTTTCTTCAATCCAAAGAGAAATTGTAATGAGAAAAGGAAAATTAAAAACGAAATGATGTTATATTGTCTTTGTAGCGCAAACCCCAAGTTCCGATTTACAAGACTCCTAAGAGTCCATCATAGATTATATTGTACGAATTTAATGTGATAAAAGAATAGTACAAAGCGTCGAATAAGCGAGATCGTACTTCACGTACCAGTCCCATTTATTACCTTCACAGTAGGTATTCACAAAGAGAACCAAACAATCTTGAACAAGCCGTCAGCTTAATAGCATTTATAAGAGTAGCATAAAGATGAAGAGAGTCGGTTGGTTATGGTATGCTTCCAAATAAGCTCAGTGCTGCTCATCTAAAGTCATCGACCTTAATCAAATTGCTTTGTTGCTTAACTTCATTTTTAAGGGAACAGAGACCAGATTGTGGTGGGCAAGTCCCAAGTTAGGCGGTCTCGTCATGCTACAAACCCAAACAACACCAATCATATCATCAAAAGTGACACTTCACAAAACAAAACCCATCATCATGAAGAAATGAAATAACAAGGCATGAAAATAAACAGGATGTGGGGGCAGGCAGGTGCTTTCCTTCCTTTCTTTCATTGTTCATGTACAGCAAATCATTGAAACGGCTGGGCCAGGGCCATCGTCTCCTAATTCTGCCTGGTCGGGCCCCTGTTGATAATGTGCATTACTACACTTCTTAGAACAAACAATTTTTTTGTTTTGGTGCGTGATCACTGATCATTCCTTAAAACCGGTGGAAACTAGGTGCAAGATTGTTAGTTCATTGTTTTGGGTAGAAACAGTGTGAAAAGCTTGTTTCATGGTTGAAAATTTGAAATAATGGAAGGAGATTCCACCTTCAGATTTAATGCACTTCTAACGAAGAAAAAGGCAAACATAAGTTATGCATACAATACAAACATTCAATGGCTTGTTTGTTGGATTTAAAAAATGAGGATTTTGAGTTTTAAAAACTTTTGGATTTATGATGGATTTGTTGCATTATGAATTTGAAAAAGAGTACATTATTTGTTTAGTTAATTTTTATCATGGATTTATGATGTTTTTCTCTCACAACTTTGCCTTACATTATCAAATCCCACATGAAATGTGAGATTTGCAAATCCGTGGAGTCCACTGATTTAGATCTAAAAAATGTATCCAAATCCGTGTGCGCCACAGATTTGTGTCCCTTAGCAAACAATAGATTTGTACCAAGTCCTTGATGCTTGGGATTTGGGTGCCAAATCCATCACCCCAAATCCCACAAGAAAACAATACCTTAATAATACTATTCTTTTCCTCGAGACATACTTTTTTTTGGTGTAATGCAGAGCGCAGTGGGGCGCTCTAGCCCTTAATCATTAATCAATAGAGGAGTTTGAACTCCAATAACATCAAAGTACAACCAATAATTGAGCATCAAACTTGGGTTGTCGAACACATGACACCCAATAGACAAAGAGTGGCCCAGGCCGGCCAAATAATCAGCAACATAGTTACCTTCCCGAAAAACATGCTTAATACGGACCTCCCAATTCCTTTCCAACAACCTGCGGGTTGTGCTAATAAACGTTCGATGCGGGTGGCTCTCTGCTTCAGTTTGTAGAAGTTGCATCGCCGTCATGGAATCAGTTTGCAGCTCCACCTTTCTTACTCCTTTCTCCCAAGCCATCCTCAGTCCAAGGACTATTATGACAGTTCAGCATGAGTTATAGAACCTCCACCTAAGTTGGCGGAGAGGGCCGATAAGAATCTGCCATCATCTCGTCGCAGCACGCCCCCTGCCGTTATGCTTCCCTGACTCAATATAACAGCTTCATCCGTGTTCACACAAAACCAATCACTCTCGAGCCTCTTCCAGATAACTAGTCTCAAGCTGCGCATATTACTCTCCCCGATCACCCTTCTCATACTGGCAGCTATAGTCGACACTTGGGTACACCACGTCTGGACTATAACAGTGAGCTGGGCGGCCGAGGCAAGCTACTTCTCAAAGACCCAGCGATTCCTATTCTTCCAGAGTTTCCATCCAAGTATAGTGAACAGCGTTGGGTCGATAATTGAGGTGCGTCCTGAGTATAATGAAGCACCCATTGGCTCACATCCTCCTTGAAAAAAGCTTCATCGAATTCCCCATCTAAAAATTATGACCACACCATATGAGCATACGGACAGTCCCGTATTATATGGATCGTCGTCTACGGACCACCACCAAAAATTGGACATTTATCTTCATGTGCCAGATGACATCTGCAACACTCACGATTAGTGAGTAATCTGTTGTGAAGAACAAGCCACATAAATGACTGTGTGCGTTGCGGCCCTGGTATCTTCCAGACTGCCTTCCACACCGGATTACGCGTCTCTGCCACCTCCTCGCGCAACAGCTCCCACGCCGAGAACCTCCACGTTGGTATATCAGACCCATCCTCATGGGGGACATGATGTAGAAGGAGCTGATCAGCCATCGCTTTGGGTAAGAAACCCTTGAGGAAATTCATATTCCAACCTCCATTTAACACCATTTCTGCAACCTTCAAGCCCCTAGCCTCGACCGGTAAGTTTGGTGCGAAATCCACCATTGGAGGCCCTTCCTGGAGCCAGCGATCGGTCCAAAAACATGTTTGCATGCCACTTCTAATGTTCCACAATATCCCTTCTGGTAATCGGTGGAGAACACGTAGAACTCCCCGCCACAGATTCGATAACCTCCATTCCCTTCTCGGCTGCCACCCATCTTTCCTTTGCTTAAGATACTTCCCCCTAACAAATCGCGCCCATAAGTTGTCTTGTTCTGAGATAAGTCGCCACGCCACCTTGAGCATAAATGCCTCATTTATATCTGTGGCAGTTCGCAACCCCAACCCTTCTTCATCTTTAGGTTTGCAGACTGAATCCCAATCCATTAGATGAACCTTCCTCCCTTGTTCTGAACTTCCCCAGAGAAAGCCTCGGATTTTCTTATCAATATATTCTCTAACTGTGGCCGGCAGAAAGGAAGTCTGCATGGTATATGATGGCAGCAACATTAATACCGATTGCACAAGGGTTATCCGACCCGCTAAGGATAGCGATTTTACCTTCCAGCCAGCCAACCTCGCATCAATCTTTTCAATCAACTATGTGAACGTGGCCTTTCAAACGCGATCATGTATCACTGGCACTCCCAAATAGCACCCCTTACTTGTAGCCGGGATGCCCAAAGCATTACTCAGAGCTACACTATCTATATTTCTCACATTTTGAGAGAAAAATACTCTAGATTTGGGACGACTGACCTGCTGCCCGGACGCCGCTCCAAACTCATCCAAACACCCACAGATAACCTGCACTTTCTCCATGGAAGCTACTCCAAATAGTATCAAATCATCGGCAAAGAAGGAATGCGAGAGCAATGGCCCACTACTAGAGAGCTTGATCGGTTTCCACTCATCTCTACTCACAACTGCCGAGATAAGGTGATCCACTCTCCCACCTCATTCTTCAAAGCCACACCCTATTCCGCCGGCGGTGCTAGACAGTCCGCGTGTGGAAATAATATGTGTTACGATCGCACTTTTACATCCATTCTTCGCTCAACTTCTGGCACCATAGCAATTCCTCCTAGAATAAGACTTCTTCCAACTCGTCCCTGGCCTCCCGTAGCTCTACACAATCTGACTCCCCCCATATGTTAACTCAAGCCTTTCGATCGTGAGCATGAGAAAGTCCTTTTTGCGCCTGATAAAAGAAGTATAATTCCGACATTTGGCTTCCATAGAGAATTCCGCAATGACATTCAGTAACCTGGTTCCTCTCTTCAATGCACGTTCTGCCATCTCCTTAAACCCAGCGTGGGTTAACCAAGGCGCCATGAATTTAAAGGGTTCAGGACCAATTGCCTGGAAGCTCAGATTCAATTGCAATACTATCGGACGATGATCACTTTTCTTAACTCGAGGAAGATGTCGCACAGTGGATTCTGGGAATAGGGATGACCACGCTAAATTGCCCAATCCTCTATCTAGTCTATCCTTCGTCCCTGACCGGAACCAAGTAAATGGTGGACTAGTGAATCCAAGATCCATCAACCCGACATCCAAGATGAAATCCTGAAAGTCACGGGCGCGACTGGTGTCGAAAGGTGCTCCTCCCAGTTTATCTTAGGGCTATAAGATAGAATTGAAGTCACCCATGAGAGCCCACAGATCCTGTATATCCTCCGACAGTGACCTCATTGACTGCCACAGTTTGCGCCTTTGTATTAGTGCGGGGTTCGCGTAAACCGCTATGAGTAGCCACCTATCGTTACCACTTTGGACTCGGACATGAAGAAATTGAGTTGACCTATCCTCCTCTGTAATGGTAACAATCGACGAAGCCCTAACCATCCATATACCGCCAGAGAAACCCACTGCATCAACAATCAACTCCTTGTCGTATCCCATCTCATGCACCAATTGCAGCGCCTTATCCCCACTGATTCTCGGCTCTACTATTATGCTGATACACAAACGATGTTTTCTCTGATATTCTCTAAACATTCTCAGAATGCACTTGCTTCCCGCACCCCTACAATTCCACGTAAAAATATTTAGCTTCATTGCAACAGGAACTGGTAGGTCCTCGGCTTGCGCCAAATTACGCGCCCGATAATGAAGCATCAAGTGCGAGGCTCCCGTTTGGCTCTCCTGGTATTGATCCCGTAATATGCTTTTCATGTAGCAAATTATGTCGCACTTCACTATGTCTACGACTGTCCTCCAGAGGTCTTGTTTCATGTCCTTGCCTCGCCATGCTAGTATCCAACTCCTCTGTAGCGTGACTAGGTTCAGTCATGATCGAGTCCCCTTGTCCATCATTACGCATTGTCGCTGCATGCACCGACGTAGTTGTTTGAGCCGAGCTAGCTATCACCCCCTAGGCCCTTTCCACTATCTCTTATGGCTAGGATTCTTGCGGAACCATGTTTTATGGGATCTTGGCTATTCTTTCCAACTGCCTCACTGCGGACTTCATCCTCCACCTCCTGCTGCTTCCCGTCCATTTTTTTCCTTCCAGTGTGTTTTCGTTGTACCCGGTCTTACCCTACTCCCCGAATGGCTGCCCCTCACACTCGTCGTGCCCATTTCCTGGTGTTCCACTACATGCTCCATAGTCTCCTCCACCAGCAACACATTGAATCTGGATCCTCTACTCTTGCTCACGGTGTAACCGGGCTCTTGTTCATTATGTAGTAGTGACCTTTTCGCGATGACTTCTTGGCTTTTTCTTTGCAATCATCAAATCCCCATATACCTGTTCTGAATCCTTGGGAGAAGACTCTGGTTCTGGTTCCGTTTACCTAGGAATCTCGGCCTCATTCAGTTTCACCGGTTCCATAGTCTCTGTTGTCTTGCCACAGGAGCATTGTCCCCTTTCCGAATAAGTACCACACTTCAGGCAGATTCACTCCAGAACCTCGTACTGAATATAATATTTGATTCCATGGATCTTAAACTGAGACAATAGCGGCTTAGTGAGATCCACCTGGACACAGACTATGGCGTAATCCAGTTTCGCTCCTGTACTCGTTGCATGGTCCACTCGAAGCGGCTTACCAATCTGTTTCCCTATTTTCATCATCGCATCCGGATGAAAATAGTGAGCCGGGAGTTCCGGGAGTCGAGCCCAAACCATTGTAGACAGGATCTCACGACGATAAGGTTGAAGTGTTGGTCCCACATATGAATAGTCAAGTAATAGTCCCCCATAAGCCACGGCCCTACCGTTGCTGCTCGTTTGTAGTCAATGTCACTTGTAAACCGAACTAGGTATTACCCGTTCTTGGCCGAGGCAACTTGGATACCGCCCGCCTTTACCCAAATCGCATTCAATCGATTGGAGATTCTAGTGTATGAAACCGATTTTCCTAGAATTTTGACAACCAACGCTGATATGTATACCCTGCAAAATCTCCTCTCCTCAGCTACGGTAAAGTGGATCGGAGGACATACAGGATCCTCTTCCTCGTCGCCAAAACCCTCGTCCATTCCATCTTGTCTCATGGTTTCTGCAACTTCCTCCCAATCGGAATCTGCCACATACCAAGTATTTGTTTTCAGAACATCGCTGAAAAGCCGTCTCGACGCACCTGAACACGAACTCCAGGCTGTTTTCGTCGTATTTTTCGTCTCCGACCGTTTCTCGTGCGCTTCTGCAACATCAGTTAATATTTCATCGTTTATTTCACCCATCGGTATCGGTTGTACCGTAAGTTCCACCCGCTTCTTACTTTGTTGCATCTCTTTGTCACCTTAGGGTCGGGGGACGACGTTACCAATGGTGGACGCCTTTGTCCTGCAACGTTGTTAGCTGAGTTTGGAGGGCCGGAGCCCCCCCCCCCCAACCCCCCAAAGCCACCGGTGTAGTCACCGCCATGATCGGTGATGTAAACCCTAATTTTGGAGTTTTTCGTCGCCTCTCCTACTTTCCGGAAAAAATACCCCAAACAGTACCCTTCCTCGAGGCATACTAATAGAAATATAAAGAAATCCAAAATTTCCTACAAACTTACCCTCCCAAGCGTACTACAATATCTCTCATTCATATAACCAATTTTGAAGTGGTAAATCACTTATTCCATCCAATTCATCCTCTAGACATGCATTTAATACAATACATTACATCCAAATCTATTTGAGTCAAATCTATTTGAGTCGGATTGTTTGAATTGATAAATAGATGTTTGTAACATTACCATTTAATAACTATATTTTATATATTTTGCACCTATATTTTCCATGTGCGAAGAAACATTATATTCAAACGGTTACAATTTCTATACCTAACTTTTTAAGTATGACACATCAGCAACTAAATTTTTAAAGTGTTGCAAAATGATACAGAAATCAGATGTCACTTGTATATAAAAATCCAATTCAGTACACGAATCCATAAATTCATAAGTCCAATTCAATTATCCCCTCTAGACCCAACTTCTCCAAAGAATCGAAATAAAACCAAGCCGTTAATAATACCACTTTTCTAAAACCAAACTTTTGGAAATCATCAACTTGTTGGAGTTTACAACCATATCCTTTAACATAAACACTTTCCTTTTCAAAAATGAAGATGACAGATCGAGTAGAACTTATAACCAGGAAACCTCTGTTGCTTCCAGGAAGTGACTAAGAACTCTACCTGGAGAAAGGAGATGAGAGGTCAACTCTTTTAATAGTAAGTTAAGTAAGTAAGATCACAGAGATAACGAAAGAATCCAATCCATGCACCCATCTGATCGATCTGTCTGTCTCTCTGCTGTGTCAATTAATCAATTAATTAACAGTAAGAAGACAACTGTTGCTAGCTCTCTTCCTCTCCTTCCTTCTACTGCTGCTGCTGCCAGTGGTTTTGCCTTTCCTCTGTTTGTCGTTCACGTTACAAATAGTACAGTTTTTTAAATTTTTTTAAAAAATGATTGGAATTAATTGGGGGAGGTCATTGAGAGCAGAATCTGTCTTCCCCACCATTAGAAAACACACAAGAAAATGACAAGAACACAAACAGAGGGGGATCATTAATCAATGTACATGAATTAATTAAGTTACTATTACAGTACTGCTGTTCTTTGATTGTTGTCTTGCCAGTGTGAAGAAGGGCATATCTATTGTACAGAGCCCAGAGGGTTGAATATATATATGGGGAGTTCTACGGTACCCAGAGTGAAATCCGGGGTATCGCATACCTTGAGTAAGAAAACGATATCCAGAACTTGAATTGACTGATCTTTCGAACATGATACTATACTCTAATCCTTAAAGATCAAAATCTAGGTCTTAATTCTCTAAATTTTATATCCCAAGATCAATTTAATTAGAAACAATAATCGACGGTCATGATTCGTCCAAATATAGGCAAAAAATCAATGTACCATCTTAGGGTTTATAGTTTATGATTTAGATAATTAGGACATAGGGTTCACTCATTAAGGGTTAGGGTATAGTATCATGCCCAAAAATCCTACTAATTCAAGATCTAGATAGCGTTTTCATAGTCAAGGTATGCGGTACCCCGGATTTTACCGGGGGTACCGTAGAAGGCACCATATGTATATATATATATATATATATATATATATATATATATATATATATATATGATGTGCTGATACAGAAACTGATGCATATAATTAATTTTCTCGGTATATTTAATATTCTAAACAACTAATCTTATTTATGTTTGTGGAGACATGTTTAATTTTTTTATTTCTAATTGTGTAGAATAAAGTTGATGTTATCAAGTGGAGAGTGAAGAAACTTAATTGAAATGAAGAAGCTTTCAATTAATCATGTTATTTATGGATAATTTGTGATTTGCTTCAATTTTCTTGAGTTTTCTTGGGTTTTTGTCGTAAAAAAATTACAATAACAAGTTCTTATCAAAATTAAAGTCAAATATCAATCTCTCAATACAAATTATTCATATATAAAACACCATTCTAGAAAATTCAAGCAAACCACAAATTAACTATTCAAATATAGAAAACCCTAGTCCGTATAAACCCTAGTCGTCGTCGCAATGGCTGATAATACTCATCCAAACAATCCAGTCAGCAATGCTGCAAATGATGTTGCTAATGCTGCTGTCAATGCTCCTGTTGATCCCATGGTAGATCCGTATTATCTCCATGGCTCTGAACTACCAGGATTGCTCTTGGTGGGTGAGAAACTTACCCCCACCAACTACAACGATTGGAGTCAGGCCATGCTGAATGCTTTGGGAGCCAAGAACAAACTTGGCTTCATCGATGGTTCTATTCCACATCCAGGCACAAATCATCAGAATGCTTGGGCTTGGAACAGGAACAATGTCATGGTTCTTTCATGGATCCAGCAGGCAGTTGAAGCAACCATCAGGAGGACCATCATGTCATGCAAAACCTCCCTTGAAGCATGGCGCAGTCTCATATCTCGTTATGGTCAAGGTGATGTGGTAAGGATTGCTGAACTCACAGAATCTCTAAGCACTCTCAAACAGGGTAGCCAGTCAGTCATTAAATATTATGGCAACCTCATTGCCATTCGAGATGAATTAGATAACTATCATCCACTTGAACACTGTACCTGCACACCAACTAATCGAGAAACATGTGCTGCTATGAGATTGGTATTTGCATACAGGGACACCAATTATGTCATTCAGTTTCTGAGAGGTTTGAATGAGAACTTCTCCAGCGTCATATCCCAAGTCATGTTTGGTGATGCATTGCCATCCATAGATCAAGTCTTCCAAAAGATGATGCAGCATGAAAGACAGCAATATGGCACACTGCCAAGCGAGGTACTCGCAGCAGAATCAGTGTCTCTAGAAGCTCAGACTAGCAACAATTCTCAAATCAGAAGGTCACGCCCTTACTGCACTCACTGTAAATTCCTAGGCCACAATGAGGAAACCTGCTACCACAGGCATGGTTGGCCCCCAGGAATGAATACAAGAACCTCTAACCCCTCTGGCAAACCAATTGAGTGTACCTTCTGCAAGAAACAAGGTCACACAGAGGGAAAATGTTTCAGCAAACATGGTTATCCAAACCCAAGGGGACCCCCACGCAACAAGCCTCAGTCAACATAGCCAGTTTAGACGATTTACAGCAAGAAGGAAAGCTCACCAAGGCAGATTACATGAAACTCATGTCACTCATGCATGATAAAGGTAATCCAAGGCCTTCCACCAGTGGCAACACTCCCTTTACTGCTGCTACTTTCATCACCAAACCAACAGACTCCCTAGGTAAATTTGTGCTCAATGTGAGTGATAAAACACCACATCATCAAACCTGGATCCTTGATACTGGAGCTTTGACCACATAGTTTGTTCTCTTAATTATCTAACAAACTACTGAAGCACAAACAACATTTTCATTACCCTACCCACAGGAGATAAAGTTCACGCAACACACATAGGCACTGTCACCTGTGTTGCTGGCCTCATTTTACATGAAGCCTTATTTGTTCCTCAATTCAGCTTCAATCTCATCTCTGTCAGTCAACTTACCAAAGAAAATCTATTTTCCTTACCTTCTTCTCTAATGTCTGCTTGATCCAGGATATGAAACTGAGGAGGATGACTGGTTCTGCTAAGCTCTCATCTGGTCTTTACCACCTTGAGATCCATGTAGATACCAACTCACCAAAACTCATCTCAGCTGCCAGCACACAAGCTTTTGATATCTGGCACCATAGACTAGGCCATGTCTTTCATTAAAAAGTGCCCTTTTTTGCAAACATTTTGTCCACAAATACATACAAACAACTCTATAGTATGTGATGTCTGTCATTTTGCTAGGCAGAAGAGACTTCCATTTCCTTCTCTGGGGACCAAAGTTTCAAGTATTTTCTCACCATTGTCGAATGATTTCAGTAGAATGAATTATTTGATTCTTTTACAAACTAAATCATAATCTAGATAAAAGCTTCAAGCTTTCTGTTCTTATGCAGAAATACAATTTCAAACCTAAATTAGAAAAATTAGGAGTGACCAAGGTAGAGAATTCACCCTGACAGATTTCTTTAACCAGACTGGCATCCTTCATGAGTCGAGCTGTGTTGAGACTCCCCAACAAAACAACAAAGTAGAGAGGAAGCACCAACATATTCTTGATGTTGCTAGAGCCCTCGAATTTTAGGCCAATCTCCCTCCTGCTTTTTGGGGAGACTGTGTCAAATACTCTGTCTACTCAATCAACAGGGTACCCACTCTTGTCCTTGGGAATTAAACACCATATGAAAAACTCCACAATGAACCACAAGACCTGCCTGATCTCAGAGTCTTTGGATGCTTATGTTTTGCTAGTACCCTAGCCAATCACAGAGAGAAGTTTGATCCTAGAGCTAGGAAAGGAATGTTCATTGGTTTCCAAAATGGGATGAAGGGTTATAAAATTTATGACCTTCTAACTCATGATGTTTTGTATCCAGAGATGTCCAATTTCAAGAATATATATTCCCTTTTCATAATCCTACCCCAAATCAAAACCCAGCCTACTCAACTCCATCTGATCCAACCTTATACGATGATCCAAGCCCATCTTACTCTCCTTCTAATTCATCTACCCCATCCCTTGACCCTTCCCCACTCATTCTGGATCATCACTTTGATATAGATACTGAAGCTGACTCTAGTCAGGAGTCACCTTCTCCTCCACCACCACCTTCCCCACCACCACAAACCAATCCCCTTCCCGTCAGAAAGTCCACTAGAACCATCAAACGTCCTTCCCACCTACAACAATATCATTGTAATCTGCTTCAACAACATTCTTCCACCAGTCATCCAAATCAGTTGGCATCTCCAGGTATGAAACATCCTCTCTCATCAGTCATTGATTACTCTACTTTGTCTCCTAATCACAAACATTTTGTTCTGAGCATTTCTTCCCTCAAAGAACCAGAGTCCTATAAGGAAGCCATTCTATATCCATAATGGAATGATGCTATGACCACTGAAACAAAGGCTTTGGAACCCAATCAAACTTGGGATGTGGTTGAACTCCCTCCTGGGAAGAAAGCAGTGGGTAACAAATGGGTTAATAAAAACAAGCATTTGGCAGATGGCAGTTTGGAAAGACAGAAAGCAAGACTTGTAGCCAAAGGCTACAGTCAACAAGAAGGAGTGGACTACCATGACACTTTTGCCCCTGTAGTGAAAATGACAACTATCAGGCTCTTCCTAGCTATTACTGCATCTCAGAATTGGCACATCCAACAATTGGATGTCAACAACGCCTTTCTACATGGCGATTTGGATAAGGAGGTTTACATGAAACTCCCACCTAGCTACATTCCACCTCCAGGTTTCAAAAATCCAGTCTGCTGTCTCAAGAAATCAATCTATGGCCTTAAACAGGCTTCAAGGCCGTGGTTCAAGAAGTTTGCAACCAAACTGCAATCACAAGGATACTCCCCAAGCAAGGTGGATCATTCACTTTTCTACAAATCCACAGGTTCTTCCTACACCTGTATCTTGGTTTACGTGGATGATTTGGTTATTGGAGGCAACAATATTGATGAAATTCAAAGCTTCAAGACATTTCTACATCACACATTCAACATCAAAGACATGGGAAACTTGAAATTTTTTCTTGGCATTGAAGTATCCAGAAGCAAAAAGGGAATTCACATTTCTCAAAGGAAGTACACATTGGAGATTCTTGAGGAAGCCAAACTTCTCAACTCCAAACCATCCACTACTCCTATGGATTACAAGCATCATCTTTCAGCTGAACATTCTTATCCATTTCCTAATCCATAGACCTACAGGAGATTAGTGGGCAAACTCATCTACCTAACTACTACAAGGCCAGATATAAGTTATGCCACCCAGCAAGTCAGCCAGTACATGTCCAATCCCAGCAATGATCATTAAAAGGCAGTTCTCAGAATCTTGCGTTACCTCAAGTCTGCACCTTCATCTGGGCTGTTCTTCCCAGCTTCTTCCACTCTCCATTTGAAGGTCTTCAGTGACTCAGACTGGGCTGCTTGCGTCGACAGAAGACGATATGTCACTGGCTACTATGTGTATCTTGGAGATTCTCTCATTTCCTAGAAGAGCAAGAAACAAACCACAATCTCAAGATCTTCTTGTGAGGCTGAGTACAGAGCTCTCGCCTATACCACTTGCGAGGTACAATGGTTACTTTACCTTCTCCATGAATTTCAAATTCTACATCTTCGGCAAGCAAAAATCTACTGTGACAATCAATCGGCAACTTACATAGTTGAAAATCCGACTCTTCACGAGCGAACGAAGCACATCGAACTCGACTGCCACTTCGTTCGTGAAAAGATTCTGGACAAAACAGTCAAAGTTCTCCACGTCTCTTCGGTCCACCAACTTGCTGATATCTTTACCAAGTAGTACCTGAATTCTTCATTTGTGACTTTTACCCTTTCTCGGGCTGTCCTTTCTTTCCTTGCAAGATTTGTCTTCTTTCTTGAAATGTAAGCAACATCAGAGGGCTTTGTACTGTTCTATCCAGCTATATGAGTTGTGTCTTATAACGAGAAAGTAAGAGAAAATTTAGGGTTTCTCCACACAAATGTGTCAACATGTATGCTTACTATTCCGGCCAAACTCAGTGACCTGAGGATTTTTCTTTGTATATAATATTACAGTCGATCGATCCATCAAGGCACAGTATTCACATTTACAAAGAGAGTATCTTTGTAGGTTACAGTTTCGACTTTCGACCTAGCTTGAGACAAAGTGTGAAGTAGAATCCGAAGCCCACACGCCAAAGTTTGAGATGGGAGGAGGATGAACGTTGCCAATGTGAGCTCTCCTCTTATGAGCAATTGGGAGCGAGACATGTGTTATCGAATGCAGGGGTGGTGTCAGAATTTCAAGTCTGAGTTTTCCCCTGATTACTCATCAAAATGTGAATTCGGATCAATCTCAAGTCTCAACTCATTTATTTTAAATAGTGAACTCTTAAACTAAATTCTACAATAATTTGTAATTAAATAAATTTAATATTTGTATGTCATGTATGATCGATACATGTGATCAACTAATCTCATGTTTACATACAATGTTGGTATTGCTCTAACCGAATAGCTCCATATATAAGTACAATGGTGTTCGCTTTGGATCAAACCTGCATGGATATAGTTTTTGGTATCCTCACAAAAGGCCTCGTAGTAATTGGATTTGATGGACAAGTATATACAATGGGTCATTTCCCTTGTATTACCGATGAAGTACTTGGATTATCGTATAACAATCTACCCCTCAAGATAAGGACCACGAACTTTGTGTCCTCTCCTCAACGATTTTCTTGATATGCCAGACACCTTATATCGACGGGCTTGACACAATGATTTCTCATATGCATATCCCATTGATATGCCAGACCAAACGTGAATCTCCCTTGATCCGCCAAACAAACGCGGATCTCAAATCCTAAGGTCACATAATGTGGGTTCACTAAACTGACGTCCACCGCCCCAGATCCACCAACCCAGGCTCTGATACTACTTGCTGGAACCGAATAGCTCCATTAGTACGATATTGTCCGCTTTGGGCTAAGCCCACACAGATTTACTTTTTGGGTATCCTCTCCAAAATGCCTCTTGCTGATTGGGCTAGGTGGACACTTATATACAAGAGTAGGGATGGCAATGGGTAGGGTCGGGTGCGGGTTTACCCTATACCAACTCCTAACCCGCCGGGTAGAGCCTTCTAAAATACCCGACCAAATAACCACCGTGTATGAAAATTATATAACCATACCCTACCCACCGGGTAACCACGGGTATTCGGGTAACCATGGGTACGAATCCTAAAATATGAACTTATACACATATATGCACATACATATTGTTGTCCATTAAAAATTCTCAATACTTGTAACTGTTCTAGCTTCAACAATCCACACAAATAAAAACAGTAAACACATAATAATTGTTCTCGCTTCTACAATCCACACAAACATAATAATTGTCTACATCTTCATCATCAATAATGGTAGCTAAACTAAATTTCTCAAACTAAACTAAATTTCTCAAGGGAAATTGACCCTTTGGTTAACGGGGCGGGTATTATCGATTACCATACACATACCCTACCCTTTATTTTGAAACCGGGTATTACCCGTACCCGCCCCTTAACCCGTCAAAGCGGGTAATTACTCTCATTGACCGGTTACGGTCGGGTAGGGTATCCATGGTTACGGGTTGGATTGACATCCCTATACAAGAGTCTCTTCCCTTGTCAGACCGATGTGGTTGTTGGATTGTCTCATACCAGGTATCATATTATTTAGTTCACAATTTTTAACTAGTTTATATAATGTAATTTCATAGTAATTAGTATCTAAGCAAATCTATGATACATAATGTATTTTTTTAATTATAAACGAGACTTATTTGCCCGCATATTCAAATTCCTTAAACATTATATGAGATGAGGTCTCCAATTTAAAAAATATATGAATTATTAACAAGTCAAAACCCATACGATATTGATCGACTTTCTTACAAGTCGACAGTCGAATTAACTTACTAAGCTACAATGGTGAAAGTTTGAAACATCGGATGAGCTCAAAATGGGGTCGTTCACAAGTTGAACTCTACAAAAAGTCATATGCTTTGGCTCTCGCACCTCTAGTACGGCATAAGTTCCAAAGCAAGCATTTCCTCAGTTTACACATGTGATCGATGGCCCTTCGAATTGAAAATGGAGCAGACAGATGAACAAAGTCAACAGTCTTGGGCAGGACACGAAGGGTGCACAAATTTAGAGCCCCAAGAAGAGAAGAGAGCCCCAAAACCAGCCATTTTTCTGCCTTTCTCATCTGTTTCCATTTCTGGGTCCTTCTTGCACACGGTCATTACATTACATTAATTATTAACACTTCTTTTTTCCGCCCGTTTGTCGAGTGAATACATGTATTTTTTTTCTTCTTCTTCTTCTATGCATACGATTGATTAATTATATTTTACCTTTATAAAGAAACATGAAGCCAATTAGCATAGGCATTGATGCTTATGATTTGATAGTTTATAAGTCTTAATTAATAGGAAAGCTGTTTGGCAGAGAAATATAATTGAGGAGTGTCTGGTGTGTTAACAAGGTTTGTCCGACTGTCGGCCTATCACAGCACCGGGAATATTGGAGCTGGTCCACTCCCAACTATAATATAACATTAACCATGTGTATCTATCTATTTCACCTCAACGTGAGCTTATTATACTATGCTTGGATGCTGGATAATTAATTTTGAAATATTATTGATCAAATTGAAAAAAAGGAACATTATAATCTTAAGTAGAGTTTCAATGAGTGATTTAGGGGTCATGTGGACTGTTAATAATGGGTAGTCAGTCCTCTAAATCATGCAGCTGTTTTTTGTTCACATGCTACAAGAAAGTTTTCTGGTTTCTCACCCTCTCTCGTATGTTTATGAGCACATGATGAATTTGGGTGGTTTGATGTAGTGATCAATCAACCCTATTAGGTCTTTGTTTGGATCATTTTCAAGAAGTTATTCGTGGGTATCCGTCGAGAGAAGGGTTTGATATCGAATGTTTTTTTGTTTTTGTTTGAATCTGCTTAGAGAATGACACTTTCTAATGTGAAAACAAATGGTCAAGATAATGAGAGCGACAACGTCAAATTTTTGAACAAATAAATAATTTATACAATAACGTGTTGGTGGCTCGTAACCAAATCAACTCGCACTAGACAATGTACAACTAATGAGAATCAATTTATCAATGTTTACAGGTTTAATTTACTCACAAGGTTACCGAATTTTATTTTCATTGATTTTGAACCAGTACCAGGCCGGGTTTCTATCTTTTCACCCTTTTTATTTGATTATGATATAATTATTGTCTTGCTCTTTTTCTGCAACAAATACCAAAACAATATTTTGATCTCCATTTCCAAATTCTGACTACACCCTTGATATTCTAGACATCTCTTGGATTCGTTTCGCTATATATCTTTGCATATGATCAATATATTATATTAAGCTTCATAAAAAATCAACATCATGTTAATTAATATTCATAAAAATTAGGAAGATCTTGCTAATAACTGGCTAATAAACATTGTGAACTGTGGAAGGGAATACTTTTGCTGCGCCGATCTTACAACTTGCTGAATCCCATCCATTAACCATAGTTTACGCTAACCCAAAAACAATAATCTCTACAAATCGGTTTCTGGAAGCATATATAGAGCCAAGCCTTGATAACGAAATCATTGACATAAATTAATTAACGACAAAAAATCATTAACATAAACCAATCGATCGAGTCAAAGCAACCCAGCTGCTTGCTTAATTGTTTTAATTTGTAGTTAATTATGGCAGTGTACCGTGGCGATTAATCTCTCCCACCTCTTCTCTGTCTCGACGCTTAATTATATCGGCATATCGACTAGCTAGACATCTCATATCTAATAGAGATACACCAACTTATAATATAGGTAGAGAGGCCACACACCAACTTCTCTCCAAATCATTTAATTACCCTTCTATTTCATTTGGGGTGTGACTAATTATTGGTATCAATAACTCGAGTTGTTGACAGATGTTTAATGTTTGTGCCACGTAACCTTCCGCCCTCCGTAGTCTCCGGGCGCCTCCCGACTCACGTCCTGTCAGTTCCTCGATCCCCAATAGCTTCCTCCACGCCTGGGTCACACGCTCGCCCCCTACACACAACTGCGCGCACTGAACCCCTTTGAAAGGGCTCGTAAGCACTCCGACGCCCAAGTTATAACAAATTCTAGAGAGAGAAGTAAGATAAAAGTTGTAGAGAGAAGTTAGAACCTGAGTAAATGAGCTCCACCCACTTCACTATTTATACTCAGGGTAGGGTCGACCAGTGCCCCCCAAATCCGCCCTACGTCATCACCTCATTAAATGCACTGCCCCCTTCTCTCTCTGGGCGCCTCGACATTCTGACACAAATCTGCCCACACAAGGCGCATGGCCCCACCCCCTGTCTCTTCCGTACGCTTCTGACCGTTGCCCCCCTTTTGTCGTCATGCGCCCTACCCTAGACCCAGTTCCCCCTGCTTGGGCCTTGACCTCTAGGCCTTTCTTGGGCCGGGTCTCCCCCCTTGGCCAGGCCCACACTCCCAGCCCAGGGCAACACCCTGGCCCCTTACTTGGGCCCTATTTCCTATTCCCCCAACATTTAATTATAAATGTTATACTATATATAAACACGTCACTCAAACAAAAGTGAATTTATACGTACTTGAAGTTTAAAAAGCCCTTAATATATTATGCATTTAACAAAATGGGGTCGACGGTATACGAACACAAGACCTCTCAATCATCGAAAGCTCAAATACCATATAATAACATTTTGATTGCAATAACTCGAGTTTTTTTCCGTAGTTATCCCTAAAAGAGAAGCATCATAGGTACAAGAAATATACAAGACATTTGCAGGTGACCAGGTCATAAAATGGGAAGAAGAACAAAAACTCTCGTTGACAAATGACAAATCCAACAATATAAAATGATTATTTTGCCATGATAATGACAACCCTATTAAATCTAAGAGGTGCAAAATGGACCGAGGCACGCCGAAAAGAAGAGTTACTTATTGATGATTCTTTATTTGATACGTACATACATAGCCGGTAATGGCCATACTTAGCTTGTTCTGTTATGTCCTGCGCGATGAATTCTATAACTCGAGTTATTGGAACTTGAGATGGCTCGAAACTTGAGATGTTCAATTATAGATATTTTATTATTTACTATATATCAAATTACTCCTCCGGTTTTGTTTGAGGACATATAGTAAGAAGTCGTGTCACATATTCGTATTAGATTACATGATTATGTCGAGGATTGGCTACCAGAATCGGGTTAAGACAACGGATCCAGCCTTAAACTTCTGCAGATCGAGGTCCCAACTTCGAGGGACAGACCGTATCTTGAAGCAGAAAAACTACTGACGTATAATTAAGTATCTTTCATTTGACTGGGAGAATAACTGATGAGCAGAGATTCATAGTCATTGGTTACATGAGTATCTTACTTAGCTTGGAAATGAAGGATAATCAGAACTTTGGAGGAATCTAGAGGATACTGATCTGCTATATCCCTTCTTTTTTTTTTTTTTTTTTGGTCCAATGGTGTCTGTCGAGAGCAAGAAATTGAACCAAAAGTCTCTGAAGATTTGGAGGACCAGATATGGGGAAAAAGACCCGCTACTAATTAATTACATGGGATGTGTAAGAATATACTTGAATTGATTTCAGAGGAAAGGATCTCATTCTCATGGTTTAGATCTGGTTGGAGCTTTGTATGGGACATCTGAAGAGAGAAGTTTCCATGATATAAGATAATGGTTGTATTAGACAATCTAGCTCTAAGCAGCCAAAAGGAGGGAGCGGAAAGATGATAGTGATCAGTAAAAGACAGATCACAACTCTCGTAAAGAAGGATATGAGATTATAGTCGATTCAATATGATCCGTTCCAAACATCAATACGGTTCATTATGATATGATGCGAATCAAATCGATACACACCCTTTTGTGATAATATCATCTCTCTTTGACCCCCTAGGCAAGTATTAAGGGGGTCATTTCCTCTTAGGATTTTGGTCAAGGATTTTTGCTTGAAATCCCACACCCATGAGATTATAGACAAACTCCATATATATTCGTATCAAAAACTTTGAAATCAATGGATTATAAAATACCACGTATTAGCTGAGATTTTGGAAGAGCAAAACTCTATGATTGAGAAATAGTGAAAGTGCAATTATCATCGCACTCTATATAAATATATGTTCGTACCAGCCTCATACCCATTCAATACGAGAATTTTCGCATTGACTGAGTCAAAAGCGATCAGATACTCGCGATCGCGTGTTTGCTTGCCATCCTAGTAGCAGATTATCGGCTGGCTGCCTGTCCAGGTGATGGTTTCCAACTTTCCATCCTCTTGTTTATGTTTTATGGACAAAAAAGTTGGGACAACGTGGCAAATATCCTGCTCACAAATAACAAGTTGCTAGGTTGGGGATGGGTGTCTGGTTTCATTCATTACAGCTGCTGCTCTTTATGGGTATATACTCTACTGGAGCCAGTTGGTCTGATAGTGTAGTTTGTTTGAAATTTCATACAGAGTTCGTTATCAGAAATTCTCTCATCATTAGAGAAAAGACCCGACAAGTTAACTCATGATATGATTGGGGGGACTATGATATGATCCTCTTCTCTCTCTATTTGGTGACCATGTCAACTTCTAAAAGCTGTTTTCTCCTCCATTTCCTCCTTTTGTTCCTTCCCAATTCAATTCCTTCTTTGATGTCATTATATTGTCGGGTATAGAGATCTGACTTCTGATGATCTTCAATGGATCATAAATGGACACATGTGAATAAACAGTGTAGATGATGATCTGCTATCTTTTTCTGGACACTGAAGATCAGCTGTATTCCAATGGACCAAAAAAGAGCTACAACCAATCCGCTCTCACATTGCTCTTCCTCGAGAAGGCTTCGATTTGGACATCGAAACGAGCCAAGTAGAGCTACATCAGGGCCGTGTGGAAGGATCAGTATGCACAGATGAGGATCCATGATCGAATCGAAACCGAACATGGTGGTCATATTTATGTACTAAATCTAGAGTTTCTGAATAATGTTTCACTTCAACTTCAGTGAGGATAGGGCCAAGGATAGTACACCATGCTGTCTGGCATTAGGACTGTCTATGATTATCAATGAGAGTAATACCACAAGTTGGTACTTGGGAATCATTATGAATTGGTTGAACCTTTTCTTTGTGGTCCTATAAACAGTCATGCTCAAGTTGCTAATCAGTACCTATAGATAAGTTGGTCCAGCCTTTTTCTTGTTTCCCTTGAGCCAACAATCAGGGCAAACGTACTACCAGAGGTGATGAGATGAAGACTTCATCTCTTTGTGAAGAGAAGGCTGCTTTACATGTGGTCAAAGCTAATGATATTACAAGAAGAAATTTACTTTTTTTCTGCCATAAGTCACATGGAGAACTAAACAAGCAATTCACTGAAATGTAGGCCACTGAACTTGGTCCCTTGTAATCAGTGACAATGATAGATCTTCTGCTGTTTCGTTTGTGTATGCTGCTCTAAGAGTACCCTTACGTTCTTCCGTTGTACTACGATTGACTGCGATGAGACGAGCTCAGCCTTCTGCCTTCTTTGTGGCGAAGGCGATAAAATTCACACTAACATCGTCAGATAGAAGCCACTTCCCGGTTAAAGGGTTCAACACAAAACCAGCCATTTCTTCAACCTGTAAAAACACCATGTTACGAAAAGGAAGATCCAGATATATTAAAAGCGTAAACGAATCAGATATCCAATGCAATACTTCATAATGGGGTACCAGAGAAGAGTGAAACAGCTTACATCTATAGAAGACCGTTTTAGGATCATGACCAGCTCTTCAGGAGTGAGGAAACTAGACCACTGGTGCGTGCCACGAGGAAGCTATGCATGCACAACAAGGGTTACAGGTTAAAATTCACACAAACCTTGCATGTTTTTAGAGAACAAAAGAGCTCATCGACTCCTTTAGAAGGAACTTAACAGTTCAAGTTATAAAGTTAACGGGGAAAAGTACCCAATGGAGAATGTATTCAGCAGCAACTATAGCAGCTGCATATGCTCTGATAGATCTGTTGATCGTTGAGATCACCACGGCTCCACCTGGGCGAGTTAATGCTGCTAAAGACTTGCAGAACTCTGCAGGATCAGCTACGTGCTCAATTACCTTCATAGGGTTTATCAAATAAAGAGAAGTGAATGGAAGTTGCAACCAAATGGATAGATCTAAAGGAAAAATAATGCTGCAGTCTAGAATCAGAAATTTTGAGCACAGAAATATTGATTATGAATACCTCCAGTGACATCACAGCATCAAATTGCCTTCCCTCCTCAACTAGTTTTTCTGCAATGCAATAGCAGCTGTGTAAGGTTACTGCCTTAAATATAAGTGGCTAGCAGCATAGAGCTTCCAAGCATCTCAGTTTCATATTGCATTAGCCCACTCTTAGAACATTTTGAGACTCAAATGTCACCCAGAAAAGGAAATCACTGTCTACCCTTCAAGGTCAAGAAATTCTTATTATCTAAGTACTAGATCAGCACAGAAGACTTTGACACAAGCAAGACATAACCGATGGTAGATGTTGGTACACACCTGCAGTTGTGCAAACATAATCGATGGTAGATGTTGTAGGATCCAAATCCTGAGACATGGAGAAGTTTCACTACATTTCCAACTCAAAATTTTAGCAAAGATACTAAATTATTAACAAACAAAAACGGGATGGTGGCAAACAAACAGGCAAAGCTTCCAACAGACCAGGGCACAACTAAAATTAACATTGTCCACATACGAGAAAACAACGGCATGGAATACAAAGGTGAAAACACAAATTCAGATCATCCAGAGCATAGTAAATGTTAGACTGAACTCACAGACAATGGTCTCAAATGAAATGCAACAATCAGGCGCTAGTGCTACAAGAATAGCTTCAACTTTCACCCCCGAAAATATAAGCTTCAAAAATCGAACATTCAATCATTTCAGTAGAAGAAATCATACAGCATGAAGGTGTGCGATCTTGATATTCTTCTCCACTGCATCAACTCCCGTCACAGTTGCTCCCAATCGTGCCAAAGGCTGATGAGATTAAAGAAATAACAACCATGTTACCAACAAAGATGTCGAGATCTCTCTTCAGCCTCTAGCATACTACCAGGAATATTAGCAGTTGGAAGGTTGCACAACAGATTGAGTACCCTAGAGTAGGCACACACAGACAGAACTCATGGCCAAACCCAGCCCATTTTTTACTCATTCCCGACGCTTGCACTCTCTAAGCAAGCATATCAGTGATATATGGGAGACAAAAGGCAAATTACGGAATGGTGAAGTACATGTGTACCTCGGAAAGAATCCCACCGCCACAACCAACATCAACAATTTCCAATCCATCAAATGGTTTGGGCACATTAGGGTCCTTGCTGAACAAAGCAAAAGTTATCAGAAGCGAAATGCTAAAAAAGAACTGAGCAAGAAAGAAGCAGCCTAAATTCTTTGAGCAAACCTGAAATGTCGACAGAGAGTGGATCTAATGAAAGCAAGTCTGGTAGGATTCATCGCATGCAGTGGCTTAAACGGCCCTTCAGAATCCCACCTGCAAAATTCACAAGCAAAAAATCGACCAGTGCGAGATGCGGCCTCAAAGAATGTTAGCTAAGCTAGCGAAGGGGCAAATATCAACAATGAACGCTTGTTTGATCGTTTACTCGATTGCTTAGAGAAGCAATTTCGGCGAGACATACCAGGTATCAGAAATGGCGGCGAATTTAGCCAGCTCGTGGTCCTTGAGAGAAGACGTCCTCTGGCGCTTCTCGCCGGCACTACCGGCACTCGGCGGAGGGAGCGGTGTCGGTGTGGGAGTTGGAGGCAGAGAAGGGTGAGAATCAGAAGATGGAATTTGCTGGCCGGAAAAGAGCCGGGCATTGCGGAAGAACGGGCGCTGATGTTGCAGTGAGATTAGACGAGTGTCGAGCTGCCGAAGTCTGCTCAGAAGCTTTGCCGCCATGGCGGTTCCTCTTCGTTTGGTTGCAGACGAAGAACAACTGTAGATCGGAAAACGTGGGAAGTGGGGAAGAGGGAATAAGAGCATATCGAAATAGAAGTGGAAAGTTCATGGGCTCTATTAATTGGGCTCCTCTTGGTCGTGCTCATGCTCATCCAACCGAAGGTAGCCCGGCCCACTGTTCAATTATAACTGCCTACTTGTTATAGGCTCTGTTATTGTCGCCTCGTATTTTTTAGTTCGACTAAGTTATTTGGTTATTCGGTGTATAGGTTTTCTATTGGTTATTGTACAAACTTTAGATCTTTGTTTTTCCTCATTAATCATGAGATCTATTGCCAAAAAAAAAAGTAATTAGAAAACCACACTAACCCTAACACATGTTTAGTTATTTGTTTGTAGGGAAGATCTTTTATAGTACAAAAAATTACTTAACATAGATGGCTGTTGTTGAAAAACAAACCACATTAGAACATTAAGGAATTGGAATGAAAATCACCATCGACACATTCCTTAGTGTACAAGCAATGGAAAGAACGGTGGATCGCTTATATATTGCGGTCTATTTTATAATGAAAAGGTCGATATCATAAATAATTAGTCGACCGCAAAATGTATAGGTTGATCGACTAGGGTTAAAGATGTCTTCATACCTCCCGCCAACATCACGGAGAGTGCTCTAAAGATAATGAATATTGTGATTGCACTTGAAAAGTTGACCATATAGCCGATGTGGTCGAGCTTAAAGCCAAGAGAACTTGTTTACCGATTTTTAGAGCGAAAAATAACAATTTAGATTATTATTTATAGATCTTTATGTTGTTGTTAGCTTGGGTTAAATGATAGAAAAGTCATTATTTCGTATTGAAACCTTTCTAGCGGTGGAATGTTGTTTCAACATTAATAAGGTAATGACCAACCAGTCGATCATTTTGTTTTCCTAGTCGACCATTATTTCCTTTGTAATGATGTAATTGTATCATCCGTTAGACCATTTTAAGATTTGTGAGTCTCATGCCCGATTTTGAATGAGAGAAAAAAGTAAGGAATCCTATTTTTCGACTTTGACCCTCCCACTCCAGTTCGTTGTTTTTCTTTCTTTCCTTTTCAAGTTTGTCAAGAGAACAAGATTCCTTATCTAGGCTTCTACTATATTTTGAAACTCAATACTTGGGTTGTTTTTTTTTTCATTCTTATAATTCCATTCCTACTACTAGCGATTGAGTGTGCATTTTATTCCCTCCCAGTCGATGCCTTTGATTCACTTCACCTTCTTGCTACCTGATCATCGTATTGGTAGCTATTACCTCACCAACTAGCTAAATAGACATGAGCCCCTCGAGTGTATTCCAGACAGTCCGGGAGGAACCACCATGACTCATTTCTTATCGAGAATCAATATATCCCTTATCAGTGTATGGACTGCTACTATCTCTTAGAGTAACTTACAAATTACGGTAACTTACAAATCTGAGTAACAAAATCCAAAAAATAATATTTACTCAAACAAATGAAAATTAAGAGAGATTGGATTCTCTCTCTCTCTTCTTTTCTCTCTCTGTCTCTTCTTTTTCTCTGAAGATCTAGGGTTTTCGGTCGTCGTAGGATGGCAGCCTCGCCGTCGGGCTCATCGCCGATTGGCGAGGGCATCACTTGGGCGCAGCAGTTTGAGGTTGCACCTGAGAATCGTCTTAAGTTTCATCCTCCAGAGAAAGTGAAGGATGGGTATCGTCTTCCGAAGGAGGTGAAAAAGAAGGGCGTGGAGCGTTGGAAGGATTCGTTGATTGGCCAATTCGTTGGTAGTCAACCAAAGATTCCTGCTCTTCAGACATGGGCGAATAGGTTATGGGGGAGAGATGGTCTGGTGCGAGTATCTAAGTTTGGGCCGAAGCTAATCGTGTTCCAATTTCCCTTTGCGGCTTTGTGTAATTCGGTGTTTCAATCGAGGCCATGGCATCATCAGGGTAACCCTATTTTCTTTAGGAAATGGCACTCGAGAATTCAACCTTTGTCTCCGCAAGTAGAAACTCTTCCGATTTGGGTCAAGATATGGGGACTGCCTTTGGAGTATGTGGCACAGGAAGGTTTGGAATGGGTGACGAGCACAATGGGTAAGCCTTTATGGATGGATCAGAAAACTAGAGTGGGTGGTCAGCTAGGTTTTTCTCGTGCTTGTATTGAATTGAAGGCTGATTTTGGTTTCCCTTCCAAAATCAAATTTTATCCAGATGATGATCCGAGCTTTGAAGTGGAAGTTGAGTATAGCAATTTGCCAACTGTGTGTGTGAAGTGTGGTATATTAGGTCATAATTGTGATGTGGTTTCGGGTCCAAAACGAGTGTGGATTCCTAAGAAACCCTCAGTAGTTGAAGATGGTGTGATTCAGGATCAACCTCTCTCAGAGGAGGTGTTTTGTGATGCGTTAACTGATGAGATGCAGACTGTAGCTGAGGTGGATATGGGTCAAGATGTTATTCACTCTAATACCAATCAAGTAGCTGAGGAGGATATTGGTCAAGATATGATTCACTCTAATCCTAATCAAATAGGGAGCCCTCCACTGAGTTTTGCTCAGGTAGTCAGAGGGTCACCAATTGATGGGAGCTCTGTGACAGCTGAACAGTTGGCTAAATCAAATGAGTCATCATCGTCTAAAGATGGGAGCTCTAAGATTAAGTCGGCTCAGGGAGGGACAAAGAGTGGGAAGTCTACTACTAGCAAAGATGTGCAGACTCCACAGGTTGATAAAGGAAAGAAAATTTGGGTAGAAGACTCCTATGAGACATTTCAAGTGGTAAGAAAAGGGGTAAGGGTGGAAAGGGTAAGAAACGAATGAATGTGAAGATACTTACCTGGAATACTAGAGGTTTTGTAGCTGATAGTAAGTATTTAGATTTACATAGAAAGATAAATAAGTATAATATTAGTATAGTAGCTATACTTGAGCCAAGAATTTGATGAAAAGAAGAGAAAAAGCTAGTGAATAAGAGGTTTCAGGACTGGGAAAATGATATTACTTATAACTTGGCTGGTTTGGGGAGGATTTGGCTGACTTGGAGGAAGGATATATCTCTCAGAATCTTGCACTCTATTGATCAGTTTTTTCATGTTCTAGTTAACGATGTTGTGCCTTTCTTTGCAACTTTTGTGTATGCTTCGAATGAGGAGAAGGATAGAAGGAAGCTGTTTGAAGATTTGAGGAATATTAGAGTCCTGGAAATTCCTTGGATGATTTCTGGAGACTTTAATGTGATCAGAAGTCCAGCTGAAGCCTCAAATGTTACACATTATAGTACAAGTATGAAGGATTTTGAAAGTTGAGTTCTGGAGTTAGAAATAGAAGACCATCAAGCTACGGGTTCGTGGTTTACTTGGCTAAACAAGCAAGATGCTCGTCCTATTGCGAAAAATCTAGATCGAGTATTGGTCAATTTTGACTGGTTGGATAAGCTTATGGGGAACTCAGTCCATTTTCAGAAGCCAGGGGTTTCAGATCACTGTCCAAGTTTGGTTGATATTGAGGCTGCAAAGCAATCTCTGCCAAAGCCATTTAAGTTCTTCCGTTTCTGGACCAGACACCCGAAGTTTGATGAGTTACTAAGGAAGGCGTGGGAGAGCAGGGTATCAGGGCCACCAATGATTAAGGTTTATAAGAAGTTGCGAATTCTTAAGAAGCTTTTGAAGAAATTGAACCGTGAGGAATTCTATGAAATAAGGGAGAGGGTTAAGGTTAAAGAGGCTGAACTTGAACAAATTCACCGTGAAGCTCTCTCAAGGGAATCCACTGTTTCTAGGGAGTTATATGAGCTGCTTTAGGCGGAGGAATCGTTCTTAAGACACAAGTCAAGGGATCTTTGGCTTAAAGGGGGTGATTCAAATACTCCCTATTTTCATAGATCTCTGAAAACGAGGCAAATGAGGAATATGATTACTATGCTGAAGGATGAAGAGGGGAATAAGGTCACAGACCTGCATAGAATGGGAGATATTGCTGAAAGTTTTTACAAACGTTTGCTGGGCAGGAAAGATCCTGAGGTGATTGATGAATCCGAAGAGTTCTATACTGAACTCATAAGGAAGACTATTTCTAGTGATGATGGTCTCTGTGCTTCTATTACGGAGGAGGAGGTCAAAGAAGTTGTGTTTGCTATGAATGGGGACAAAAGTCCAGGCCCTGATGGATATTCTGCAGCTTTTTTCCAACATGCTTGGCCAGTGATTGGGGCAGAGGTAACTCTTGCTATCCAAACTTGCTTTTCTGAAAGTAGGATGCCTAGGGAAGTGAATGCTACTATTTTAACTCTAGTGCCTAAGATCCAGAATCCTGATGAAATGAGGTTTTTAGACCAATCTCCTGTTGTAACACTATTTACAAGGTCATTGCTAAGATCATTGCAAATAGACTTCGAGTTCAGTTACCCCACCTAATCAGTCTTAATCAAACTGCATTCATTAAAGGAAGATCAATTGAGGATAACATTCTGCTTGCACATGAGCTTGTTCATAAGTATGCCCAGAAAAATGTCTCTCCTCGTTGTGTGCTTAAAATTGATTTAATGAAAGCCTTCGACTCTGTTGATTGGCTTTTCATTTTTAAAGTTTTAAAGCACATGGGTTCCCTGAACATTTCATAAGTTGGATTAGGATGTGTGTGAGCACACCTATGCGAAGTGTGGGGCTTAATGGAGGGTTAGTGGGGTATTTCCCTGCTTGCAAAGGTTTTAGACAAGGATGTCCACTCTCCCCGTATCTGTTTGTCATTGCCATGGATATTTTTTCATGTATACTCGATAAAGAGGCACAGAAGGGGTATTTCCGCTACCACCCAATGTGTAAGAGGATTGGTTTAACTCACCTATGCTTTGTTGATGATCTACTAGTTTTCTCTGATGGTTCTAACTTTGGTTTCCAACGATTGATTGAGATTCTAGCTCGTTTTATAAAACTTTCTGGTCTGCAAGTAAATCCCAGTAAATGTGAACTTTTCTTTGGGGGGTTGCCTGGTCCTGAACAGAAAGTGAGGGCTGATAGGTATGGGTTTGCCTTGGGAAAGTTTCCTGTAAGGTATTTGGGGGTTCCTCTCTCCTCGGGGAAGCTCTCTGTTTCAGCATGTAAGCCCCTAATTGATAAGATTGTTGCTCGGATTAGTAGCTGGAAGTCTCGTTTCCTATCATATGCTGGTAGGGTGGAGGTTGATAGTTCAGTACTATACAACTTGCACCAGTTTTGGATGGTTGTCTTTATTCTTCCAAAGGCAGTGATCTATGAAGTGGAAGGCATTTGTAGTAACTTCTTGTGGGGTGTTGGTTAGGGATGGCAATGGGTCGGGTAGGGGGCGGATAGTGCATATCCGTTACCCTACCCAAAGTACTTCGGGTTTTACCCATACCCATACCCACATGTGAAACGGGTAGAAAATCAAAACCATGCCCATACCCGTTCGGGTTTCGGGTATCCACGGTTATCCATGGATATTAATTTCTCTTCATAACTCCAACCAATATGTTAACATTCACACGTATTCTTATATTAAGTAAGAGAAAAAGTACGACAAGAATTCACTAGAATGAAGAAAATTAACTAAAACAACACAATTTCATGAAAATGTTATATTTATATGCTAAATATAAAATATGTTAGAGAAAAATAATGATTATTTCTAGACAAAATACATATGCATGTGTATAATCGGGCGGGTTCGGGTCGGATAGTGAGAAATCCATGCCCACCCATTACCCGTAATATTCGGGTTCCGGTTTTACCCGTACCCACTAAATGTCCTTCGGGTTCGGGTTTTACCCTACCCGACTAGGCCGGATTCGGACGGATATCCACGGTTATGGATATTTTTGCCATCCCTAGTGTTGGTCAAAGTGGCAGAATGAAAGCAAAGATAGGCTGGAAGCATCTCACTTACCCCAATAAGGAGGGGGCTGGGGTTGAGGGACTTAGAAACTTGGAACATTGCTTGTGTTACTCGACATATCTGGCTTCTGTTATTACAACATAGTTCTTTGTGGGTTGCATGGATCAATGTTTATAAACTGAAAGACCAAGATTTTTGGCTTTATGGGGGTTGTTCTGGTTCATGGAACTGGAAACGGATTCTGAAAACGAGGCTAAAGGTCTGTGCATTCTTCCATCAGCAGGGCAAGATGTTTACTGGGATCAAGAAAGAATGGAGACCTTTCCAATTAGGAGAGTCTGGGAGACGTTAAGGCAAAAAAGGCAGCAAGTAGCTTGGTCTAATCTTTTATGGAAGGGAAGCTCCATCCCTCGGAACAGGTTCATTGCTTGGTTAATCTTGAATAGAGCGGTTACTACAAAAGAGAAGATGCTGAAATGGGGATTTGATGGTAGTCTGGGCTATGTGTTTCGTAATTGTCCGTTGGAAACTTTGGATTATATGTTTGCAGAATGTTTGATGAATAGGAAAATGATTTGCAAGCTGTTTGGCATGGTTTCAGGGGTGTTTACCTCTCTGGATAACGAGCTGGCTTGGTTACAACAGGTTCTTGGGTCTCAAACAGTAAAGTCTCAAGTGGGACGAGCTATGTGGCAAAGCTTGGTGAGCGTGGTGTGGCAAGAAAGGTGCAGCAGAGTTCATTCGGGTCAGTGTAGGGACTAGGGACTGTGACGTATTGTGCAAGGTTGTACAGGAGGAAGTTATAGGACTTTTTGGTAGAAATATATATGATTCCTTTTGTGTTTCGTAGTATACAGGTGGGGGTTTTGGTTCTGCTAATCCCTAACTAGCAAGGGTGTTGCTAGTACTACTTTTGATGAAATGAAAGCAATCCGATTAATAAAAAAATTAAGAGAGATTGAGTTGAGTTAGCATGAATAAGTTTCTAGTATATTTTTTTTGTCCAATTTGTCTCCCTCCTTGAACTGTAGTACTAATCACATCATTATCAATCAAGATTATGCTATCTTTAGAATAAATTGCATATTAAGTTAGGAATATACATATTAGTACATACAATACACTTATTATTATTATAAGAAAATCATTAATCTTTCGTTGAACAGTTTTGAGGTGACAGCCCAAGCGGTAGCAAAAGGGAAAGCAAAGCCATGACTGATGACCGATGAGAGCACGCATAGCTAGGCGCTGGTGAAGAGAAAAGTTATTTCGATGCAAGACGCCGGACTCCTTTTAGTACAAAGCTCAGAAGAAAAAAGTAAAGAAAGAAGATAAATTTCTGATGAAGAAATTGCTGATTCCTTGAACAGTGGCAGACAGAAGGCAGAGAAGCTAGCTAGTGACTGTATCATTAAACACCCACAGCAAAGCACAGTCAGAATCCCTCGTACGTCATTAGCTCCCTTCATCATTACAGTTTCAGTTTTAGACAGATAATAATAATCGCCAACCCATTCGTCAGCTTAAGAAATCCCCAAAACCTAAACAGGAAAAGCAAAGAAAAAGCACAGAAAACAGAGGAGAAGAGAGAAGATACACCAGAGGCAGAGAAAGAGAGAGTAAAAGCTTCAGAATAGGAAGGAAGGTTCGCTCAAAAATGACGATGGTGAGGAACAAGGTGTTCCCTCTGCTTGTCTACTTGCAATGTGTCTTCTTTCTCGGGCATTTCCATCTGGGTAATGATTATTTTCTCCTCATTCAATCTGGGTCTTCGGTTTCTCCTCTGTTTCCTCAATACTCTGTTTTTAACATGCTCTGTTTCTCCTTCAACACCACCGGTTCAATTAGCCACGGCGGTGGAGACAGCGGAGAGGGTGGAGGCGGTGAACCCAGTGACGACGGCGCAGTACTCACCGCCGGAAGGAAACACGACGTTTCTCGACGGGACGACATGGTGCGTGGCGTCAGCAGGGGCATCGCAAATCGATCTGCAGAACGCGCTGGACTGGGCTTGCGGGCTGGGAATGGCGGAATGCAAGGAGATTCAGAAAGAAGGACCTTGCTTTGAGCCTAACAATCTTCTCTCCCACGCATCCTTCGCATTCAACAGCTATTACCAACAGAATGGCAACTCCGACATCGCCTGCAACTTCGGCGGCACCGCCTCCCTCACCAAACACGACCCAAGTAAAAATGCCAACTTTTTTTTTCTTATTGATCAATCAGAATGTTCTTATTCTTGGCTGAGTGTTGCATTTTTCATCAAATGCAGGTTATGGGAAATGCTCGTATGCTTCAGCTGGGTATGTGTTTTATGATTTGCCCTGTTTGTTTTGTTGAGCTCTGATTTAAGCTTTTAACGTGTATATGCCACTTATGGTGTTTTCCCCTGCATTTTCGTGTGGAGTAGGTCTGTTGGTTCTGGAGCGAATGCTCTGTTGAGACGAGAACTGGGTATATGGTGGAAGTTTGCTGGGATTGTGCTGCTTCTGTACTGGGGAAGCTGACCGTGATTTGGTTTTGGAGCTAAGTTATTGGAGTTTATCGAAGGAGAAGGATTAGGAACTCAGAATGTTATTAGATTAATCTGTGTCTCTTGTTTCACAGCCCTGTCTGAATGTTTTCTGTAAAGTGAACTGGGGTGGCCAAAAGGAATGATTCCTATCTTGGAGTCCAGGTTAGGATTTGGAATGTGTAATCTTCTGTTTGAGAGACCAAATCCACAAGTCGTTTTGTCTCTCCACCAGTTAACATATCATACTCTAGAAAAAAGCAAAAAGTCCACCTCTGCGGTGGGACTATTTATTTGCTTCACAATTCATTTGCCACATAATTACTTTTTTATTTATTCACCACTAACTCTATGAATCATTTCACCGTTAGTCACAGGCCGTTACACTCCATTAAATTTGTTATACGTGGCAGTAAACTATAAAGTTTGACCATTAACTACATGAAGTGAAAATTAAAAAAATAAATTTATTTGTCTAGCTCATGATTCCACTTACTTTGTGACTTTGTGTATATGATTTATCATATTACTTATTTAATAAAAATTAATTAAATTATAAAAATAAATAATACGATAATGCATTTAGGGTTAATTACATGGTTGGTCATTGAGATTACAAAAAACGTTCAAGTTTGGTCACTCGAAATATTTAAATCCATTGGTGGTACTTCAGTTTACTGAAACCGTTTACGTTTAGTCACTCTCCGTCCAACTCCGTTAACTTTTGCTTACGTGACGGTCAACTCTAAAAGTTGGTCGTTAAATGTGTGACGTGGCAATTTAAAAATAATGAAATTAATTTTTTTAAAATTATCATCTCATTTCCACCTTATTATCACTTTTATTTTAAATAAATAAAAAAACCTAATTTCTTCTAATACCCAATACCAATACCCCCGCCAACAGCATACCCAACAATCTCCTCGCTCCTCTCCGTCACCATTCCTTCCCCTTCCAGCAAATCCTTTTCTCTTGGGAGAAAGCGAGACAATGGCTGGGGGGAAGCCCAACAATGGACGCGGAAATGGGAATGGATCCACTCTCCCTAGATCTCGAGACACTCATCCGACTCCATCATCGCTCTTCTTAGCTTTCTCTCTATCTCTTTCATCTCGCCCTCCACTCCTCAAAACTTCTTCAATATCCCAATTCCATATTTGCGCCATTTGAAGCAGAACAAATACAATTCTCTACGCCGTAAGTCGGGATTCCGACTGTGGTCGCCGTTCGAGGTGGCCGAGGAGATAGACTTGGATCCAGCGGTGTCAATGCCGACCTCCGAAGTTTCTTCTCCTACCGGATCTTTCTGTCCGCCATGTTCACCCTTCTCTTCGTCGCTACGCTGTCTGCCATACTCACCACTCATCCATCCGCTTCTTCTCAGCTCCCCTCTATAAGTCACCAACCTTCCGTCTTCATTCTTTCATTCATTCCCCCCCCCCCCTCAAATCACGTTGCGGAGCCAGAAAATTGGTCAAGAGGGTGTCTTTTTCATATCATAAAAAATTAACTATATAATAAACAACTTGAACTCGAAATGAAATAACAAGTCAACAACACAATACTTAAAATTCATACAATTACAGAATAATAGTTTGACGTACACCGTTTACACCGAATTGCGAAGATATTTCATACTTTAAAGCATTCTAGAACTCATTTTTTGTCCAAACTAGCACACAGATCTTGTTCAATATATGTCATCAACGTGTCGTTCAACCACTAATCATTCATCTGGCTTAGAAAACAATGTTTGATATATTTCATTGACGGAGACGATATCTCAACACTTGTAATTGTCCGGATTGGGGACGACGTGGCTTGGATGATGCGGAAATCCGGTGAACTACTGGCCAAAATTGGAGACTAAGGGGCTTGGATGAGGTAGAGGATGTCGACTCGTCCTCTCTGTTGTGGATATCAGTGGTAGTGGCAAAGCATAAGAAATAAGAAACTATGGTCCTAGAGATTGTGGGACGTAAAAGGAGGTTTCAAGACAGTTCTCTTTTTTTCGATTCACACTCTTGGCTTTCGGTTCACTTCAGGACAGTTGTCTAATATAATTAATAACGAAAGCAAGTTGCATAACAAATTTAATTGGCCGAGATGGCAAGGAAGTCTTCCGATAATCAAATGATTACTAGTTTGAGTCCACAAAAATCCCTAATTGCTGAAATTTTTACCAAGCAAAGGGGGTGCAAGCACCCCACCTCCCCACACAGCTCCGCCACTGCCCCCATCATCCAATTATGTATGTTATTGGTATTCAAATCGATAAAGATAAGGACTGTTGATCATTCAATTTTTGTTTCTGAAAATCGAATGAAACAGGATTACATATTGGAGCCCAACAATATGTAATCCTATGAGAAGGAAGCCCAACAATGGAAGCAACAGCGACGACGGGGTATGTTGCCGGTGGGGGTATTGGTATTGGGTATTAGAATTTTTTTTGAAAGGGGTTGTTTATTAAGAAAGCGAATGGGCCAAGCCCAGATGGAAAAGTACAAGCAAAAATACATAGATAAATAAAAAACCAAACAAAAAGGTCAAGAGATACAAGTAGGCCGACACCCAATAGGGCCCAGACCCGGACCCAAATATGTGTATCTCTCCTAATCCTAGTTGTGCATCTACCTCCTTCAGCAACATCCACCGCCGCGGCTGAAAACAACCTCCGCGAAAAGACACCCAGCGACGTCGCCTGCACAAGTCGCCGCCGCCATGCGCCAGACCACGGAACCGCTTCCACCAAACCCGAAGAGGATTCTCCCACCATCCAACTCCAATCCAGTCGTCTCCGCCTCCTTTAAAACGACACAAAGGACCACATCGGACGACCGGTCGGCGGTGAAAGCTCCAGAGGGAAAAGACTTCTGTCTTCAAGCTCTCCACTCTGAGTCTGGCGCCATGAGCTACATCTCCGGAGAGAGGGGAGGAGAAGACAAGTCAGATCTAGAACAGATCAGGCCTCCATAGCTTCTTAGAATCGACATCATCTCCAGATCTGGATCACACAGATCAGAGGGCAAAAAACTCAACCCAATGGAGGGGAGGAAGAGAACCAACAAAGAGAGCACAAACACCCAAAACAAGGGCTGGAAACAAGCATAAAGTAGAGAAATCAAGAACACAAGAAAGAAGGAAAGGAAGCAAGACAACAAACGGAGATAGGAGGGACGGAGGGCTGGAGCCGGTCGCTGGAGAGACGTCGACAGAAGCCCCCATACTCGTCTGGAAGGGAAAGCCTCTAGAGAGAAGGCAGAGAAAAAAAGGTGAGAGAGAGAGAGAGAAGAAACGGCCGCCTCTAACAAAAGTGATATCGGCTTTTTTATTTATTTTAAATAAAAGTGATACTAAGGTGGCAATTTAAAAAAATTTAATTTTATTATTTTTAAATTGTCACATCACACATTTAACGGTCAACTTTTAGAGTTGACCGCCATGTAAGCAAAAGTTGACGAAGTTGGATGGAGAGTGACCAAACGTGAACGGTTTTAGTAAACTGAACTACTGAAGTACCACCAATCGATTTAAATATTTCGAGTGACCAAACTTCAACGTTTTTTGTAATATCGGTGACCAACCATGCAATTAACCCAAGCATTTACTTGAATGATTGCGTTGTGATTATTAAAAATAAAAGCCATACATAGAAAGAGATGGTGATGAAATGAAGTGCATGAAACCACCTCTGCCTTCTGGGCTGAAGCAGTCTTATTGGATTGGAGCGCCGAGACAATGACCCTTATCCTAAAGAGAGTAAACCCTATAGAAATCTGCCAACCCGGCAAACATGGATCTCAAGTGTATCCATTACTGGCATCCTACACGCCAAAAGCTGCTCAAGTGGCTAACCCTTCCGCAAAATCCCATCTCTCATTTATATTCGCAACAAAATTCCCACCCACCCACTTGAAGAAACTCCACCGGGCAATCACAGATCAAAGCTTAACCAATTGTAGAGCCAAAAACAATGGTCGCTGCTATGATGTTGTTCGCTGGGAGATTTGGGCTGGCACCGTCGACCAACAGGAAGGCGACGGCAGGGCTGAAGCTGGAGGTGAGGGACTCCGGGCTGCAAACGGGGGATCCAGCTAGGTTCACACTCGCCGACACCTTGGCTTGCGGTACCGTCGGCCACATTATTGGTGTTGGAGTTGTTCTCGGCCTCAAGAACATTGGTGCTCTGTAAAAAGAACATGTCAATTGTTAACATTGTGTACCAATTCCATTAATTTTTGTTCGCCCATATGAATTCTCGGGTAGTTGTACATGATGGTAATGCTTGTTTTCTCCCATCCGATCGAGGAAAGCGTCCACATTGCCTGTGGGATTACATGTAATGGTATCGTTAACCGAGAGAGTTAGTTCGATCGAGTGTCGCTCGATCTGGAGAGCAATGAGTGATGTGAATTGTGTGGTTTACTCGATGAGGGAAGAGTCGAGTCGACTCACGAGCCTTGACAAATTGAGGAATGGTGCTTGGGATGGGTTAGTTGAACTCAATCGAACATAAGTAAAATGCATTTAAACACACTCAAATTTGGGAGCACTCAATTAAACACACTCAAACATACATGAAAACTACTCACATTCGGCTTCTGTCCAAAGACGCTCAAATGAACATTTCTTCACCCTTTTATGTTCACCACCGTCATGAATTGATTCATGTATTTGTTAAAACGGAACGATAGATCAATAATGTATACGTGGTTCACTAACACGACTCATTAATCCATGGGCAAAAGAGACAAGTTTCACTATACTTGAGGATAATACATATTAGAGAGGGGTTGAGAAGGTATATATGGCACCTTCTCCCTACGTCTTAACCCTAATCCAACATAGAAAGGAAAAGAACACACATGTATGTATAGCATATTCTCCAGTGAGACCGTGCTACTTGTAGTCGATCACATATAATTAGACTTCGAGTTATTAGCAACAATATTGTTGCAATGTTGGTTTGTTTCGATTCAAGTTTGTCTTGACACATTCATAATCAATATCGCCACACTTCTCATGAAACTCACTATGTTGTTCATCCTCAACTATCATATTATGTAACATAATGCAAGTTAACATTATATTCGTCTCTGTGTCTTTATTGTATCCTTCTTTAGAAAGATAAAGATTAGTACGCGTCAATCAAATTTACAATTGTCTTTACCATATTGGACAATGAAAGATAGATAACATCTACTATATAATAAGATGTATTATATCATTTGTGATTTACCTTAAACATTAGTTGTAGTGTTGAACCATTCACAATATGATCCAATACTGGGGATTGATTAAGAATGTTGACATCATTCATAGAACATGTAGTCATAAAGTAGGCATGCCATATCCTAGTGTTGTACAGCCTAGAACCGCTTCAAAGACCACCATTTGTCAATGGATGTGGCCAATATATTTGCATGCACAAGCAGTAGGATAGTTCCTCTACCACAATGCATGCATTCGATTGACCCCGTTATCCGAAAAATCAACATTGAGCGGCTTTCTTTAGGAGTTCATCCAAATCTTCATCTGTTGGTTCGCGAAGGTATATGGGTCCATGAACATGGACGATTGCATTGTTTAATTTACACAAATTCACCAACGCGTTAGTCTCACCAATATGAAAGTATTCATCGAGAGAATCAATTGTGGACTCCGAAACTAGCATATATAAAGCAGTCGTGAACTTCACTCTAGGTGATACAAAACTGTTACTAACAACATCAACTCTTCTTGTAAATGTTGAGTCAACCTCCAACACACCCCCAATAATGCGATGGAACGATGCCCGATACCCATGAAAATGCCCTGTGAAGGTTTTCTCGTCGTATTTTGGCCTCCTTCAATTTTGATCAAGGTAATCATCCTTCAAGCATTGATGGGCAATTTATCTATGGTGTCTGGTCAAGCCTCGATGGCCAACTTACCGAGGAAGTGATATGCATTTTTTATATACAAAAATGAGCTAGACCTAGATAGTAAAAGAGTGGTGCGAATTGTTTCAAGAACTAATAGTGTAAGTTTTATTCTCATGGTTCAAATGATGAATGTTGGTAATCGATATGTTCTTCACTTTGTTCTAAAGATCGTGCATTCCCATTTATGGAAAATTGATTTTCGAATTTTTTTCTACTTCTAAGTTCTTTTTGGTTGTACAAGAAAACTGCAAAAGATACTCCATTTATCTACTATTTGATTATACTTGCGAGCTTGTCAAATTATTTTGTGTTTATGACCAGTGATCTTAAACTATAAGACAAAGATAGTTATTGGAAGTCTATAATGTTATTTTTAAAGAGTGCATGTTCTAACAATTTTACACGATGTGCAAAAATTTACGATTTAATGCTTTGCTGTCCAACTCATCTTTCACGTCTTTGACAACATGATTGCTTGTGTGTGCTAATATCTTCAAAGATCATTAACGATTTTTTGGGTGAAATTTATAGTTGTATTTTGATAGTTACATTGATGAAAATTTTACTTTACTTATTTAGGGAACGAAACGAGTGATGTTTATCTGACCGTTCATTCCTCCATATTAAACAGATGACGACGTGGAGCTTGCATTTGCGTACGATGGACCAAAACATCAATCGATTCCACTGGGGTCCACATAATAACGGAAGTAGCTTACAACTACCCATCTCGATACAAACACACTTCTAGTTCTAGCTTTAGCGCCGTTTCAAGGACGGGCGCGTCTGCATACTCGCCTTCCTCCATTCGTCCCTTTCTAGCAGCTCACTCGTCGTCCCCCACTTGATAGAAAAGCCCAGAAGGTAGAAAGAGCAAACCTTCAGAACCGCACCGGCCGAGCGGCGCCGAGAGGGAAAGAGAGAACAATCGAGCCAGGCTGTAGGGCTTCGGAGGCGAGAAGGATCTCTCAAGCTGCCGGGAAAAGATGAGCGTATGGAACTACGTGGTGACGGCTCACAAGCCCACCAATGTCACCCACTCCTGTGTCGGCAATTTCACCAGCCCACAGGAGCTCAATCTCATTACAGCGTAACTTCCGTTCCTCACTCCTTATTCGTATTCGTTTTCCCTTCTCTTGTAGATACCTCGGTTGTCTTCTGCCCTTTTGGCCCGATTGAGAGGGGTTTGTTTAGGGTTCTTGTTTCGACACCCGTTTTTTTCTGTTCGCTCCAGTGGCTTTAATTTGATACTTGGAAAGTGATATGCTTTAGTGCACTGTACTTGGTGTGAGCTCCTCACGTGCCTTGGAAAATAGGGGCTTCTTTGATGGTCAATCATCTGAAAGAAAAGTATTTTGCAGCTTACATGTGCTTTGGATTTTTATGTTGAGAAGTCAAATGAATGTGCTTGGTGTAAATTTGATGCCTTTTTTGGGGTTTACTTCTAGTTCGGTGTTGATATTCTAATTGATGGAAAGACATTAGCAAGGTTTCTGAAATTTTCTTGTGCTGGACTCTTGTGCATGAGTTGTTGTCTTATGAAATTTGATGCTGGTTTTCAGGAAATGTACGCGTATCGAAATCCATCTCCTTACTCCGCAGGGATTGCAGGTAATTTCCCTGTTCTGGTAGTGCTGGTGTGTGATCAATCATGTTTGAGTAAATTTATCGAGTTTCACGTCACCCTTGCAGCCTATGCTGGATGTCCCTATTTATGGAAGAATTGCCACTCTTGAGCTTTTCCGTCCTCATGTGAGTATCTTGAGCTATACATCCCAGAGGTCTTATCAGAGTAATTCCGCGGTTTATTGCTTTTTCTCATTCATTTTACGTTTGCACAATCAACAGGGTGAAGCGCAGGACTTTCTGTTCATTGCCACAGAAAGATACAAATTCTGCGTTCTTCAGTGGGATGTGGAAGCATCAGAGCTAATTACAAGGTTAGACATAAAAGCACTCATACCTATTCGTGTGATGTTTGACTTGCTCTTCAGCTTCTGATGAAGCTTCAGTATTCCAAACATTCTGTGTATTCTTTCTTACATCAGTTGTCTTGTTCTATTTTGTAGAGCAATGGGGGATGTGTCTGATCGAATAGGCCGTCCAACAGACAATGCTCAGGTAACAATTACATCCTCAAGCCCTTGCACTGGGAAGAAGCTTGTTTATTTAACAATGTCATCATGTGAGTGCATGCAATTTTCTTGGGGATGTAGCCTACAGCAGCATCTTGGTCGTTGGAGCAAGAAATACATGATTGCTTCATTTATTAATACAGATCCCAGACATCCATGTCTTAAAGAACTTGGCATTGTCAATTGTAATATTTAGCAGCGTTTATCTTACTGGTCTTATTTCTCTCCTTCCTCTGCCTGCAGATTGGAATAATTGATCCTGATTGTCGGTTAATCGGCCTACATTTATATGACGGACTGTTTAAGGTATATACTTGTTTAATTGCAATTTTATTAGACCGCCTTCAGATTTTTTGTGTCAAGAGTTTTCTTTATTCCACATTGTGTTTTTTCATTTCATACTTTTAGGTTTTTCATTGTTCTTATGCGTCACGATCATGATTCCTGTGTCAGGTTATTCCTTTTGACAACAAAGGCCAGCTGAAAGAAGCTTTCAACATAAGGTACATGGTTTTGTCTATAACAAATCAATTTCAACATGTAAGTTTGCACGAAAAAGTTAACCCTCAGACATATTTATGTGGTACTGAGTTGGATTCACAAAAATTGACATCGTCATGTTAGTTGTAGCACTTCAGCTGGCATTTTAATATGGAAGTTGGCAGAGCTTTCCCGTGACCAGAAATCTGAAATCTGTTTTTGTATTTGATTCTTAATTCCTTCCCCTTCCCTCTAGCTCACGTGTTCAATAAATTTTTGTGGGCTCTAATTTTCAGGCTCGAGGAGCTTCAAGTTTTGGATATCAAGTTTCTCTATGGTTGTGCCAAGCCTACGATTGTTGTTCTGTATCAGGTCCCTAAATTCCCTCTCATCTGTTTGCTCCTTCAGGTTCTGTTGACTGTAGGTTGTTATCTAATGAGTCAAGAGAAGTTTGTGTTCTATCGTTGTAATGGCTCTCACCGTTTCTTGTTGTGTTCTTAAATGGAAAGCCTGTTACCTTCTTCGTTATTACGTTATGCCTTTTCAGCTTATAGGAAACTGATGTAAAATTAAATCATTTTCTTGTCTAGAACTTGGAATCACTTACTCTGTTGTATTGGTAATGTCAGGATAATAAAGATGCTCGTCATGTTAAGACATACGAGGTTGCTCTGAAGGATAAAGATTTTGTCGAGGGCCCATGGTCCCAGAACAATCTAGATAATGGAGCTGATTTGTTGATTCCGGTCCCTCCACCACTTTGTGGTGTACTCATCATTGGAGAAGAGACAATTGTATATTGTAGTGCAAATGCCTTCAAAGCTATTCCTATCCGGCCGGTGCGTTGGTGCTTGCAAATTTTCTCATAAACATCTAATATTACAAAGAAATTTGTTTCCACTTTGCTTTGTAATTCGTGAATGTGTTCTTACCTCACATATTATAAGTTTTTAGGCAATTACGAAAGCATATGGGAGAGTTGATGCTGATGGTTCTAGATATCTACTTGGAGATCATGCTGGCCTTCTGAATCTCCTTGTTATAACTCATGAGAAAGAGAAGTGAGTCATTTATTTCTTGGTACACATTGTTCCTTCACACCTTATTGATAAGGGAAGATTAAGAACTATTAGCTCATCATATTCTTAACGGAAAAGTCCCCTGATTGTCTGTATTGTTGTTTAGGGTCACTGGGCTCAAGATTGAGCTCTTGGGGGAGACTTCTATCCCATCAACCATATCATATCTGGATAACGCATTTGTCTTCATTGGTTCTAGCTTTGGAGATTCACAGGTGCGTTTAATGATTCCTGGTGCTATTTGAATAATGATTCCTTGCATTATATTCTGGTATCTCTCCATGCACATCCCTCTTAATAAATTTAAGCAGCATTTGGCACATGTATGTGAGCATGTCAGAGAATTGAGATGAAAGCCCCTCTTCCTCCCAACACTTTCTTTTGATAACTTGAAGTAATTTTTGTTTGACATTTCCTGTCAAGATTTGGGATATGTAAAATCTGTGTCAGCAACCTGAGGTACTGACCATCTACAGTGGTGTCGATGCAGCTTATAAAGCTCAACCTACAACCTGATGCCAAAGGTTCATATGTGGAGGTCCTGGAAAGGTATGTCAACCTAGGACCCATAGTTGACTTCTGTGTGGTGGACCTGGAGAGGCAAGGGCAGGGTCAAGTTGTAACATGTTCTGGAGCTTATAAGGATGGTTCGCTCCGTATCGTTAGAAACGGAATAGGAATTAATGAACAGGTTTGATTTTGATTGCCACTCTTTCTCCAATCTTGCCTTGTGCAATTATTCTTTGCAAGACTAACAGAATATTCAATGTCTATAACTCAGGCTTCTGTGGAGCTTCAAGGTATCAAAGGAATGTGGTCTTTGAGATCTTCCACTGATGATCCGTTTGACACCTTCCTTGTTGTCAGTTTCATCAGTGAGACCAGAGTTTTGGCAATGAACCTTGAGGATGAGTTGGAAGAAACTGAGATAGAAGGTTTCTATTCACAAGTACAGACTTTATTCTGTCACTATGCAGTCCACAATCAGCTTGTGCAGGTGGGTTAAACTTTCTTCCTTGAATTTTTTCCACACTTGTTTGTGAATGTGTTTTAATCTTATTTAAAAAGAGAAGTGTAGCATCCTATATATCTGACAGTACCAAGATTATGTGTGTTTGTTTTAGCTTTTGCTACACTTGTTGAAGGAAAATGAGTTCAGTAAATGTTTAGAAAAAGTTGATGAAATATGATAGTAATGGAAAAGTAATTAACTCATAATTGATGGTTTATTTTTCTAATAAAGAAAATAGTGGATTTTTGAAATGACTAGTCGGTGTCTAACTTTAAGACTACATTCTTATTGCTTAAGAGAAAGGTTGGGAGTGATTTTTTTTTAGTGATGTGGCTTTTAGATTTTAATAATTTGTGGGTTCCATCAGAAGTGTGTTCAGCTTTCAAGCCCATTTGTTTTTTTGGGTAATTTCTTAAGCTAAAATAGAGACAGCCTGTGATTACGGATGTGTTGAGTCCGGATGCTTGTAAATCTTGCTGACAGGTCACTTCAAGCTCAGTCCGACTAGTGAGTTCCACAACACGAGAGCTTCGGAATGAGTGGAATGCCCCATCAGGATATTCAATCAATGTTGCTACTGCTAATGCGAGCCAGGTGGGATGATCCTATACTATTGTAAATGTGTTTGCCACAATCTGTGTGTATTCATCATTTTCTCCACAATGAGTAGCATTGTAGAATAAACTTAGTTATCTTTCACTTGTTGCAATGCCAGGTATTGTTGGCAACTGGTGGTGGCAACCTAGTTTACTTGGAAATTGGTGATGGGGTGTTGACTGAGGTGAAGCACACACAGCTAGAATATGAGATTTCATGCCTTGATATTAATCCCATTGGCGATAATCTGAATCACAGCCAATTGGCTGCAGTTGGAATGTGGACGGATATAAGTGTGAGGATATTTTCACTGCCTGACCTAAATCTTGTAACAAAAGAGCATTTGGGAGGAGAAATAATACCTCGGTCGGTTCTTCTCTGTTCCTTTGAAGGGGTATGTCTGCTCTCTACTATTTCCTTATTTGTGACGAATTCTGATTCATCTCATTTCTTTCAAGATTGTATGTCATTATGTATTCACTGGGACATCATTTTGCTTCCATAAAATTGGAAAACATAAATCAGAAATGCCATTTATCAATTTTGATGTCTAGTACCAAACCCACCACATCACCTCTATGCAAATGTGATCTCCATACATCTAATTGTCTGTGATCCTATTAATGTAGCATTTGCACTCTTGCCAAACATCTAATGCTTCTTTGAAATTTTGATATCACCATTTCAGATATCTTACTTGTTATGTGCGCTTGGAGATGGTCATCTCTTAAACTTCCAATTGAACTTGATGAGCGGAGAATTGACGGATAGAAAAAAGGTGTCCTTGGGAACTCAGCCTATAACACTTCGAACTTTCTCATCAAAGAATGCAACACACGTGTTTGCTGCATCAGATAGGCCAACAGTCATTTACAGCAGTAACAAGAAACTACTCTACAGCAACGTAAACTTGAAAGAAGTCAGTCATATGTGTCCTTTTAACTCTGCTGCTTTTCCAGACAGGTATATCTTCTTTTTTGTTTCCTTTGCTAAAAATCCATTCATATGCTGCGCTTCCCTTCCCCTTGTATCTTTATTGGCTTGAACACAGTAGTATTTGAAGCTGATAGTAAGGAATAGGTATAGGTGATGATACCAAGAGACTTGAATTTTCTAAATTAGTGGTATACATGGTTTTACATCTTGGGATTTGCTTTGGCAGTCTGGCTATTGCAAAAGAGGGCGAGCTTACTATCGGTACTATAGATGAGATCCAAAAGCTTCACATTCGGTCAATTCCACTGGGGGAACATGCAAGGAGAATCTGCCATCAAGAACAGTCTCGAACGTTTGCCATTTGTAGTTTAAAACACCAAACTAGTGCAGAAGAGTCAGAGACACACTTTGTCCGTTTGTTAGATGATCAAACCTTTGAGTTTTTATCTGCTTACCAACTGGATCCATTTGAGTATGGATGTTCCTTGCTGAGCTGCTCCTTCTCAGATGACAGTAATGTGTACTATTGTGTCGGGACAGCATATGTTCTGCCAGAAGAAAATGAGCCTACGAAGGTACGCATTTCATTTGGGCTGTCAGCAATTAGAGAAGCAGGCAGGAGTTTCTGATTGTTTATCCGTTTATTTTTTCTGCTGGACCACGCAGGGTAGGATACTGGTTTTCAGTATTGAAGATGGGAAGTTGCAGCTCATCACTGAGAAGGAGACTAAGGGGGCTGTTTATTCTTTGAATGCTTTCAATGGCAAATTACTGGCTGCCATAAATCAGAAAATCCAATTATACAAATGGATGCTAAGAGATGATGGCAGCCGTGAGTTGCAGTCAGAATGTGGACATCATGGGCACATACTCGCTCTCTATGTCCAAACTCGTGGAGATTTCATTGTAGTTGGTGATCTGATGAAGTCTATATCCTTGCTGATTTATAAGGTAATTGTCTAGTGTTAATTGCTGCCTGCCATGTTTCTAGTACTCTTAACTGTGTGCATTGAAGTATTTAAGTAAAGAGTTCTCTCCGCTCCCTGCCCTCTTCACTTTCACCAACTGCTCCTGCGAAAATTCCTGACAAGTTGGCTATTTTTATTTGTCTGTTTCTTCTAGCATGAGGAAGGTGCCATCGAGGAGCGAGCCCGGGACTACAATGCAAATTGGATGTCAGCAGTGGAGATTCTTGACGATGATATCTACATTGGTTCAGAGAACAACTACAACCTGTTCACCGTTCGGAAGAACAGCGAAGGTGCTACAGATGAGGAGAGAAGTCGTCTGGAGGTCGTCGGAGAATATCATTTGGGGGAGTTTGTGAACCGGTTCAGGCATGGTTCCCTTGTTATGCGGCTGCCCGATTCAGACGTCGGCCAGATTCCAACGGTTATATTTGGCACCATCAATGGTGTGATCGGGGTTATCGCCTCGCTTCCTCATGATCAGTACCTGTTCTTGGAGAAGTTGCAGACAAATCTGAGGAAGGTGATAAAGGGTGTTGGAGGATTGAGCCACGAGCAGTGGAGATCGTTCAACAACGAGAAGAGAACTGCGGATGCCAAGAACTTTCTGGATGGCGATCTAATAGAGTCGTTCCTTGATCTCAGCCGGGTCAGGATGGATGAAATCTCCAAGGCCATGAGTGTCTCGGTGGAAGAGCTGTGCAAGAGAGTGGAAGAGCTTACAAGGCTTCATTGATTTGATGATGCACCCTCCATGGATGAGCTAATGATTCTGTTGTTTTTTTTTTCCTCCACCTCTGGTCCGTGGATGGGTTTGGGCAAGAGGATTGTGTTTTGATGATGTTAAACAGAGAAAAAAAGGGAAAGAGTTCTTTCCATAACGTATATGGGCTTGGGCAAGAGGATTGTGTTTTGATTGCTTTTTTCTTTTGTGGGGATTGTTGCTGTTTGTTTGTAACACAAGTTTCTAGATGTGTCGCCATGTTTCTATTTCTCTGCGTTGATTTGGCAGTGTCCGTGTGTTGCCATTTCACAGGTCACCTAGTTTGGAGCAAACTAGAACTAGTCTGATTTGTTTTCTACAAAATGGTTAGTTTTTGGTCGCCGGTGTACTGGTGTAGCAGTTAACTTTGATTCAATTCTCCAATCTCCATCACTTTCAGTTAGGTGGATCGTGAGGTAGGTATTAGGTGCACTTTTTTCATAATTATTCTTATTGATCGGTCGTTTGGATATACCAGATATTTTGTTTAGAACGAGTCAATGTAACAAAATGACTTGTATGGCAAGTAAAAACAGATATTTTAGTGTCATAGTATCTTATTTGAGGCATTTCCAAGCGACACTTAAAATTTTTACGATAAATTTTTAAAAGGTTTTTTCAACAGTCAATACATGTACCATCCAGACTATTGAAGTTGCGAGTGATGAAAAAGGCTTCTTCACATCACTTATGATTGGTCTGAAGATTGTCATTCTTATAGTAACTCAATATGATTTTAATGTATAAATGGTTATTATTTATTTAAACAAGACATTTAAAAACAACCCCACATTCCAAGTAAATGTTTTTCAGGTTATCTTGATACACGTTCAATTTGTGTTCTTTCAAATGTAAACTTTACTATACTTGGTGTAATTAAATTATACTCTTCTTCAATGAACAAAAACTACAACTTCACCTCCATTAAAACATGATGTAGAACAATCGATTTACATTTATTACATACAAGTTGAAGTAAACAAATCATTATTAATTTATATGTAATGATTGATCTGCCTGAGCCACCCCCACTACATTTAACTTAGCCACCAACCATGATTACAGATTACATATATAATCATTTGAATCTGATGGTTTTCTGATTAAAGAGAGAATCTAGGCTGTCGATTTCCTTTTTGTTTTTGAAATGATTGAGAAAAGATTTGGTGGGCCAAAAAGTGGTGTCAAAATATTAGCCCATCATTTGTTAGTCCACTGAAAGCCCAGCTAGCTATTAAGCATTGGCGGGCAATTCGGTCCTCTTTGTCGCCGATGGCCCACACCCTACCCTATAGAGACCAAAAGGCTTTTAGTTTGGTTCATTCATTTTTTTACTTTCTGAAACGATTCCTTTTGTCCATTTCCATCTTATTTTCCCCAGTCAATTTAAAAAAAAAAATGGAATCGATTTGTACCAAAAAATAATTAAAAAAGGAAAGAAAAGCAGAGGAAGGATTCTCCTCAATCCGCATCGTCAGTGGTGACGACTCCTCTGCCTCTCGTTGCCAATTTCACAGTCTCATACTCTCAAACTCTCCGCACTACTTCCTTATTCCCTTCTTCTCCAGAGAAGAGCCGAGTGGTATCTCTCTCTGCAGTCGGGGCGGTGAACTGAGAAAGTAAGATATCCAAACCCCCCAATATTTTGGGGGCCTATCTCTCCATCTATCTTCATTTTTCTCCGCTCTTTATTGCTGTCCCTTTCCACGAACACTTTGGGAGTATACAATCGCTTTTCCCTTTTCTTCGTCCGACTTCCCCAGATGCTAGTAAAGCTGACGTTCGGTAAAGAGATCGGAAAAGCTGATTTCCGGGTTGTTGATTGGATCTTCCGCCTCTCGGTTCTTCATGTCGGATTTCTTTAGTTGTTATCGTCATTTTCTGTCCGCTCATTTTGTGTCATTGCGTTGTTCTCCCGGCTCTGTTGACTTTTCCGGGTTACTTCCTTGATGGGTAGTTTATTATATTTTCTCAACTCTTTCTGTTTGTAGTTTTAAGAAGCAGGGTCGGCACTGAGTTGCTTTCTGTGCATTTTCTTATGTGAGTTTTATGTTTCTGGATCTTCTTCGGACGATGATTTTAAACGTGCTCTGTTTCGCTTCTTGTTCCCTGTTGGGTCGTGCTTTGTATTTTCATCTTCCTATCTTTTTCTTGTGTGGCTTGTAATCTGCTACTTGAGCTCTATACTTCGCTGTCTTTTCCTGCAAGAAAAGTACACTGGACAGTGACTCTGTCGTTTTCTCAAGTTTAAATGAAGTGGGTGCATTTAAGATGGACTCTATGGTGTGTATTTGTGGTGAATGGATGCATTGTATTTAAGCCAACAAAGTAGGCAGATTGTTTTGCTAAAAGAAGTCAACTTCGCAAATTATGGAGTTCTCTTGTGAATCCTATGAAAATGTCAGGTGCTAAGTCCTTTTCCTGGTGTTGACTTCGAGGTTCTTTGTGTTTGCAGATCTGCTTTCTGGGAATTATGTATTGAGTAGAACAACAGTTTTGAAGACCAGATTCAGGAAATATGACTTTCGTGCCTTTGGACTGGTATTGCCGGCCGGTGCCCGGTGGGCTGTGGGGAAAGGTGGTGCGGAACGCCTTTGGTGCATACACGCCATGCGCGACAGATACTGTGGTGATGGTGTTTTCTAACTTGGTTCTGTTGGGACTCTGCATCTACCGAATTTGGCTCACCATGAAAGATTCCAAGGCTCAGCGCTACTGCTTGAAGTCACGGTGGTACAACTATCTCCTGGGTTTACTAGCTGCTTATGTTGCTGCCGAGCCTTTGTTCAGGCTTGTCATGGGAATTTCGGTCCTGGATATTGATGGACAGCCAGGTCTTGCTCCGTTTGAGGTCTGTGCCCCTTTCACATTATTTATTTGGCTTGCTTCAGTTTAGCTATGGAGACTACTTAGAGGTGGCTCCACTTTTTAGTGTTGTTTTGAATTCATCAGTTTAATCTCGTTTAGTAAGTTGGTTATAATTGTAACCATCGAAAGTAAATAACATATGAGAGTTATATAACCTGCAGTATTGAATTTGCTTTCATACCCAGCATTACAAAATCCTTTTTATTCTCAGGTTGTTTCCTTGATTGTTGAGGCGCTTGCTTGGTGCTCTGTGCTGGTCATGATTGGTTTGGAGACCAAGGTTTACATCCGGGAATTCAGATGGGTTGTCAGGTTTGGGGTCATTTATACCTTGGTTGCCGATGCTGTGATGCTCAATCTTGTTCTTGCTGTGAAGGATTATTCTGCAAGGTTCGTATTTTTTACTTGAAAATAAGAGGTTTGCATAATCTGGCTATTTTAACTAGATATGTTATAATTAAAATGCTGTTGTTTACTTGTTTAGTACTTTCAAATATTATATCATGAGAACATGATTAGGAAAAAGCAAACTAAGTGTTGAATGTTCATTCTGCAGCTCTATACTCTATTTGTACATCAGCGAAGTTGTCGTCCAGGTATTCCTTTTGCCTTGTGTCTGAGAGCCGTAAATCTCTGAAGTTTAGTAGTATGCTCTTAGGACCTTGGATATTCATCTTCAGTTCATTACTGAAATGGCAATCTATGATTAATGTTGCAAAGTTATGCTTAGGTTCTCTTTGGAATACTTCTGCTCGTGTATTTCCCGGATACTGTTCCTTACCCTGGTTACACTCCTCTGCGAACTAATACTTTGGATGATACTGAATACGAAGAACTTCCTGAAGGGGAGTACATATGTCCGGAGCGTCACGTCAACATTTTTTCGAGTATGTATATTCCGACTTGAATGTCCTCACCATACTAGCAGATCATGAATTGTGAAGAGGGTTAAAGTTTAGAACTTATATTTAAATTCATCTAGGTCCGGTTGACAGCTAACAGCTTCTTTTGCTTAAGTTAGTGACCATTACAAATTAGCTAATCATTTATGTAACTATACATATTCATACACTGAATGATAAACGCCCTTTATCTTTTTTGAGACTGCTCTGTACTTCTGCAACATTCTGGCTTACTAATGTTTGTTTGTACGACAGGCATTATATTTGCATGGATGAGTCCTCTCATGCAGCTTGGTTATAAAAGACCTATCACTGAGAAGGATGTCTGGAAATTGGATACGTGGGATCAAACTGAAACATTGAATGATAGGTGCGTGGTATGTTTGTGTTGTTTTGTGAATTCTGATGCTGTCACCCACCATGAACGTTGCGAGTTAGATACTCGGGATGCATATTTACTTTGATTTCTTTGTTTTTTCTATTGAAGTGGTATTTGACTGTAATGTTGCAGGTTTCAGGAATGCTGGGCTGAGGAAACACGGAAGTCGAAGCCCTGGCTTTTAAGGGCATTAAACAGTAGCCTTGGGGGAAGGTGAAAATAACCAAAATTTTGAAATGCCATTATTTTGTGAAGAGTGTATCTATAGTTGTTTGGTCGGAGCTATTTTGTTTGTAACTTTAGAAGAAAGGATAGATAAGTAATATACAGAATGAAAACTTAGTAGTATAATTCTTCTGGTCGAAAAGGTCACTCATACAGTTTTTTCATGTGCTGAATAGTTGTCCGGTTTCTCTTGCTCTTGCCACTAATGGAGTTATTATAATACATACAAAGCACCTTTGGTGTTGACTGAAAGTCAGGTTTGACCAGAAATTGGTGCCATCAAATTGAGCAAAAATGGTTCTCATTGTGTGGCTATGACGAGTTTGCTACTAGTGTATAACTTGCCTAACCTAGTATTTGGCTGACTGATTTAGCACTTTCATTTACTTTATAGGAATAGGAATATCTGATCTCTTTTTTTGCTCCATAGCAGCTATCTGAGGGATGACCTCCACTAGGTAGTTGACATAGAGGTCATGGAAGCTATAGTATCATTTGCACATGTTTAGGCATCGCTCACTGGCTCACTGAGGGTTGAACAATGCACTGACACCATAGGAATATATCTGATGCATTTATGACTTATGTATTCCGTTCTCTCACATAACTGTCATTGTGTGGCTATACTTATATTTATCATACTTTGTAATGATTTTATTGGGCATGCTGAAGCTGCTTTTACTGCTATTGCTTTAGATGAATTATTTTTGGTGATGGAAAGACTGGTGACTATCATACTTCTCATTATTTGCTTGAGATACAGCGTTTACTTCAGTCTGTTACGTCTGAAATGCTTGTTGTCTGGATTAAAGCATATACTTATATAATTATTACAAGTATGTTTCCTTTTTTTTACAGGTTCTGGTGGGGAGGCTTTTGGAAGGTAATAGGCTTTCTGTTTAATATTTTAGTTTGGTATTAGTCAGGTAGAGTGCACCGAATTTCCTATTGAGTGTTTATTGCCTTTGCTTTGTACTTCTTATTCTACATTTGCATCATGTTGGTGTATATATTTGCATACATACAATTGGCATGTATGTGTCTTGTATTTTGACAGGTTACAGTTAGATAATTCTCTATGGATAATTATTATATCTGGTGAATTTACCCATGTTTCTACTGACTCACAGATTGGAAATGATGCTTCACAGTTCGTCGGGCCTCTTTTACTGAACCAACTTCTACAGGTTCTTCTTTTGTACTTGTTCTGACTTGATAATTACCAGTCAGCCTGGTTGATCCTTGTACTTTAGTGCTGTGTTGATGAGTGGTTTGATGCATGGTGAAAGTTGAATTTGATTACTTCGTTTACCCTTTGTTTAGGCCTTAACATTTATACTTTTCGCGGTTTCTTTTCAGTCTATGCAAGCAGGCGAACCAGCTTGGATAGGTTACATCTATGCTTTCTCAATCTTTATAGGCGTGGTATGTTCTAAACGCGGTGTTTAAGATTTGATTTAATTATCGTGATGCTGCATTTGTGTTCTTGATTTTTGAATATACTATTGAAAACCCTTGTGAGTAATTTAACTATAAGATTAGCAGATGTATCTCCCTTGGCTTACTAAACACAGGATAGCTTATCTTTGATTCATTATGAACATGTCGCGGAGGTCAGCTGGCCCTTGTTTTAGCTACGGATTGGGTTGTTGGTGTTCTTATAAGACTATGAGCACTGCTCTATATTTATTGTCAGCATAATATATTTCACCAAAAAGAAAAAAGGGAATAGTGCATTAAATGATACTAGTAATCTGATTTAGGACACGAGTTCATCTTATTCTTCTTTAGTGGTTGCCAACCAGTGGCCAAGTACAAGTCTCTTCAAATTGAGCTCCCCAGTGAATATACAGTCCAAAATTATGCTGTCACCCTTTCTCCACGTCCAGTTGCATCCTGTATCCTGCCATAGTCATTTAACATTAGTTTCTTGCTACTTCTGTAAAAAGAAAGAGTTTCTTATGAGGGTTATGTTGTCCAGGTATTGGGTGTCTTAAGCGAAGCTCAGTACTTTCAGAATGTGATGCGTGTTGGGTTCCGGCTAAGAGCAACACTGGTAATTTTATTTTCCCATGACTCTTGAGCATTTTATGTGGTGACTCTTGAGCATTTTATGTGGCCAATGTGGATTTTAGCCTTTTTCTCTTGTTGAAATGTGCATGGTTGAGCAGATGTGATATATGCTTTTTCTTTGTTAACTGCTTTGATGTACTAAGAACCTTGTACACGCTGTCTCTGGAATTCAAGGAAGTAAGCCTTATAGAAGCATGAAGAATGGAAAAAAGGCACCTCTATAATCAAAAGTGAAAATTCTAAGATGCATCAGTAGTTTATCCCAGTAATTAGATTATATCAGTTCATTTAGGTTAGTATATGAATGTGATCATATGAAACAATTTCTGTCAGTTTCATCTGACACTGAATTTTCCGCCAGTCTAGGGATTTGTAGACTGTGTAATGAAAGACATGCTTCACTCAATATGGGTTAATGACCAATATGAACATTGTAGTCAATTATATCGGACATGAACTATATTTTAGACGGGTTATAGGTATAATATGCCCCTCTACTATGATGTTTTATCAAACATGTCCCTTTACTATTTTTTTACATCAAACATGCCCCTGTACTTTGTAAAAAGTATCAAACATACATTTTTGTTAAAATTTTCATAAAAAAACAGTTAACCTACGCCGAACTTTGGTTTTGGTGACGCAAATGTCTAAAATATCCCTAATAATTTCACTATGAATTTTTTTTGGTTATTTTGTATAGCTATTTAATTCAAATAATTTCACTTTGAAGTGACCTAGAGAAATAAAACGGGGACAAAATTGATATTTTCCCTACCATTTGCCGATGTCGGGTCATCTAAATCTCGGTTCAAACATGATTGACGATTTGTTCAATGAAAATTTTAGCAGAAGTGCATGTTTGATTATTTTGTCAAAGTACAGGGGCATATTTGATGTAAAAAATAGTTGATGGACATGTTTGATAAAATGTCATAGTAGAGGGGCATATTATACATATAACCCTATTTTAGACAGGCGGACCGCTATATTGTTCAGGTTAAGCACTAGTCACAGAGTATGCTGGCAACATTCCGTCAAGCTACTTTCTAACTTCCACTTCTTGACATATGATGCAACCTAACTCCCAAATTCCCAATCATTTTCTTCTTTTTTTGGCTCCGATACCAATTAATATGAGTATGTGTTCATCAGGAACTACGCAAGGTTAGGGATATTTAATAGAAAGACATTACAGTCTCATGAATTTTCTTTTCAAAATTCAGAAGTGATTCTTTAACTGTTTAAATTTTACTTATATGTGAACTCTTGTGAATAGCTTAACTGATCCGCCAGTTTTCCAAGATTTTTAGAGTGCTTGTATTCAATTCAGCTCCAAGTTATTTACTGTGGTGTTATTTTTCCTAGATTGCCGCTGTATTTCGGAAATCACTCAGGCTTACACATGAAAGTCGGCGAAGGTTTGCATCTGGTAAAATAACGAACTTGATGACAACTGATTCTGAATCACTGCAGGTAATCTATTCTAATTTTTTCGCTCTGCCTAAATCTCATACTCCTACATTCTAGATCGGAAGGTCAATTTTTTGACCATTTGTTGCTATGCAATGGGCAATGGCAGGATGTGCTTCAATATTGAGTCCCCAAATTTAGCTCAATTTTCTAATCAAGGGGCGGGGATGGATGGTTAAGTTCATGTGTATAACAATGCTTAATTCGCTGCACCATGTAGTCTGCTATTCTTAGCGACCTTACAAGAATTTAATAGCCTTCTTCATCAGGATACTGTTATTGTGAAACTTAATAAATGAAGAAACTTGGTAGTTGTCCATTATTTTCTTGGTAAAAGTGTGTAGCAAAACTAGTAGAAAATAGTTTTATGACAAACTTAAGAGTATTGAACAAACCTGGGGTGGTATGTACGACCACCTAATTTATCTGGTTAGGAATGACTGGTTTGTACTTTGTACCTATTAAAATCTAGCTAGATGGAAATTCTTTAATAAGGATCTAACTTGAGCGGTGTTTGATACGTAGGACCAGTGCGGTGAAGGTAGCTTCTCAGTTGGATTTCATTTCATCTTTGACCTAACATGATTGCCTATCAACTATATTTCAGTGATTATACATCTCACCGTGTGATCCTTTTGACAGCAAATATGCCAATCACTTCATACTCTGTGGTCAGCCCCTTTTCGTATTGTCATTGCAATGGTGCTTCTATATCAGCAGCTTGGTGTTGCATCACTTATAGGTGCACTAATGCTTGCTCTTTTGATTCCTGTACAGGTATGTGATTCATCTATTAACCTTTCGACGTTCTGAATTTGCTTTGTTGAGTTGTCGAAGCTGTCTTCTGTTGTCTAAGGAGAATATCAAATGTCAAGAGTCTAATCTTGATGAAACAATAGTATTATCACAGCCATACTAAATAGGCCTTTTTGAACAGTGGATGTTGATTGCAGCCTCTGGATTCTTTTCATAGTCTTTGGTTTAGCTTCTCATGCTAGTTCCATGGCTTTTTAGAAGAGCAGGATATTTATGTTGCTGGCTGTTGCTAACTTGTGTAATCTCTTAAATTTTAATAGACAGTTGTTATAAGCAGAATGCAGAAGTGGTCAAAGGAAGGTCTGCAGCGTACAGACAAGCGAATTGGCCTAATGAATGAACTTTTGGCTGCAATGGATACTGTGAAGTATGATACTTATTTTAAATATTGCTGGAAATCTATTGTTGCCGAGACTATTGCTGACTGTTTTGTGTTAATTGAATTTGCTTAGATGTTATGCTTGGGAGGATAGTTTCCAGGCCAAGGTTCAAAGTGTTCGAGATGATGAATTATCGTGGTTTCGTAAAGCATCGCTACTAGGAGCGGTATGACTCTTTCATCCATGCTGTATAAAAATGCTTGTAATCAAGAGCCATCTTTCTATTCCCTTGTGCTTTTCACATTTATTTGTGTCACAGCCTTTTCGACACCTGCATGTGAGAAAAAAGAAAATTTGTTTAATTTTGTTTGTTTTCATTTTCCTCCCAAGTGGTGGTTGCAGAACTGAATAGAGTGGTGACCTATAGATATAGGTGTTTGTAGTGACACATTGAATGCATTGACCATTACATTATTTTGAATTAGTAAGAAAGGCTGCACAGAGGAAACGAGGATATAATCCATTTGAATGTCTTTTGTACTGTTAGCTTTCTTCATTTTCTGAGTAATTTTCCTTTATTAATAAAATTAGTTCACCCTTATAAAAAGAGGAGGCAGGTGCCTGTCCTTGTTCATTCATTTACTATATCTTCTTGATTTGTCCTTTTTTGCAGTTGAATGGTTTCATAATCAACAGCATCCCAGTTTTGGTGACTGTGGTTTCATTTGGTGTCTTCACTTTGCTTGGTGGAAATCTGACACCTGCTAGAGCGTTTACTTCACTTTCCCTGTTCGCCGTGCTTCGTTTTCCCCTCTTCATGCTTCCTAATATAATTACTCAGGTCTTTGGCTTGTTACTTTTACCGTACTTTCTCTTACATGTTAATGCAGTATGAACGAGTGGATAACTACTCCTATAAACTGATTCAAGTGCAGAAGTGAGACATCCTTGACTCCAAAGACTGTGAAGCTATCCAAAACTGATTTATCCTAATCAATTATAGATCGAGGATGGATTCATATGATTCTACATTTATATTTCCTATTGGTTTGATTCGGAGCGGAAGAAAATTGACGAACCTATTATCATTCACACCATATGCACACTCTAATTAGGTATTTTCTCTTTTTAATTTATAATGCTTTGCTATGTGGCAGGTAGTGAATGCAAATGTATCTTTGAAGCGCTTAGAGGAACTATTGTTGGCTGAAGATAGAATACTTCTGCCAAACCCACCTCTTGATCCTGGACTGCCTGCCATCTCAATTAAAAATGGGAACTTTGCCTGGGATTCCAAGGTGTGTTTCACAAATTTTAAATCTTTGATCCACATGTAGTTGAGATTGCCCTGCGAGGCATATTGTTGGCTGGGTTTTTTTGTTGTTGTTTTTCTTGTTTGCTGGTCTGAGTGAAACCCATTATTAATCCTGGAGAATGGAACAATGATTCTGCATCACTTGGATCCTTGTAAAATGTGTGAAGTTTCAACACTTCTGATGTTCATCCATGGAGAAGTATATGCTTGCACTTAAATTTTATAGATACATATGCAAACACGACTGGGAGAGTTGATGATAGTGATTTTTATAAGCATCTGTGCACCAACTTTGTTTAATTTTGCAATTCTTATATGGTTTCGACTGTGTCTTCGCGTAGGTCATTCGGAAGGATAGCTCTTGTTTTTGGTATATGATTTAGGGATGTCTCTATATATATATATGAGCAAGAAGGTGTGTTGAATCTTTATAAATTTTTGTCTTACCCAGGCAGAGAGCCCCACATTATCAAACATCAACTTGGATATACCAGTTGGTAGCCTCGTTGCAATTGTTGGAGGTACCGGGGAAGGGAAAACCTCACTTATTTCAGCAATGCTTGGCGAGCTTCCTGCCATTTCTGACTCAAGTGTTGTTTTAAGAGGAACCGTGGCTTATGTTTCTCAAATTTCCTGGATCTTTAATGCAACTGTAAGCTTTTGTTTCTTTGTTGAATGTTACGCCCAGTATTTTGTTATTTACAGCAAAAGATCCTTTGAAATCCTATTTCTGCTGCGATTAAGTGTAGCTCTTTTTTTTTTTGATCTTAGGAGTTCTGTTGTTGCAGGTGCGCGATAATATATTGTTCGGATCTCCCTTTGATTCTACCAGATATGGCAAAGCAATAGATGTAACTGCCTTGCAGCATGATCTTGAATTGCTTCCGGTATGTATTGTCATTTTTGTTCAGTTATGATGTCAAGTTTGTTAGGATTTGACAGCTGGACTTGAACTAACATATGCTTTTTCCTTTAATAGGGTGGCGATCTCACAGAGATTGGTGAAAGAGGAGTGAACATTAGTGGTGGGCAAAAGCAGAGAGTTTCCATGGCTAGGGCTGTGTATGCTGATTCAGATGTCTACATTTTTGATGATCCGTTAAGTGCCCTTGATGCTCATGTAGCTCGACAGGTGAGATTGGATCTATTAGGCAAATCTTGCAATCAGCATGTGTGATTGTCATAAAACATGATTACACTTGCAATTATCTGATATTTTTCTTAGTTATTCACTTAACTAGTTTCCCTCACTTGCAACCTTCAGGTCTTTGATAAATGTATCCGAGGAGAATTGAGCAAGAAAACGAGAGTTCTTGTCACGAACCAGCTACATTTTCTTTCGCAAGTGGACAAAATCATCTTAGTCCATGAGGGCACTGTCCAAGAGGAGGGGACCTTTGAAGAACTGTCTAATAATGGTAGTCTGTTCCAGAAGCTTATGGAAAATGCAGGGAAAATGGAAGAATATGAGGAGGAAAAGGAAGATGATGAACCCGAAGATAAGAACCTATCTTCAAAACCTGTTGGTAACGGGCATATTGAGGTAAAGAGTGAAAATGGAGTGAAGAAGCCCAAAGAAGGAAAATCTATTCTTATCAAGCAAGAAGAGCGTGAAACAGGTGTTGTCAGTTGGAAAGTTGTGTCAAGGTAGTAATATATTAACTCCACAGTTCATATTCTAAGAGTTAAATTATTTGCTTCTCTATGTCCAATTTTTTTTCTCTGTACCGTTTTAACTGTGAAAATGGTCTTATTTCAGATACAAGAATGCATTAGGTGGTACTTGGGTGGTAGTTGTACTCCTCTCGTGCTATGTCTTGTCAGAGACTCTACGTGTTTCAAGCAGTACTTGGTTGAGTAATTGGACAGATCAGGGGGCTTCGTCAAGGCATAGCTCTGGTTTTTATAACCTCATATATGCACTTCTCTCCTTTGGTCAGGTAGGAATCAGTTTAAGTTACTTCTGTAATTTATTAGATGCATACCACCTATTAATATTTGGTTCATGCTTCATAATTATCCAATGGCCTTCGGTGCTAATTAGTCTCATTTAGTCTTGTATCTGACACTGATCCTACTCTTTACCTGTTTCTAGGTTATGACAACTTTATTAAATTCATATTGGCTGATTCTGAGTAGTTTGTATGCTGCGAAAAGGCTACATGATGCGATGCTTCATTCGATATTAAGAGCTCCGATGGTCTTCTTCCACACAAACCCACTTGGGCGAATAATTAATCGATTCGCAAAGGATATGGGCGACATTGATCGAACTGTTGCCCCATTTGTGAACATGTTTCTGGGGCAGGTAGCACAACTCTTCTCCACTTTTGTGCTCATAGGAATTGTGAGCACCATGTCCTTGTGGGCCATTTTGCCACTTCTGGTATTGTTTTATTGGGCATATCTATACTATCAGGTATGAAAACATCTTGTATTAATCCTTAATAGTTGCTTGTCCTCAGATTGGCGAAGCATTTCTGACTGTTCCCTTGGGTTTAAGCATTTCATCTTTTTCTTTTTTCCCTATAGAGCACTGCTCGTGAAGTAAAGCGGTTGGATTCTATAACAAGATCCCCTGTCTATGCACAATTTGGTGAAGCTCTGAACGGGTTGCCAACTATTCGTGCTTACAAAGCTTATGACCGCATGGCTGACATCAATGGCAGATCTATGGACAACAATGTAAGATATACCCTTGTCAACATGGGTGCAAACCGCTGGCTTGCAATCCGTCTGGAGACATTAGGCGGTATTATGATTTGGTTTACAGCTACCTTTGCTGTAATGCAAAATGGAAGGGCAGAAAACCAGCAGGAATTCGCGTCCACAATGGGTCTGCTTTTGAGTTATGCATTGAACATTACAAGTTTATTGACTGCTGTACTAAGGCTTGCAAGTTTGGCTGAGAACAGCTTAAACTCTGTGGAGAGGGTAGGCACTTACGTAGAGTTGCCATCTGAAGCTCCTGCTGTTATTGAGAACAACCGACCCCCTCCTGGATGGCCGTCATCAGGATCAATCAAGTTTGAAGATGTGGTCCTACGTTATAGGCCTGAGCTTCCACCTGTCCTACATGGGTTATCCTTTAGCATTTCTCCTAGTGATAAAGTTGGGATAGTTGGAAGGACTGGTGCTGGCAAATCCAGCATGCTGAATGCTTTATTTCGGATCGTGGAGTTGGAAAGAGGAAGAATTTCGATTGATGGTTGTGACATAGCAAAATTTGGATTGATGGATCTACGCAAAGTACTCGGAATTATACCGCAATCTCCTGTTCTGTTTTCAGGTGCCTCACTATGCTGTTGCCTGACCCTATATATTCATAGTAGAGACTGCTCTCTAATTTTGCTCTTTATTTATTTCCTGTATCAGGTTCTGTGAGGTTTAATCTTGATCCATTCAATGAACACAATGATGCTGATCTTTGGGAGGCTCTAGAGAGGGCACATTTGAAGGATGCTATTCGAAGGAACTCTTTGGGTCTGGATGCTGAGGCAAGTGCTTGAGTTTATATTTACGGTTCTTTTTTGCTCTAACTTCCCTGAGTTGTATACTTGAAATCATATCCTTATTAGGGTAGGTCTACAGTTTGAAGTTTCTTGTGTGGATCTTAATTTTTTTAAATAGTCTGTTGGCTGCTGAGAACCTTGAAACACTACACTTTGCTCTCCTTGTGATGCTTATTCGTGAAACTCGACTAAATTATTGATTTGTTCACTGGGTTAGGTTTCTGAGGCTGGGGAGAACTTCAGCGTTGGACAGAGACAGCTATTAAGTCTTGCTCGAGCTTTACTGCGTAGGTCCAAGATACTTGTCCTAGATGAAGCTACTGCAGCAGTTGATGTGAGGACAGATGCCCTCATTCAGAAAACTATCAGGGAAGAATTTAGAACCTGTACTATGCTAATCATTGCTCACCGGCTTAATACCATTATCGACTGTGACCGCATTCTTCTGCTCGACTCTGGCAGGGTATGGGCCCCTTAATCTCTACCTTTTTGTCTAAACCTCTTTGGTTTAATTATAAAAGATGAGTGGATATTGGGAATGACTAGTATGAGTATATTTTGAGAATAAATTTTAATATCCGTAAGGCAATTTGCAGATGCATTTTACTTGTGTGGTGAAGTAGGATGTAGATTTTATAATTTGCTGTAGATCCACCATGAATGATTGTTTTGACAAGTTAGATTGAATCTATTTGAGCTTTTACTTCTTCTTGTCCTTGGTAACTTTTATTTAAGCTGAAAAAAACACAATATTAGCAGAAGCAGTTTTTCCTTGTATAATCACATGCAGAACTATTGAATCTCTGGGGCCTTTTGTTTTCATACAGGTTCTTGAGTATGATTCCCCAGAATCTCTGTTGTCCCGTGAGGGCAGTGCTTTCTCCAAGATGGTGCAGAGCACGGGAGCTGCCAATGCGCAGTACTTGCGGAGCTTAGTACTCGGAGGGGAAGGTGGAGAGGGAAGGCCCAGCAGAGTGGACAAACAATTAGATGGACAGAGGAAATGGCTAGCCTCTTCTAGGTGGGCAGCTGCTGCAAACTATGCCCTTGCTGTGAGCCTCACTTCATCACACAACGACCTTCAGCGCTTGGAGATCGAGGACGAGAACTCTATTCTGAAGAAGACAAAGGATGCAGTGGTGACCTTGCAGGGAGTTTTGGAAGGCAAACATGACAAAGAAATTGAAGAGTCTTTGGAACAGCACCAGATTCCCAGAGAGGGATGGTGGTCTTCACTGTACAAAATGGTGGAAGGTATAACAGAATTTGCCTGTAGTTGATGACATGTATTCTGTATGAATTGTTGTCGTTTAGGTCCATTGGTTTATTCATAGCTGTTGATGATTTCTTGTCGTTTTTACCTGCAGGCCTTGCAATGATGGGCAGACTGAGTAGGAACAGGTTAAACCAATCCGGCGATGGGTTTGAAGAGAAGACAATTGATTGGGACCATGTTGGGATGTAGAAGTAGGAAAATGAACTCTCTTGTAGGTCTCTCTCTCTCTCTCTGGCAATGGCTGTGCCTGCATCAGCCACTGCCTGTAGTTAAAGTTACCTGATAAGTTTTGTAATGCAACGTTAAGCTATCTTTGCATCCCTTTGTTTTCGTAGATTTCCATCATCATATGCGGCCTGGGAACAGGGGACCCTTTTCTGGGCCAGAGACGGATTAGTTGCTATAAATGTTCAAACTCATAATCCTGTCCACTATGTGCGTCCAAATTTTGTACGTTTTGCATTTTGCAGTCATCCTATTTTTAATGCTGGTCTGTCGAAGCTACAAATCAAACTAGAAGATCTGGATAGAGTGCTTGCACAAGAAGAGCTTGTTTGATGAGAAATGGGTGACTTTGGGAGAACAGAACACGTCTTGTTCCATCATCAGGCTACCAGACGCAGAAGGAGAAACAAAGTTTTAGCTCTTCGCAATCAAAATGGAGTTTGGATTGATGATCCAGAGACTCTCCTCAACATGGTCCTAGCTTTCTACACCTCGCTCTACACTGAAGATGGAGACCAGTATGAAGATCTTATGCCAAGAAATGCTTTTCCTAGGCTGCAACAAGAGGATATCATGGCACTTCATCATCCATTCCATATAACTGATTTTCACAAAACTATTTTTGAGATGAAGCCATACTCAACCCCTGGACCCAATGGATACCAAGCGATTTTTTACCGAACTTTCTGGTCAGTGGTGGGGAAACGCTTGGCGGACATGGCTACTAAGTTTTTTGAAACAGGGGAGATTGCAGAAGAAACTATGGAGTCGACAATCACCCTTATCCCGAAGACAGATCAGCCAGAGTCTCCGACACAGTTCAGACCTACATGTCTCAACAACGTAGCACTCAAAGCAATAACCAAGGCTGTCACCAACAGGCTGAAACCCCTAATGCCAACACTCATTACGCCCACCCAGAGCGGTTTTATCCAGGGACGACAGACAAATGACAATGTGATTTTGCTACAAGAAGCCCTCCACTCTCTGAGAAATAGAAAAGGGAAGAAAGGAGGTCTAATAATCAAGATAGACCTTGAGAATGCTTACGATAGACTACGGTGAGATTTCATTAGTGACACCTTAAAGGAAGTAGGCCTGGCCAGCTCACTCATCAATAGTTATAGAATCATGACGTGCGTGGAAAGGAACAAGATGAGGATCAACTGGAACGACTGACTTTTGAACCAAATACTCCCCACCAGAGGAGTCCATCAGGAAGACCCCCTTTCTCCCTTCCTTTTTATTTTATGTATGGAGAGATTGGCTCATAGAATTGAACAAGTTGTAGAGGAAAAGATGTGGAAACCATTACAATTATCAAGAATGGGCCAAAGCTTTCTCATTTATCTTTTGCTGATGACTTGGTTTTGTTTGCAGAAGCCGAGAGTAACCAGATTGACATCATTAAACAATGCCTCGATGAATTCTGCAGCAGCTCAGGACAACGGGTGAATTTTAGTAAATCTGCCATGTTCGTGTCTCCAAATGTCAAAAGAGATAAGGCTCAAAGGCTGAGTTCTCGAGCAGACATCCAGCTAACGCAAAATTTAGGGAGATACCTGGGGATTACTGCCATCAATGGCAGGATCACGAAATCTCGCTACAAGGAACTTCTACTGAAAATCCAAACGAAGTTGGCAGCTTGGAAGACAAGGCAACCACAATAGGAAGGGACTCAACCTACTTACAAAGAAACAGGGAAGTTCACATGCCTGGAAAAGTTTTGCCCAAACAGCTAACCTCCTGAAAAAATGAGCAGCAAAAAATGTGAAAAACGGAAAAGGACTAACTTTTGGTTGGACTCATGGGTTTTGCAGGAACCCCTTATCACACGGGCATTGGTTGAAATCCCAACTGAGATACAACAGAAGAAAGTAGCTGATTACTAGAGCAATAACATGGGTTGGAAGATGGAGGAACTAGAGGTTTTTTCTTCCAATAAACGTCTTGAACAAGATCAGATCGACCATGATTGATCCACTATCAACAGTCGAAGACAGTTTATTTTGGAAGGCCTAAGCGAATGGCGTTTTTAGCACGTCCTCAGCCTACAAGCTTGAAGATCAGCAGCAAGGGATGCAATACTCAGCGCACTGGAGCAAAATTTGGCGTTTGCAGGTCCCAGAGCGAGTTCGGCTATTCATGTGGACCGAAACTAAAGGGAGACTGATGACCAACAGCATAAGAAAGCTCAAACACCTCACCTCGGATGAGACTTGTGCACTCTGCGAAAAAGATATTGAGTCAAACATTCACTGCCTGAGAGATTGTATCAAGATTAAGAGAATCTGGGAAAGAATCATACCACATCAGCAGCAACAACAATTCTTCTCAGCTAATCAAGATGAGTGGTTGAAGGGGAACTTAGAGAACAGAGATGAGAACGAGGAAACAGGGGAGTGGTCCAGCTTTTTTGCTCTTATATGCCGGTACATTTGGAAACACAGGAACGAGTTCATCATCAGAACTACTAGACTTTCCAGTCCAACCCTCACCAACTATATAATATTGAAGGCAAAGGATAGGACGAGCACCTGGAAGAGGGCAATGGAAACAAAGAACCTTGCGACTAAACCAGCAAGAGAAGAACAATTGATAGGATGGAGACCGCCACAAACAGGGTGGGTTAAGCTCAATACAGATGGTGCAGCTCAGAGACACTAGGGTATCATAACTGCAGGAAGATGCCTGAGAGACAATGATGGCGACTGGTTGGGAGGCTTCGTCTGCAAGTTGGGTTCTGGATCGGCCATCCTGTTGGAATTGTGGGGCATTCACCTAGGCCTTGAGTTAGCTTGGAGGAAGGGTATCCAATATGTGATTATAGAAACTGACTCAAAATTGGCGCTCGAGCTCATAAACAATAGGACAGATTCGGTACACCCCCATTCCACAATCTTACAGTCAATTCGCAGAATGATGGCGCAAAGCTGGGTTGTACGTTTAGCTCATACGTATCGCGAAGGGAATAAAGTCATGGACTGGCTATCGAAGCACAGTCTCATCTATCCCTTCGGTAGTATGAGTTAAATGAACTCCCGCCAGAATTAGAAAGGCTATTGCGAGAAGACATGATTGGAGTCTGCTTCCCGCGGCAAGTGGTTATAGCCAACGTCAATAGCTAAGGCTATATATTTTTTACTGGACCTTAATGACAGAGACCATGGTTCAAGCTGAAGCATCCTCGTCTCCAGGAAGCAGAAGCTGAATACTTACACCAACGAAGAAACGCTGATGAAGAATGAAGAAGAAGGAGGAGAAGAAACGTTTCATCTCAACGTCGTCATGTTGCACTTTACTTTACTTACCGTTTAGTTTAAAGTTAGTGTAATGAATTGTCCTATGAGGTTGAGCCATGTGGCAAGCTCAATTTAAACCTCAGCTAAGTACTGTATAACGTTCCTATATAAATCAACAACAGAGAAACCTCAATCTTTTGAGGGTTTCCGATCCATTTCTGCTCGCTTTATCCATTTCTCTTTATGGTATCAGAGCCTCGGCTCTGACGACGCTCCTGCACCGATGTCCGACACTTCATCGCTGAATCAGCCGTTCACTCCTCCTGGGTCTGGTAATGCGAATCGTGCTGGTGTTCAGTTTGGGAGCTTCAATACGTCGTCAGAGCAGGGTGGTAGAGGTGAGATCCCCTTTGGAAACCCCTATTATCTCAACCCCAATGAGAATTTGTCTCAATCCATCGTTTCTGTTGTCTTCGATAGTTCCAATTATCCCTTATGGAGTAGATCTATGCGTATGGCCTTGAAAACCAAACACAAATTGGGGTTTGTCGATGGTTCGATTCTGGCTCCTCTTTCGACTGATCCATCATTTTACTTATGGGATGGACGCAACACTCTTGTGTTATGCTGGCTTCTCAATTCCTTACAGAAGGATATTGCCTACAGTTTTATGAGTTATGAGAATGCTCGAGTTCTTTGGGAAGATTTGCGCAAACTCTTTGTTACGCCTAATGCCTTGCACATTATAAATTTGGAAGATGAAATCATTGCTTGTACCCGGGGTTTTCTCACTGTCAAATTATTTGGGGACGCGCAACTTGTGATTCGTCGCGTGCTATCCGGTGATCGTCAACACGCGATGGGAGGAGCTCTTCTGGAAGATGTACACAGGATGGTGCAGGGGTTTGAATTCTGCTCGTGTTCTTATGCCAAGCGCATCTTTAACAGGGCCACCCATTTTGTGGCAAAACAAGCCCTTTCATCGGAAGTTCGACTATTGATCGACTTTCACACGGCGTTGAGTTTTGTACTTTGACTTGTGACTCTCTTTTTCCTCTTGATGACTATGTTAAAAAAAAATACACAGGGTGATCAGTCCATCATGCAGTATTATACTAAAATTCATGGTTTATGGGAGGAGTATCAGCAGTTTTCTCCCATAGTTCCTTGTGCGTGTGCCCCAGGGGGGAATGTTGCTTGTGCTGATGTTGCTGCCTTCAAGGCTAAGCAGGATGCTAATTACTTGATTCGTTTTCTTCGTGGTGTTAATAAGGAATTTGAGGTCGTCAAGACTCAATTACTTATGATGAAACCACTGCCCCTTGTGTCCGATGCATTAGATGATCTGCTCCAACATGAACAGAAGCTTAAGGGCGATTCTACTAGTAAGCGAGGTGGTCAGTCTGTTGCCTTAGCTGCTGGTCGCGACCGTCCTCACTGGCGTTCTGATACTGACAATGCTCCTCGTTCTCAAGGGCGATCTGATACTGATTCTGATCGTATTATTTGCAACTAATGTAAGCGTCCTGGTGTAGTTGCTGCGTAAGGAGAAGGAAAAGGGCAAGGACTCTGGTGTAGTTGCTGCTTCACCACCACTGATGGCACTTCTTCTGAAGGAAGCATTGTTTCTGAAAGTGCTTCCAACTCTACTTCTCCCCATTCCATTATGGGTCTCTCTGCTGAAGACATCACTAAACTGAAGAACTTCCTCCACTTTGGTTTGGATTTTGGGCCACCTTCTCCTGGTTCTCCTCACCTTAATCACAAGGCTTTCTCTGTCACACAGTACTTACCACAATTTCCAAATCATACTGGTAAGTACATCCTCTCTTCCTATTATGAGATGGATAAGTTTGCATTAACCAACATATGGATATTGGACACTGGGGCCTCTGACCACATCACATGTTCCATTTCTAATTTCCTTAATTTTGTTGATGTGAATGATGTTTCTGTCTACTTGCCAAACAACACTAAGGTGCCAGTTAGCCACACAGGCACTGTCCAACTTCCTTCTGGCATCATTTTGCACAATGTTCTTCTTGTCCCCAGTTTTACCTTCAACCTCATTTCTGTCAGCAAACTTACCAGTGAACTACCAGTCTCTTTACACTTTCATTCTGATATTTGTGACATTCAGGACCTTCTGAACCAGAAGCAGATTGGTTTGGCAAAACAACATAATGGTCTTTACCATCTCACTTCCCCTCTTCCACTTCCAGCCTCTTCTTCACCTTGTCACCATGCTGTTGTCACTTACAATTTCAATCCTCAAGATGTCCATCTCTGACATTGGCGTCTAGGACACCCTAGTAGAGATAGGTTTCATTTACTTCAGACTCACAATTCCAATGTAACCAGTGAACTTGTTCATCACTGTGAAGTTTGTCATCTGTCTACACATAAGAAATTACCATTTCCTGTCACTACTCATTCTACTGATATGGCTTTTGCCTTGATTCATGTTGACATTTGGGGGCCCCTATCCACTAAATCATATGATGGTTATGCTTACTTTTTGACTATTGTTGACGATTACACTCGTTGTGTGTGGATTTACTTGATGCAACATAAATTTGAGGCTCGTGGTTTGTTACAAGGATTCTGCCATTTGGTTAATAGACAGTTTGATAAATCTGTTAAGGTTATTCGTAGTGATCAAGGTCAGGAATTTCATATGAATGATTTTTATACGCAACAAGGCATTGAACATCAGACTTCATGTGTTGAAACCCCTGAACAAAATGGTCGTGTGGAGAGAAAGCACCAACACATCTTAAACGTTGCCAGGGCTCTATGATTTCAGTCTGGTGTCCCTTTAAAGTTTTGGAGTGACTGTGTGTTACATGTCGTGTACCTTATCAACCGCCTTCCCACACCTTTACTGCAGAATAGGTCTCCCTATGAAATGCTCTATGCTAAACCACCTTCTCTATACAATTTGAAGGTTTTTGGTTGTTTGTGTTACTCTACCACTCTTCAACATGGCAGGACAAAGTTTCAATCTCATTCTAGATAATCCATTTTTCTTGGTTTTCCATCTGGCATTAAGGGCTATAAGCTCTATGATCTTCATGATCATCATGTTTTTGTTTCCAGAAATGTCACTTTCCAAGAAACCATTCTTCCTTTTAAAATCCCTCCTGCTGTTTCTCCTTCTTCTGCCTCATCTTCTCATTCTGTTCCTCCCTTGGCTCCCTCTTCAATTCCTTTCCATCCACCCTTTGCTTCAGAACCTGTAACATCAGGGGGGACAACATCTCCCCATGAGGCTGTTGATGTTCAGGTTGCTGATACTTGCCCTGATTCTGATTCAGAACCAGATACTCAAAGGTTAGACATTAATCCAGACTCCCAACTAGAAGACGAGTCATCAGAATTAGAGTTGCAAACTGAATTTGAAGGGAGATCAGTTAGAGGAAATAGAGGACAACTGCCTGCTAAATTACATGATTACTATGTGGGAGCAGCAAGCAGATATCCAATGTCTGATTACTTGGGATATGAACAACTCACCTAAGGTGATAAACATTATGCCCTGAGTTTAGTCACTGAGGTGGAACCTTTCAGTTATGCAGAAGCAGCCAAGTCAGACAAATGGAATAAAGCCATGGAAGAAGAGAGGCAAGCTTTGGAAGCCAACCAAACATGAGAAATTGTAGTACTCCCTGTAGGAAAGAAAGCCATAGGTTGTAAGTGGCTTTATAAAATTAAAATCAAACCTGATGGTAGTATTGAAAGGTTCAAAGCTAGGCTGGTGGCTAAGGGGTTCACACAGGTTTATGGAATTGACTTTTTGGACACATATTCCCCAGTTGCTAAGATAAACACAGTTAAGGCATTGTTGGCAGTAGCAGCTAGTAAGAACTGGGTTCTTGATCATATGGATGTCTCCAATGCATTTCTGCATGGGGACCTTGATGAGGAGGTGTATATGCAATTACCTCCTGGAGATGTCAGAGCAAATGGAAAGGAAAATCTGGTTTGCAAATTGAAGAAATCGATTTATGGTTTAAAACAAGCAAGTAGGCAATGGTTTGCCAAGCTTACTAGTTCATTGCTGAAGCATGGTTTTGCACAATCAACTTCAGATTATTCCCTTTTTACCAAGTGGGTTCATGGCAGAATTGTAGTCTTGTTGGTTCATGTGGATGATATCATCCTGGGAGGCAGTGAGAGACAGGACATTGAAGAAGTGAAGTTGTATCTGAAGAAGAACTTCAAGATCAAAGACCTGGGTAGTTTGAAATACTTCCTAGGCCTAGAAATTAACAGAAGCAGCAGTGGCATTGCAGTTTGCCAAAGGAAATATTGCCTGGAACTATTAAGGGATACATGTTATTTTGATGCTAAAAGTTGTAAGTCACCTTTGGACCCCAAAGTGAATTTGAGAGCCAAACAAGGTAAACCACTAGCTGATCCTGAAGTTTACAGAAGGTCGATTGGTCGTTTGCATTACTTGACCACTACAAGACCAGATATGACCTTTCCATTGCAGCAGTTGAGCCAATTCCAGAAGGAACCTTACACAGAACATTTACAAGCAGCTTTTAGAATCTTGAGATATATCAAAGATGCACCTGGAAAAGGTATATATTTCAAGAGTGATTCATCATTTCAACTTTCTGGTTACAGTAATTCGGATTGGGCTAGTTTTCCTGATTCCAGGAGATCTGTGAGTGGTTATTGTACTTTCTTGGGGATTTCTATGATAACCTGGAAAGCAAATAAGCAATCTACAGTTTCACGATCATCATCTGAGGCTGAATACAGAGCATTAGCACATCTTGTATGTGAAGTCCAATGGCTAAGAAATCTGCTAACAGAACTCAGTGTTGAAGTATCTTTGCCCATATCAGTGTTCTGTGACAACAAATCAGCAATACATATTGCAGAAAATCCGGTCTTCCATGAGAGGACCAAACATATTGAAATTGATATACATGTGATAAGGGAAAGAGTGAAGACAGGTTTGATTAAACTGTTTTATGTGAACTCTATGGATCAATTGCCAGATTTATTCACGAAACCTTTGAGCAGGTATAGAATCAAAGAGTTATTGGAGAAGATGGGATTGGAGAACAGATATGCTCCAGCTTGTGGGAGGCTGACAGAGACCATGGTTCAAGCTGAAGCATCCTCGTCTTAAGGAAGCAGAAGTTGAATACTTACACCAACGAAGAAACGCTGATGAAGAATGAAGAAGAAGGAGAAGAAATGTTTCATCTCAACGTCGTCGTGTTGCACTTTACTTTACTTACCGTTTAGTTTAAAGTTAATGTAATGAATTGTCGTATGAGGTTGAGCCACGTGGCAAGCTCAGTTTAAACCTCAGCTAACTACTGTATAACGTTCTTATATAAATCAACAACAGAGAAACCTCAATCATTTGAGGGTTTCCGCTCCATTTATGCTCGCTTTATCCATTTCTCTTCACTTTGAGTTTGTGTAACTTGCTTGTGGGATTAGAGTGGCTCGCCCTGTTCTGTGTTAACAGGCGACCAGCTCCAATTCCGATTCCTCTATAACATCCTGGCTCTTGCCTCCCATCAATCAAAATAATCTACAGTATTATTCATAGCTGAAAAGTAAAACTGCCACCACCATTCAAAATTTCCTGCATCTAGAGGGATTTTCGGAAGCTCACATGGCAGACAGCAACGGAGAACTATTTATTTATTTCGGCAGTTTTTTATTTACTTTGTCTTGCGTGAAAAAAGTCCGCCCAGTATTGTAGTGTCCCCGACCCACTTCTTTCTTCCTCTCCTTTTACCACACACCTCAATTTGCTCCCAACAAGCTCTGCACCACCAACCGCTCCTGTCCCGTCCAACTCCTTATGATGCCACTAACCCATGGACGTAACTTTTTTTGTGTGTAACTTGCTAAGTAATATATATATATATATATATATATATATATATATATATATATATATATATATATATATGGTGACTACTTCGGTGTACTTACAAAAATGAGTGCGTTCAATGCACCCAACTAAAAAACTATGCTTAAGGTGTCTGATTTTGAATTTTAATTTCTAGAATTAGTGTAATATGATGATATACATATGATAACAACTAATTAGCAGATTACCCTAAGCCCCAGACCTCCAATTTTGAGTTCTATCCCTAAACCTCAAATTGTAAACTCTAACCCTAACCATAAATCTCTAAACTTTAAATCCTTCAAATTAAAGTAAATCTTCAATGGTTTTTGTGCAAATTCATGTGCGTTATTGTTCATTACATCATAAGTGATGATTGACATCATTTTGACATAAATCGCATGTTTATAATGACGGTTATGAAGCGGGTGCACTGAATGCACCCAAAAAAGTGAGTGCACCGAAGACGCCACTATATATATATATATATATATATATATATATATATATATATATATATATACTTTTAAATAATGAAAAGAGAATGGTAAAGCTAGCACCCTCCGCTCCCATAAAATGACATAAAAGCTAGATGGGATTTGTACCAAAATATCTTGCATTACTTTTATGAATAATCAGAATTGAACTACATGGCACTCAGGTGTTTCAGATTTAGTCATTTTAATCACTTGATTTATACATTTTGGTTTTGAAAATACTAAATTCAAACCCACTCAAAAAAATTAGAACCCTACTAATTTTTTATTATTAGGTTTGGTCGGGTAGACAATAACTTTAAGTAATAATCCAACCCAACACAAAAATATGTTATACTTCTATAATTTTTTTACAAGAAAAAAAGCAAACTGTGGCTTATATTAACTCTAAATCTAAATTTTTAGCTGAAAAATACATTAGTTTATTGAGACCATAAGAAGAAAATATGACAAAATATCTGAACTTCCTCACAAATATGTATATGACACAAACATTTTGAGAACAAAAACTTAGGAAAATAATTGTAATATGGGTTGGGCTGGGTATCTGTGGGTGTGTAACCCAAAACTCGAACCAACCCAAAAGGGACGGGTTCCACCAAAGGAAATGCTCACTCAAGTTTAAACCTTCATTTTAGCAAAAAATACAGGTGGGTTGGGTTTTTTTTTTAACAAAGAGTAGCCCTTTTATTCCAAGTAAATCGAAGGAGGTGACAAATGGTTCATTACAACAGAGGAGCAATAATATTAATAACTAATAGCCAGTCCTCAGGTAGTGACAACATTCGTGCCTGACAGTCCGCCCAGTGCGCCATTGTACTCAAACATCCCTTCCCAAACCTAGGTGCCCACTGGGCTTGATTTGATTGATTGGGTCAGGAGTGAACCATTGTGGTATTGTGCAGTCTGATTTATCATATTACCAACCAGATCAGGCTTTGTCGAATTATGGGTAACAAAAAGTATACTTATTATTTGTCATATTAGTGGTAGTTGGTTAAAATGCAGTATTTCCTGATGTAGCCAAATCAAGTAATGAGTGCATTTATTTAGTGTCATTTACCTTGATGTTAGGAACGAGTAAAGACTTATTTACCTAAATGCGTATAGCTGTGTGATTTAAACAAATTAATTTATGTTAAAATGATTTACACATTGTCTAACATCAAGTTAGCCCACAAAAATCCAAACTTTGAAGAATTCGAGAAACATTCGCGAATTATTATTTGTTGAAGCACAAATTATGCAAGGAAATTCACGAATTAAGGGATGCGAGCGAAAGATAATAGCATATGGATGATCTAATAATCACCAGCGATCGACTACGAGTCTGTAGAATCAAGATCTCTACACGTGTTGTGAACTCAACGGAATTAAGAGCTTGGGAATATATTGGAAGAGATATATTTGATGAGAATATTGAGGTGGGCACGAATCTAGAGATTGTTTGGACTGATACGACTCTATAGAATCATGGCTCTTTATATGTGTTGTGAACTCAATGGAATGAAGAGCTCAGGATTAGATTGGAAGAGAATGATTCTATGAGATTATTGAGGTGGCCACAAATATAGAGATAGTGTGGGCTAATACGATAATTTTCTTCATTAGAATTTTGGGATTTTGGAGACGATAGGTTCTTTTATGATAGGGAACAAAGGGTTGACGGTCTTTTTGTGCCATGTGCTCGCTACACGTCCTACTGTTGCTGGTTTTCTGTCCATCTTTTCCTCCAGTTTTTGTCCACAAAAAAATTCCAAAATGATTTTGGATGTGTATCTTACATTTCTATTTCTTCTTCTATTTTGTCCAGATCTTTTTGTAGTATGCTTAGATGTTATGTCGTGTCTTGAGGATAGAGGTTTGCTTTGGCTTTTGGGAGATTTCCCCTTATGTAACTTTGTTTTAATCTTTCAATTAAAAGGAATACCTGTTTTGCTTAGAGATTCCGATGTATATGAATATATTCAATAATTCCTTTTAGTTTCAATTACCCAATGATGAGCGGGAAACAAGCAAACCAAAGTTAGTGTCCTAAGTTAGTTTATATGCTGTTACGTATTACTGTTTATTTATACTCGGATCAATTTTGCCTATGAAGCGGTTCATGTTTCTCAGCTTAGTTTTGATGTATTCAAAAATTTAAATTTCTTTTAGCTTATTTTTGAACTACAATGTACTGTTGTATGATTAAAAGTTGTGTGGTTGCAGTTAGCCCATTTTTCTTCATAAAGATTTCCTTCAATAAACTAGCAACACGTTTCTACCATGCTTCTTTTCTGTTTTCTACTCATGTTATTGATACAACTGTTCAACAATGACTTTTGTGCACTGTGAAATTTCAATAACTAAGAGAAAATGATGAAAGGCTCTTGGTCATCGTAATAGAACAACTTTGGGTTTGCTAGACAAAAGACGAAGAATCTGAGAAGGAAATATGTCAAAGAGGTGATCAAATTTCAGTTTAGTTATTATGCGGTTGCTTCTTTAGAGTCTTTTTTATCTGATTTAACTTTTGCCTATTTTATTTTTGTTTTGTCATTTAGTTCTTTGTCAACCTTTTATGTGGTTATGTTTTTAAATAATTTTGTTATGATGCAGTGTTTCCCACCAGCTGCAAAATTGATTCCTAAGAGGCTGAATTCCCACCAGTTGCACTTCAATCTATGCCAGGTCCAAGTTTCATATGCTTTCTTTCTCTTTTTAGAATAGTGGTGTATGGAATGTCGTTTGGTTGTTATTTGTGTTTCCTTATAGTCACGTTACGTGTAATAGGTGATTGCGGGAGTATGCAAAAGACTAATTAACTCAGTTTGGTGAGCTTAAAAAAGCTCTTTGATTCAAAATAGTGAATATGTCTGATTCCATTAATATTTGGTGAATTTTTATGCTCTTTATGTTACTTGGAGTTTCTGTTTCCAAGAGTGACGATGAGAAGGGATGTGGAACACCTATTCAATGCTTAGGGTTAATTGGTAGCAGATCATTCACTTGCCTAACAAGTGATTGCTTTTGGACCTTTAAGTGTATTGTTTTTTGAAAATTTTCTAAAATGACTGGACAATTAACCCTCAACCTACTTGCTCGATCGAGCTAACGGGCTAAATCGGGTTGACAATAAACATTAGTATCTAACACTTAACAACTCCGCTTATTATTCAAACAAGTCTATACACTAAATTATACTAATTTGTACAATAACATTTTTTTTTATGTTTTTCATATTTGAGATTTCTAAGCATATAACATTTTCGTTATTCTCTTGATTTTTTGATAGACCTTCAATTCCCACAAATTCTAAATGACAAATATTTCCTTCGAACTCCATATTCATATCCGACAATAAGAAGTGCAAATTTTTTTCCTAAGATAAACTATGACGACTTGATAAAAAAATACATATTAATTAATTATCGCTAATGCCATAATCAACAAATACCATAAAGATTACTTTGAAGTAATGAATTAACTATTTTAGAAAACTCCCAATTATTTATGAAATTTTTTATCACCATAAATAAACCAAAATTCATCCGACCAACGGGTCGGGTAACAACTAGTAATAATGATAACACCTTTTAATTTGTTAGTTTGGAGACATTAAACAAACTACGCATAACATACAGTGACATTACACATGACAAAGATTCAACATTTTTTTAATGGATATAGGTTGTTTTCCCCTAGTCTTAATCACAAGTTTTCCCCTGTGATTCCGTATGATGTCCACCCCTAATCAAAGTGTTCGTTATATTAATAGATTATGATATTTTCATTTATCATGTTTTTATTGTTTTTTATGTAGATAATGTTATTGGTATTTAGATTCACCCCAAAATATGGTAAATGTTATGAAATAACAAGGAAGAGGAACAAACACAAGAGTAAGAGTAGAGATACAAGAATAGTAGGGAATAGAGTTTTTCTTATTCATCTGTCTTAGTACATTTGTATGCTCTATTTATAGGTATAAATACATAACTCCTACAACTCTAACATCAATACACATAAATGAGAGTAATGTGTCATAACTCCTACAACTCTAACATCTAATGTTGGTCATCCATAACAATAATAATATTTTCATAACACTCCCCATTGGATGACCATTAGACATGAATATGCCTCGTTAAAACCTTACTAGGAAAAATCATGTGGGATAAAATCCTAGTGAATGAAAAAGAGTGCATAATCATCATAATACGCTATCTGAATCTGCCTCGTTAAATACCTTACCAGGAAAACCCAGTGGGAAAAACCATGACTAAGGAAAAAAGAGCGCAGTGCGTATATGCTCCCCCATGACAACATCAAAGTATAATGTTGTGAACAAATCTTTCAAATATTGTCATGGTAAGCTTCTTAGTGAACAAATCTTCTAGATTGTTACTTTATGCATGATCCATTAGCAATGCAGTCAAAAGCGCGATTCTACCTAGAAGCGGGAAATGGGTAAAATCGTAAAGCGTAGAATCAAAGCGTAAAAACGTAAGTTTTTTTACGCATACTTTAATATAACGAAAAATGTGTTAAGTACGATAAAATATGAGTGGACATATTTTAAATAAGTTAATAAATACTTGTAATTCATGTCTAAAGTTGAGAAACTCATAACATTTTAACAATAAGTTCATAAACATATATCTTAACAATAAGCTACATTCCCCTCTATGCTAGTGAATTTGGGAAGGGCATAGCTGGTGAATTAGATTACTCTATTGAAACTAAGAATGCACCCAAGTACTTGAAATGTATCTTTTAATCTCAAATATATCATATTTTTTGTGATTTACCTTTAAAATATAAGTATTTTCATGAATAGAATACTCTTTTAGTGAACTAGAAGCGTAAAAGCGTAAAGCGTTTTAGTGAACCAGAAGCGTAAAAGCGTAAGCTTTTAAGTTTTAAAGCGCATTTTAGTCCCGATTTTATACACTTAAGATTTTATATGGAAACGAAAGCGTTTTGGTGTCCTAGAAGCGTAAAACCGTAAGTTTTTAAGTTTTAAAGCGCGATTTTGACTGCATTGTCCATTAGGACCATTTTCTTCATACATGATCTTCAAGATCATTTTATGTGAAGATAATCCACAACTAAAAGTCATTTAGACGTGTTGAATCACAAATCTTAATCAAACGATTCATTACAAGTCTCATGAATTGTTGACCATTGTGCATGATCGGATGATGTTGCTATTATGATTTCCTTGTAATGTCCATGAGATACTTGTATGACCATAAACAAACAAATTACTCAATTATGATCCTCATCGTTACCTATAGGTAACAAAGTATAACTCAATGAAGTATAGCGAGATACATTTTCGCTCTAACGATATTACATACGGTACTTCAGGACCTAATAATTCACTTCTATCTCAAGGCCTAAATTGATCTTTGTTCACTTCTAGTGACCTTATGATCATTAGGCTTTTGAACATATGCAATTTTTTCCATACAAAATTGTCCTTTCACCTTTCCGACATTGTCGTACTTATCCAAAAAGGATCTTCTTAAATCCTTCATGTTCAATTTTTTTTCTTTAAGCAATCCATGCTGTATAAAACTCTTTTGGAGTTCAATTTTCTTTCTTAAAGCAAACCATGCTTTATGAAGCTCTTCTGGATTTCATATAAACTAAAAGATATGAGATCATTATAAAATAATGTCTCAACTATTTTCTTCTAAATAATAATAAAACTTAGTTAACACAATTGTATGCAAGCAATTATTTCATACCACAAGGTCATAAGCAAAATCACACAACATCAATAAACCAAACTACTCTCATAAATAAAAAATCATACATGTCAAACGCATAAGCTATATGTCAATACATTCATACATGCCAAATGCAAATGTTCTACACTAAATGAATATGCCATATCCATCCATTTTGTCTCAATCCGTACTAGGGATTGGTCATTTGATCGATAAATGTTCTCGAGAACGTCACATGTTTGCTTCCAGCAAACTAATCCTTTAGGGAGTTTCATATAAATATCATTATCAAGGGATCCATACAAATAGGCTATCACAATATCTACCAAATGCAAATTTCATACTTTTTGAACTGGCAAACTATTAAATTTCACAATATAGTTGCATACACCACAAGAGATTATGTCCTCTCATAAGTAATGTTAGGTTTCTACGAGAGACCCCTTATGAGAAATTGTGTTATATCTCTCACAAGTTCACACATTTCCTTACTCGCTTGTATAAAACCCATTTGTATCCCGTTAGTTTTACATCTTCAGGTGTAAGGACTTCTAGTCCAAAACTTTTATCGAATAAGTCTAATGCCTTCTTTTGTATTGGCCAATAAATATTCCTTTGCATGCATCAATAGAATTTTACTTTTGATCCTCTTTGTATCTATAGCGTTCAGCGCTACAGCATAATCAAAACCCTTATCGACAATAAATTCACTTCGGTTCAAGCTTGTTCATACAAGCAAATTATATGAGATCTCTTCATTTTAAAACTTTCAGGTATCTACTGTTATTTTGGAACTATGATATCAATTATATGACTTGACTCTTCTAGAGCTATTTTATCCTCGAGTTGACCATCTTAATTTATAGGTCCTTTCTTTCTCTAGGATTTTTATCCTTGGAACCGATGGGTCTACCATGCTTCATGCGCTCTTTTAGACTCATTAAATTGTCCAATATGGACATCAATTTGTATTGGAGCATTCACAATCGGGCATGTGACATAATCACTCTTTTTAGTGAGTAAAAGACGTTTGGCAATCGATACGTTTTTTCTCTCCATGAATCACCATATGAACTTCGGGTTCATGATTCTTCGTTTGAGGATCAAACTGAGAAAATGATGATTCCAACTCACATCTATGCCAAACTGTTTACTTTTCTCTCCCTTCACGTTCGAAAAGTAATTCAACAAAATGATAATATTATCAAAACGAGTTATGAACAAATCTCTCATTGCAATGGACACCATGTCCAACATAAGTTCTCATGGAACTCATAACGTGTTGTGGTGGAGCAATTGGGATGTATTTTGCAAACCCAAATTTTCTAGCAATTTAAATATTTGGTCCCTGACCAAAACCGTTTGTATGGGGGGGGGGACTTTTGATAACTTGTTGACTTCATGCAAATTAATGATATCATATGCCTCGATAAGAGATCGATAGGATTAGCTTGTTCTCATAAGAGAAGTTCTGTTTGATTGAATAATCATCAAAATATATCCATCATTCGACAACTAATCTTGCAAACATCAGGTTGCGGTTAGATAACAGACATATATGACGACATAGTTGATGAATCAATCAAAATCATAAATTCATATATGATTTGCACGATGAGTGTATTTTTCTGCATACACTTTTATAAAATCCCAACCGATTCAATTATTTTCAGAGTATATTCTCCTCGAGAGCATGTATCACATAATCAATCCTTTAATTCTCTAAACTCTCACTAAATTTTCATATAATATCTCAATCATTTTGACATCTGTATCCGGGATGGTATGACCACACATGCCAAAACAAAAGTTATCCGATCTTGTAAACTTCTGGTTTACACTTTCATATGTACTAATATACATGTAGTACAAATTTCTCCAGTTAAGTATATGTTCTCTTAGAACACATTTCTGATGCAATATCATTTATGATATATGTTTTTGCGAATATCTTCATAATTCGGTAATGCATCTTCAAATGACAGTTTAGTTCATTCACGTCTCAAAACATTAGCTCTTTTGGAGCCTTCACATACTCTTGTACTACATTTTGGCCATGAGGCACCTTCTGATTCGGTGAACTATTGTAAGCGCATATACATAGTGATAAGAATATTTTCATACTATGGATATTGTCGCAACTGTCCCTCCGGGGGTCGTCGTGGGTCGCGTTCGATTTTGGGAGTCCCCATCGATCTTACTTGGAGTGGATCGAACACTCTTTGAATGGGCTCTAACCTTAGGGTCAGAACCGAGATATGGTCTGCGGTTAAGAGATTCGGGTTCGGGAGTACGGTTACGTGTGGGGAAGTGAAATCACATCCCACAACGCCCAAAATCGGTACTACTTAAGTCGATAAGTTTTTATATGAGTTGGGTGTATTTTACTAATTATGTATTTTTAAAATCCCAATGGACAATTACTATATTGCTATTTCATTGGTATAATTTAGCTAAATGTCAATTGACGTATTAGTTTATTATTAGATATTTTAGATATTTTTAGGGCCTTACTGGACCACTAAAAAATTTAAATCGTATTAGTTGTAATTAAATTATACGCCCACCGACGTAAAATTAAAAGATAAAGTCAATTGGTTAGTTGGACTCGAACCTTATCGTTTGCCTACGTACCCGTAATACGGGATCAAAGTCCGCGTAGTTCGTTAGAACTTTGATAATTTAGTTGTAACCACGTTCCACTGATCGTGATTCTCACATTAAGGTTTTTGTTAATAAAATTTGAATAGGTTATTACGAGGTTGTTAAGAGAAACATAATAATTTTAGTTATTAGGAAGATACTTGGTGTATTAGAAAAGAAACAAGATTAACTTAATCCGCATTTGAATTTCGTATTAAAGATATTAAATAATAAAATGTCACTGAATGATTAAATTTACACACGATTGGTCATCAACCCAACTGGTTCGACTGTTGTAAGCACTATGCGTGCATGCCAGCCCAGCCGAGTTTGAAGCTCGACAACACATAATTTTGGTGTTTTTCATTCGTTTTGAGACAGAGGCGAAACGAGTGTATTTTCGAACTTTCACCAATACACGGTGGCATGGGGTCGTAATTTTAAGGAAACCCTAACGGCAAAATCGCCGTTTTAATGAAAAGGGTATATAATCATCTTTTTGGAAACCCTAATCCTACCCGTTTAGTATCATTTTGTTGCTGTTGTGGTTGCAGTGGTGTTGTGTAAACAGATGTACAACCACAACAGGAAAAAAACAGAAAACACAAACTTGTTTAGTTGATAAATCTGAAAAATTATGAAAGCTGACAACAAAAAACAAAAACGAGTTTAGTTACTACTATAAGAACTAAAAACCAGAAAAAGAGATATGGAGGGAAAGTGGTCGGCGGCCGGCGGACTGACGGAGGAAGCAGGGCGGCGGCGGCGGTTGCGCAGGCGGACGTCGGCGGGCTGGGCGGCTGGGCGGGCTGCGGCGAGGGGAGGCGAGGTGGCGCTGGGCGGGCTGGGGCGGCGCTGGGCGGAGGCGAAGGGGTCGCGCGCGGAGGCTGGGCGACGGCGACCTGCGAGAAGAAGATGGGTTGGGGGCGGCACTCTCTGTCGAGAAGAAGAAGAAGATGGAAAAGGGTAAGGGTGGCTGATAAGTTATGTTGAAGTAGGGTTTTGGGGGGCGGTTGTGTTAAAAAATTTTTTTTTGCTTCTGTGGGGATTCGAAAACTGGTCTATTTTAATGAAATCAAGCGCCCAACCAGTAGGAATCCCGTGTGCAACATGTTTAGGAATCAGATCCAAAGCTATAAATTGTTGTTTCTCATATTTGGGCCTTGTTGTGCAACTCTGATTCACAACAAAAAATAAAAACCCAACTAAACACGATTTTTTTCTTGGTTTTCTAAATTTCTTAAAACACAACAGGAAACAAAAACAAGCAACAATACTAAACGGGCCCTAAACAAAGCGGCAACCGCCTTTCACTCCTCCCTCTCTCGATTCTTCTCCTCTCGCCTCTCTTCTTCTCTTCCAGAAAAAAGAAGATCAACAAACCCTAGATGCCATATCTTCAAACACCGCCGCCATCTCTCCCTCTCTCGTTTTCTCTCTGTTCTCCGTCTCTCTTCTTCTCTTCCAGCAGATGCACCAAACCCTCACCATCTCCCATCTTTAGACACTCACCGCCCTCTCCTTCTTCCTTCCTCTGGCGCGTTCTCTCTCCCTAAACTGAGAAAGAGAACTAAACAAGCCCTCTTGCCTCTCTTAGACTTGAATCAAAGAAAAAATGTAACGACCGCATATTCTCGCCGCCAACCTGACCAGCCCAATCCTATTCCGGGCAGATTACGTCGTTCTAAGGTAAGATTTGGGCATGCATAGTCTTTTCGATTTGTTTTAGGTGATTTTTTTTTGGAATTCCACTAATTTTTCTTTCGTTTTTGTGGATTTTGGGGCTTGGTTTCGGACAAGGGGAAAATAAGCGGGGAGGAGACCGCCTGTGACAACTAGAACGATAGACTATTGACGGTTGGCTCGGATCTGTCTTTGTTTTTGGTTTATCGGTTGTATTTTTGTTGGGATCTGATATTAATCTGGTATTTTGTATGGAGGTGGGAAGACAAAACGGAGGTCAGGAAAGAAGAAAGCCGCCAGCGATAGGTTATTCCGTCAATGACGAAGAGATCTAGGTGCGATTTTTATTTGCATGTTGAGTTTCCTTCTGATTTTTAATAAAAAAATGAGGTTCTGACTTTTCCTTTTTTTTTTTTGGTTTGGAACGAGGGAGAAGAAAAGGGGGACGCTGAAGGAAAAACAAAACTCGCCGTCGGCGAGAATCCCGGCGACGACGGAAGACAGGTGAGAAAAGTTTATTATCTATAACATTTATTTTTGTTGATTTCGATATGGGTTAGATCTAACCCTACTCTTGTTTTGACGCAGATTCAGGAAATGGACGGATTTATGTGAGGTCTCTTAACCTCGGTTTAGTATGGTTAGGGAATTTTTACTCGAAAAATGGATTTGGTAGGTCTGGACTTTTGAAAAAATTGTTGTTTATGTACGTTTTTTGCTCTTGGTATTAGGGCTGAGAAACGGTGCGGTCTAGACCAGACCATATATACGGTCTATGATCCAGACCGAGAGGCTGAAGTATAGACCACAGACCGTACCACAGACTATATGGTCCGGTCCAGACCACGCATGTGCGGTTTGGTTCGGTCTAGTCTGGTCCAGATAGACCACACTCAACGAAAAATGAATAATTTGTTTAGTCAGCCACACAAAAATGGAACCAATAACCAAGAAAAATAATTGTTATTTGTCTTAAAACATTAATCCTAACATGCATGCATAATTTTGATACCCTAAATCTTAGTACATAACAAAGATACAAAGTAAAAGCATCCCAACTTGCACCATAACGTCATAAACATTAACATAATGTCATATTGAGACACTATTATCTCTACTCTCTGGTTAAATATGGTTGTGAATGAAGAAGGGACGAGATTCACAAAACTAAGGTTCAGACTTGGGTGTCGTTGTGGGAGTTGGGAGAGTAGTCGAATGGGCTGTTAACACGTATTGACAAGTCGGTTGGGTCCAAGGTGTACATGGGCGCTGGGCCGTGCTTGGGCCGGCACGGCACGGGCACGCTTCGGGCCCATTTATTTCGTGCCGTGCTTGGCACGGCCCGTCAGTTTTCGTGTCGTGCCATACATGCCCATTTGTTAACTTTGCTAGGCCCGGCCCAGGCCCGGGCACGGTTCGAATCGTGTCGTGCCTATTCGTGCTCGTGCTATGCTCGTATTCGTGTTTAATGAAAAGGATGAAAACAAAAGAGAGAATGAAAAAGAAGGTGAAAATTGAACAGAGGGAGATAGTATTAACTGATAATGTTTGAGAAAAGTAACAAATAAGTGGGAAAAGAAAATTGGAAGTATAGTGAGTGTGATTTGGTTTTGTTTAATTCTTTGTCCATTTTTACTTATGTTAGTAATTACGTATATATCTTTATGACACTTCTAACAACAACAAATAATTATTTTTCTACTTGTGTTTTGTAATATTTGAACCTATAATTCTTTTTATATTTATTTTCTTGCCATGTCCGTTCTTATACTCAATAAAGTCTCGAAAATAGTAAGCCCGACACGACCCACTTATATACCGTGCTGTGCCCGTGCCCATGAAGTTTAGGCCCGGCACGGCCCATAAATTATTCGTGCTCGTGCCGGGCTGGCCCATTTATTTCGTGCCCGTGCTCGTGCCGTGCTAGCCCGTGGGCGGCACGGTCCGGTGCCCACGTATAGTTCACGGTTTGGTCCAATAAACCGCGGTCTAGACCAGACCAAGAGATCAACACATAAAATAATACAGACCATAGACCAGACCAGACCATACTTAACGGTCTACGGTCCGGACCAAACTGTGCGGTACGATTTGGACCACGGTTTTTCTAGCGGTCTGGTCTATTTTCCCAGCCCTACTTGGTATGCAAATTATTCTCTTAAGAAAAACCAAGTAGTTTTAAAAAGAGCTGGCTCATTAATAATTGATCGCCACCACTGCTTGCGATCTACTGAATTAGGAAAGGAAAGTTTTCTCTATATATGCATTATCTTTGTTGGGTAGAGATTATGATGGTTTAAAATTGGGTTCAAGATCTTAGTTTTTAAGGAAATATGAGTGTGAATGTCTTGATTTTTGTTGTGCTATCAAATTAAAAACAAAGTAGTTAGAAGGCTAACTTTTAAACCATCATCGCCACTGCGGATAATTTTACTAGACATATAAATCGCTGCTACTGCTTGTGATTTTGCTAGATTCTATTATGGATTTTGAAATCTGGAGTCTATTGTGTTTGGTGATCTTCGTTGGATCTGGATCCAAGTTGATCCATGGACTTCTAAAAAAGTGGGTTTTGCTTGTTTTAAAAAAAAGAAATATGCTATCTAGCTGTACTTTAATTTGCACGTGTATATGTTTGGCTATGAATGATGGAAATCTAAGCATGGCAGAAAGTTAAAACAAAACATCCAATTCCACTCATAGTTAAGTTTATCGGCGTAATAGTAATATCATAAACCAAGCTAATAATATGAGAGAAAGCTTCAATGATTGAATTTAATGAAATTGATGTGAGCTGATCTTGGTAAATAGAACGCTTGAATGTAAAGAAGCTTGGAAAGTAAGACATTTGATTATAGATAAGCAAGTAGATTGACAATTATATATGTACAATGATCAAGCATAGACTACTAAATGAGATGAAACTTGTTAAGAACATTGAATCTTAGTCAAAAGGCCAACCTGGTTGAAGTTTCTAGGCCCAAGACTGGCCTTTTTTGCTTCAATCCCCAAATCTGCTTCCCCAGTCACGCGGTTCTCCTTCTACCCACTGATCTTCGACAAAGAACAATAATTCAATGAGGGAAATCTTTACTATTTTGGGATGTCAATTTCTATTTCTGTCTCTGTTTTTCCTTCTCCAATCCCACACCCAACAAAGAGCTCAAGTAGCTCTTTTAAAGCAAACCAAACCGCCACGTGTAGCTCTCTGATTCGAGCATTTCTTTATTCTGACTTTGAAAAGTGTGCCCTCCTGTTGAGGTCGGATGGATAAGATATGGTCAGGCCGAATTGGTCTGGATCAGTTATGGTTGGGCCGAATTGGGTCGAGTTGGGCCCGATTTGGTTTCTTCACATCTGGGCCCGAACTATGGGCTAGAATTAGCCTGTTTTGAACCTTGGGCCAGACTATGAATCCGAGTTTGGGCTTGGACTTGGGCTTTAGCTGAGTCTCTACTAACCGATCTGCTTTTATTTTGTAGGTCGCTAATCTCGTTTGGGCCCAGAGGCAGGAGAAAAAGTGACCTCAATTAAAGGCCTCGAAAATAGGCTTATCTGATTGGTTGTAATGAGTTTCATTTTTTTTTATCGGAATGTAATGAGCTTGAAATCTTCATTTGTTCAGCGTCATTATCCTTGTGTCGTACAATAAAATAACTCTAATAATAAAAACTCTCTTTTTTCCTTTTTCTTATGCTTCTCTTGTCTCATTTCACCTATTAGACCTTGACCTTACACCTTAATGCAAACATTCATACTTCTAACCATTATTATTTCTTCCATCCAATTGTCCATTTGGTATTTAAGATTTGCCACTGCTAATCTTTACTAAATCGATTATGTCTTAGCTAAATCAACCTTAGCATAAGCTAGGTTGGTAATTATTGAGTGTTCATCGCTTGCCAATGCTAGTCTCAACTCATATGATACTAGAAAGGGAATTTGATATTTATTGGTACTCATTGACCCGTCATTGCTATTCTCACTCAATTCACTTCTAATTTCCTTTTTAATTTGTCGTTTTACTTTTTGCTTTGGGATTTTGAGTAGAATGCTTGTCCGGACAAAATGTGGTGTCTATAGATATCACCAATATATTGTTTAGTTACTTCAAGTAACAAAACACAATCTCTTCCGGATCTTTTGCTTACTTTCATACTATATGATATAATACCAGTACTCACTTTCGCGAATATTCATTCTATAAAAAACATACAAATAATAATAATAATAATAACATATAGGGTGTGCCTACGGTGACATGCATGTCACGGTGACTTGCACTTTCCGGTCGACCTCATATAGGATCCGGTCGACCTCACATAGAATTCGGTCGACCTCATATAGGATCCGGTCGACCTAATATGTTGTTTCAGTGTAAAAACAGTTCATGGTGCCTACTTTGGATATTCATATCATACAATTGGCTAGATGGAAATTGAAGACTAATGACTTGTTTTGAAGCTGTAGTGTCCCTCTACATATTGAAGTGATTGAGAGCTCGATAGGAAGTCCAGAAGACCATTTTTGAACCTCATCAAAAGGCTATGCCAAAACTGGGAAACTGCCTAGAAATGGCTAAGTCTGGAAACGTGTTTGTGAAGCCTATTTTTTAGCTCAATTCGAGAAGCATGAATGCGAGTCGAGTCCAGGAGCCTCTACCACGTTAAATTAGGTATGTTTTTATACAAATTCAAGGAATTGGATGAAAGATTGGATATATTTAAGGCTTCAAACAAAAGGGCCGAAGTTGCTACGAAGGCTGTTTTTCTGGCAGACTTCGAGCACAAGCAAGCTGCCAGAAAAACAGCCTTCGTAGCAACTTCGAGCCTTTTGTTTGAAGCCTTAAAGATATTCAATCTTTCATTCAATGCCTTACCTTTGTATAAAAAAATACGTAATTTAACATGGTAAAGGCCCCTGGACTTGACTCGCATCCATGCTTGTCAAATTGAGCTCCAAAGTAGGCTTGACAAACACGTCGCCAGACTTAGCCATTTTCAGGCAGTTTCCCAGTTTTGGCATAGCCTTTTGGTCAGGTTCAAAAATGGTCTTCTGGACTTTCTATTGAGCTCCCAAGTACTTTAATGTGTAGAGGGACACTTCAGCTTCAAAACAAGCCTTTAATCTCCAATTTCCATCTAGCCAATTGTAAGATATGAATCTTCAAAGTAGGCACCATGAAACTGTTTGTACACTGAAACAACTGATTAGGTCGACCTGATCCTATATGAGGTCGACCGAAAAGTGCATGTCACCGTGACATGCATGTCACCGTAGCAAAGTCCTAACATATATGTGTTTCATAACACATTTGACATACGAAGGTTACGATATATGATCATGACTTTTGCTACATGAATTGTTGTGTCATCCAGCCTTCGTAGCAACTTCGAGCCTTTTGTTTGAAGCCTTAAAGATATTCAATCTTTCATTCAATGCCTTACCTTTGTATAAAAAAATACGTAATTTAACATGGTAAAGGCCCCTGGACTTGACTCGCATCCATGCATGTCAAATTGAGCTCCAAAGTAGGCTTGACAAACACGTCGCCAGACTTAGCCATTTTCAGGCAGTTTCCCAGTTTTGGCATAGCCTTTTGGTCAGGTTCAAAAATGGTCTTCTGGACTTTCTATTGAGCTCCCAAGTACTTTAATGTGTAGAGGGACACTTCAGCTTCAAAACAAGCCTTTAATCTCCAATTTCCATCTAGCCAATTGTAAGATATGAATCTTCAAAGTAGGCACCATGAAAATGTTTGTACACTGAAACAACTGATTAGGTCGACCTGATCCTATATGAGGTCGACCGAAAAGTGCATGTCACCGTGACATGCATGTCACCGTAGCAAAGTCCTAACATATATGTGTTTCATAACACATTTGACATACGAAGGTTACGATATATGATCATGACTTTTGCTACATGAATTGTTGTGTCATCCTCATTTATAATCATTTTATCTTTCACTTCCGGTGAAAAGATACATTTGTTGATTATCCTTATTAAAACACCAAATTATATTTATATAATGGTGTGTCTCGCTGCATTCACTTTTCAGGATGGTTTGTTTCATTCGCTTCAGGAATGAAACAACAGCCTTTGGATCAAATTATATAATATTTCTCATCACAAGTCCAATACACTTTTCAGCTTTAACAAACAAGAGATTAACTTACACTTTATAAAACCTCTACGATAATATTGCTATTGCAGGAGCACATATAGATTTTCATTTATCTATATGTCCAATGTAGCAATCGATAAGTCAATCCATAATGATTTTGCTACTACAGGAGCAATTTTCATTATCTGATAATGTCCAAGCACAAACTTTATGTTACGAGATCAACATATATAAATAAGTTCATAAAATAATATGAAGAAATAACATGATTAAATAATCTCTCAAATCTACAAAATATATAATGGCAAAACATAGGTTCATTTTTCAGCATTTTGAAAATGGAGCCCTGAGAGTGATTTCCGGAAGGGTTATGTTGTACCCTAACGACACAAGACAAAAATCCAAGCTAAACTCTGAGCTCGCTACAAGCGTAAGTATAGGTATCTATATTATCCTAATTTTGACTACTCCATGAACCCTTTTCAATTTTCGGAAATTAAACATTGCCAACATCTCATTTGGGGAAAGGCTTTACCTTTAGACCATGATTGAGCATAAACGTTGCCAACATTACCTACCTCATTAGGATTGTTGTGCATGAACGTTGTGGTTGGGTTTCGAGAAGTAGTTAGTTAGCATAAGGTTATTTTATTATACCAAGAGCTTAGGACAAAGAATGGGCAGGATTTCACTTCCATTTGTATCTTTATGGCTACACTTTCTTCAAGAGGCTCTACTTGGAGAAATTGGGAAATAACCATGGGGAAATCTAACTTGCTGATTGCTGCTGTTAGGGCTTAATTGTTGCATTGACCATATTGTTTTTCCCTCTCGCTTATATATGTTTGTTTTGCACCTTTTATTTTGAATCAAATTTGGGATATGAAGTTGGCGTTAATTGTGTTTACAACCTTTGGGTACAACAAGTTCAAGGATGAAAACCTATGAATTTGATAAATACAAATATTATGTAAAACCCTTTTGGAGGGGATTTGGGATGAGGCGTTCAATGGACTTGGTATATAATTGCTTCTCACTTCCAACCCTACATACAAACCTTGGCGAAATCTCACCCCCTGATTTTTGTCTACTGGACAACTTCATTTTGTTTTTGGGTTGGTTGATTATTAAGGGATGGTTTCTTTTGCTGCAGTACATTGTATTTGATCAGTTGAAACAACCACTAATGAAGCAGAAGCTTCAGGAGAAATCGGTTGCTGCAGATGCATCTATTTAGATAATTACCGCCTTCACTGCTTTTGTTCTCGATGAATGACTATTGCAGTTTAAGTATAGGTAGAAACAGAACTCAGTTGTCGGTTTACTTCTCTTTCTACACCATCATTTCTTTCGGGGGTGTCAGGTTGATTTCCTTCTCATTCATCAAAATGATGTCGTAAGGTAAATTCTTCCAAGTAGGATCCGTACCCCTCTTCTCCGATGTGTCACAAAATGCAGATTGCTACTTATATTAATAGCTTGGCGGGGTGAGCCTAACTTTGCTGAACCTGGTTATGGTGTTTGCTTATCGGTTTCTTTGAGAATTTATATATCTATTAAAATTCGCACATTGTTATTGATTTGCATTGGTTCTGTGACTGTTCAGTCATAAATTTACAACCATAGTTGCCTAATTAAGTAATTATAGTTTGGTTGCTTCTTTTGGTAATTGTTTGTTGAATGCAATTAGTGTGTTCTAACAAGATATATAGGCCAGTAACTAGAAAGTACTCGCTCAAATATGATTATAGGTTTCATTTGTTATGGTTGATTCTTTAAGTGATAGTTTAATGATTCATTTTTCAATGTTGGTCTCCATCTACAATTTTACTATTGGAAATTAGTAACCTGGGATAGTATTTATGTCGTATGAAGAGAAGTGGGAGCTAGGAGTGGATTTAGCAAGCCGTTCAAGTAGATATGACCAACATTTTGTTTATTGTATTAGCTAATTGTGTAATATTTTCACCTTAGCATTTATATATTCTAAAAAATCTTGCTTCATGTTTCATGTAATTTGAAAATCTGAGATTGGAAGACAGACCGCAACCTGAAGTGAACCAACCATTACTGAAAATTATCATTTTCATTGTTGTTTTAATCATATTAATTTTCATGTTACTACACCTTAGTATTTATTTTGTTTACCGCAGGTTTATTTGCCTTACTACAAGTCTACAACTTATTAGCAAGAAAGCTACCACATACGGGTGACGATGAACCATTACACTAAAAGTCGGGAAAATGTTGGAAGCATCAATTATGTATTGTTTTACATATCTTTGTGTTCATTGATTTTAACCTTGGAATACATCTACAAGATTATAAGGTAGAGTTGTTAGTATAGAGTTCGAGAATTAGTATATATACCAGGTACATGTATTCTATTTTTAATACGTTATTTGATATTTTATAAGCGTTATCTGTCAACAGGTTAAGTACTTTTTCCCAATTATTCATGTGCAACTTCCCTAAGAAAACAACCACTCCAAATGTCAACAAAAAGGACAAATTGAACTACTTACATATCACACACGCCAAAGATGGATACACCTCTTCCGACCAACGGGTCGGGCTCTGTGCTAGTAAATGAGATAGATAAACATACTGACAAGAAATGACATGAAAATTTGCATACCTTGATCGTGTTGTGATCTTACTCAAGTATATTTGATTATGTAGAGAGACAATGACCAACCATTACTTTGACAGAGTTTCATGCTGATAATGTGTTATGAAATAACAAGGAAGAGGAACATACACAAGAGTAAAACAAGAAGAGAGGGGAATAGAGCTTTTCTTATTCATCTGTCCCAGTACATTTGTGTGCTCTATTTATAGGCACAAATACGTAACTCCTACAACTCTAACATCAACACACATAAATGGGAGTAATGGGTCATAAGGAGAAATAAATATAAGGAGAGGAGTTACATAGAATTTGTAACATACTATGGAGCATCTAATGTTGGTCATCCATAATAATAATAATGTTTTCATAACAGTAAATCTTAGGACTTTGCTACGGTGACATGCATGTCACCGTAACATGCATGTCACCGTAACATGCACTTTTCGGCCGACCTAATATAGGATTAGGTCGACCTGATTTGCTGTTTCAGAGAGTGGAGAGGTGTAGGAACTCCATGAGTTTAGCTTGTGTCTTTTGTTGTTATTTGGTTTTTGATTTCATGAAGTGTGTTTTATATGAACAATTATGAAGGGTGTTTTATTATATTTCTTGTTAGTGTGTTACGTTGTTATGTTAAGAAGTTATGGGTCCTTGCTATCATGATATAAGACTGATTCCAATGACTATCAAACGTAATTTGAACGATCAAATGAACCACCCACATCGACTTACATACGCAAAAAATTCGAAGGTCAAAGGCTAAATTTCCTTAATTCGGTCGACCTCGAGACCAACAGTCGATCTTTATTTCACGTCAAAAAGGGATGGATAAATGGATAGAGCACTTTACTCTACAATCTGGTCGACCTCTTTCTTTAAATGGTCGACCATTTTGGTAATGACCACAATCAAGTGATCGACCTCATTACCTTTACGGTCGACCAGTTTGCTTCAGACTACAGTGAAAAGGGTGACCCATGTTTTATTGTGGTCGACCGGTAATGTCACAACTTAACTCAAAACGGTCGACCACTACATTTTAAAGATCGACCGTGATAAGTGATAATATTGCCCACATTCGTGTATTCGGTCGACCGCGATTAAGAATATGTCGACCGAAAAATGCATGTTACGGTAACATGCATGTCACCATAGGCGCACCCTAAATGTTATCATTTTGATATTAAACTATGCCAAACATACCACTAGGCGTAGCCATTCATTCAAGAAAACCTTGTTGGTAGCCCTCGATTCTAATGTATAATCTTCATATTTTATTCATATAATGAACACTAGGGAAGTAACAATAGATCTAGAGATCCTAGGGTTCGAAAACTTTATAAATTGATCCCCCTAGTCACTAACCGAAAAGATGTTGACGTCCCTATCTTGCTCACTCAAGATTTATATCACGAAGAGTCTTAAATTCACTTGAACTCCCTATTTAAGTTATCCAAACTCACTTACATAAACAACTCGGAGGGAGAGTACATCCGACAAAATAGAACACCTAAGGCATGTAATTAGGCTCTCACTAAAAGATATCGATCCAATACGACATCTTTTTTTTAACAGGTCAGTTTCTTAAACTGGGAAGGAGTACAAAGTTATGGGCAAGCCCACATGAAAAGAACAACAATACAAGCTAGGAAGAACAAAGCCCAACCATAAAGCCCAAATCAGTGCTAAAGCCCAAAAGAAACCAAAGGACCCATGCAACTAGAAGAGCCCACAAAAAGGTTGTCCCAACCCTAGCCGCCATTGTCACCCTGCCCTTGATGCCGCCGCCGCCGTGAAAAGCAAACGCAAACCATCGACCTCGAACCATGACTTTGTGCAGTGGATCTGAACTGCCGCCGTCCGGAGACAACTCCAAGGCCATCGACCGAGCCACCGTCAAGACGAAAAGACGCAAAAGCAAGACATTCCAGAAGAGGACGAGAGAACAGCTTTCACTCAATAGCCTCACCAGACATGCCAAACAACAGATCTTCAACCGAAGCCAAAAACAAAACTAAAGAAGCAACCGACGAACCACAATGACAACGAGCAAGGCTTCTCCGTCTTCAAGAATCCACACTGAGTCCGAGCCGATCCACGAAGAGTTATAACATCTCTGAATTTCACGATTGAGAAGCAAGGAGGTAGATAGGAGGAATGGAAAGATGAAGAGCAGTTGAAGCCAACAAGACAACAACTCCTTTGACCCCAAGACAAAAGAGTCTCTAGATCTGAAAATCATAGTAGAGAGTGGAGAAAATCATCTCTAGAGGAGAGATTTTTGGAGGAATCCACAAAGGAAATGGCAATACAAGGTCAGTAGCAAAAGGAGAGACAAACAGTAAAATAAGATGGAAAGGAAGTAAAAAATGGTTGTCGCCGGTCACCATAGGGTGAGCCGGAGGCCCCCTACTGGAAGATGGCAAAGGAAAGGTAGAGAGAAGGAGAAGGATTTCAAACAAGAGAGAGAACATAATCCAATATGACATTGTAGTCCAATATCACGCTTGATATTTAATGCCTTACTATTTCCACGTCTATTTACGTGGAAAGGAGCCTTGAGATCTCACATCCATAGTCCACAGTCCATACAAAGTTACAAACTATTGTCGGGCAGCCCCTTGGAGTAAGGATCAGGTGACTAAGGGGGTGCTTAGTCACTTGGCTAAGCCCCTCCTAGCTCTTAGATCTGCACATACTAATCTAACGATTAAAAAATGGGAAGAGCTTTTAATTTAGTGATAGGGTATTTGGATATTACGAAAAATTACGAAGTATACAAACCGGACTTACAAACAGTACAAATATACAAACATTACAAACTAAAATGACAAAACATACAAACAGATTTATAAACAATACAAAACATATGAACTGTACAAATAATACAAACTAGACCGACAAACAATACAAACCATACAAAATGAAAAAACAACCGGGTTGACTTTGGAGACTCCATCCCTATATAGAGGGGCTCCGTCCCAAAGCCAACCCGGTTATTTTTAGACATACAAGTATTACAAACATGGTGGACAAAAATGACAAACTAGACCAACTAACTATACAAAATGGAAAAACACCCGAGTTGACTTTGGAGGCTCCATGTTTATATAGAGGAGTTCCATCCAAAAGTCAACCTGATTGACAAAAATGACAAAAGTGGCACAAAAAAACTAACAAAGCTTACAAACATTACAAAAGAAACCGACAAACATTACAAAAACAACAAAGTTTACAAACATTACAGAATAAACCGACAAACATTACAAAGCATACTAAAAGTACAAAATAATAGGCCAAATACACTTGTATAGCCAAAACTTTGACGGTTTTGCCAAATATAGCCACTTTTGGAGAAATACCAATAATAGCCAGTTTTTAAAAGTTTGATGACAATAATAGCCATTTCCGTTACATAATTTAACGGCGTCAGTGACACCGTTAGTTAAATTAACGGAACGCTGACTTGGCTGCCAACTCACCCTCTATTTCATTTCCAACTCAGCACTCACACGACACGTCATTTACAAAAATAAAAAATAAAAAATTCGCCCTATCCCTATTGACCTAATCTCTTCGAACCCTCTTCTTTCTCCTCCAGCAACCCCTCTTCTTCTCCATCAAAACCAGCAGCTGCCGCCGGTCAGTCCTCGCCACCGCTGCCAAGATCGATTATTTCAGCTCCTGATTTTGCAGAGTTCTCTATCATTGCTGCCACCTTCAGCAGGCTCAGTTTCTCGTTGGAATTCACTTCACCTGCAAATCAGTGAGGCAAAAACACAAACAGTTGGCATGCATCAAACTCTACACGAAATTTTCGACCCCATAAAAAATGAAATCTGAAACCCAAGCTTCCCACAAGACGAGAAATCTGAAACCCAGTTTCCTTGGCAATTTTGGCAACTGGGTCGTCGAATCCGGCCGATTTCTCCAACTGGGAATCGCCAGAGACAAGCAAAGAAGCTCGCTGGATCAACCCACCGAGCATCTCGAACATCTCGTTCGAGTTCCACCAACCGAGCCGCCTCTCTGCTCTGCTCACGGCACTGGTGAACAGCCACCGTCCTCCTCACTTGCTGCAGCAGCGCGAAGAGCTCCTCTGGCACATCTGGCGTGCGCTGGTGTTTGGAGATTTCTTCTAGCTTCGCTTGCTCTTCGTTTTGGATGGACTTGACTACGGCGACGGAGGCCACCACTTCGTCGATAGAAGGCCTTGGCGGGAGTGCGGGAGGGATCTGTAGAGCCTCATGATTTCGGCGACGGTATCCACGAAGGCTGGCGACGGAGCTGCTGGCCCGCCGCCATCGTTGGATTTCACGGCCATGGCTGCTGCCTGGGAGAAGAGATGAGGATGTGTCTGTGACCCGGTCGGGGCGGCGGTGGGGCAGAGGCAGGGGAAGGAAACGAATCGGATTTTGAATCGAGTTTGGGCCTCGGATCCGGGTCCGGCTTCTGGTGTCTCTGCCGCTTGTAATCCCGGTGGTGGTGGTGGGATTTGGGTAGTTTGGAGAGCTTGTGGTTGTGGTTATGGTGGTGGTTTTTGGCGGCGGCGGTGTCGATGACGTCCTTGATGCTCTGAGCGGATTTACGGCAGCTGGAGCTGGCGATGAGGTTTCGCGGAGCTGGGCTGAACACGTCGTCGAATGCTCTGGATTTGCATTGTAGGGATTTGAATGGGGCGGCGGAGGTAAGTGGAGCTAGGGATTTGAACGAAGGTGAACAGGTGGTGGTGGGGAGAAAGAGATTTATTTTTATTTATTTTTAATTTAATTTGATTAAAAATATAAGTATAAAATTTTAATTATTTTCCATCTAACATTAAATTTTAATAAAATATGCCACGTCAACCACTGCTGTTAGTCCAGTCAGCACGTTAATTAACACCGTCAAACAATTGGACGGAATTGGCTATTATTGGTATTTCTCCAAAAGTGGCTATATTTGGCAAAACCGTCAAAGTTTTGGCTATGCAAGTGTATTTGGCCAAAATAATACTACTTACAATACAAATCAGCAACATAAAGTATACAAACTAGAGTAACAAATATTATAAATCCAAATATATACAAATTAGTCATATAAACATTACAAACACAATAGATAAAAATAATAAACTAGAATGATAAACAGTGCAAACCCAATCGATATAAACATTACAAACTTGACTTATAAACATTACAGAATAGGTCGACAAATATCATGAATCCATCACTGCCGTCGAAAATCCACCTCCGTCATCTCTAGTCGCCGGAAAATCCATCGTCGCCGATTGTCGGAAATCTCTCTCTCTCTCATGGGAGGGAGGGGGAAATTCCCCAACAAATGGCATAATGGATCGCCGACCTGGGACGGGAACGGGACACCGGATCCTTGGCCCGCGAGAAGAGACCAGACGAGAAAGGTGACGTTGGGAAAATTCCCGGCCGGAGGGAAGAGAAAGATGGAAACCAGTGGAGGCTTTTTTATTTAGTTTATAATTGAGAATAAAAAAATAATAATGTAATTACTATATTGTTCTTTACTAAATTAGATTAAGTATTACTATTAGATTTTAATGAGATTGAATGATTAAAAATCACTTAGCTATGTGACTAAAAGACTCCCTTAGTCAACCGATCTTGGCCCTGTGCTTAAGCCCAAAAGGTTAAGCATATTGCTTAAGCCATTTTATTGGTTGATAGTGGATTAGGTAGTTAATAAGATGCTAGTAGTTAATAGGTAGTTGAGGATAAATAGGGTATTGCAAATATAATTAATATTAATAATTGATTTTTCTCTTTCTCTTTCTTCCCATAACTTTCTCCATAATCCTCTCTCTCCACTACAATTAAAAGGAAACCCGAAATTAATTTAATTAGAGTTTAATATTTAATACTTAATAAAATTCGAACTTAATCATTTCCCCCTTTTTAAAATGGAAATTAAAAATTAAAAATCTACTCTCACTTCGTGATAACTTGCAATGTAGTATTAACGTTTTGGAATGACATTATAACGTTTATGAAATAAATCATTATTACTATATCTTATCATTATTAACAATTTCAATATACGTATCGATTCTTTACAATTATATTATTAAGAATTTTGAATCAATCGTTACCGTTTTACATCTTCATAATCAAAGTTTATGAATGAATCATTGATTTACTAATGGTTCACGATATCATTTATTCACAACATTATCATTATTGATACTATTAGTAATGAGCTCCCAAAATGTTGTCATTAATTGTTTATTAGACTTTTTTGGTGATTATATTTAACTTTGTCAATTTTTCATTAATTAGTAACGTCATGTCATGTTTGCACATATAGTTTTAAGGGCTAATACCACTACAACACCCGAACTATGCGGAAAATGTCATTTGTGTCCTATTGTTTCTAATATTCCATTTGTGACCTGAACTATGATACTTTGTTCCATTTGTATCCTGACAATTTCGTTGACCGTTAAAGATAACAGTTGACCAAACGATTTTCAAAACGACGTCAGATTGTGGTCGACGTGGTAGACAAATTGATGCCACGTCATTGCCACATCATATTTAATAAACAATTAATTTATAAATAAATTAAAAAAAAAGTTAAAAGCCATCTTCATCGAGTCCTCCTCCCCGATTCCGCCTGTCGCTCCTCCCTCCAAATTCTGGGCGTTGGTTGTTTCCTCCTTCTGGTAACTAAGATGAGAAAGGAAGAAAGCAACTGCAATTTCAACACTTTCCAGCTCTAATTTCTTTATGTTGGATGTGTTCCAACTTCCAACAGTTTCCACCTCTTAGCCTTCCGCAATTGCAATTTCAGAAACCCAGCTTCGATTTTGCGTTGAAAGAGAAGCAATGTCGGAGGAGGCAGGGGAAAGTATTGATTCACCTTAGTTGGAATAAGAAACTCGCCTCCCTCCGCCAACGTACATTGATTCCTCTCCGCGTCTCCTTGGCTGCTACAGCGACGAGGACTAACGACAATGATGAGAGCGGCGGCGGCGACTACAGATTTCAGACAAGAAAATCCTCCATGGTGGGCGCACCCAGTGAATCGTCGATCTGGAGAAGAGAATCGGTTGCGGCCACAACCTCCATCCTCCCAACGGACTGCTTCGCTAGCGGCGTCCGCAAGAGCAGAGATGAAGCGTCACGGACGAATCTAGGGTCGGCGCAATCATTGACCTATTCCTCTGTTGCCGCCGGCAGGAACAGATCTGCCATCATCGGTACTCTGAATCACCATTACAGATTGGGGGTGGGTGGGGATTTTCAAGAACCCAAAATCCTACTACCCTAATCGATGAACAAGAACCCTCCTCCTTCGATCTCTTCTTTCCCTGGGAAAAAAATAAAAAACCAGACAGATCTAAAACAGTTTTTTTCCGAGCATCCTAGTGAACAGCGGCGACCTCGCCTGTATCCTCGTAAACTTCGGCGTCTTCGAATCACCGTCGTCTTCGCAAGATCCCCGACCTCGATCGGGTGGATTTCCTCCCACACAAGCGCCTGCTGCTATCCTCTCTTACGGCGTTCCGGAAAGATTTGGTCGGAGAAACAGAAAGAAGAAGAAGCCAGACGTTGGTAAAAAATCATTTGAGTTATTGTTTTATTTTTGTAATTTTTCATAAATTTTATTTTGTTTTCCTTATTTTAATGATTTTATATGAAAAAATAAATGAAAATTGATAATTAAAATTCCACGTCAGATGCCACGTCAACGATGACTGGATTTTCTGTTAAATACTAACGGTCAACGCCGGTCAACACTAACGGAATAATAGTTCAGGACACAGATGGAATATTGAAAACAATAGGACACAAGTGGCATTTTCCGCATAGTTCGGGTGTTGTAGTGGTATTAGCCCTAGTTTTAATTATCAAATATTTAATAATCGTTATTATCAAATTTTACATGAATTGTTAATAAAACTCTTTATGACGTTATTAGTTTTATACTTTATTATCAATGTTTTTGTATTCAATAAAACTATGTTAGTAACCTTTAATAAGAACACACTAAATTATTGATAAAGACTATATTTAGTTGGAAAAAAAAATTTGTATTCAATAAAAACATAATGTTTTGGTTCTTGATGTTTTCGTTATCAATAAATTTTTGTTACACTATTAATGGTTTGTTGCATCTCTATCAACCTAGAAACATATGTTTTCAAATTTGGACGTCAGGTTTATAAACTTCTTGATAAAGTTCACTATTTGTTTTTATTGTTGTTATCAACATTTATAAAACAATGTCCAATAATTACTCCATCAACTTTTATTGGTTCATTGTTATCAATCCAAGATAATTCTATCAACTTTTTTGCTATGAATTTTCAACGATATACAAAAACGTTATCATCGTCTCCTAAATCATTTTATGTTGTTTGTTAATGGGATTAGGCTCATTGTTAACAATCTAATGTAATGTTATCATCGTTGGTGTAATATAAATTATTATTAACGTAATAAAATATTTAAGGTTCTAATCATTATAACCGAGCATTATCAAATTTTTAGTGACTTATTAATAAAATATAGTTACATTATTAACAATTTAAAATATCGTTATCTATGTTTAATATATCATGATATCAGATTTTGTTTGTTAACGTACCATGATATCACGTAGTTGTTACAACTTACAATTTCACTTTCACGTTAAAAGCGTTAAGCAACTCCCACTAAAATGTTATTAAAGTATATCATCTACAAAATATATAATGGCAAAACATAGGTTCATTTTTCAGCATTTTGAAAATGGAGCCCTGAGAGTGATTTCCAGATGGTGTAAACAAGGGAAATCCACTATATTAAGTAGAACCAAGATCTTGGGGAATGAGGTTGGGGGAATTCGTCTTTAGAGAGAGAAGTTGATGTTTGTAGAGATAGAGTCTGAAAATTGCGATCCCCTCACCCACCGGAGTAAATACCATATTTATAGGCTCATGGTGGTGGGTGAGTTACATGATGGTCTAATGACATGACTACTGACATGTCAGGGGTTTAGGACATACCTCTACCTAGGACATGTCAGGGATTTCTTTATGACTATGTATAGGACCCTGATGTGACCACCCCTCGGGAAGTGTGACGTCGCCTTCTGCGGCTCTTTGGTCTGGTCCACGCTTGATCTTTCCACGTGCGCACGCAGCCTGTACTACACTCAAGGTGCCGTGCTCGAGGTATCCGCGCTGTGCTGCGCTCGAGGTCTTCGCGCTGTGCCACGCTCGCGGTCTTCGCGTTGTGCCGCGCTCGAGGTCTTCGCGCTGTGACGCGCTCGAGGTCTTCGGTCCCGTCGCGCCCTGACGGGTCTGGCAGCATCGGGGGTAATGTCGGTGTGCTCCCTTGGTGCGGCTAGGTCCGAGTCATATGCCCAACAATTACCCCCCATCAGGGGGTGTTCTGTGAATACCACCTGTTTGGATTTCCGCTTGATTGACTCGGGCATGCGTGATCTTCGTGGGGTGAATTTTTCAGGTTCGTTACGCGTGACGCTTGTGGTTGAAGTGGTACTGATAGCGCGGTTTCCGTGGGGTTCTTCATGCTCATTTTGCACGCCACTTTGAGTCGAAGATGGGTCGTTGAGATGCTTTTTGATTTCGAGTTTGTGTGTGTGGTTGTTTGATTCTTGCGCGATCTCCGTGGGTGGTATTCTCCGGTTTCTTTGTGCGTGATCGAAGGGATTCTTCATGCTCGTTGTGCGCGCCACTTTGAGTCGAAGATGGGTCACTGAGATGTTTTTTTCATTTCGGGTTTGTGTGCGCGGTTGTTTGGTTTTTTGCGCGATCTCCGTGGATGGTATTCTCCAATCTCTTTGTGCGTGACCAAAGTTGGGCTTGGGATGTGTTTTTTCTTCTTCGCGGGTGTGCCATGCCCCCCAGGCGGTGCGCGTCACTTGTGGCGTCATCGACTAGTGCCTATGCCTGGTAGATGTCCACGTGTCTTTGTATGGTTGGACTACTTGGGCGGGGATTTTTTGAAATTCGAAAAGGTTTGATAGGATCTGACGGTTACGATTCCCGATGTGACCTTTAACCCTTCGTTTTCTCCTTGTCGACTATAAATATAGATTTGCTATCGGGGACTTGGACTCATCTGTTTCCTTCGAACTCTGTTTCTTGCTTCTTCGTTCGTCCTTTATTCGAGATTCCTCTCCTTCTTCTACAACCTCAATTCTCATTTTGCTGCTGCTAAATCTTGAGGTATCACCATGGCTAGCAACAACATCAACGAGACTGAGGTCGTGCAAGGGGAAGAAGGTAATCTCTCCTCTTTTTCGCACACTTCTACTGATCCGTCGCTGGAATTGGAAGATTCCGGTCGTGGGGACGGCGGCAGGGCTGATGACGAGGGGATTCCGGCGACGCCAACGTTCGACGCCGGGTCGGAGGATGATGTCGGCGGTTCTTCCGACGTGGGTATGGTTGTGTCTGGAAGTGGGAAGGTAGGACAGGCGGGCCGGGGCGCTCGTGGGGTGTTGATAATTTGGCGTGATCGTGCTGGGGGGTCTGGGGTCGCCAGCGTTGAGGCGCGTGAAGAATCTGGTACACAATCGGAGCCGCGTTGTGTTGCGCGCGTATCAGAGGTGATGAGCCGACTAGGGCTACACGGGGTCGGCGCCGCATATATCGTCTTAGAATGGGCGGAGATGTGGGGCGGTCAACCGGCGCCGCACGACGGTCTTATGCACTGGCCCGACCACGCGTCCATCTACGATCGCGATGACGTGATGGATATAGTTCGCGGACTGGGCTTGCCCTCCCATTGAGAGTATGCTGCTCCTTCTACGCGAAGCAAGGTGGGTAATTGCCCCCCGGGGTGGTTTGGCGTCTATACGAAGTATTCGGTGATGGGGTTCAAGTTCCCCATCGACCCATTGTTATGTGCTTTGTATGGATGTCTCAAGTACTCCGTTGGGCGTCTCTCCCCCTCAGTAATCATGCACGCGAGTTGTCTCCGTCTCGCGTGCAAGAGGCTCAACATTACGCCGACTTATGGCTTGTTCCGAAAGATGTATAAAATCAAGGAGCCATCAACAAGGAGCGACTGCCTTTCCATCAAGCGTCGCGACAAGAGGCCCGAAGGCTTCGTGTATGGCTCGCCCAAGTTAAAGAAAACTTGGTTCGAGCGCTTCTTCTATGTCAAACCCACCCCCGGGGAGTGGGCGAATGAGTTGGTGGCAGAGCCCACTGTTTGGAAGAAAGGCAGCACGCTCGGATATGAGTCGCACCCGGGCAATTACGTCGGGCTCGACGATGAGTACGAGGCGTGCATGTCGCATTGGTTCAATTTATATGCGGGGGGAGTCCGCGAGGCTGTTTTGGAGGAGCTGTTTGACGATGGTTAGTCGTGTTTCTTTTCTTTTGCATTCTATCATATTAACCGCCTTCTTACGATTTATTGTCACAGGTGTTGACTTCTCCAGCTTGGTAAGCATGATGTCGGTTGACGACGTTGTGAAGGCGCCGCGTGCCGAGAAGAAGAAAAAGAAGGTGAGCGCGCCATCTAAGAATGTAAAGCGAAAGGAGATTGAACAGCCATTTGCTGTTGAGAAGCCCCGTAAGGCGGCTCGACTAGCTGAACGATCTGCGCAAGCGGAACAAGCAACACCCCCGGCGTGGCAACTGTCTCTGGCGGTTTCAGAGCCAGAGGCGCAGGTGAGTAGGTCTTCTCGGCCTGAGAAGGTGGTGGTTGGCAGTTCGTCGGGAGCCACCATTCAGCAAAAGCTGCCCGAGATGGCTGGCTTTGGAAGGACTGCCACCACTGCTGCCCCTGCCGCCACTGCCATCAACTACTTCCGCGACGTGAGGATCCACACTGGGGCGGCTTGCAATCTGGCCTCCGCGAATACCGCACTTCGGGCCCTCGGGCCTGTCCTGAGTATCCCGCCGCGACTGGAGAAGTCCGACCCCCTTCATGACCTGGCTCAGGTCCATTTCGCGGTAAGATTAGGTTGGGTCTTCTCGGAGTCTTCAATATTCATATTCTTTATTGAATGAAATGCAATGTTTTGCTAAGTCTTTTCGCGTTGTGATGTAGGGTTTGCTGGCGACCTTCCGGGCCCAACAGGAGCGAGCTTCGCAGCGCGCAAAGCTGAAGGCGGAGGAGTCAAAGATTGTTCAGCAGGAGGGGAAGCTTGCTGGAGCGCAGAGTCGTGCCGACGTGGCGACGAATAAAGCCAACGAGGCTATGGAGGAACTCGGCGTCCTGCAGAGCAAGTTGGCCGCGGATGTGGAGGCGGCTAAGGAGCAGGTGCGGACCGAAGAGCGCTCCGCCATCCAAGAACAGTTGGAGGCTTCTTACGCGGAGAAACTGAAGCAGGCCCGCGAAGAACTCCAAAGGGAGAAGGATGACCTGGTCCGCCTTCACAGTGTCGCGAAGGCAGAAGCTGTTCGCGCAGCCGAGGTTGAGGCCGTTCGTCAATTCTAGTCTTCCCCTTCCTTCGGGAAGATTTTGGCGGATGCCATGACTAAGGCCGTGATCGCGGTCGGCAAGAAGGTTCGGCCAGAAAACCCGGGGGTGCACTGGGATACTCGCAAAATGGTCCAGCACGTCAAAATGTGGATTCGCGAGAAGCGGCCCTTGGAGTCTGACTCGGAGTCGGGGGATGAGGATGAGGATGAAGAAGAGGAGGGACGCCCGGATGGAGAGGAAGCTGAGGGCATGAGCGGGGATGGCGAGAAAGCTGATGCGGCGCAGACGAATACAGAGGATGTTCAGCCTAACACTGATGGTGTTCAGGCGGACTAAGTGTAGTCGCGTTGGTCTAGTGCCATTTAGAATTTGTTGCTTTGTTGTTTTTCTACTTTCTTCTCTCTTCTTCTTTTTGTTTTTTATTTTTAAGAGTAATTGCGAACATTGCTCCCGCTTAATCAAATCCAAAGAGTTTCCTTTGTGGCGTTCATGTTATGCCCGTTCATTTATTTAGCGCGGATAACTCATAAATGTGGCTATTTTTGTTCTGTCGAACTGAGAAGGCGCGAATAGTTCTTGACTATTGCTATAGTTTTTTGTTATGGCGAACTTTATGGGCGCGAATAGTTCATGACTATTGCTATTGTTTTTTATCCGGTGAACTTTGTGGGCGCGAATAGTTCATGACTATTGCTACTGTTTTTGTTCCGGCGAACTTTGTGGGCGCGAATAGTTCGTGACTATTGCTATTGTCTTTGTTCTGTCGAACTTTTTTGGGGGCAAATAGTTCATGACTATTGCTATTGTGTGTTCTGTTGAACTGAGTACCTTTTATTCTCTTGCGTCAATGCGCCATTACAAACAAGATACACATTATGTTGCCGGGTGATATTTCCTAAGATTTTGCGCGTTCCACGTCCTCGGGATCTTGTTGCCCCCCAATTCGCTGAGCTTGAATGTGTTGGCGCCGACCACCGCGCGGATTAGGTATGGGCCCTCCCACACTGAGGCGAGTTTTCCATGTTTGGGGTCGGGACGGAAGTTCCGCCGCAACATTTGGTCTCCAAGAATTAACTTGTGTGGGACCAGTTTCGCATTGTGATATTTAGCGACTTGCTCCTTTGTTGCGGCCAGCCTGATGGCTGCTAACTCGCGCCTTTCTTGCGCCAATTCTAGGTCCAGTAGGCGCGCCTCATCGTTGGTTTCTTCGTTGAACATCGTGATTCGGTAGGTCGGGGCTGTTGTCTCAATGGGGATCACCGCGTCAGTGCCATATGTGAGCGCGAAAGGGGTTTCGCCTGTTGCCACTTTGTGCATGGTGCGGTGTGCCCATAGCACTGTGTTGAGCTCATCGGCCCAATTACCTTTAGCTTCGTTCAAGCGGGTGTGCAAGTCGTGTAGTATTGCTTTGTTAGCGGATTTTGCCTGGCCGTTGGCTTGTGGATAAGCCACCGATGCAAACCTTGCAATGGTTCTCACTTGGTTGCAGAAGTCTATCACCTCTGCGCAATCGAATTGTTTCCCATGATCGAAGATGAGTGCGTTCGGGACTCCAAAGCGCGATAGGATATTGTTCTTCAAGAAGCGCGTCACTTGTTGCGCCGTTATTGAGGCTAGTGCTTCCGCTTCGATCCATTTTGTGAAGTAGTCCACTGCCACGATGATGTATTTGCGCTTTCCTTTTACCGTTGGGAAGGGACCCAAAAGATCTACTCCCCACTGCGCGAAAGGCCATGGGCTCAGGTTGCCTTGAAGTTTGATGGACGGAAGATGATGCTGGCGTGCGTTAATTTGGCACTTGTGGCATTGGTCTGCGTGTTTCTTCGTGTCCTTTTTTACCCGCGGTCAATAGTATCCGTGCAGCAAGATGGTGGGTTCCATGCTACGTGGTCCGGCGTGCATTGCGCACAACCCTTCGTGTAGGTCGCTCACCATGTCGCGTGCTTCTTCTTGCCCGATGCATTTGAGGTAGACGCCCGAGTACGACCGTCGGTACAACTCTCCTCAAATGAGGGTGCACCGGGCCGCTTTTTGCCTCAAAGCCCACGCCTCTTTCGGATTTTCTGGGATTGTGCCGTCTTTTAGGTACTTCACAATCGGGGTTCTCCAGTATTCGTCGGGCGTAAGTTGAGTGGTGTTAACAGCCGCTTCTTGGCGATTTTCTTCTTCCTCCTTTTGGACCGTCACGAGACGCATTGACTCGAAGTCGGTGGCGGTTGCTAGTTTGGACAGTGCGTCGGCGTGCGCGTTCTCTTCCCTTGGTATTTGGACGTAAGTTACCGCCTCGAAGGTGCTCGCTCGTTGTCTGACACGCTCCATGTAGTGCGCGAGTGTATCTTCTTTTGCGTCGAAGGCTCCGTTCAGCTGGTTCAATGCGAGTGAGGAGTCGGAGAGAACTCTAATCGTTCTAGCACCCAAGTCATTGGCGGCGGTCATTCCTGCCAAAATGGCTTCGTACTCGGCTGCGTTATTTGTCTTTAGTGCCCTGGACCTGATTGCTATCTCGTGGACGACACCTGTGGGAGTGCGCACGACGACCCCCGCGCCAGCGCCGTGTTTGCTCGCTGCGCCGTCTACATATACCTCCCATACTCCTTCCGGTGTTGTCTCGAGGGTGACCCCCTCCGCGATGAAGTCCGCTAGGATTTGAGCCTTTATCGCTAGCCTTGGCGCGTATTGGATGTCGTATTCAGACGGCTCGACTGCCCATTTGACCATCCGCTCTGACACTTCCATTGAGGTTAGAATCTTTTTTAACGGAAGGTTGGTCAGGACGATGATTTGGTGCGCTTGGAAATAGGTGGCGCAACTTCTGCGATGCGCTTACCAACGCCAGAGCGGCTTTCTCTATTGGGGAGTATCTTGTTTCTGCGCTGATTAGCGTTCGCGAAGTGTAATACACTAGGCGCTCGGTTTGTCCATCCCTTCTGGATATTAGCACTGCGCTCACAGCTCTCGTTGACACAGCCAGATACAGAAAGAGTTTTTCATTAAGCTTGGGAGCGGACAGTACAGGGGGGATACAAGGTACGTTTTGAGCTCTTGGAAAGCCTCTTCACACTCCTTAGACCATGCGAACCGTGTGCCGTTTTTAAGCGTCTTGAAGAAAGGCGCACACTTGTCTGCTGATCTTGGTATGAACCTCCCCAACGCCGCTATCTTGCCGTTTAGAGATTGAATTTCCAACGCGCTTCTTGGCGCCCGTAGCTCTTGTACTGTCGTGATCTGTTTCGGGTCGACTTCAATGACGCGCTTGGTTATCATGAAACCAAGAAACTTCCCTGCTTCTGCTCCGAAAACACACTTCAGTGGGTTTAAGCGGAGGATGTGCTTGCGGAGCGCCTCGAATATTTCGCGCAGATCTTCCAGATGCGAGTTACCAGCCTTGGTCTTAACGATGAGGTCGTCCACATATGCTTCGATGTTCCGCCCTCTCTGTTGTGAGAACACCGAATCAATCATTCTTTGGTATGTTGCACCCGCGTTCTTCAGTTCGAACAACATTCCGACGAAACAGAAGTTTCCGAACGGGGTCATAAAAGCCGTTTTTTCCTCATCTTCGCGGGACATCGGGATTTGGTGGTATCCTGAGAACATGTCGAGAAAAGACAATGTCTCATGGTCGGCGGTGGCATCGATCAATTGGTCGATGCGCGGCAAGGGGTAAGGGTCTCCCGGGAACACCTTGTTGATCGTTGTATAGTCGACGCACATCCGCCAGGCCCCTGAAGACTTTTGGTACCAGGACCACGTTTGCCAACCACTTCGGGTATTTGACCGGGCGGATCAACCCTGCTGCCAACAGTTGCGCCACCTCTTCTTCGGTAGCTTTTAGTTTGTCGCCCGTGAAGCTACGACGCGCTTGCTGCCTTGGAGGCGCGCTAGGTGGAACTGCGAGGCAATGTTGGGCTATATGCCTTGGTACTCCTGGCATGTCTTCTGTGCACCAAGCAAATAACTCCCTATATTCCTTCAGTAACGCTATCAGCGGCTCAATCGCGTCAACGCGGACGTGAGTCGAGATGCGCACTTTTCTAGTTGGTTCGGTTGGGTCGAGCGCGACTTCAAAATCGGAATCCATCGATTCTGGGCGAGGTTCTTCTGGCCTTGTGTCAACAATGTTGGTCTGGCGGATCTCTCCTTCGAGTTTTGGAACTCCCCATGGTGTCCCGCGCGCCTCTCCGGTCCCCATCTTGGTGGGGAACTTAAGTTTCTGGTGGCATGTGGATGGGAGGGCCATAAATTTTGCTAGGAATGGTCGGCCAAAGATGCCGTTGTGGGACGAGTTGCAGTCGACTATTGTGAACTCGACTTGTTTTGAGACGCGCGGTTCTTGGTCACCGATAACAACAGGAAGAGTTACCACACCAAGTACTGGAACTCTCGTTCCAGAGAACCCGACCAAGTTCCCTTGGGTGCGCTTGATTAAGCGCGGATCGATGTCCATTTGGTCGACAGTGCTTTTGAAAAGGATGTCTGTCGCGCTACCCCCATCTATCAGTAGGCGGTGTATTTTGCAGGCGGCCACTAGAGCGGTGATGGTGAGCGGATCTTCTGACGGAATTCCCCGCGGTAATTCGGTGTCGTCGAAGCTCAGCTGGCACCTTGTTTGGACATCTGCTGCTGTGCATTCTATCGCGCGTTCATGCTTGGTCTTTTTCTTCGGGCGATCTCCTTCCACTGTCACCACCCCTATTTCTTTGCGTACCACATATGAGCCAGTAGCCTCATTGTAGTCGGCTTGCGGGGGTGGTGGTAGATTTCCTGGCTGTTCTGGTTGGCTCTCCGCTCCACGAATGAATTCCGTGAGTAACCCTCTTCGTATGAGGCCTTCGATTTCGTATCGTAGCTCCCTGCAATCTTCCGTCCAGTGGCTCGTTTCTCTGTGGAAGTCGCAATGCTTCTTCGGGTCGCGCATGTGTAGTGGGGCCTTCAAGGGCGCGGGCCAATTGATTTTGTAACCTTTCTCGCGGAGGACGTGGAACACGTTCTTTACCGACTCATTGAGTGGGGTATAGGCGTTTGACGGACGCCTATCGGGTGATCGTCCCCGCTGAGCTTGTTCTGGTGGTGGTGGTGGATGGCGCTTCGGACCCCTGTGTAACTGTGTCAATTGCTCCCGCGGCACCGGGAGCTGTCTCTGCCCCTGGTCTTCTCGGGGCGGCTTCGCGGGCTCGAATCGCCTGACAGACCCCGCTCAGAGCATTTCTTCCAGCGTGATTGCCTTCTCGATTTTCATCTCTAGCTTTGTCGATAGCGTGACAGGTCTTTTCGCCAATGCCCGTTTGAGCTCCATGTTGGTGGTGGCGTCCATAAGGTGATGGGCAGCGGTTTCGGGAGTAAGGTCGCGCACGGCCATCGCTACCCTGGACCATCTGGCGTAGAATGCTCGCAGGCTTTCCCCGTCCTTCTGCCTTATGTCTATCAACGCCTTGAGGTGGAGGGGCCTTCTTTTCTGGGACGCGAACTTTGTTGTGAATAAGAGTATGAACTCTTCGAACGAGCGGATGATTCCGTTTGGGAGTCTGTTGTACCAATCGAGGCATATTCCGGAGAATGTTGACGGGAAGGTTCTGCATAGTGCCGCGTTAGAATTTGTTTGGAGTTGCATGCGCAAGCAGAAGGTGCTCACGTGGTCTTCAGGATCGATCGTCCCGTTATACGTGGGGAGGGTGGGTGGCATTCCGCTCAGGTGCTCTGTCATGATTTCCGCGCTTAGCGGTTGGTGAAGCGCCTTTTTGGGTGGGTTGGAGCGGTATTGCGGGGATAGGTGTTGCTCCAGGAAGCTGAGGTCTGCCCTACCCGGCGGCTCGGCTTGTTGCGCTTCACACGCAGGGAATTCGGCCGGCGCGGGTAGTGGTAGCGGGGCGATCCCTATCGCTTCACCAGGTGCTTGCGGCGTCGCGCTTGGTGTCGCCTCTACTGTTGTCGCAGCTTCTTTGCTCATCATGAGCGTTATGACTTGGCTCATTTATTTTTGCATATCGGCTATGACGTTGTTCTGCTTCGCCATTAGCTGCCTCATTTCCTTGGCGGAGAGCTCGGGCTCTTCTTCTTCGATGAGCACCGCGTTGAGGTTGCTGGTTTCCGCGAACGTTCTTGGGTTGGTCATTGCTTTGATGGGTGTTGCTTCGTCAGGTAAGTTGGGATTATGTTCAGCCATTGGTTGTTTTTCTTTGCTTCTCCACTTGGCCCCACGCTAGGCGCCAATTGTTTGAACCTAACTGAGTGTAGGAGTGAGGTTCGGGAAAGAAAGTGGGTCAAGGGGAGTAAACAAGGGAAATCGACTATATTAAGTAGAACCAAGATCTTGGGGAATGAGGTTGGGGGAATTCGTCTTTAGAGAGAGAAGTTGATGTTTGTAGAGATAAAGTCTGAAAATTGCGATCCCCTCACCCAACGGAGTAAATGCCATATTTATAGGCTCATGGTGGTGGGTGAGTTACATGATGGTCTAATGACATGACTACTGACATGTCAGGGGTTTAGGACATACCCCTACCTAGGACATGTCAGGGATTTCTTTATGACTATGTATAGGACCCTGATGTGACCACCCCTCGGGAAGTGTGACGTCGCCTTCTGCGGCTTTTTAGTCTGGTCCACGCTTGATCTTTCCACGTGCACGCGCAGCCTGTATCGAGCTCAAGGTGCCACGCTCGAGGTATCCGCGCTGTGCTGCGCTCGAGGTATCCGCGCTGTGCTGCGCTCGAGGTCTTCGCACTGTGCCGCGCTCGAGGTCTTCGCGCTGTGCTGCGCTCGAGGTCTTCGCGCTGTGCCGCGCTCGAGGTCTTCGATCCCGTCGCGCCCTTACGGGTCTGGCATCATCGGGGGTAATGTCGGTGTGCTCCCCTGGTGCGGCTAGGTCCGAGTCATATGCCCAACAGTTGTGTAATAATTTCACAACAATTAAATGATGCTATGCGTTTAGCGGTTCGTTGTCAATTCCGCCTCCAGCTGGGCCATTGACGGGCCTGCGTTAATCTATCATATGGGCATATTCTTCCTTCTTGCCGCTATCTAAACGTTGTCCTTCAACCTATTCACCATAATTTTGAGTGAAGAAATTGGAATGGCAAATTGGTGTCAATCCAAATATAGGAAAAAAATATTGTATATGATAGTCATTTCAATTTGGTGGATAAATGTTTACATAATACCTACACGGAGACTTCATAAATCATGATTGCAACTGCTTTACAATATTAGAGATTGAATAAACATGACTAATCATTATAATTAATGATAATTTTTAACATATGTCTATGGACGATTTGGTTAAAAACACAAAATGTATGATTGAGTATTGAGTACATGACACACAAGAGACCACCCGGCCGACGGGCCGGGTACAAAGCTAGTTGTTAATAATATAATTGCAAAGAATTAATACTTATATTGAAATCGTTAATAATGATAAAGTATAGTAATAATGATTCATTACTCATAAACGTTGATAATATCATTGCAAAACGTTAATACTACATGGAAAGTTGTAAGAAGTGAGAGAAATTTTTTAATTTTTAATTTCTATATTAAAAAGGAAAAAAATATTAAATTCGAATTTTATTAAATATCAAAATCTAATTAAATTAATTTTGGGTTTCCTTTTAATTATATTGAAGAGAGAGGGTTATGAAGAAAGTTATAAGAGGAGAGAGAATGAGAATAATCAATTATTAATATTAATTATATATGCATAATACCTTATGTATCATCAACTACCTAATCTATTAACCAATAGAATAACTTAAGCAAAATGCTTACCGGATCAATGTTGTCAAACCGGTTTATACCGTTGTGCCGGTTTAGCAAGTGGAATGGTTCTACCAATGGTACAATCGGTTTGTGCCGGTTCAAGTCGGTTAGTAAAATATGTAGAAATATCAAAAACCATTAATGTCAAATGAATTTTATCATATATAGACCATATTTGAAGACAATTTACGTACAATTCATAATAATCCATCCATTCCATAAAATATTATAAAGGCTTTCTCACCGAATGCCTCCCCGCAACTTTCGGAGTACATTTGTATTTTTTTAATTGGGCCGATACTACAGTGCCGCGGTAAAAAAATGCGGCACCGGTGCAGCGGCATATAATTGGTCCACGTTGGCGGGTGAAGATGATGTGGATTTACTTATATTTATGAGTTGTCGCCAAAACCCGCCCATAAATCGACCCAACTCAAGTTCCTGCTACCCGCCCAAAACCAAGAATTTTTTTTTTCTGTTTTATATTTCTCGTCAGTTATTTCTTTCCCATGACCCCTTTCAAATTCATTTAATATTTTACTTAATTTGTATTTCTCCATAAATAAAAAAACAAAATCGTAACCAGAAGAAGCAATCTGTCATCTTCCTCGCGCTCTCCACCATCGGTCAAAAGTAATTTCTAATGAACTTTTCCGTCGACGACCCAGTCTCAACTTTCCATTCGCCTCCTCTAAATTCCTTCACTATTATACTCCTATATTTCTTCTGTCAAACAGAACCACTTGCAAGAAAGGACCCTGTTCTGGCCGCCCCTCTGTCTCCGTTGAACTTCTCGACCGCCGCCAAATCACAAGAAAGTTGCCCTCCCTCGCTGTCGTCTTCCTCAGTCTCTGCCTTCTCCGTTGGACGACCCGAAGAGCAATGAACTTGTCGCAGCACACCTACAGAGTCTCATTCCCCACTTCTATGTATACCTGTTGGCAGTGGCGTAGCCAGGATTTCGTTTAAGGTGGGTCCACCTAGAAAAAAATACATATGATAAAATAGCTTTCGTTAATATAATCTTAAATTGAAATTTTTTGGTAAATTAAAATGCATTAGTAGTAAAAATTATCAAGAATATCATTCTTCGTACCAAATAATTATTGATTTAGTTAGTCGTACACACGTACTGTTTCAAATGGGGTTCTTTGTCAAGAACCGTTAGTATCAATAAATCGAGTTGTTGATAGAGGTTTAATAATAAATCCTATACCAATCAATAATTTATGATTTAGCTTTCGAATAATGTTCTTTGTAAAAAAACATTTAGTATCAAGCAAATCGAGTTGTTGGAAGATATTCAATAATACATATGATACCATTTACTAGCATGCTCCCTCATAAGAAAATCAACTTATACGAAATTGAAGTTTGCACAAATATGCATACCGTATTAAATTCAAATACAAAACTACTATTATCAATTAAATGTGACATAATTTTTGATATCAATTAATTATCGTATCTAATTTAACCATTTTCCTCCCGAACCAGGGTGGGTCCCGGGACCCACTCTGTTACCCTCTCCCTCCGCCACTGCCTGTTGGGGTGACCATATGGCTCAACAGCAGTACCCAAAACAGCCTATGAAAGTCAGCTTAACGTTAATCGGATTGTCTACATAGTTCACCTCACTTCATTTTATAGGCTGATAACACATTTTTCAAATATAGAATCTGGAAAAATACAACATATGTGCTTCAAATTTATATCTATTCGCAGAAAATTCAGGTACCAAGACTTAACATCTTCGAGACTCAAGGACTTCACTATGTAATTGAATGCTCTGTCAGTTTCTTCACACACGGATACTTTGTCCTATGAAACGCCAAACTGTCATGGATAATATGATTAAAAAAAGGTCACTCAAGGCTGAGACTAAATCATTCAACTTGCAAGCCAAAATCTACAGAAGAAGGAGAAGCTAATGGCTTCAAATGAGTACTAGACGTTGACAAAAACAAGTACTTAATTGTTATTACTTTTCGTTAAATATAATTGTTATTGGGAATATCTAAAACTCTGTGCAGTAGCAGCATAAGCATAACTACGATGAAACAGTTGGTTCAGCTCTTGCCTTGAAATGGAAGATTCATAAAACCAATAGCGTTGTATGATATGAACCATCTCATATTTCTGATTGAACAATTTCAGTTTCCTTGACAATGAATTGAATCAAAATGACAGAAAATCGATGGACTAACTCTATTTCTTATTGTAGAATCCAGAAATCAAGACAAGCTTGGCTTTGTTTATCTACGTTAACTTGATGTTGTCTACTTGATTAGTTAAAGACTCTTATCACTGATTTGAGGGTAAGCTATGTCGTTGTTCCCAATACACTCCTTTCTTCTATTGTCGACATCCAGAAAACTGCACCTACTAAATGCCATTAAAGGAAGCATAATCAGAACAGGGCCATCATCCAGTAATGATAAAACCAGTCCACTGGACGCCATATCTCTCTAGCTTGGTTCGCTCAACATGCGGGAACAGAAGAACAGGAAGACAAAATTTTGACAACGACCCACAAATCAATGGACCCCAAAAATCATGGGAATTGTGTCAGAAACACATTTATATACGGTTTCTATTATTATATTAGGTAGGATAATGATAATTATGGTTAGTAGAGATTCAGTCGGATTAGGATTATTATTAGGGTTTCCGGGTATTATCCTATAAATATGTACTTTGGGTTTATGTCATAATCAATCAAGAAGAATATTAAGCAAAGTCTCCTAACCCTAGTTATCATCTCAACTCCTAATTTCTCGTCTCATCCTAATCCAAGGCCTCGGCCGATTCCCAATTCTGTTCTTTCTCATCTAAATCCCTAATTCTTTTTCTCAAACCCTAAATCCCTAATTATCACGAGTGCCGAAGATCAGTATCGAGAATCCCTAAAAGCGTGGTTCTCACAATTGGTATCAGAGCCCGGTTGTGGCACTCGTACCATGGTTTTGACCAACCTCGAAGAGCTCTCCGCCAGAGAACTTACAAAGCTTCTGAAGTTGAACCTGGAAAAAGTGACTAGGAACGAGGTTACCTCATCCTCGCCGCGGTCCGTGAATATCGCGTGGGCTGCTCCACCCAAAGTCGCAGCCGCCGCGTTCAAGAAGCCGTTGAAGAAAGACCCACAGCCATTATTGAAGGCCGCAGATGCAGAATTGGATTTCGACGATTGGTTGGAACAACCTGCGTTCCCAATCAAGCTCGAACGAGATGTGAACAAGCTCGCGACGATGGAGACGGCGGCTGCCCCTCTTGTGACACCACCATCACCATCATCGCCAGCTGTTCCTCTACCTGTTGAAGCCACTGTCGAGGTGATCACCACCGAGCGATTAAGGAAAGACGCGGATCTGGAATTGGTGGAGAAAGAGCTGAAGATGGAAGAGCCACCGCCGGCAGGGAAGAGGAAGAAGAAGAAACGCGGTGGCGGCGGCGGGGGAATTCTCTACTCACCGCCGGAAAAAGTAACGACAAAGGCGGCGAGATTCGCGCTCGGGAAGAAGGTTTTGACGATGGGTTGAGCAACGAACTGGAGATTTCGAAAGAAGCTGAGGACCGACGAAGTTTCCTCTTCCTCCAGTAATTCTTCGACCAACAACAAGGTGAATCGGAAGACAAGTGTGGCGAGTAGTCGCCGGGCGGCTCAGGTGGAGTTTCGACGCGAGCAGCAGGGGAGCCGAGTGTCTGCGACTCAAGTCGAGGCATCAACCCCGACCGCAGGAGCTCGGACAACCCACCTGGTGGATTTCTCGGCGCCGATGAAGGAGGAAGGCGGTGGCGTTTCCCTCTTCTCGATCGGGCAGGCGACGACGGAGAATGGGAGTAAGAAGAAGATGATCGACGCGGGGACGGAGAAAGGTTCGACGGTGGCTCTCCTCATGGCGTCGACAGCAGGATTCATGAAGAAGAGGAAGCCGCCAGAGGTTGAATCGCCATCGAAGGGCGAGAGGAAGCAGAATTCGGCGGTGGGTTCGTGCTGGCCTGATCGTCGCCGGAGGAATCGTTCGCCGGAAGAGCCAAAGGCGCCGAAGAAGAAGGAGGGCGGCGGCCGCTTCCCTCTCTTCCTCGTGAACCCTAGGCAGCAGCTGGCCAGGTTGGGCCGAGTTCTATTAGCCCAACCGAGTGGACAGGAGGTAGTGGGTTACATCTCCAAAGTTGGGTCACAATTGAGAAAGGAGTGGGCTGGGAAAGAGTCTAGTTGTGGGCTTGAAGATCCGATGACAACAAGAAGGGATATGGCGGGCTTAATTGAAAAGAGTGGGCCGCATCAGGAAGAAGGGTTTTTATTAGTTAATGGGCCAGGTCTTGAAGAGATCAAGCCCAATGGCTGTTTTATGAGGTTTATTGTGCAGAGAAGACATTTAAAGAAAGAGGGTTTGGTGGACATAAAACGTGGGCTTTTAAGAAGACCAGGCCCATTCGAGTTTAGAAAAGATTGGTTCCTTACCATGGCAGATGGGCTTATAAGAGATTCAAGGCCAAACGAAATTAAGAAGGAAAATACAAAAGGGCTTGGCAATGAGTTGGGTCAATGCTCATTCTTTCAAGTAATGGTGGGCCGAGTCCAAAGTGAAGGAAGAGAAGGTTGGGTTATCTTCACTACCAAACCGGCGGAAGAATTTATGAAGAAAAATGAAGAACAGTTCTCCAACTCATATTTCGTGAATTTCGAAATGGAAGAGGGCGAATTGTTCGGCTTTGGAGAACGTGACATGTGTCACGAGGTTCGAGAAAAGTTGAAGAACGTTGGAGTTGTAGAAGTCATTCGTGGAGTTGAGCGCAACTGGAAACGAAAAAAGCGGAAGGTCAAGAAGGTAAAAGTCAACTACAACCTTGAGGTCAAGGTTGTTCTCAAGGGGGATGGATTGTCAGAAACACATTTATATACGGTTTCTATTATTATATTAGGTAGGATAATGATAATTATGGTTAGTAGAGATTCAGTCGGATTAGGATTATTATTAGGGTTTTCGGGTATTATCCTATAAATATGTACTTTGGGTTTATGTCATAATCAATCAAGAAGAATATTAAGCAAAGTCTCCTAAACCCTAGTTATCATCTCAACTCCTAATTTCTCGTCTCATCCTAATCCAAGGCCTCGCCCGATTCCCAATTCTGTTCTTTCTCATCTAAATCCCTAATTCTTTTTCTCAAACCCTAAATCCCTAATTATCACGAGTGCCGAAGATCAGTATCGAGAATCCCTAAAAGCGTGGTTCTCACAAATTGGACCATAACGCTGAATATTCGACAGTGTTAGAGGAAAGGAAAAAAAAATATGCAAACATCAAAATTAGAGAGATGTGCGTAGCTTGCAAGAGATTGCATGAGCTGAGCGGAGGCTGATTGAGTTTCTCTCTCTCCCTCTCGCCCGTCCTTTCTCAAATCCATTGTTTCTTTTTGGGTTTTAAAAATGGAGCTAAGAATAGAGGATCAACGAGACATTAGAAAAGGAAGTAATAAAACCTTGAAATGAATGGCGAGGAATCCAATCCGACGAGGTTTATGACGCAGGCGGAGGACAGTTATCTTTTTGTTTGGCTTGGGATCATGTGGATCCGGTTGCGCTGAATCAGTTCGACGGAGGTGGAGGATGGGCAGAAGCGACCAGTGGAGAAATTCGCCGGAACATCTAGTTGTTTTGAGCGACGGAGAGGGAGGCTGAGAGAGACACAGAACTGTCTCCGTTACTTTTCAATCTCTTACTGTAAAAATTGGTGGATTTATCGACAGGAAAAAAAAACAGAACAAACAATTTAGTTAAAGAAAATATAAAAAAAATTCTTGGTCAATCGACGGGTTGCAGAGGTTTGGGGTCGTGGGTGGGTGATGGGGTTGGCCGTTTGGGCTGGGTGTTATTAAATTTAAGCAGTGCTATGTCATTTTCTCGTTGCTTATGTGGACCAATTAAATAGAGCGGCACCGGTGCCGCATTTTTTATCGCGGCACTGTAGTATCGGCCAAATGTTTGTCATGACCAATTCTGTTTGCGGGCATGTATGCAAGTGTACATGGGCGCTGGGCCGTGCTTGGGCCGCCACGACACGGGCACGCTTCGGGCCCATTTATTTCATGTCGTGCTTGGCATGGCCCGTCAGTTTTCGTGTCGTGTCATACAAGCCCATTTGTTAACTTTGCTAGGCCCGGCCCAGGCTCGGGCACGATTCGAATCGTGTCGTGTCTATTCGTGCTCGTGTCATGCTCGTATTCCTGTTTAATGAAAATGACGAAAACAAAAGAGAGAATGAAAAAGAAGGTGAAAATTGGACGGGGAAGATAGTATTAACCGATAATGTTTGAGAAAAGTAACAAATAAGGGGAAAAGAAAATTGGAAGTAAAGCGAGTGTGATTTGACTTTGTTTAATTCTTTGTCCATTTTTACTTATGTTAGTAATTACGTATATATCTATGACACTTTTAACAACAATAAATAATTATTTTTCTACTTGTGTTTTGTAATATTTGAATCTATAATTCTTTTTATATTTATTTTCTATCAAATAAATATTATATTCGTGCCATGTCCGTTCTTATACTCAATAAAGTCTCGAAAATATTAGGCTCGACACGGCCCACTTATATACCGTGTCGTGCCTGTGCCCATGAAGTTTAGGCCCGACACGACCCATAAATTATTCGTGCTCGTACCGGGCTGACCCATTTATTTTAGAGAGGTACTAATTAACGCCCTAAAATTTTGAAAATATCGCCCTAAACATACAAAACTGACTCTTTTACCCTTAACTTTAATTTCTAAAAAAAAAACCTAAACGTCTACAGCCGTCCACCCAGGCCCCAGCCCAACCGGCCAACCCAACCATGTCGGCAGCAACACCTCCCTGTCTTCCACTCCACCCACCTCCCTCGCTGCCGTCCACCCACAAGCCGATCCCGCCGTGGTGTCGTCGCCGCGGAAGACGAAAATCACGACGTGGTGCGCCGCCGTGTGCTGCGCGATCTTCTGGATCGCCATCTTCCTCGTCGGACTAATCGTCCTCATCGTCTACCGCCCACACAACCCACGGTTCGAGGTCTCCGACGCGACGCTGAACACCGCGTATCTCGACGTCGGATCCCTGCTCAACGCCGACGTCCACCCACAACCCGATGCCCGCTGGCCGCCTCCAACCTCATCTCGATCTCTACCGTTCAAAATCTACAACCCCCGCCTGAAAACCTTCTCCGCGCTCTGAAAATCCATTCATGTCGAGCCCATCTCTGCTCTAGGGCGCCGACAATGATTTCTAGGGCCTGGCGGCGTCGACAGGGTAGGGTGGAACGAGAAGCATAGCAGCCGTCGTGAGAAAAATTAGGGCGACGATGATGATTTCTTGGGAGGCGCCGCCATGACGAGTAGAGCAAAATTAGGGGTTAGGGCGATGGATTTGAGACTTTAGAAAATTGGGGGTAATATCGTCTGTTTTGTAAATTTAGGGCGGAAATTTTAAAAAGTTAGGGCGTTAAATAAGAATTCAATTATTTTATGCTCGTGCTCGTGCCGTGCTCTAATAGTGCCGTGCTAGTGGGCGGCACGGCCTGGTGGCCACGTACATATACGCAACACAGCTGGTGTGACTTGTGAGGTTGGCATAGAGTGAGTTAACAAACATGATCAAGACTTACCGATGAAATATTTGGAAAAAGAAACAGTGTATTCATTTTCTACAAAGCTTAATTGAATGATTAATTTGTCAGAATTTACATATAGCTACCGGCTACCAATTAACGTGATTGGGGAGTTTCCTATAAAAAATTCCAATGGATATTAAACAAGAACCAGGTAAAAAGCTTGAATAACCTGCTTGCTTAATCATTGATTCTTCGCGGCCCACAATCATGAGTAATGTCCAAGACCAGACGACGCTACCTTTTTCTCAGCCCATCCCGGCCCGGCCCGGCCCATCCCTCTTCATTGCACCCTTAGTTATGACCTGGGAACTATGAAGCATGAAGCAGCAAGCTTTCTATCTCGGCCGGCCATTCCCACTTTCGACTTTGGAACCATTTCCCCTTGCCGCCGTCCCAGCACTGGTTAGTGGTAAACAACGCTAGGAGCTCCTCTAGAATCACCGCCGCCGCCACATTCCAAGCATTCTTCGCGGTCTGAGATCTGCGGAAAAGTGTGCGGTTGGATAGCTACGGGCTGCGCGATGCGCTAATTCACACCCATCGGATTTTAAGCGGCGGCTGTTTCTACTTTCTACTGCTTCCTTCTATTCCGCTATCCGTTTTCACTACTATATACTCGAATCCGTTTTTGTTTTTCCCCGTCTGAGTTTCCTGATGCTGGATGTCTGATTTTTGTCGATTGGCGGAGTTGGGAAGTGAGTAAGATGCTTACTTCTGCAGCGTCACTTAGTGATCATACAACAAGTCGCATTAAATTCGATTGTTCACCTTTGATTTGATTGGCTTTTGCCCTTCGTGGGTTAATTTGACATTGTGAGAATCACTGCATCAGAGCCTCGCGGCGTGGATGTTGTCGTCTGAGGCTTAAACACAGTGAAATAGAAATAATTTTGGGGGGGAATCACCATGAAACCGGGGTGATCTGTAGGTTGGTCAATCCGGAGGAAAGATCATCCACACACCCATACAAATGGCTGAATGCCTACTAGTACTTAGGTTGGGATGCTGTTTTTCATTTCCTTTTGTGATGGGGTGGACTATGATACTGGAACTGGATACATACATCCAATGCTATCGGGGTCTATGACTACTTGGTAACAGGAGAGGGTTGAGTCAGGCTTCGAACTGGTTCCGCGCATGTTCACAAATGATTTCTGAAGTTTTCCCTTTGTTCAAGTTAGGGGGTGTTTGTTTTCATCCTACAACAGGAGAAGCCATTGAGAAAGATTTAGCCTTTTGCTCAATAGGAGGTGTGCAAAGTCGACATGCTGACCTAGATGATCCATAGTGCTATTTATGTGTTGGTGTTATGTAGGCGTGTGCACACATCCTTTCAATCTGGTTGGCACTTTGTAGTATTATGTTGAACACTTGAACATATTACTTTTGATGAGCTTATAGATAACCAGAGAGTGAGTAGCTCCAGGAATATAATGACTCCATTTACTTTTTGGCCATTGAGAACTCTACTTTTTCTACTGATAAGGTGATCCTCCTCCTGCAAAAAGAGGGGGGGGTATGATTTTTATCTGCTGCAGTTATGAGGTCCAATGGTAGATACAAGATTGGAATTTGAAGTGTGAAGGAGTACGACAGCAGTTGCAAGGGCCAACAGTTCTAAACTCTATACCCAAAAGCTCGAAGCTCTGAGCTGAATCCGAGGAGTTGACGCAGAATCTGATGGTTAGGGGGGGAAAAAAAGGAGCTAAAGGTAAGACCTTTCAACCTATTTTCATGTAAGATGACATGATTGGAGAGGAAGATGACATTTGTTAGGGGGAAGATGCTATGTTTTGGTTATATGTCTGAAGGACTAGTTGTACAATGAAGAAGAGTTTTGGGAGAAACATCGAATTTTTCTATTTACCTCAATTGATTTGCCTGCTTATTTCGTGGTATGCCTTTGACACTGTAAACACCTCCTCGGTCGTCTTTATGGCTTCTTTGAAGCAGAATGCTTCTCTAGTCTTGTACACGCCTTTGAGCTTGAAAAATGCAAACCTCTACCATTTTTTCCATCATGGGGTGGTTTTGACTTTTGATTTTTCATACCCTTTCACTGTACAGTGCTTGTCCGTGCCCAACACGCATGGAAACTCATTGCGTTTGTTCTACCAGAAGGACTCGGAAAGTAATCTTCTTGAAAGTATATCCTGTTTCAACTGACATATTCAACTTCAGGAAATGCGTTGGGCTAGTCGGTGATGTAAGCTTAAATTCAAGGTGCAAGCCGCATATTATTCTCCCCTCATTTTATCACAAATGTAATTGAAAGGGAGCTAGATACTATCACGAGTTGGATCGTATCAAGTAAAGTATGATGTGGCAATAGAAACTACGTATGCAATTGGTTTTATAATTGCATTGACGTAGATGCTCTAATCAGGAGACATTTATCTCATCCTATCAAATGTGTAGGCATTGAATCATTTCAGGGTTCGTTTTGTCTATTATAACAGGATGTCCATCTTTGAGAATTATCACTAACTTAATTGTCACAGGTGATCGCTTGGAGATGTAAATGACTAGTTACGAAGTGAATTATGCTCTCATAGGTAGAGTTCGAACCTCTATTCTTTATAATTAAAAAAACAGAATGAGTAACCATAATTTCATATCGATTATCGAAATTCTTAAGGATTACTAAATTATACCGTACTGGCAAAGTCAGATGGTAAAAACTGTTTATTGCCATCCAAGCTGGTATAATACACAAATATTATGAAAATATTATTCTAGTTGGTTTTGGGCAGTTTAATTGACTCTTTCCAGCGACCCCATCTGGTGGTTTTGGAGGTATAATGTTGGTTGGCTATTTTATACCATTCAAATACCTTATTTCTATTTTGCTCTGTTAGGACATTCGGTACTATTTTATATACTCGTACATTGCCCAAGTTAACGGAATAATAACTGATTGGGGTTTAAAGGTTAAATGCAGACATTGGAAGTTGAATGCTTTGAATGAAAGCCGGCAGACTATATATATAGTGGTTACTTCGGTGCACTCACTTTTTCGGGTGCACTTAGTGGGGTTAATTGCAGTACATGCCATTTAAGTTTCAGTCTAGTTGCACGTAGACCACTTATATTTTATTAGTTGCAACTAAAGTATTTAAATCCAACTTTTGTTGCAACATTATCTTTTCCGTCTAAAACTTAACGGCGGGTATCAAAAAGTAATTTTTCCTGCCCAGTGGAAATCCAACTCAGCCTGAACTATTGAGTCAAAGCTGATGCTATACCAAAAGGAAAACAGAAAAAAAAAAACCTGCTCATCATAGAGCGAAGATGCTCAAACACTGCATTATCATTCTATGGATCTCATCACCCCCTCGGCCCCTTCTCCAACAACATATAATAGCAAAGAGGCACTGCATTGGATAAATTAATCAACCAACCCCATTTCAAGTTGCGAGTAGAACAAGACAAGAATAAATCAAAAGGGGGAAAGAATTTCACTCCATTGAACTGTCTTTTACTTGGATCAGCTTTCCTGCATTGCTGCGGAGGAGTCGCCTACTGTGGCAATTCATCTCCCCGCCTACTGCTGCCAATATCCCTACTCCTCACCAGAATACCACGTCGATTGCTGCTCAATCGAGTGAGGCTTATCCATTTCGACATCTACCATTCTTCTGCAACGCTTCCTACCTAGTTGGAATAATTTGCAGCACATCGTATTCGTCGACGGATGAAAATAGCAAAAACAAAGTATTCCTCACGTTGGTTCCCCTCAACAAGGATTTCGACTGGAGTATAGAATTTATTTCTGGCGTTGCAATTGAGTATTTGTTCGTACTCTGTTTCTCCTGTATCGAAACAGAGGCAGGATTTTTCTTATCCTGAAAGTTCGGGTGTCCTTTGAGTTAATTTTTGTTCGAATGAGGATGACATTGTGTTCTTTCCATTCCAATTTTGGGAGACCATGGCATGATGATTTTCTCACAAGCGAGGACAAAGGCTGCCATGGCGACGACTATCAGAAACCTCATACTTCTTCTGCCGACATGGGATCTCTGGGTCATAGCAGCCCTAGCTGTAGGCTGTAGCCATTCCCAAGTTCATCAAGAAATGGGTTGCTCAGCAGATCAAGTACCTAACAAGGAAACCTTAAAATAACTCTAAGAGAGTACCTTTAATGGCTTTCCATGGTCGACGTCGGAGCTTAAAATCGCTTGCCCACCAAGCTTTCTGATGCATTTCAGTCCACTCTCAGCTGCTACTGTCATCATGTTCAACTTTCAGCGTCGCAACCCCGGGAAAGCAACAAGCTTAATATCGACCTTGTTGTTCAACAATATTACAAGCAGACCGCACCAAAAACAACAGCGTCGATTTAAAACCAGGTCGTACTAGATGGCCGCTTCCCTTCCAAATATCCATTTCATGCTAAAAAGAACTGAAGAAGATCGTCCATGTAAGCTGCTCTATCTGTTATTGATGACATAAAGAGGAATGACCTTTGAGCTCGCAATCTTCTGCTAATGGGGTTAGCTACTCGGCTTCACTTGCTATAGTTATGGCGCTGTAACTGTTTCAAATCCCATTTCCAATCTCAGCTCCGCCGGTGTCGAATCTTCTTTTTGTTTTGATTTTAGGTTTTATCTTCAATGTCTTTTAATCTTCTTTGTTGTGGGGTGTAGGTGAGTTTGCTTAATTGTACGTGACTCAGCAATCTAGACTGAGCTGGAATGCTGACGTGGTTGGAAAATTACATATTCATAATCATAGTTAAGTTTTTGGACAAAAAAGATAATTGTGCAACGAAAATGGGATTTAAGTGGTTTAGTTGCAACCAAAAAGTTATAAATGGCTAACGTGCAACTAAGCTCAAACTTAAATGACATCCGCTACAATTAACCCCACTTAGTGCACTCAACTTTGAAAGTGTCCATAATACATCAAATTTTGAACTTTAATTAGTACTCTCAATCTAATATGATGATATGATATAGAATCATAACAAATCAATCTATTACCCTAACCATTTAACCTTCAATTTTTAATCCCAACACAAAATCCCAAATTGTAATCCTAAACCCTAACCCTAAATCCTAAGTCCTTCGAATTAAAGTAAATTTTGAATGAATTTTTTTCAAATTCACGTGCTTCTTGTTCATAATATCATAAGCAACAATTGATACCGTTTTGACATGAATCGCATGCTCAGAATAGCAATTATGAGGCGGGTGCACTGAGTGCACCCAAAAAAGTGGGTGCACAGAATACACCACCATATATATATTGTCATTAGATACCTTCATTAGAGAGAGTGAACAAAGATCAACAGTGTACAAGTAGTCAAGTACAAATAGCCTACTGGCAGGACCAAGGTTGTCAACCAGCGGGTTGGCCCGGACCAAACCTTAAAAACGGGTTAAAATAGCCCATTTGAGAGTTAGTCCGAAAATGGTCAAACCCGAGAAAACCCAGTCAGACTCGGGAAAACCCGGGCGGTTGGCCCGTCCGAGCGGGTCAGCGGACTGCTCGTTCCAAAGTGTCGTTGAATTTTTACTATGTTGAATTTAAGTCGATGTTATTTAAGTGTGTTGTAGTTTAAGTACGGTTGTTTTTTATGTTGGATTCAAAATAAGTATAATATAATGACTTTTTCATATTTTTGCAGCTAAACTGGACTAAAACGAGTGACCCATTAACCCTTGATCCACTATCTTAACCGGATCCGGGTCTACCGCGTGTTGAGAACCTTGGACAAATTCAGAACCTTGCGAACAAACATTCAAAGGAGCAAAGGCCCATGACCAAGAGGCCCAAACCTCAGACTGTGGGATCCAATAGACGGGCCACACGAATCACTTGTTAGCAATTGACCCTTCCAACGCTTACCACCAGACCAGTCCAGCGAATTCTACGCTCCCAGTCGCCTGGACTTGTCCATTCTAACTTCTAACCCCCTACCGATTAGCTTCTGAATTCTGAATTCTCTTTTTTCCACGCAAACATCTGTCTACGTCATAGAGACACCTGAGCTCTGAGGGTAACTTCTCTGCAATCTCCCACAGAAAATTCTGCCTTCTGACTCTCGACTCTTTCACTCCCCCAACAATGTTGGCGACGATCTCAGCCCTTCCCTCCCTATATATATATTTCTAAATCCAGCCCGTCCCCTTCATCCAACATTCCATTTCCTTTATTCAATTCCTTCTCTTCCTCCATTATCAATCAATTGCAAGTTAACTTCAGCAACCTCTGTTTCCCGCGATGGACGCCTCGCCGTTAGCGATTCGAAAACAAACCACCGCCCAGTTGCCGCCCTCCCCACTCCAACCCAGGAGAAGAATCAGGGCATGGAAACTGAACCTCCGCGCCACCTGGCGCTCCCTGAAAACCACCTTCTCCCGCACCCTTCTCAAACGGCTCCACCACAGCCGCAAATCATCATCATCCGCCAAAAAACAGAGTCGAATCACCCCCGCCAAAAAACAGAGCAACGCCGGTGGCGGAGGCGACATCCGCCCCCACAAACCACTCGCCCATCTCCTCCAAGCTCCCTACACGGCCTCCGATTTCATCGACTGGGGCGACCGAATGACCCCCACGTTCTCACCCAAGCGCGACATCTCCGCGCGGTGGCACGACCTCCACGGCGCCGGCGACTGGGCCGGCCTCCTCGACCCGCTCGACCCGGCCCTCCGCGCCGAGATCCTCAAGTACGGCGAGTTCGCCTCCGCCACCTACGACGCCTTCGACTTCGACCCGCTCTCGGAGTTCTGCGGAAGCTGCAGGTACAACCGCCACAAGATGCTCCACGAGCTCGGCCTCGCCGCCAAGCACGGCTACACCACCGCCACCCGCTACATCTACGCAATGTCCCACGTCGACGTCCCCAATTGGCTCGCCCGCACCTCCACCACCTGGAGCAGAGACTCCAATTGGATGGGGTACGTCGCCGTCAGCGACGACATCGAATCGAGGCGAATCGGCCGTAGGGACATCGTCGTCGCCTGGCGGGGGACGGTGGCGCCGTCCGAGTGGTTCAGCGACCTCAAGGCGAAGCTCGTCCGGGTCAACGACGCCGTCAGAGTGGTCAAGGTACAAGAAGGGTTCCTCTCTGTTTACAAATCGAAAGCAGAGCACACTCGGTACAACAAATCCAGCGCTTCAGAACAGGTAATTGAAGAGCTAATCAAGCTGGTGAGAACTTACAGAGAAAAGGGTGAGGAAGAAATCAGCATCACGATAACAGGACACAGCTTGGGAGGCGCGTTGTCTCTGTTAACAGCTTACGAAGCTGCGTGTTTAATTCCTGACGTTTACATCAGCGCAATCACATTCGGCGCTCCCAGAGTTGGGAATTTGGCATTCAGGGAGAAGATGAAGGAATTGGGGGTGAAAGTTCTGAGAATCGAAGTGGAAGAAGATATTGTACCGAATCTGCCTGGAATTGTGATGAACACGGTTCTGAGGAAGCTGTCGATTACGAGGAGGTGGAATTGGATTTACAGGCACGTCGGGATGAAGCTGGAGCTGCACGTTTCGAGCTCGCCGTACTTGAAGAAGGAGTTTGAGATAGCTGGGAGCCATAACTTGGAGGTGTATCTTCACCTTGTGGATGGATATGTGAGTGAAGGGGCCAAGTTTAGGTGGAATGCGAGGAGGGATTTGGCGCTGGTGAATAAGAGTACTGATATGTTGATACCGGAGCTCAAGATTCCTGAGTTTTGGTATCATTTGCCTTACAAGGGATTGGTGCTGAACAAGTATGGGAGATGGGTGAAGCCAGGGAGAAAGGTTGAAGACATTCCTTCTCCATTTTCCTCCGAGTTATTATCTAGTCACGAGCCTATACTTGAACTCGTGGAATCTTAATGGACATAACATAATGGATTTTTCTCAAATGTTGTAGGGAGAGTTAATTGTAGTCTAGATCACAAAATAAAGGGTAGTTTGTTTAGTATTTTGCCAATGTAGTATTTGTTAAGGTAGATATTTGACAATTTATACATTTTTACATAGGTTGTTTGTTAAAAAAAAATTATATGAGTTCGTTTGCATAATGTGCTGTTTTGCCATTATATGTAATATGTTTTATGTTCTAGTTTTTTTTATTTTTATAAAGTTAACCATAAAAATAAAATTTATTTTGAAAACGACATGTAATATATCATTTTTCAACCCAAACATAACCTATATTTGAAACCGGTCTTCAAAATAGCTAGTAACGATGATTTTACTAGAAATAATTGAAAAGTATTAATGAGAAATAATTGAAGAGAATTATTTTGAGTAATTGGAAAGTACTAAGTTTATGAAGACAAAATAGAAAAAGGTTAATATTGGGTATATTTAAAAAATGGGCCAAATTACACGTTTGGTCACTCAAATTATACAAATCTTTCACGTTTGCCACCCGAATTACTTTTCTTTCTTATTCGCCACTAACTTTACGAATCGTTTCACGGTTGGTCACCGGCCGTTACACTCCGTTAAGTTTGTCCTACGTGGCAGTCAACTATAAAGTTTGACCGTTAACTAGATGACGTGGAAATTAAAAAAAAAATTTAAAAAATTCTTTCCACCTGATCATTGCACTTATTTTGTCTATATAATTTATCATATTAATAATTTAATAAAATTTAATAAATTACAAAAAAGGGCAAATCTAATAAAGGAAACAATCAACGCCATTGCTAGGGATTTGATTTGATTAAGGGTGAATCACGGGTGGTCTCCTCCTCCGAATGCAGTGGCAAGGAGGCGGGCGGCGAATCGAAAAGCAACGGCAGCGAGGGAATCTCGCACCCGTCTCTCCTTGGGGAAATCAAAAAAACCCTTTCAACTCCCAATTTCAATTCGGAATAATGGCCAAGAAGCGCCCAGTAGAGGAGAACCCACCGCCGCCGCCGGAGTCGGAGGAAGAAGAAGAAGACGAGGAGGGGAGCGAAGTGGAAAGCGAATCCACCGATGACAACCACACGTCCTCTGCTGCCGCTGCCGCTGCCAGTCATGGGAAGAAGGCGTTGGACTCTTCCGACACCGAGTCCGACGCCGAGGCCGAATCCAGTTCGGGTCGGTCTTCTCCTTCGGCTTCCGCCTTTCAGTTGAAGCCCGTCACCCCCGCAAAGATCAAGAAGCCCACCCCCGCCGCATCAACCGATCCCGAAGCTGCCACCGACAAGAAGAAATCTGCTGCCATCAGTGGCGGGAACGAAGAAGAAGAGGAGGAGGAGGAAGTAAGAAAAGGCAGCACTCAGGGGCGTTGGAGCGAGAGCGACGAGATTGCGCTCCTTAGCGGGATGATTCAGTACAAATCTGAAAGGGGTTCCGATCCCTCTTCTGATATGGCTGCTTTTCTCGATTACATCGAGAAATCGATTCAGAACAAGGTCTCCAAGACCTCCCTCTTCTGATACGGCAGCGACGAATTCAAGAGAGCGGAGGAAGATTCCCTCGCTGCCGTTGCTTTTCGATTCGCGGCCCGCCTCCTTGCCACTGCATTCGGAGGAGGAGACCACCCGTGATTCACCCTTAATCAAATCAAATCCCTAGCAATGGCGTTGATTGTTTCCTTTATTAGATTTGTCCATTTTTTGTAATTTATTAAATTTTATTAAATTATTAATATGATAAATTATATAGACAAAATAAGTGCAATGATGAGGTGGAAAGAATTTTTTTAATTTTTTTTTAATTTCCACGTCATCTAGTTAACGGTCAAACTTTATAGTTGACTGCCACGTAGGACAAACTTAACGGAGTGTAACCGCCGGTGACCAACCGTGAAACGATTCGTAAAGTTAGTGGCGAATAAGAAAGAAAAGTAATTCGGGTGGCAAACGTGAAAGATTTGTATAATTTGAGTGACCAAACGTGTAATTTAGCCTTTAAAAAATAAAGACTAAAAGATTGATTCACATATCACCACTACTTCTCGATTCCAACAAAAACCATTCACAAATGGCTGCAATTGCTCCACAATTCCACCACCAACCATTCATATCTTGTTGCATGTCCTCCACAGTGGCCAATTAGTCATGTCAGGCTTCTCCTTCTCCACAACTTTGCTCAGCATGCAGTCCCTATTTGAGAAAGAGGGAATAATCGGCCGGAGTGGAGGTCTTCAAATCTTATAAAAAAAAACCCATAAGAATCCAGAGAATTCAAACCCAACCCCTAATTGAAGAAGAATCGCAGGTTCCAAACCCAACCCCTAATATGTTCCCATATCACACATTCACTGCCAACGGAGCTCGCCACAATTCACCCCTATTCATCCAAACCCAGAGCCATGTCAAAACCTATAAATTGGAGAAGAGCCAGGGGAGGGAATCAAACGACAATGAGTTATTTCGTTTGTCGCCGCTCTCGCTCGGACATGCGGAGGTCTTTAAAGGAAGATGAATCACTTTTGTTTATCTTTTGGCGCCTCGTCGTCGTTGTCCCCCTTTCCTACTATATGACTGCTCCACTTCCGTTCGCCACAGCTGCTAACTCTCCTTCGACTTTGTTCATCGAAGTCTAGGGTTCACTATACTCAATCTGATCTACATGAAGAAAGGAATCCCAAAATAGCAGAAGAATTGATTATGCATCACCCGATTTTGGCTAAAGGCAGAAGAATCAATGGATTCGGAGAAAAGGAGAAGAAGGAAGGAGAGAGGAGATGGGAGAGGGGTAGAAAGGGATGAAAAAATGGGAAGGCAACGCATAGAACGCGTTATTTCAAAATAACACATCTGTAGGTGTTTTTTAGAATAACTCGATTTTGTTGTATTCTCAAATAACTCAGCCCACAATACCACATTAACCAAAAATTTTACCAAACGAGTTATACAATGAGTTATTTGGTCCAGAATAACTCATGGAAAAAACTCATCCAAACGACCCCTAACTTGATTTTCACTATGTGTAGGGCGAAAACTCAAGGACCAAGCTTGTGGCAACGCCAAAGCCCCTTAAGTCTTAACATATAGAAGATATAGGGCTGTCCATTTGGTTTTGGTTTTTTGGTTTTAACCGAAACCAAACCAATTGGAAAGCTAATGGTTTCAGTTTTTTGGTTTTAAATCAATAAGCAACTTAATGATTTTGGTTTGGTTAAAACCGAAAAACCAATAGAAACCATTAAGAAACCAATAAGAATAAAATTATTTATCAACTAATATATTTTTTTTTGTTTCTTTTGACACGCATGCCAACCAATAATTTGTTATGGCTATTTACCATTATTATGACGTTTATTCAATAAAAAGGAGGGAAATAGGAATAAATATGAGTGTATGAGTACATGTTGGTTTTTTGGTTTTTGGGATTTGGTTTTTGATTTTTGGTTTTTCATACTTAATGGTTTGGTTAACCAAACCAAACCAAATTGACAGCCCTAAGAAGATATAGACATCGTCAATGCCCAAACCCATTGCATAAGAATAAAGATTTGCAGTGAGGAGCCCATTAGAAAGGAGACTCAGAGTCTGGGATGGACTCCCCCACAGGAGGGATGGGTGAAGATCAACACTGACGGGTCTGTGTTTGCAGAAGACAAAGCTGCAACAGGAGGCCTCATCAGAGATCCATTAGGTCGTTGCCTTGAGGCCTTTGCAATCAACCTGGGTTCCTGTTCAATCACGGGAGCAGAATTAAAAGCAGTGGAAGCGGGGCTCTCTGCAGCATGGAGAAGGGGATTCCGGCGTGTTATCCTCTGCCTGGATTCTACTACGACAATCAACATCATTCAAAATGTGTAGGATACTGATCACAGACACGGCATTCTTGCCCTGGAAATCAATCGTCTGCTTTCATTGAACTGGGAAGTCTCTATCTCCCACACCTATAGAGAGTGCAATTTTGCTGCTGACTTTCTAGCCAAGAAAGGGCATAGTCTGCATTTTGGCACACATTTTGTTGACTCAAATGACCCAGGACTTCGGTACTGGTTATTGTATGATGTAATGGGTTTGTCCCAGGAACGTTCTGTTATTTGTAGTGCTTAGACACCATTGGTGTCTGTTTTGTTACCAAAAAAAAATAAGAATAAAAGTAAAGCAAACCCATTATACGTAGCTAGTGGACCCAGTGGCCCATGAGCACGAGGCCCAAACCTCTGCCTGCAAGACAAGAACTTATCATATCCATTGGACGGGCCACCCAGTCACTTTATAGCCATTGACCCTTCCAAGTTCTAACTCTACCAGTCCAGTCCAACAAATTCTCTTCTCGCAGTCCCGTTGACCTGTCCAGTCGCCCCGATTAGGTACAGAACTTCATCTTTTTAACTGCTCTACGCATCGCGACGCCTGCGGGTAACTTCTCTGCACTCTCCCACAGCAGAATCAGAAAAGTCTGCCTCTCACTCTTTGACTCTGACTCTGAATCTCTCTCACTCCCCAGCAACGCGACGATCTCAGTTGAACCACTCTCCTCTCCTTCCTTCCCATGGCGGTCCACTCTGACGTCTCTTTCTTCACCCTCCCTCTCTATATATAATTCCATATCCATCCCCCGTCCTCTTCATCAACATTCCATCTCCTCTCAGCATCCCATTTCATCGCTCCCCGTCAATTGATCATTCTCAAGTCAATTTCATCCGCCATGGACGCCTCGCCGCTAGCATTGAGAAAACAAACCACCCTCCAGTTGCCGGCTTCGCCATTCCAACCCAGGAGAAGAATCCGGACATGGAAATTGAAGCTCCGCTCCACCTGGCGATCCGTCAAAACCACCTTCTCCCGCAACCTCCTCAAACGATTCCACCACCGGCACCGCGCATCCTCCTCCTCCGTCGCCGCCGCCAAAAAACAGAGCCGAATCGCCCCCTCAAATCCCAATAACCCCCAAACCCTCGCCGCCAAGAGGAACAGCAGCCGCCCGCACAAATCACTGGCGCGTCTCCTCGAGGTTCCCTACACGGCCTCCGATTTCATCGATTGGGGCGACCACATGACTCCCACACTGTCCCCCAAGCGGGACATCTCCGGGCGGTGGCGCGAGCTCCACGGAATCGACGATTGGGACGGCCTCCTCGACCCAATCGACCCTACCCTCCGCTGCGAGATCCTCAAGTACGGCGAGTTCGCCGCCGCGACCTACGATGCCTTCGATTTCGACCCGCTCTCCGAGTTTTGCGGCAGCTGCAGGTACAACCGCCACAAGATGCTCCACGAATTGGGCCTCGCCGCCAAGCACGGCTACACCACCACCCGCTACATCTACGCCATGTCCCACGTCGACGTCCCCCAATGGCTCTCCCGCGCCTACACCACCTGGAGCAGAGACTCCAACTGGATGGGCTACGTCGCCGTCAGCGACGACGCCGAATCCAAGCGAATCGGCCGGCGGGACATCGTCGTGGCGTGGCGGGGGACGGTGGCGCCGTCGGAGTGGTTCAGCGACCTCAATGCCCGGCTGGTCCGGGTCAACGACGCCGTCAGAGTGGTGAAGGTCCAAAAGGGTTTCCTCTCTGTTTACAAATCGAAAGCAGAGTCCACTCGGTACAGCAAAGCCAGCGCTTCAGAACAGGTGACGGAGGAATTGCTCCGGTTAGTGAGATCTTACAGAGAGAAGGGCGAAGCAGAAATCAGCATCACCGTAACTGGTCACAGCTTGGGAGGTGCATTGTCTCTATTAACAGCTTACGAGGCTGCAAGTCTGATTCCTGATGTTTACATTAGTGTGATCTCCTTCGGCGCGCCCAGAGTTGGGAATTTGGCCTTCAGGGAGAAGATGAAGGAATTGGGGGTAAAAGTTCTGAGAGTCGAAGTCGAGGAGGATATCGTCAGGAACCTGCCTGGAATCGTTATGAACACGGTCCTGAAGAAGCTGTCGATTACGAAGCGATTGAATTGGATTTACAGGCACGTCGGGAAGCAGTTGAAGCTGCACGTTTCGAGCTCGCCGTACCTGAAGAAGGAGTCTGACATGGTTGGGAGCCATAACTTGGAGGTGTATCTTCACCTTGTGGATGGGTTCGTGAGCAGAGGGGCTAAATATAGGTGGAATGCGAGGAGGGATTTGGCGCTGGTGAATAAGAACAGCGATATGTTGATACCGGAGCTCAAGATTCCCCAGTTTTGGTACCATATGCCTTACAAGGGACTGGTGCGGAACAGATATGGGAGATGGGTGAAACCTGGTAGAGAACCTGAAGATATTCCTTCTCCATTTTCGTCCGAGTTATCTTGTCGCGAACCTATACTTGAACTCGTTGAATGTTAACGAACATACAAAAAGATTTGTCTTTTTTTTTCTTCTTCTTTCATTGTTCACAATACATTTGTTATCATTTGGATGATTTCTACAGATAGAATTACATTCAATCAATTGTTCCAATGTTAGTTCGAAGAATGCATATGAGATTGCACAATTTCATGACTAATATCAAGCAACGAACAACGATTGCGGACGAACGTTACAAACCACACATTCCATCATACGAATAAGTGTATCAACACGATGAAATGTACGAACATTTGACTGTCATTACATTTCCCAGAATAGTAACATCCCATGTAATTCAAGTTTGCAGTCACCCCAAACCCAAAAGACTCCCTACTATTACACGCAACAATAATTAACTACTGCAATGTCATCTGCACAACGCCGGGGATATAGAAATGTGGAAGGGAAATTTCTTTATCTACATCCCAATTAAGCGAAAGATCCCAACCGCGAGATTGCGTCTTCGTAGTGATCATCGTCGACCTTCTCGGAGCCCAAGCTTGGTGGGACGTAAGTCCTGTAGATTTGTTCCATGTTGGGGTGGTCCTTCAGTTCACCGGCAGCAACTTCAAGAGCTGTGCTGCTGAATGCACGGTAGAACTTCTTCCTGCAGACGAAGGCGAAGATCAAGGTGACGATGGGGAGCAGGATCAGGATTGGCGCGTATACGAATTTCTTCACCCCGAAGTAACCGAACATCAGGACTTGGTACAGCAGCAGAGAAGCTAGGATTCTTGTATGAATGTGTGGCCACATCCTTCCGTAGCTCTCGAATGAAGGGACGTAGACTTTCAGTGCCTGTCATGGATGCGACAACCATAGAAAATTAAACACACCACACTCGGCTAGTTAAAAGATAGCAGCAGCACAGCTGAGGTTCAAACACGCCATACCTGATTGCGAAGAACAAGCCATCCGAGGCCAAAGTAAATGACGCCAAATGGGATGATGAGAGGAGCGATCACAGAGTAGCACATCACAAGCGTGACGACCAGCATGTCGCTGGGAATTCTAGATACATATCCAAGATCACCTGGAGCCCAAGCGGCTTTGATCTCATTCTCTGTCTTGCAAAGATACTTCTTCTTTACATGGAAGATGATCAGTGGCACAATCCGGGACAGCTCGAGCCCATATCCAATGAAGAACCTTCAAGTAAAAGCCATTCCATCTCTACCATGTAAGTAAATAGTATGCAAGGAAAAGAAGTGATGAAACCATAAGGTGTTATTGTTATCTTACTTAAGAGCCACGTAAGTGAGGAAGAATGTAGCACTCCCAGGAAGGCTAGTGGCTAGAATGTCGACAGCAGAGTTGGGATCATTTTCAATGTCCTTGAACGTGTTGAACAAGGTGTTACCGATCGTGACACCGATGAAAACATTCAACACGGTGAAGTAGAAGTACTTTCCTGAGGCGGCTCTAATTGCATGGCTCAGGGAAGGAATCCCTTCCGCCTTGGAGAGGAACAGCAGCAACTTGGCCAGCATGGCAAGGAATACAATGAGGGCAATCTGAGGGAGGTAAGCTTCCAAAACCGTCCTCACTGCACCAATGTTCAGAACCGGTTTTAAGAAAGGGAGGAGCTTCTTCAGGTTGCCCAGAGTGGTGAAGGCCGAGATCAAACCGATTGGGATAAGGTAAAATAAAATGGTCAATGCCACGATGACGTACACAATGTACTGCCTGATCTCCCTCATGAAGAACTTCATGCTGAGATTAGTCCATATCACCTGACGAGGCTCGGGAGCATCCGTGACAGTCCACTTGTTCACCATCTGAGCATGGAGACTCTGTGCAGCCGAAGCAGCAACCACCCTGCTGGTGAAGAACACAATGGCTGCAGACTGATGCTTCTCCAAGAGAGTCAACTTCTGTTCTGCTTCCAGTTTGGAGACAAGCTCATTGATCTTCTCGTTGAAATACTCAATGCTATCCACTTTCTTACCAAGAAGACCCATACAACCGGTTTTGGTCGTGGGTCGAACCCCTTCCGGCTTACCCCCAGTTTCCTTGGACAAAGCAAACACAGCTTCAGCACGCTCCAGCTTCTTCTTGTACCCCTCCAGTTCCTCGTGGATTTTGTTCACCTATGAGCAGACATAAAGATTTTGATAACCTTCTCTATAACGATCCTAATTAATGTAGAGTATAAGATACTATTTTGTTCAGTATTTACCATTTTGTTGTCGGTGACGATCATGGATCTGTAGAAGGTATCAGGGTAGATCGCCTTGAAGTAGGAATCAACATGTTGCTTCATGGTTTCCCCTGAAGGGGGAGGAGGGATGTCCCTAACCAGAATAGCGAATTGCTCAGATTTCACCTCAGGGGACATGAGAGCAGCTGCTCTAAGTGCTGAAACATGGTTGTAAGCCTTCCATAGCGAGTAGTAAGTAACCAGAGAAACCCAGTAAGTGGCGATTAGGAATGCCCATAGCCTCGAGCTCTTCTCCTGAGAATTCATTTTCACCACACCATTACTACAACAACTACACAGGGCCAGCAAAACGAAACCCTAACAACAATAACAACAAGGTGGGTTGAGAGCAAAGCACACAAGTTTGAGAACTGACCGTAACGTTGCCCATGGAGAGCATGTCGAGCTCGTCGAAGGTGTTGTTGCTGACATCGGACTTGCTGCCTTTGATATTGTTGTCCGTTGCCGCAATTGGCAGCAGAACAGGGAGCAGGAGCAACCCGGACAACACGAATATCGCCAACACTGCAGCAGCAGCAGAAGGTTGCCAAAAAAAAAAAAAAAAAAAAAGAGGGTAAATCTGAAGAGCTCAGTAAACAGATAGGAACCCATAACCAGAAACAAATTGAAACCCCCAAATTGAAGTAAACTCCACAAGGAAACCGACAAACAGAGAGTAAGATATTTTTTGCTGAAGCAAGAAAGGCCAAATTGGGAAGGGGGTAGAAATTGTACCGGTGCCGAGGAAGACGAAGTAGACGGCGGTGTCGAGGCCGGAGATGTTGATGATGTCCTGCTCGGTGGAGGACAGAGCTTCCCGGATCCAGGAGAAAGGGTTTCGGGTCCTGGAGGGTCCGCCTTCGAGAGGGTCCATCCCTTTCAAGATCCGGTTTGGGTAGTAGATGACGGAGTTGCCCGGCCGGCGGGAGAGCCAGGCGAAGAGGAGCATTAGGATGATGAAGATGATGAAGGATGTCCCTAAGGACGTTAAGAATGAACTGAAATCCATGGAGTAATCGCCGGAGAACTCCTCGGCGGTTGTCTACTCAGGCGAGAGGAGGTAGTTGGTTCTTGGTTTTTTTTTTTTTTTACAGAAGAGGAAAGAAGGAAGCAGATTGGGCGTCAAGGGAAGGGAAAGGCATATGGAAATGGAAAGTAACCGTTGAGACGGTACGGGGGGAGAAGGAAACTTGAGGAGCCGGAGCGGAGTGTCTTTATGACGGCAAGCAAAGCATTCATCGCTTTATATGATGGGTGGTGTATTTATGGGGAGAAGTTAAGAAATGAAAATGACAGCGACTTACCTTGCCTTACTAGGGTAAAAAAGCCACAGCAAAGGTCATTTAAGTTATATGCTTTACCTTTAGGTTGTCTTTATTGAACTTATTAAAATAAGGAAGACAATTTATGAAACGAAGCGCATTCATCAATAAATAAACAAATAAGTCCGGCTAACGTCCACTTTTTATTTAAAAAAAAAATCTTTTATATTATACAAATCTATTAAAATGATATTATTTATTCAAATATTTTGTAATGCATCAAAATATTAACTATTTTTACGTTATTGTTAATAATTTTGTTACTCTTTTCTTAGTTAAAATTCAAAAAAATTAGAATGTTGATCTTCATGTGTCTTTTTCAGGTCGGTATCATCTTGTCGAGTCAATATTACTAACAAAATTGTTAATTTAAAGTTAACATTTGACTAATTCTTAGTATTTCGATAGTTTTGGATAATATAACAGAATCTGAAAAAGGTTTGTATAAAAAATAGACATTACCCTAATAATTAATAGGGTGTATCAGGGGCGGATCTATGTGTTGCTAAGGGGTGTCGTCCGACTCCTCTTCGCCCGAAAATTTTGTAAAGAACCTATATTTAAAAAAAATATATATGAGATTTCCAACACCACTTTAATAATCATAGCCGATATTCGTTAATTAGGCGACACCCCTCTTCAACAGTTTTGACCGTCACTTGGGTGTATAAACTTTGTAAGTAGCATATGCGAATAATTAGACTAAACTAGAGCTTAATATATCAACACCATGTGTGTTCTTTTTGACATAACAGGGATGACAAAGTTAATGAAAAGGTAGATATGGTCCAGATTTTTAAATCCATAGTTTAGAGGCTGGGCTGTTTTATAAGTGTACAGTTAGCATGCTTTTGAGGATTCTTTATATGAATCGCTATTTGCCGCCCTAATATTTACTATTTGCCGCCCATAGTTCTAAAATATAAGACGATTTTGCCCTTCTTTCAATTAACCCATCCCCTCACGACCTCCTGCTTCCTCCCACAACAGCCGACCATCCCTTCCACCCTGCTAACATTGCCGCCGACCAAACTTCCTCCCTCCTTCCACAACATCCTACCCCCGCCTACAATTTCATTCCTCCGACCCCTTCACCGTTGTTCCCACCGCCGCCGACCCCTCCATTCCTGCGACGACCTGGTGCCGCCGAACCCTCTATTCGTCCGACCTCTCAAAGTCGGCGGCGTTGAAGAGGAAGGAGCTCGCCGCGGGTTCTGTGGTCGCCGACGTAGAGGATGAAGCTTGCCGAGAAGTTAAATCTTTTTTTTTTCGTCCGCTCACCGGCGTAGGACGGGGTCCGATCACCAGAGGCGGATGTGGTCCGCTTGCCGTGGACAGATGGGGTCCGATTGTCCTGCGCGGACGGGGTCCGTATTCCAACGTCGGACGGGATCCGAAACCCGACGTCGCGGATGGGATCCGAAACAGTTGCACTTTTTTTCCAAAATTCGTTTTTAAATTATTAATTATTTATTGAGTAACCAAATAAGTGTAAAATATCATAATTAGGATTTAAAATTATGAATTAATTCCAATTTTATTTCCCTTATTTCACCCAAGATTTATGACGATTTATGACGAGAATGTTGATTCCCTCAATTAACCTACTGACAGACGTTAATTGTATATAAATATTGTATTAAATAATTATCAAGCACCAAACTTTCCCTAATTAACCAATTCCTAATTGTATTTCTCGAACAATACTTAATTACCATAATGAATAATTATGGTATTAAATAATTATCAAGCACCAAACTTTCCCTAATTAACCAATTCCTAATTGTATTTGTCGAACAATACTTAATTACCATAATGAATAATTATGGTAGCTTTTTCTAATTTTAGGGCGGAAATAATGAAATTAATAAAGCAGAAAAATAAATCTTAAATAACAACGGGGCATGTTCTTGAAGTTCTTAATTGATATGAAGAAGGTTTGATTGCTAGTTACTATCACAAACTCACCACAACATCTAATGATTATCTTCCGTAATTAACAACCTCTAATTAACAACCTCTAATTGTATTTCTCAATTTAACAAACCAACGTAATTTCCTCCCAAAACATCTAATGATTATCTTCCTAATTAACAACGGGAAATAAATTCATCCCCAATAACCTACATCTAATTTTATTTTCCTAATTACACTCTCAAATTACTCAAATTATTAATAATCCACGTAGTTATTAATAATTTAATATATATGATCACGGTTGAACAAATAGTTTATCGTGGGTTTATTTTAAATAATTATAAACTATCTGAAATTTAGAGATTCAATCGTCTGGCACTATTCATCATTTTTTAATTTTTACCAAATACACCATTAGTTAGCTGATTTTTCGTAGCCACCATTAATTAGTTGATTTTTTATATTAAAAAATTATAACCCTCCTCTAACCCTCACGTCTTTCTCTCACCATATCGGAATCCGAATTCCGAAAATTACTCCTTAACTCAATCCAATTTTATTTCCCACGTCGCTACCAATAAAAATGGCAATTACCAATGTTTAACACTAATTATGTTAAACTAATTAATTGAATAAACTAAAATGAATTAAATAATCAGGGGAAAAAACCGAACGCTACGAAGCAGCCTTAGGTGTCGTCGCTGGGAAGGAAATCGCCGGCATCAGGCTTTTTTTTTAATCCATCCGTCGGCGGTCGGCCCTGGTCGGACGGGGTCCGCCAGACGTGGTCGGACGGGGTCCGCCAGACGTGGTCGGACGGGGTCCGTCGAACGTGGTCGGACGGGGTTGTCAGTCGTGTTCGGACGGGTCTATTGGCCGTGGTCAGACGAGTCCGCCCGTCGTGGCAGGATCTGGCGACGGCGGCAACGGTGGTCAAGCACCCACGGCAGTGGTGGATGATGATTTGGGTTATAAAAAAACCGCAAGGGTAAAAATGACATTTTTATTAATATAATGGGCGGCAAATAGTAAATATCCTGGCGGCAAATAACAATCCTCTTATTTATGAGGTCAAATTATCCCTATGTTTAGTCCGGCTTTTAGAAGTGCTTTTCGACTTTAAAAGCTGAAACAGGACCAAACACCTGTAAAAACTCGGTTTTTGAAAAGCCGAAAAGCGCTTTTGAAAATATAAGATTATCCTTACCATATTTTAATTTTATTTCAAAAAATATAAATTTCCTTCATTTATATCATTTGAAAAATAAAATAAAATATAAAATCATATTATTGAATATAAAAGAAATCTAACAAGATCCATTTTAACTACTTTTTACTGTTTAGAATTTTTATTCATATTTTATATTATAAGTCTTTTATAGTCATTTTACACAACCTCTCATATTAAAAAGCACTTCTAATAGTTTTACACCCAAACACTCAACTGTTTTTTTTTTAAGTACTTATTTAAAAGCTCCAGCCAGAAGCTGCTTCTGCAAAAGTTACAGCAGGGCCAAACTAAGCTATGTCAATTTTGCCGTAACTAATGAGTTTTCTCTTATTAATTTTAGTTGGGTTGGGTATGAATCTCAAATACAAGATAAATGAGTAGTGTTTGATAGGTTTATATTTATATCCATTAATTTGATTTGTGTTTTTAGTTCATGAATTTGATATTGTACTCATACAAATGAAATGGGCGTTTTGTACATAAACTTCATACATCTTTAGATTTAGTACCTACTTTTTTTTGCACAATATTCTTAAAAACATATACGGAAATACATTTCAGTGCCTAAAATTTTTGTGTCATACATTTTTATACAATAAATTTCTAAAATAGCCTAAAGTAAATAGGCATCCATACCCAATCATGGCTATTTATAGTATGGAAGCAATACACTTACCCTACCCAAACTCATCTACAAAATTTCAAACCACTATAGAGTTCACTCATACCATATCCATAATCAATGAGTTTACTTGGATTTGGAAAAAAATTATCCATGGGTGAGTAATTGTCTTCCCTAGATCAAACCACAGGGTCGACCAAGGGGTGTGTTTGGAGACCATAGGTATGTTAGTTGATTCAATCATATTTTATATCATGAATTTGTGGGTAAAATTGATTGATTATGGTTATATTGACGCATTTAACCTATGAATATGTTAATTAATACTAATACTATGTTATTCATTGGTCAATATTCATATGTATATTAGTATATATACACGGCTAAATTACACGTTTGGTCACTCAAATTATACAAATATTTCATGTTTGCCACCCGAATTACTTTTCTTTCTTATTCACCACTAACTTTACGAATCGTTTCACCGTTAGTCACTCGCCGTTAGACTCCGTTAAGTTTGTCCTACATGCCAGTCAACTATAAAGTTTGACCGTTAACTAAATGACGTGGAAATTAAAATAAATTAAAAAATAATTTTATTTTTCCACCTCATCATTCCACTTACTTTGTCTATATGCTTTATTATATTTATGATTTAATTAAAATTAATTATTAGGGAGAGAATTTCTCCTCCTTCCACGTCATCTGCTTTCCGAGGCGGTGATTGAATGGAGAAGGGAATGAAAGGCAGGGAAGGCGGTGAGGTGAGGTCCCTGTAAATTGATTGTAAAATAAGAAGAGGGTTGGTATCATTGGAAGAATCGAGAAGGAAGGAAGAATGACGAGACCGCTGCTGCTGCCGCTGCCGGCGATGCAATTCGTCGGGCTCGCCGGCGGGTGGTGGAACGAGATCAACGAGTCGGCTCATTGGCAGGACGAGATTTTCTACACTCTCTCCGGCGCTTTTGCCCTCGTCTCGCTGATTGCCTTGGTGAGTTCCCATGGCTTTATCGATTCATCAGATTCCTGTGCGAATCGGCCTTGGTTCTCGATCGCTCGGAACTTGAAACCCTCGCCTTGTCCCGTTGGGGGAGACGAATCTGGCGCTGGTTGTAATGATTCCCGCGCCAAATTCCTAATCTGGTTCCGTATCGAGTTGGATAAGTTCCGAGTTCATTTTTTTTGCCGATTATGTTTTTCCGAAGAGAAATCGACGATACGACTACAGACTTCTCTTTGTTGAACCCTATCACCCTCGAAACAATCCGACTTCCGAGGCTGATTAATTCGACCGGTAGGTTCGAGAGAGGCGAACTTACGTTGCCACCAACCGATCCCAACTGCAGAGTTGTAATCGCAGACAATGAAACCCCACAACACGCGCATTGCAAACCAGGCGGCGGAGCAGATGATACATGGACCGTGCAAACTTTCTCCGAAGAGTTTGGTGCGTTCTGCTGTCTTGTGCTTTGCAGAGGAAGCTTATACTCCGTCACAGGAAACAACCAATTGGTCGAGATTACAGGGATCTCACCTTATTTTACAGTCAATTTACAGTGACCTCACCTCACCGCCTCCTCTGCCTTCCATTCCCTTCTCCATTCAATCACCGCCCCGGAAAGCAGATGACGTGGAAGGAGGAGAAATTCTCTCCCTAATAATTAATTTTAATTAAATCATAAATATAATAAAGCATATAGACAAAATAAGTTGAATGATGAGGTGGAAAAATAAAATTATTTTTGAATTTATTTTAATTTCCACGTCATTTAGTTAACGGTCAAACTTTATAGTTGACTGCCACGTAGGACAAACTTAACGGAGTCTAACGGCGGGTGGCTAACGGTGAAACGATTCGTAAAGTTAGTGGTGAATAAGAAAGAAAAGTAATTCGGGTGGCAAACATGAAATATTTGTATAATTTGAGTGACCAAACGTGTAATTTTAAACGATGCAAGTCTTCTTTAAAATCCTATTTGTATTCTGGAAGTCAATATATTATAAAATGAGACAAGAAATCGTTAATGCATTAAATATGGTGATGATCGTAAATGAGTCCTCCCTTAAAGAGTTCATAAATAATTAATCTTATTTTAAATTATTGTTTAGATAACAATTCTATCCTCATTTTCATTTCATTTCATTATACTGAAAAAAATTGTACCACAACTCAATTCTTATATAGGGTCTCCAGATTCATCCATCCACTCTTCAAAACCACAATCCACATTGTAGGGTTAATAAGAAATTAATAGCTTGAAAGGAAAAATTAATTATTAAAAGAGAGATATTAAGAACAATGGTGGTTGCCTTGGACCGGGGAAGATGATTGCGACGGAGTGGTGATGAGTCTGTATGTCTGTGGGGTTTGATAGATTACAGTTTTTTGCTTGCTTTCTTTGGCCTCGCTGTTCATTCATTGATACCTTTAACAACTTTGCTTGCTGTTGCTGTTGCTGTTGTGGCTCTCTTTTCCATCATCAATATCTTTGCCACTCCTCAAATACCAAAATACAGAGTTGTCTTTTTATTTTATTAATAGATTACGACTTAAGGGATCGCGTCTTTTGTCGATAAATAAAGGTATTATTATGGGAATTGCGACTTACGACGTTGAGTCGGCAGAAGGCACAGAAAGGTGGGAGAGGGAGAGGGTGGTGAGTGGGGATTAGGGATGGCAATTTTGCCCATACCCATGGGTATTTTACTATCCAACCCAATTGGGTTGGGTATGAAATCCAAATATATGGATATGGGTAAAGTTTGATGGGTTTGTACCCATACCCATTTACTTTGGGTTGGGTTGGGTTTATAACAAATGGATTTGGGTTTGTATCCATGCCCAAATACAAATTATAGTTTGGTACCTAAACTTAATAGATATACATATTTAGTACCTAAATTTAATTTTTTTTGCATATAAGTCCTCAAAATATTGACGGAAAATTACGTTTTGGTACCTAAATTTTTTTGGTCTTACATTTTGGTACCTAAATTTTTCAAGTTTTACAAATAAGTCCAATTTTTGCATGTGTAGTTAAAACACCCTCAAGTAAATGGATATCCATATCCAACCCATACCCATTTAGATAATATCCATACCTAACCCAAACCCATATACAAACCCCAAACCCATACACACATCACCCAAACCCTACCCATAATAAATGGGTCTATTTGGGTTTGGGCAAAATTACCCATGGGTGGGTAAATTGCCATCCCTAGTGGGGATCACGAACCAAGATTGAAGAGAAGCAAGTGGGCCGAATTGTTGAGAATTGGAGCCGTAGCATCGAATCTCAATTTTCCCCAAACGCGACCGCAACACGTAATCAACCCAGCGAATATATTTAATGTGGTTTGAAAGTCGTGATTTTCTCAAATTGATATATGGAGTCAATTAGTGCATTAGTAGTTGATGTATAGAATCAATTGATGTATTAGATAAATACATTGTTTGCCGGTTTAGATTGTGTTTTTATTCTAAAGCCACAAAAGTTAATTTTGGGTGACTGTGAAGAATCTCAACTTTTTATTGAGATTGATTATCCCGCAACTTTAATTGTGGTTGAGTCTCCGAAAAGTTAATGAATGTATTCTAATTTAATATAAGTATAAAAAAAACACCGAATCTCACAAATACATGAATTAGTTCAAAACATCATTTGAACTCACAATTCCCAAATGATCCATTAATGAAAGATAGTATTTACTTTTAGCATTCGATAAATTTTTGAATTTGGAAAACAATAGATTTAACAACTATAGATTTTAATTTTTGTTGTTGTTTGACTTGTGTTAACAACTATATGAGTTTTTCGAATTCGCGGAGCAAATGTATTCCAACGAAAAAAATGTTCATAATGTCACAGATTTGATACCTAAAGAACTCATGTACCGGGTAATGATTTTCAAAAAAATCACGCGTACAAAAATCCAGCATTCAAAACGTTCTTCTAAATTATCATATCAAGACTCAAGAGGTCTTAGTTGAAGGTAGGGGTGGACATTCGGTCGGTTTGGTTTTGACCGAACCAAAATTATGAATACCGGGTCCTTGAATTCTTCCAAATCTCAAACCGAATTCGAACCGAATTATAATTCGGTTCGATCATTTTAAACCAAATTATAATTTGGTTTGGGTTCAGTTTTTCACACAAAACCGAATTGTGAAGCTACTTGTATCTTCTCACTTTTAAATTATTTTTTACCTCTAATATATACAATAAATATGTAATTATATGCATCATCAATGATAAAATCAAACTTTTCAACACATAAGTCATAAAATATTTCAAATATTTAAGTCTAAAAACAACTACAAACATAAAAAAAATCCACCATTTGGAGCTTGCAATTATAGTATTTAGGTTTTTCGGTCGGAAATTCGGTTCGGTTGAGAAAACCCTGATTTCCGAACTATCCACATTTTCCTTCCGAATTCTGAACCGAATAGCATTTATTCGGTTTTGGTTCGGTTTAATTCGGTTCCGGTTATGTTCGGTTTTACCGAACCGGTTGCCCACCCGTAGTTGAAGGTAGGGGCGGACCCATGGGGGGACACCCCAAAATTTTGGGAAAACGATTATCCAACCCCGTATGGACAAAAAAAAAAAAATTGATAGGGAGGGACACCCCTGAAATTTGAAAAAATGATTATCCTACTGTCATTTGTGTATAAGAATATAAGTGGTAGGTTGTGTAATTCAAATCTAGAACAGTATTATTATTAATAAACTTAATTTTCGTTGAGCTACAACTCATTTGTTGTTCGATTTTGAACAATATGTAATAGTAAAATGCCATTCCCTATCTCTAATTATTTTAAAAACCTAACAATTAAACTAATTTCAAGCTACCTTTAATTTGTATTGATTTTATGATTGTACGACAAGTGTTGAAAGAGTCTTTCAGCTTTGGGTTACATCAAGAACAAGTTTACAAATCGAATATGCGATAATTTCCTGAATGATTGTCTAGTAGGGTATATAGAGAGAATTTTGTTTAACACTATAGATACCAAGTGTATTCTACAATTATTTCCTAATATGAAAACACATCATGGACTTTTTTAACATGTACGAGTAAGGTATTTTCGTATTTACGATTTTATTTTTATTTAATTTATTTTTTAAAAGAGGACATCTCTATGGAAAATTTTATGCGTCCGCCAGTGGTTGAAGGTAATATGAATTTGCAAAATAAGACGTATGGATAATGATCTTAGCAATCTAGTTCAAAGTTACAAGTATAATTTTCAACGAGCATGTCATGTGATGTGAGTAGATAAGTGCCAGTAATGTTTGGCACCAATGTTTGAATCCAAAATGTAGCGAGTCTTATAATCGGTGGTCCGATCCATTGATGATTAGTATGAGCATTTCGATCTGCTTGTTAATTAGTTGTTAAAAACTAATAAACTATGCATATTACAAGTACATGTACCGCAACTTTATTGGAAAATGTCACATTCCCAGTTTCCCACTGTAAATCACAAACGGAACCATACGGGCAGAGGCAGTAACGAATTTCTAAAGGGGAATCCGAAATCCGACCTGAAAAAAGCTCTCAGTTTTGTCACTAAAAGCCACGGTCATCGGAAACGTAAAGAGGAAAGGGGAAAAGAAGTCACGGTCACAAAAATGGATTGGGATTTGGGGGGGACACTCAGAAATTGTGAACACAAACTGACCACATCGCCCCCTCCCGCCGTCTGACGCTGACCGTATATCGGGACAGCCTGACCGAATTCCCAAACGCGCGACCAACACGTAAATGAAACCCGGTAGGGCAGGCGAACTATTATTTCTTCGGGGCTGCTAATAATGGGAGCCGACTTCGAAACCAAGAAGTTAAGAAAGCTGATTAGGTGGCTTGGTCCGGCACTCAACAACCTGGCTAGTGGTGGAAAGACGATGAACGAAATGATAGTTTATGGTACATCCAGGCATGGTACATGAAACCGTACCGGGAAAGTTACCGGTAGGGTATTTTATGGTAAAACCGTGGTTTAATCGTAGTTCAACTGTAGTATCGTTAAATACCGCATATCAGTATAGCCTCTAATAGTGGTATTTCGTGGTTGAACCGCCAATACGGTACGATTTCATGGACCATGCATCTAGGCAGGGGCGGAGACACAGTATTAAAAGGGTGTGCCACGGCACACCCTTGGATCGGGGCTAAGACATCAAAAAATAGGGGTATTAGTTTATGCTATAGCTAGGATTTGAACGTGGAACCCCCTTACTATTAGCTTTGACATCTTCCACTAAACCACAATTACTTACATGATAAACTAATACGTTTTATTGCATATATATAATTTACTGTTTACAAATAATAAGTAAATTAAATTAAAAAACCTCATAATTACATATGCTTATTCAAGAAGTAAACAAAAATTTAACCCTAACAAGCGAGCTTCTTGATAGTCTTGATGATAAATGTATTTTACAGACTTTTCAAAATATGAGAACCCGTCGTGGGTCACTATAAAATATTGATAGTCATTTTAATTTTTTTAAATTGGCACCCCCTTACCCAAAATCCTGGCTACGCCACTGCATCTAGGGCATGGAATGGCACGATCCGCATTTAGTTTCAGATAAAGCATTTCACAATCCATATAAATTAGGGTTTGCAACAACAATACGATCCGTTATAAAAAAAAAGAAAAAATTAGGATCAAGAACCAGACAAACATTACATTCCGTGTGATTTGATTTGGTCCATATATAATATTGGTCCATATATAATTTCGATTTTTTTTTCTTCGGAATTTATCAAGTTAATGGGAGCAAGAATCAGGGTGCATTATGCTCGGTCCAACATGTTCCGGTTCAAATATTGATTTGGTCTGGTGTGATGTGATACAAATCAAATTGTTTCACATCCATACATACAGGAACGAAACGATCTGCACGATCCAAATAGATCATGATATCAAGATTATCCACATAACCTGTAGGTGGATTCAAGAGTGGTTGATGAAATTCAGAGAACACGTTACTAGTCAATTTATAATCTTACTATGCAATGACACATGGTTTAGCTCTTGTACCATAGTCGGTGGCTGAGTCGAAAATTCGAACACTATGTAATTTTTTATCGAATAATATAAATAATATACAGAAAGAGTTAAAATGTAAAATAGAGTTATTCAATATTGATGTAACTCATTCCTAGAAAAAGATAGCCAATTAATATAACCACAATGTATTTACATAGTATACAAGTGAAGTAAAATTACGTTAATTGTCCATATTATTTATCAAGTCCCAAAACAATCATTCACGAATTAGTGACATATTCTATTTCAAAATTTGTTCTTAATTAGCTCAAAATCAAAAATATATTTCTCATTTATAATTGCAATGAGTAGAATTAAAACTATCCTTTTTTATTTTGACTGTCAAAACTCCCTTCCGGGAGAGTTACAACTTACAATTATAATTTTAAAGTATAGCTTACTCACCTTTGTCTACATCTACACAATAAATAAAAGCCAAATGAAAAAACTTGAAGTCTCATTTCAAATTTCCTGCATCCAGAGTGAAAGTAGGAAGGACATTTTGGTCTTCACAATTACTTTTTTTTATTCATTAAAAAGACACTTACTAGGATCCGAACCATGACCACTTTAAAGAAAAGCAAAGATCATAACCAATCACACTATGTACATTTGTTGTTTCTTTTTAAATTAAAAACATATAATTGCAGAGAGAAAAAAACCTTTCCCTCATTTCAAATTCCCTGCTCCAGGAGCGTTTGTAGGAAGGGTAGAATAGGGACTGTTAATTTTTTTTCTTTTTCCTTTATGGAACAGACTAACTTACCGTACACATGCGGATTTAAACGGGTCCAAGAGTGTCAATTTGTTTTCTTTAAGTCATTTTATTTCTCCGTGGTGGTAAAATATATATGAAAAGACAAAAACAATACTCCTTTTTATTGCTAAAAGAAAAAATTTAAAAATAAACTAATGCATTGATTCTAATGGGCCTAACCTACACGGGATTTGCCCATCAAGTAAAACAAATGAATATCATGGGTTTGCCATTCTAAAACAAGCTATTTTCTCCAGCATAATATATATTATGCTATTATTTTATATCTTAGTGGCTAAAATATAATGTATTTTAAATTTATTCAATGGTTCAACCTCGACCAACCCAATTAGTCCAATTTTTATCATTTTAAATATATATTATGTAATTATTTGATATCATAATGATTAAATTATAGTGTATATTATAGGTAATCGTTTGGTATTTGTTAGTAAAAAACTAAACGGAAAGATCTATTTGGTTATTTTTAACATTAAAACGATCCTAAACATTTTTCAGTTTCCTTTCGAAATTCTATAGTTTTATTCCCGAATCAGTGATGTGCAAATGGCGAATTGCAGTCATCTCTTTTCTTTCATTATTTTTTATTTAAAATAGAAAGTTTAAATGTAAAGAATAATTAGAGTTTGGCATGGGTCGGTCAAACATGCTGAATTTCAAGTTTTGGCCCGTTTTGATCAAGTCTAATTTATAGTCACATGGTTCCCTGATACCCGATAAAAATCTCATTCCAAACCAGTTTGGCAGGTGAGTCCGTGTTTACCACCATTTTCTAGGGATACAGGAAAAGTGGTTCCTATCCAAAATCGTGTTGTTCATTCTTGATTTCTTTAGATTTTATCATGGCTAGGCAAAAAACCAGAAAGCACAATGATGACAAGATGAAAGTTTTATAAAGCAAATTAATCGGCCAACGGGCCGAGTAAAAGCTAGCAACGATTGTGAGATGCTCATTTCCCGAAAACCGGCGGGATAGACGATTTTTTATTCGATTTTCTTGAATTCGGTTTCTATTAAACTTACTCCACCTCATCATATTATCAGAAACAATATTGTTTCACAAGGTAACAGATACTTGATTTTGGTTCATAAGGCTGATTTTTGATTCGTTGCATCATTCATGTATCTTTCCTACTAAAATTCACTATTTCTATCACGTGTTTGCAAAAAAAAACTATACAACAATAAACTATACACCCCATTACATTATCAAATTTCATACCTCACCTTCCTCCGGCCAAATAGTCGGGTCCCACGCTAGTATGGTGATATTGGGGTCGCTTTCCTTGTCAATTTGTACTCTTTTCTTCAACAAAAGGTAAGGCGTTTTAGCAGGTGACACGTTAGACTTTAGAGGACCATTATCCTTCTCTACAGTCTCAAGGACACGTGATCCATCGTAGCAGTCTTGCCGACCCATAAAACGACGACATATCATAGAGAGAGAGAGAGAGAGAGAGAGAGTGAAAGGGACGCATGTACGGACTGTGTGTATTGGGCGTTGGCAGTGTGTCGTCCCTCCCGACTACGGCCAGCCAACCACCACTCACCATATATATCTGATTATTTCCTATCAGCTGTTAGTGCCTGTTGGGCTCCAAAAGTGGGCCCACTCTGTCCCGTGGGCCGCTGGAAAGGAAGAATTATTTGTTGCCACATTCAAGTGGGCTGACGGAGGGAGTAGATCTGTCCAGTAGTCCACTGCGTTTGCCGACGGGTTGGCCGGATCCCCCGAGTCCATTTGCCTGGTTTTAACTTCGAACCATTTCCTCATCTAAGTAAACCAGCACAATGCCGGCTTGTTCGCCGTGAGAATTTGATGGTTATATAATTTGTCTGTCATTCACACGGACAACGTGTGTTTTGTTTTGTATTTTCTCGTAAACTATCTACAGTTCTACACAATACTCAAACTACTCTTTATATGCTTTGAATGCATGGAAACATGAGAAATATCAAATGACTAACAAAGAAAATGCAACTAATAGTAACATATATGATTACAAACAAAGTGTTGTCTATATAAAAAAAGTTCATAAATGACAACATAAGAGTTGTTTCCTATGATACATACATAGTCAATCTTCACTATAAAAGAAAATTATTGTCCTTTGATGGAAAATATGATGGTTAACGCCTTCGAAAAGCTTCAATTAATGACTATCTGAAATATTGGTACAAATTTTTTTTGTCAATGCTAACTCTCATCACATAAATAAACAAGCTCAAATTTCACCTAATACAACCTTTAAATCCATTGCTAGCTCCCCACTTATATTTATATGTAAAACTCTATCTCATTTAACCATTCAATTGTCACATATACTGAAGTTATCCTTTAAGTTCATTTGTATGAACTCGTGTGACAACTAAGAACAATACAACAACTACCATGTTTACTTGATATCACAACTAACTAAATGTGTTCAGCCAATTCCATGTCCCAAATTAGCAAGCACTTTAACCAATCTATCAATGCACAAGTTTTTATGGAACGTTCATTAAAGGTCGCTCAAAAAATAATAATTTAAATTTTAACAGATATATATAAGTTCATAAAAAAACCGTAAGCAATTACCATAAATGGATTCATCAAATCTAGCCTCAAATAAAGTTCAACCATTTAAGGAATAAAACATGAGACATATAAAATATTGTACTTAAACTAAATTAAATACTCACACTAATAATAGCTCATCTATTTATCTTACTGGTACTTGCAAAGATAAATTTTTATCATGTCATTGCATTAACGGGAGCACTACCAATTCAATGATTCCACCAAGTGATGAATTGATTAATTTGTCAAGCATTACTGCATTTCTTGCTTATGAGAACATATTTTTAGGGCATAATTAAGAAGTTTTCATTCCGTTATGGGAAAGAGAGTAAACGATATTGGGGTAGACCACTAAAAACAACTTTCAAATAACCTTCATATTGGTTTGCAACCACTCCAATCTCGACTCCTCACTAAAAATGGTCTTCACCAAAGTTGGAGATATAATGAAACTCAGAAACTCACAGGGATCCCACAATTCAAGATGAAAATGACCAATCACATCAAACTAATCATTGGGCTTAATAGTCATAGAAAGCTAAAAGTTACCACTTACTTTGTTCTAACTATATCATAAAAAATCAATCTAAATGTAATAATTAAAAAGATATAAATTATCAAATACTAATTTATTTGTAACAAATATATATATCCAAACAAATTGTGGTTGATAATAGCTTAAATTGGCATATGAGAATGGTTGAAGGCTATTATAATAACCAAATCTTAAATTTTTAAGTATTTCTTTAAATTTTTAATTAAATAAAATACTTCATTCTACAAATATATAATTACTTGTTGTGAAAATATAATTTTATAAAAAAAATTCATGATTTCAGGAAAAAATCGTTCTGAGTATTGAAAATATATATGACCATTTGGATAATGGGTGCTGCAATTGGTGGCAATGGGTATGATTGCCTAATACTATATGTAGATATTTTAATATAAATGTTTTTGTAAAATCCACCGCTATAAACATTTGCATGAATAAGTATATCCTCATTCCTAACAGCAAGTTAATAGACACTCAATCAATGCACTCAGTACTCAACTTTGAATACCAGCGATGAAATCTTATATTTCAACCTACTTCCACTAATGAGACCAATAATGAGTATACTTCCACATATAAACACAATTTATATTTTGTAGAGAGTTACATGCCCCTGCAAAAAACAATGTTTTTTTTACCTAATAACAACATTGACGAAATGTAAAAGCTGAATACTTCAATAAAAATCAACTCATTGTATCTTGCAGAGTCCTCATTCATGAACATGATTGACACATCAATCCAAATATTTGTTGTTAAGAAAACGATCAGGCCAAAATCAAACTTTAGTTAGGGATTCAATTAGGCCAAAATTCACACTAAGAAAACAAATAAATGTCATTGCAAACACACAGAAATTGAAAGAATGTCGACATGGACAACTTAGACCACCACCACCATTTTCTTTCTTCTTTGCACCTTTATAAAACCCCACATGTGTTCCCTTCTACTTATAACCCCCTGCTGCATACTACTTACTGACTAGATCATAATCATATAGCTATCTAGTAGCATGCCACTCATGAACATAATAAACAACCCTAACAATTCTGCTTTCCATTTTATCATCCATGGAATTGGGTTGTAATAGACAAGTAAAACGATCAATTATTCAATCAAAGGAGAGATAATCTAAGTCCAAGCAATAAACCCTTCCATTTATTTGTTAAATGTTTACATAAAAGTATACGATATAATAGAGAACCATAAAACAACTACCTACAAAACGAAGAAGAAATACATCCGCTGAATTGAACTTGGAAATTTACCATCCATCCGTTGTAATGTGAAAGAAATTAATAAACAAATGCAAGAGTTTAACTTGGTCAGTCAACCGCGAACAACCACATATCTCTAGGGAAAAGAGACCACTTGTCAGCTGCAGATCAAGGGGGGAAGAGGGAGCAATAAGCAATCCTCGACTTCGTTCGATTCGTCTTTACACTGATAGGATGAACTTTTTTGTCAATAGGAAAACACATGTTACAATTGCTCAATTGTTTCGCATCTAATCATTTCCTCATGTAACTGCACCCTCATATTCTCCTACAAAGAGTAAAAACTCCATATGTCTTACTATTTTCTTCTCTGTATCTATTTGTAAAAAAGTAGAGAAGAAAAATGCTAGAAATCTCAACATTTTGAGCAAATAAAAAGAGAGTTTTTTGTTTTTGTTTTTATGGGGCTTGATCCAATTTCTTTATTTTCTTATTCTCAATGTTGGACTTTATTTTTATAAAGAGAATTTGTATAAAAAAATGGATAGGAACAAACCAAACTGTTGCATTACTTGTTATTAACTTAATTTCGATTTTAATGATAAGGATGACAATTTGAAGAGTAAACAAAAAAGTACATAAGCAAGAATTTAGAACTTGTCCATTGTGGAAGGTTGAGAGCTAGCCATGCGCTTATATGACACTAATTTAGTTTTAAATTCCTATAATAATAATTAATGATGATTTATAATTTTTTGAATTTTTATAAACTTTAAAAATTCATACCAAGATTGTGATATTTCACATACATTTTTATTCTTGGATGTATTGTAGACAAATCTATTGCAAATACAAATTGCTTACTGTTATAAATAAAATATTTCAATTTTGAGACTTTGATATTGAAAAAGTATTTATTATTGTCAAAAGTTGGCATGGAGTCATAGAAAATTTATTAGCATACGACTTATAACCTCAATAGAGCTTTCTAACCAAAATTATATAAAACAAATATTTAATGTGAACTTAAAACAAATTATAAAAAATTGCAAATGTGGTTCCTCATTATTTGAGAAATTTCAGGTAGAATATGAATATAATTTTTCACTTCATCGGGACGAATAAAAATTCTCTTAAAAAATAATTATTATTGCTCGATCAAGTTTATATTCAAACCTTTTGCTATATAACAATTATTTTATTTGGTAGACATATATACGGTAAATAAGAGAGTGTTTAATATATAAAGTCATATAGTTCATTTTTCAAATTTGATTAATTGTCAAACGCTTGTTATGTTTTTTATATCATTATATTTATGTGTGTACTTCTTTAAAATTTTCATCAAATATAACTTATTATTAAGTTTTGCTTAGAATGGGTAGATAATTATTTAGAAGATTTAATCATATTTTTTTTGAACAAACATGATTTATGTCATTCTCTATTTTCATAGTTATATTTTGTTTAATTGACAAAAATATTATTACTTATGCATGTTTTTGTTTACATTCTCATCAAAATATAACTTATTATTAATGTTTAGTAAAAGTGTTTATAAATATTAAAAGAAGAGAGAGCTTCATAAATAGATCAATAATAAAATTGTTTGTTAGTAAAAAAATTGTCCACTTTGACAACTTGTAAATTCTTCAAGCGCTTATGTGACAAGAAGTTATTTTTGAATTGACATAATATATAGTGTAGATAGATAAATATAGATATAGATATAGATAGATAGATACAGATAGATATAGATAGATTATAGATCATTTTGATTTAAAGCATCCGGTTAATTTGGTTTAACTTGGTTAAAATTATCATCTATTCAATTCAAGTGATTTGGTGGGGTGAAAATCAAGCTAAGCAATCAACTAATATATTCTTCATAAAAAAAATGTTCTACTCGTGGTATGATCCAACATCTCTTTTTCATCATGGCTTCTCCTCGATCTGTTATACTCTTTCTATTTCCAAAATCAACACATACCAGTACCACACCATTGTTTAGCAACCAACGTCCTTTTTACCGGATCCCCAAAATGTTGCTTCTAGCTTCCTCTTATGCCTACTTCCCTTACTGCTTGCAACTCCGATGTCGTCATTCTACCATAGTCCATGAAACCGTAGCGGAGACCGTATCGGGAAAGTCAGCGGTAGGGTATTTTATGGTAAAATCGTGGTTTAACCGTAGTTCAATCGTTATACCGATAAATACCGTATATCGGTTTAGCCTCCAATACTGATATTTCGTGGTTGAACCGCCGATACGATACGGTTTAATGGACACTGCATTCTACGCGACAACCCGCCCCATCTTTGCAACTACTACTCCACACTTGCGACTTTGCCTCCATTGCATATCTTTCTCCTTTGCCTCCCAATTGCAATCCCTTTGGTTAGTGAAGTTTGACAGCAACCCTTCTAGCCAAATATTTCATAAAGTAGCAAGAATGTGTTGAATTCTTATTAAAATTCCCCCGTCAATTCACTTCTAAGCCAAATGAACCCCGGGTAACCACCAGCAGAATACTCTAAAACGAAGTAACCCGGTCTAATCACATTCTTTACAAGAAAGATCTTTTAACTACGAGATAGTTCACTTATTTGTTAATGTTTTACATAATACAAGTTATAGTTTAGATATTTCTATCAAATTTACTTAATTGGTAAAAATTTAAACTTTTACTATTAGTACAACGTAACAAAGATATCCTTTTGTTACTAATTCCGTCAATTAGATGTTAAAAGGCACGCAAAATGACTATATCGCCCACTCTTCTCTCATTTATTTTTATAACTTTTTAGCGTAAAACAAAAAAGAATTAAAAATTTGAGTTATTCTTTTAGTAATTGTCCCTCCTCCATGGGACAACATCAAAGTCAAACCATCGATCCTTCTTTCCTATTTTCCTCGAACAACACTCCGGTGAACAGCTTCTCCTTCGCAGTAAGCTTCTCTCCAGCGCCAACAACATGTTCGTTGAGTTTTGAGGTCAAGCTTCTTTCTCTGCGCCGGCAACGACGATTCCTCTCCTTTGTCGGTCCCCCAACTCCTCTCTTGCATCATACTCTCTCTAGTTTAGGCAACATCCCGAAAAGGTTCTCAAAGGTAATGGGTTGGAATTTGAATGTTGCAATAAATAAAATACATAAGAAAGTGGGTTAATGATTTTTTTCCGATTAATTAGGTTGAATAAATGTGATTGTGATTCGGGTCCGAATGCACACATTTTATCCCTCATTTCTTGTCCGTTTTGCTTAGTAGATCACCATCTCTCGATCTATTTTACGCTAGGTTGTGTTTGTTTTGATACATTTCAGGTCCTAGTATGTGTGGGAAGGTCGAAGACGAGTTTCGGGTCGATTGGAGGTCGAAAAGCGCGAAAAAGTGAAAAAATGCCCAAAGCGACCGTGACAATTGCCCCGTGACCGTGAACTGGTCGGGTTCCAGAGCCATTCCAGAGGTAACTGACGCCAAGTCAGTTCACGGTCGTAAGACCCTGAACTTCAGCTCCAGACCGTGAAGTGTTTTAGTGAAACGACGCGAATTGGTTCGAGTTCACGACCGTGAACTCAGACCGTGAATAGCCTTCGATCTCGGTATAAAAGGCAACATCAGAAGGAAGAAAGGGAGAGTTGGTTTTTGGGAGAGGAAATGGTTTCTTTCTCTAGGGTTTCAACCTAAAACACCAAAGGGGAGTTTTAGAGAGAGAGGGAGAGTGCTTGAGTGATCTTGGAGCTTAATTGGAGGCTTGGGTTGATCTTGAAGACAAGGATTCAAGCCTAGAAAAAGAAGAAGATCTTGGACTCCAATTTGTTTTTTCTCTCTTCTCTCTCTAGAAACTCACCCTCGAATTGGAGTTCGGACGGCCACCCACAACCAAACCCTAAGTGTACCCTTAACTAACCTAGAATAGGAAGTATAAAATGCCCAAGGAAATCCCTCTCTAATAGAGAATCTTAGGTTAAGGAGGGTTCTCTCTAAACTAGCTTAGAAGGCATTGAATGCCCAAGGAAACCCAACTCAAATTGAGCCTCTTTGGATAAAGGAGGTTTCCCTCTAAACTAGCCTAGGAGGCATGAAATGCCCAAGAACACCCATCTCCAATGGATCCTCTTAACCTAAGGAGGTCTCCTCTCTAAGCTAGGTAAGAATGGCAATTAGATTGATAGGCTTTCACACAACACAATCATTTCTGAATAATACCTCCACATTCACATTAAAACACAACCACACACAAATCATTCAATTCATGCAAGCATTCACGTAATTGTAGCTAGAGTTTACAAACACTCAAGTGAATAAGTAGGCTATTTTATAGCTAGGCAAATGAAAACAAGGAAAAGGAGAGAAAGAACCATGAAGAGATGAAAATATTTCCTCCTTGTTGCTTGAATCTCCTTTGAGAAAAAGAAACCTTCACTCCTCTAGCTTGAAATGAGCCTTGAATCTCCTTTGAGAAAAAGAAACCTTCACTCCTCTAGCTTGAAATGAGCCCAAATCTCCTTCCTCCTTCTTTCAATTTCACTTTCTCTCTCTAGATTAGAAAGAGGAAACTCTAATCTCTTACTAGAAACCCTCCTTTATTCTAAAACTAAAAACCTAGAAAAAGCTCCCCTCTTCCTCTTTTCAGCTCTCAATTTATACTAAGATCGCGCCAAGTTCACGGCAGTGAACATTGAAACGCGTCCGTGAACTCAGTGCTGAGACCAAAACACACCACTTCGTTGGCTCGGGTTCACGGCCTGTGGCTTCTGTAGTTCTGTTTATGGTCTTAGCGACCGTGAACAGCCTTGGCGTCAGTAACCTGAAACCCCTCTCTGGTCGCTCATCGCTACACGAGATTTGGCTCCAGTTCACGTCCTGTAAGACCGTGAAATCCAACGTTAGGCCGTGAACATTGGCTGTCTCCTCCTCTTTTCCTGGTCTTTGCTCCTTTTCTTCCAACTTTCGACTCCGGGTTTGGTTTTACCTTTTAGGATCCGAAACACACTGAAACACAAGAAACCTAGCATAAAACCAACCTTTTTGGATCAATTGCAACAAACGTCAAAGAGAGTCGGGGATAAAAAGTGTACAATTATGCCTGAATCAGACATCTAGCTAGCTGGGTGGGATTGATTCAAGTATGGTTTCTTTCTAACTCCAAGAAGGCCAAGCATGCAAAACCCAAATGACAATTATACAACCTGCAAGTTGCAATATCATAAACGTTAGAAGTTGTGTTGGTTATAGAAACAATAGTAGCTATACATATATTTTTCACTGCCTCATATGAATAGTATTAATTCAATAAGGCTTGAGGATGGAGCAGAAGACAATGGTGACAGCTTAATGAATTAGTTATGTAACTCCACTAAAACTCTGCGGATCTGGCGCATTCGGCATAAAATCCCAAACAAATGAATCTTGATACGCCGTAACAATCCATCTGAAGCCTTATTAAAGGGATAAACCATTCTCAAATATAGGTTTTTAAGCAGGATAATAATTTATCTAAGGTAAGTACGAACCATATTTAATCAATACCCATTAAGCAACCTAGATATGCTCATTCTCAACTAGATAAGCATGTGGCTAGGTTTTGGTGGAATGTGGAAGAGGGCCAATCGAAGATTCGGTGGATGTCTTGGAAGAATATGTGCAAAAGCAAGCATGATGGGGGCATGGGGTTCCGTCGGTTTGAGCATTTTAATCAAGCTTTGCTGGCCAAGATCGGGTGGCAGATCATTACTGATCCCCATTCCCTGTTGGCCCAAGTTTATAAAGGGAAATATTATCCTCAGGGTACTTTCCTCACAGCTCAAGCTCGCTCTCGGCCGTCCTGGGGCTGGCAGAGTATCCTGTATGGAAGGCAGTTGCTTGAGCATGGGTTACGATGGCAAATTGGGAATGGTCAGACGGTGCCAATGCTCTCTTCCACCTGGATTCCTAAGATCCATCCTTGTCCTCCACGGTATAATCCGATTATTCTTCCGAGTGGGGTGGAGCCTCGAGTGGCGGATGTGATCTGTCCAGGGGAGGGGCGATGGTGCGAGTCTAAGCTCAGCCAGTGGTTTGATCCTCAGACCTGTCGTGCCATTAAAGCTATTCCGCTTCCCCGACATGATATAGAGGATCGTCTGGTCTGGAATGACACAACGGACGGGGCTTTTTCGGTGAAATCAGCCTACCATTTGGCTGTCCGGTTGGATCAGCTGAGGAATCGAAGTAAAGCTACTGTTAGCTGGATGGACAGGGCCAGCTGGATCCGTTTGTGGGAGACTCCCATCCCGCCTAAGCTCAAAGTGTTTGTCTGGCAGATTTTTAATCGGATTCTCCCAACAACAGAGGCCCTGAGGCTCAAAGACGTGGATGTCCATCCGAGGTGCCCGGTCTGTTGGGAAGCAGAGGAGACAATGGAACATTTGTTTCTAGATTGCCAGGTTGCTCGTGCCCTCTGGGATTACTCTGGGATGGAATATTTGGGTCAAGGTTTGCCTCGCCATACGTTCCCGCTCTTCCTTAAACGCCTGCTCGTTCTTATTCAGCAACCAGATAAGGTTATGGCGGTCATTGCGATTCTGTGGCGGATTTGGCGGTCTCGCAACTGGGTTGTTTTTGAAGGCAAACAGTTCGGGATCCCGGCGCTGATGAGACAGTACCATCAACAGGTGGATGAGTGGTTACGGTTGCCGACTGGCGCTGACTCCCCTGCGGGTAGGCCTGCGCCGCCTTCAAGTAGCACTGGGGATGGTAGTCCGGTTATTTGCAGGTGGGATGGGGCAACGCGGCTGGGATCTCACTCCGCAGGTGGGATAGTAATTGTGACTCGGGATGGAGGTATTGTCGTGGCCCACGGGGTTCAGTTTCATGGTATTGATGACCCGATTGTGGTGGAGACCCTGGCGTTACGTGAGGCTGTGTGGTGGTGTCTTGCGCATGGGTTCACTCATGTTTGTTTTGAAGGTGACGCCAAGGTGATCATTGATAAGATTGCTAGAGCTGAGATTGGCGATACAAGGATAGGAGCAATTCTGGAGGAAGTTGTGTCGCTTTTTGCTTTACAGTCGGGCTTTAGTGTTCGGTTTGTAGGTCGTCGTAACAATAGGGTAGCCCATTTGGTGGCTAGAAAGGCCCTTTCATTGTCGACGACTGCGAGTCGTTTGTTTAATTATCAGACCTGGCTGTTTTCCAGGGTGTAACTATCTCTTTTGGTGATTCTATATATTGAATATCTTTTGTCAAAAAAAAAAAAAAAAACCTAGCTTTTAACAACTTGGCTAACCCGAAAGATAGGAGATTATCTTGGTCCAACCTAGAGCATTAGTAACAATAGACTTTTCAAGCTTCCAAGGCAGTTAGCAAATTAAGGCTAACACAACCTGAACTGAAGAGCATGTGAATAGTCTGTGTAGTGGTCGTAGATAATAACTTCATTTTTGCAAAGTGCAAGAGCAGGATAAATCAAATAACAATCGTTGGTCCTAAGTGAGAGAAAGCAAAACCCTACTGCTAGTGACCACCATTCTGAAATCCATGGCTCGATATGGAGACGTAACGATGAAACAAAAGAGTATCAATGTGGAAGGATTGGCATAAGGAGAAACACAGCGCAACGTAAGTGTGAGAGTGACAATGTAGAATCTATATGAGAAACCAAAATATGATGAACTATTAAGATTAAGACTAAGAACATAGGGGTTTGTAGTAAGATGTTTCTATAGTTAACGTCCCTGGATGAAATCTACAACTTGTGGTGTGCCCTTTCTTGAGGAAATCATTTTACATTAAAAATAGTCCCTAGCAAAATAAACTTCCTCTCCTGTAGTTTTCCCTAACCTCATTATGAGAGCGCTACAAATTGACATGATCAAAGACTTTAACAAGGAACTTCAAAAGAAAACAGAGGAACCAAAAACCATGACCAACTGAATGGAGTGACAACATAACTTAATGAACAAAATCAAAATGCTACGATCATTCTCGATAGACAAACACCAACCAAAAAGAAGAATAGATGGTTTATGAGAGAATCATAATTCTCAACTGTTCCATTATTCTTAGTATAAGAATCAGCGAGGAATATAGCCAATAACAACTTACAATCAACGGCCAAAACTGAAATGTGAAGGCGATTCAGTTCTGGTAGTTAATAGAATGTTCAGTCAACAAAAATGGATTTAATGGTCTCAGCTGAAGCAACTGAAGATGTATGATCTAAATAATGGCGGGCCTTATACTTTATTGTATCTAACACTTGCAAGATAATGGGAGGAGACGTTTCCTAATTTCACAACCACTTTTAGAAAAATATCACATGGGGATAATGTGTCACAACTATATGCTATCATGTTCGGATAACAACTAACTGTCTATTTATCAGGAACAATACATAACAATTGGAATCTCGCAGGGGATAATGTCTCACTACTATATGCTATCATATTCTCATAATAACTAATCATCTATTCTCCATGAGATGTACAAACCAACTGGAAATCTCAAGATTGGGCACTTACGCAGATCATACAGAGGCAAACCTTTATGAATTTTGATAACATATTTTACCATTTTCTAAACACATCTTGAAAATGGAAGCAACAAAAAAGCAAGAACTAAGATGTTTGAGAGGATGAATATGTCTGTAGGTTCCACCTTGAGGGAATCAATATTGCAATTATATAAACCCATGACATTAGTGGTACAGATGCCAGTGAAGAAAGCCTAATCGAATTGCGATATGAAGGACTATATACATTAATTTAGACTTCCCTTGTCCCGCTAACTTCTTGTTGGCTTCGGTTACCACACCCCAATTAGATGATGTTCAAAGTACTCCAAGACTATAGGTGAGCTTTGACTGGAGACTTAGTCAAGTTGGAGGATCAACAACAGGCCCAAGTGATGGTAGAATGAATTCAGTACGACCCATTACTATTGGGTTTAGAAAGAATATTTTGCCCCTCCGAGAAGTGCTCTCCATGGAGGGTTTTCAAATGCTGGAAACTTTATTCTTTAAAACTCTTTATAGTATTGGTTGATGATTGATAATAAAGGGTAAGATTGTCATTTTGCATGCCTTTTAACAGTCAACTAACGGAATTAGTAACAGAAGGGTATATTTGTTACGCTAGAAAAATATAGGGGTATATTTGTGCAAAATAATAATACAGGGGTACATAGGTTAATTAGCAATAGTAAAGGGGTACAAAATACTATCAACCCTATTAGTTTCTAAGTTGGGATCGGGGTTTTTTTTAGGTTGGGTTGGGTTGATTTTGGTTTAGTTTATGGTATGCAATATATTTAATATAATTTCCTATGACATGGCTAGGGGTGGAAATCGGTACGGTATCCCAATACCAAATACCGAAATCTCAAATATCAAATTACACCCTAAAATCAATCTCAATCTCAATCCCTAAATAATTTCGATATCCAAACCCAAACCCTAAATATTTCGGTATCCCAATCGGTATTATCGAATAAAAAATTAATTATCTTTATAATTAATAATTAAATATATAAATTAGATTTTATTGTTTAATTTTGGGCAAAAAGAGTAAGCAAAGAGCCATGAGTTAGCCTAAAGCTAAGATATGGATAAAGAGAATGAAGGAGAAGTGACATGTCAAATTCTTGTCATTAGTAATCTTTAATTTGACAAATTGGAGGTTGAGAGATGACTAATGCTCGTGTTTGCTTATTGGTGTTATGAAAATAACAAGAGATTAGGTGAGAGACGAGAGTGACTTAAATTGGAAAGTCAAATTTGAGTTGGATGGGGACTTCTAAGTTGTGAAATAGTGGTGGAATGATCTATGTATAAATAATTGACATTCTTGGTGGTTGAGTGTCGTGTAGCAGTGAATGAGAGAGTCTAGTTGAGAGGATTAAATACATATTAGCTTATATTTTAGTATTGATCGGTATTTCGGTATATACCGATCCCAATCCAGTAATCTCTAATACCGAATTACAATTGAAATTCAATCCCAATCTCAATTCAAAAAAAAAAAAAATATGTGTATTCGGTAATACCAAATATAGATAAATTCGGTACGATATTCGGTATATCCCAAATACTTGTACCAAACTTCCAGCCCTATACGTGGCTGTTGACATGGTAATTATGGATGAAATGTGGATGGAGATTGACGGTTTGACTGATTTGTTAGTTAGTGAAAACATGAATGACCAATTTGTTAAAATCTAAAAGTTAGTGACCGAATCGCTAATGACCTTTTGACCTTTTATTCCATCAGAATTTTTCCTTTTCTGCCTATGGTATAATGTTTCCTTTTATAAAGGGTTAATTGCATGGTTAGTCACTGAGATTACAAAAAGCGTTCAAGTTTGGTCACTCGAAATATTTAAATCCATTGGTGGTACTTTAGTTTACTGAAATCGTTCATGTTTGGTCACTCTCCGTCCAACTCTGTTAACTTTGATTGATGTGGCAGTCAGCTCTCAAAGTTGACCGTTAACTTAGTGACGTGGCAATTAAAAAATAATAAATAAAATAAAATTTAATCTATTTTAAATGTCCAACTCATTTTTACTATAAAATAAATAAATAATATTATAACATCCATTTACAACATCCTCGCCAGTAGAAGCGCAGCGGATTGTCCCAATAGCCTCATGTCCTTGCTTTACCGCTATCTCCCTCTCGCGGCGTGATGACATCCATTTGTTGTTCCCTCCATTGATGAAGTAGAGCCTTCCCAGTAGAAGCGCAGCGGATTGTCCCAATAGCATGCCTACCGTGTAGAGCGCGATATTGAGCCACCATCAGAAGTCTTTTGGGGTGTCCTGTCCTGCTTCATCTTCAAACTGCTGGCCAGTGGCTCTTCGATCTCTTCTTTGCTTGGTTCATATTTCATAATGATCGTACTGATGACCGCCACCTGTTGTATCGCCGATTATAGCAAAACAGAGCCAAGTGGAGACCATTTCTACAGATTGAACATTGACGGTCAGTCTTGATACTTAAAAAAGAAACAGAGATTTACCCATGACTTGAAGTTGGATTTGTGGAGCTTGTCCCATCTCTGTAATTGTTGTGTACCTGCAGATTAGCAGAACAAAGTTGCCCTGTTTCCGGCGAGTAACAGAGGAAAAGAATTTTCCACCGAGAGTGTAGAATTAGCTAAGGCAATTATTATCTCTTCCCTTCCTTCTCTGTTTCTCTTTGGGTAATTGATCATTGAGATTTCTAAATCGTGTCATGTTTAGGCACTAAAAAAATTTAATATCAATTTTGGTCACTCGAATTACTGAAACATGTCACATTTAGTCAAATTCCCATTAACCTCCATCCAACTCCGGTCACTCGAATTACTGAAATGTGTAACATTTAGTCACATGAATTACTAAAACAGGTCAAATTTAGTCACTCTCCCGTTAGTTTCCGTACAACTCCATTAATGAAGTCGGACGAAAACTAACGGGAGAGTGACTAAATGTGACCGGTTTTAGTAATTTGAGTGACCAAAATTGATATTAAACTTTTCTAGTGACTAAATATGACATGATTTAGTAATCTCAGTGACCAAATGTGTCATTTACCCGTTTCTCTTTCGATTGGCTTTAGTTGATTTGAGTTCTGAGATTATTTGAAATTTTTAAGGGTAACAACTGGAGATTGTCGTCTGTGCTAGTAACATGTATTGACTACTCTCTGGACATAGTTCTGAACGATTCATGACCATTGACCAGGGTGTGGAGAGGTCGAGGTGGGAGACCGGGGTCGCGAATCAGATATGGATCCTTTAAATAAATGAAATAATATAATATTTTTTTTTATTTTACGGTAAAAATGAGTTGGACATTAAAATAGATTAAATTTTATTTTATTTATTATTTCTTAATTGCCATGTCACTAAGTTAACGGTCAACTTTGAGAGTTGACTGCCACATCAGTAAAAGTTAACACAGTTGGACGGAGAGTGACCTAACGTGAACCGTTTCAGTAAATTGAAGTACCACCAATGGATTTAAATATTTCGAGTGACCAAACTTGAATGTTCTTTGTAATCGTAGTGACCAACCATGCAATTAACCTCTTTTATAAACCACTAGCATGGTGCCCGGCCGATGGTCGGGTGTTATTTCCTTATGTGTAGTTATGATAGTAAATTACCACGGCCAATAATTGTATAACTATAGATCTTGATCTTGTATTGGTAACTTTAAAATAAAAAATCAGAAGGATTACAAAGCCCGCTTGTGAAGAAAGAGCAGGAATACAAAATGTATAAATAATAACAACATTAGGTCCAAAACCTTTACCATCCATCCATGATATTCATAATCCTGCAAGCATCATTGATCATCTTACCAACACTTCCTACATCTTTGATACATAAAAGTGTATTTGCAAACATTTGCTTTCACTCCATACTCTCCATCTATTGAACAATCCATCACTGATACTATATTGAAGCTTAGCCATGGAAAAATCTCACTTCTAACAGGATCGGCTACAACTTAGTAGCCTATTCCCCATACTTCTTAGGGAATTCATTTGGCTGTTTTCCACCAACAGCCCGCATTATACTGCATCTTATCAGTATGAAATGCGAGATTTGAAAGATAATTCTCCTCAAAACATCACAGCAATATAAGTTATCTTGCAGAAGTGGGCAACGAAACAAATAGATATAGGAGATAGATAAAAAAAAAAGGTAGTGTAACATCGATAGCCATTCGAAAATCGAAACAGAAGGCGAAAGAGGTGGAGCAAGAAACCACACGACTGAACAATTGGAGCAACTATCGATTTTAAATTACAATTGCCTATGTGATCGAAAAGCATTCGGAAGGTGGCGGTGTTGGTTGTATGGAGAGACGATCGCCGACATTGAAAGTTGATGGCCCTCGATTTCGGTTGTCGTCCGTCACCAGCGAGTTCTCTCAATAACGTTTTTATTCGCCGCTGATGGTATAAATTGTCGTCGATGACACATCTACTGAACTACCCAAAGCCCGTTCCCGCCGAATTCATCCAATTTGGTAGGGAATTCGCCTTCAGGCACCAATGGCGGATCGCAATTCAAGCTGCAGACACACACCGCCGTATCCCACTTGTGTTCTACTCGGTTGAATTTCACACCAAGCATTCGCAATGGAAAATACTTTAGCCGGCGAGGAAGTTAAGAGGTCTTCAATACTTTGGTTGGATTGATAATTGCACGCAGTGGTTTACGGGGGAGGGAGGGACAGTGTTGTTTAAATGGTGATCCATTCTTTACAAAGTAGGGGGTAATTGGCAGTTGCTGGGTTGAAACTCTAATTCCAATGTATCAATTCAAGGTGTATTCTATTTCTCGGTGAAGAGGGTTGTGGATGGAGTTGCCCCTGCTGTGCTGACGTGGAAGCATAAGGATAAGGAGAATGGGAATTTGAATCTGTGAAGGGGTAACTGAGAAACCCCTGCCCTTAATATATTCTTTAGATTAGATTCCCAAATTCAGAAACGATCCCGTCTCAGCCAAAAATGTCGAAAACAGAGCAACAGAAGTCAATGGCCGCCGACGAAGGAATCAAGCAGTTGGTCTCAACGTTGCCCACAAAACCAGACTGCAATTCCACCACCAATCTTCTCTACCAATACCAAGGATTTTGGTACCACCAATATTACCTTGAACACCTAATCGCAGCTCAAACCCACTTCACCCCTGAACCCAACACCACCATCCTCTGCAGCTACCCGAAAACCGGCACCACATGGCTCAAGGCCCTCTCTTTCGCCATAACCACAAGAACCCACTACACGCCCTCTCAATCCCCTCTCCTCTCCCGTTTCCCCCACGATTGCGTCCCTTTCTTCGAGCTCGCCCCTTCGGCGGCTCGAAACAAGTCGCTCGTCGCGACCCACATCCCCTGCACTTCCTTGCCGGCCGCCGCCGCGGCTTCCGGCTGCAAGCTTGCTTACATCTGCCGGGATCCCAAGGACGTGGTGGTTTCTCTGTGGCAATTCCTGAGGAAACAGAAGAAGGAGGAGGACGACGCCGAGGACGCCGACATGGGGATCGAAGAGGCTTTCGAGCAGTTCTGTGAAGGCAATTCCTTCGCCGGGCCGTACTGGGACCATGTTCTTGGGTACTGGAGGGCGTGTTTGGAGTTCCCTGAGAGGGTTTTGTTTGTGAGATATGAGGAATTGAAGAGGGAAACGGAGAGGTGCGTGAAAGCATTGGCGGATTTTTTGGGTTGTGGGTTTAGCTTGGAGGAAGAGAAACAGGGGATTGTGCAGGGGATTATTGATCTGTGCAGCATAGAGAGCTTGAAGGGATTGGATGTGACCAAGAATGGCCGTTTCGCTCCAACGGATAGCATGCCGTATACTATACATAACAGCTCGTTTTACAGGAAGGGGGAGGTTGGGGATTGGAGGAATTTTTTAACAGAGGAGATGGGAGCTCGGTTGGATAATATTATGGCGGATCGGTTTGCTGGGTCTGGGTTGGGACTCTGGTTTTCTGCTTCAAATCAAGAAACGACTAATTGAGCTGTGTTGCGTTTTTCTCTGGGCAATTTATATGTGATATCATGGCATTATATTGTTTGATGATGCTCAGATCATCTATTTTGTGTTTGTTGCTTTGTTTCCACTTAATTCTGGACAATTTGTACTAAACTGAATGATATTTTTTTCTGAAATTTGAGGAAAAACATGCTTTGTAAAGATTGAGAAAAATGTAAAGTTGATTAGACTTTATTTTCTTAAAACTTTTCGCCAAATTTAGGTTTTAGTTCAAAACCTCTCCTCGCAATTCGATTTCCTAGCTTGGCTGATGGCTCCATTAACTTCCATCTGACAGCCGTCGGCCAGCAGTATAGAAATATGTTCAGAATCGACGTTCAGCTTCCAACAATCATGTCGAAACCGAGCATAAATGGGCACGAGATAAGACGTGGAAAATGGCTGGTGCCAGAGCTTCATCACTGATGAATGGAATTCTCATCATTTGCAAATGCTTTGCTTTGTTTCAGTTACATAGGGAGTACAGACGAATACTACATGTCGAACGACTACCTTCATATATATATTTCTACACTACTTAGCCTGGCTTCTTCCTACAATGCAAGTAACTCTCCTCCCTTTTGCCACAAGGATTCCACTGCCAGAACAATCTATGAATGCTACCAACCCGTTTTGGTTAATTCGGTTCAGATACTGTCATCTGAAGTTGCAGCAATGAGCTTGTCCTCTCGACAACTTATCCCACAGGCAAATCATCTGCCTCGGCGACTGGTAATGTGCTGTGTAGTAATCTTCCATGCATCCATATTGACAGAACTTCCAGCTGTGGGAGTACTGGACGGGTGTCGTGCTGTTGAATTGCTCAACCCACATTCCCATGCTCACATCTTCCATCTTGAATAGCTGCCAACAAACCCATTTGTGGCTGATGAATTTGCTGATTGTGTATTTGTAACCAAAAAGATACCCATGCAAGCAAGAGAGTTTTCTTAGAACAAAGGTTAACAGAGGTCACTTACCCTGAGGCTCCGATTGTTGTGTTGAGAAACGATAAAGTTGGCGATATCACTAGACACTACATATCCTGGACCATTTGCATAAGGTGGATATACTGATTCTGGCCACTCCTGTTAAACATTAGCAAATTACATGAGAAAGATGAAGGAAATCTTTCTAACTTTACTGGTAGTGACTGCAAGGAACAGCTTTCAGATATGGGTAGGAATCATTGTTCATCTTGTCCACCTATGATGAAGATTTGGGAATTCTTATGATTACAAATAAAAAAGAACGTTATGGCATTACCTCAAAAGTGACTGCCCATTTTCCATTTCTCAGAGGACGATGCAACAGATTCAGGTTTCCCATATAGAGAGACTTCTTTCGGGAGACATGATCAATTTCTTTCAATACTGTCTCCACCCTTACAAATGTGTCATCGTCGCATTTCATGATGTATGCAGTCGAAACATTTTTAACCTGGAATGACACTTCGTGAGTTGGTTACAAACTCAATTCCAAAGACACAGAAGTACATATATGTGTTTTGGATAAGAGGTTAACCATTAATATCTTTTACTTACCCCAAACTCACCCCCAAACTCACAGATGGCAATCGTCTTAAGAACTACGAGCTCGTAACGATCCATAAATGGTAAAATCACAATGTGATAGAAGCACGTTTCCTTAAGAAACGGGTCTTCTATCCTTATTAGTATTATTATCATTATTAGGAAATATTATTAATATGGTTAGTAGTATTTTAGTAGAATTATGATTATTATTAGGGTTTTCAATATTCCTATAAGTATGTACTTTGTCATTCATTATGAACCAAGCAAGAACAATTATTCAGAAAGTATCTCTCCCAAACCCTAATCCTCTATCTCCTAATTTCTCGTTCTCTAGCCCTCTAAGGCTTCGGCCGATTCCATCTTCTATTCTTCTTCTTCCTCTAATTCCCAATCTCAATCCCTATCTCTATCTTCTAATCCCTAAATCCCCAATTCTCTTCTCCAATCCCTGAAATCCCAAATGTCGATCCAATCCGCAAATCCGATAGAAATTATGTTTCTATCATTTGGTATCAGAGCTCCGGTTGCGAATTTGAGTTCATCCCAACTCTCAACCAGGGACGAGTTCTATCACCTTGTCCATAAGATGAATCAAAGGATTGAGGCTTTCAATGTAAGACAAGAGGCGTGCAAACGACAGATGCAGGCAAAACTACGAGCTATACGTGAGAGTTCGCTGACGGTTGAGAAGGAAGCTGCAGCAACGGCCATCTTCCCGGCGACATCACCATCGGCAGTTGAAGAAGGAGAGGTGGCCGTCGAGAGCCGTGGCCAGCAGCAGCAGCAGTTCCAGAAAGGTGCAGCAAGACACCCTGTATCCCGATCGCCTGACCCCACATTCACCACCACTGAGCAACCACGTAATGCTGCCAACATCGCCAAAGACAACTTTTGGGCGGTGAAGGTCGAGGCTCCTGAGTCGCAACACCCAGCTACAATTGGGTCTTTGCGTGAGATCCCTGCAAAACAGAGAGCCTCGGGTTATGGGAGGCCCTCGACATGGAAGTTCAGGAAGAAGAAAAGAGGACCCGGAGATGGCTGGGCTTCTGAGAAGCAGAAGAAGCATGAGGAACCACCGTCGAAGCCTGCTGGCAATGAGGGATCCACCACGATCAGAGTTCCGCAACCACCAGGAGACTCGCGATTGGCGGTAGCTTCCGTGACGTAGTCAATCGGCGATGATGCGTCGAAGACAAAGAACCGCTGGCTTGAGTCGCCGAAATCCAAAACAGGGGGAACGCCGCGACCTTTAGCAGCGACCTTCGAGGCGCCGACAGTGACGAGATGGGAATCAGACTCGCCACGAGAAGAGAAGAAAGCAGAGGGCGAACCGGTTGCCCTGCCGGAGTCGAGAATCGCGGCGAGCTTAGGCATTGTGAACGCGGAGAAGAAGTCAAAGCTGAGGAAGGAAGAACGTCGGCCGTCTCGTCGCCAGGAGTTTTGCACGGCGGTTCTGGGCGCCAAAGGGATGACGAGTCCATTGTCGACGATGGTGAATCGCAAAAGGGAGATGAGGATGGGAGCTGAGTTATTTGGACCGGCGTTGGGCATAAAGTCGGCGCGGATGTCGAGCGGGGCAGCTCCGCCATCGCCTGCCACCCACCTGGGGGCTCGTCCTTGGCCGGCGGAAGAAACGACGGAGAATGCCGAGGAGAGGAGGCGGGAATCGAGTTGGGTTCATCGCCACCTGGTGGGTTGTTCCCTGCCGAGAGAAGTGGCGGCGCAAGGCTCCCGATTTGGATCACCGGAGAAGAGGATGGTGGCGGCAGCGAGCGTCGCTTTGGATGACGAGGAGGCGGCGTCGGTAGCACGTTGGACTTCCCGTTGGCGGAAGGGTTCGCCGCCGTGTCAATCGAAGGAGGTGAAGGAAGATGGCGGCGGCGCCTGTTCTATCACAAACCCTAAGGGTTGCATTGAGCAGCAAGGCCTCGAGTGGACCGGGCTGGTTTCGGGCCGACTTCATCTGTTGAGCGGGCCGCAAGGAGACCAGGGTACGGGGCTGTAGTGGGGAACTAAGTGGGCTGAATTAGTTATTAAAGATGGGGCACAGTTGATAATAAAAAGGGTCGAGCGAGATATAGGTCGTGGGCCAATTCTTGGGCCATACATTAGCACCTTAACTTGGGCTCTTCTCTATGGTTCTGGGCCTAGATCAACGAACCCATGTACAGAGGAAGACCGTGGGTTCACTGGGTTGGCATTGGAGAAGCTTGTTGAACCAAGACTTGGGTCCGGGTTGAAAAGAAACAAGACCAGATGGCTTAAAGAACATGAAGGGCTGCTTCACTGTAAAAGGCTTGGGCTTCAAATGAGCACTTTGGTCAAATCTCTTTTGTGCGGAGTGCACTCATTGCTTTGGGAAGGTTCACTCATTACTTATGGAAGAGCATGGCCCAAAAGTAGTGGGAGAAGCAACAAGAGAAGTTTGTGGGCTAGCTCCAAAGAAGATGTTTGAAGGCTTGGATGAGTTGGTACTTAAGGATGAATTCTTGAACAAGAACGAACCCTTGGGTTCCTTGAGTTGTTGGATGGTGATAACAGAGAAAGAGCCATTTCAATGCTTTGAGGACGCGAAGAGTAGGCCATCATCAATGACATTCACAACTTGGGTGCAGCAGCACGAGGTTGAAGAAGGAAGGCCAAGTCAAGTAGTTGAGCCTGACCGGAAGAAAAGGAAGCGCAAGAGGTGGAGCAAACGGCGTGCATATTGCGTGAGTAAGAAAGAGGAGTGGGTCGAGTTGATCAACCTTGAGGGCAAGGTTGGTCTCAAGGGGGAGGGTATGATAGAAGCACGTTTCCTTAAGAAACGGGTCTTCTATCCTTATTAGTATTATTATCATTATTAGGAAATATTATTAATATGGTTAGTAGTATTTTAGTAGAATTAGGATTATTATTAGGGTTTTCAATATTCCTATAAGTATGTACTTTGTCATTCATTATGAACCAAGCAAGAACAATTATTCAGAAAGTATCTCTCCCAAACCCTAATCCTCTATCTCCTAATTTCTCGTTCTCTAGCCCTCTAAGGCTTCGGCCGATTCCATCTTCTATTCTTCTTCTTCCTCTAATTCCCAATCTCAATCCCTATCTCTATCTTCTAATCCTTAAATCCCCAATTCTCTTCTCCAATCCCTGAAATCCCAAATGTCGATCCAATCCGCAAATCCGATAGAAATTATGTTTCTATCACAATGTCACCAAAGTAATCAGCCTCCTTCTTCAGCACAGCATTCACCTCTTTTCTTGGATTCTGCAGGTCGATACGGTGACAATTAAGATAAAAGAAGGTAAATGACTCAATAGCAGAAGATGGAAGGCTATTTATCAACATAAATGTAAAATTTGGACTTCTGAAAATATGTTGAATACTTGGCAACTGGAACATGGAATTCTTACCAATGCCACGAAAAAACGAACTGCCACATTAGAGGACTTTATCGATGATGATTGCATCCATGTTTTCCTAACTGCCATGCGTTCTGCAAAGTGGTTTGTGGCTGACAAAATCCCAATAAAAAGCCAAATAGGACTCTTTGAGATGGGACGAGCTTTCCACTTCTCTGACATTTCCAGTACCCTTTGAGGAGAGAAGCTCGGATGAGACTTGGGGAGCGAAGTTGCATAAACTGACTTAATGTCTACTTCTCCTTTTATTGCTAACCCTGTAGCATCTCCAAGGGTAAATCCCTGAAAAATAACAAGAAGGTAAACTAATGGGACATGCAAATACGGTACATAAGACAGTTTTCTTTTTAGGGCACAATAGAAGGGACATGCTTGAAGTGGGAAGATACCAGAAAGCATCAACTAGAGGCAATCAACAGCACAGACAAAAAATAACAGTATGTCGCTGGATAAATTAAAAAGCTAGATGTATGATACACCCTTGAAATATGGATAAGCATTTCACAAGGGCAAATTTGCAACATACTGGGCGGTAAGGAAATGAAGTCACATGGCGACCCCCAACACTGATGTGGTAGCCATCAACGCCCGCTCGCAATGTTAAGATGAACAACCTTCCCTCCACAAAAGGGAACGGCCAGGTTACTTCGGGTTTCTGTTCACGCCCTATGAATCTCTTGAACCAGGAGGTTGTCTTGGATTCTTTAGAGTCAGCAGAATCCCTGTGCATCCATTCCAAATAAAGATTGGGTGAGTATAATAAATAGGAGAGCACCTAAATTCATAGATGGCGTCAATAAATTTATAGAGTTCTCGTTTTCTCATTCCAATCAACAAATGGGTCGATTCCTCAAGGAGGACTTGAGCATTAAAAGGACCCCTTTGGTCAGAGCTCTTTTATATGGTGTGGGTTTCAAAGACAAAGAAGGTGAATCTGTGGGCTTAGTAAATGAGTTCTCAATGAAGTATCGGCCACAAGCAAGAGGCAAGTAAGCAATGTGATGGGCTAGCTCTAGGAAACATTAACTCTATTCCAGATTTTCAAACACTTGACAAGTATGGATCGACAATGGACAATAACGTGGAGTTCAAGATTCTTGATTGACTCATACCAATGAGAGATGAAATATGGAGGTTTACCATTTAAGGCCAGACCAAATTTGAATATCGATACCGGTTTGTAACCGCTTAATGGTTACAAATCGGTTATACTGATTTACCGCAAAGGAGAGGGAGAAGCATATTTTGGGTTAGGTTAATAAGGAAAAACCGATCTGAATCTCGACTGTGAGCAGACTGTCTAATTTTAAATTTTCAGAGTTTTTTTTACATTTTATGTAAAAATTAATAATTTAATTATTAACTCTTATTTACAATATTTTAATCTTTATACTTCCATTCATGTACTATGAATAATGGAATATGTCAACGGCAATTGTCAAACATTAAACCGATTTGTTAATTAATTTACCACTTGTTCTTTGTTCTTTGTTATTTGGGAGTTTACCACTAACTTAATTACTCCTTACTCACCAATTAACACCCTTGCAAATTAGATAACATAACAATCTTTCAATTAATTCAAGATCGATGCGGAGTCGGAGAGGGAAGGCAGCGTCACAAAGAGGGGGAGGCGGCGTCGGCGTTAGCATCGGACAAGGAAGGAGGAAACTCGAACACGATACAAGGAAGAGGGAAGCTGCGAACTGGGGGAAGGTTGGTCGATCAAATGGTGGTGGCTGGGTGGTTGGATCGGTTTCGGCGATTAGCGCATTAGGGTTTCATCCTTTCATGTTTCATCCTTTCATCTGAGTCGTTATAATAATTAGTTGGTGGCTAGGTACGACCTCACCTTCAGGCTCAACCGCTGCAGCTTCCACCGGTCCGTCGTCTTCAGAATCATCATTGTCAGCAGAGGTGTTGTCATCAGCATCACTGTCATCCTCAGTGTCCTCCCCCTCAACGGCAATCGCAATCTCGTCGAGGATATCGTCAGCAGTAAGATAGAAATTTGGGGTGACGATCCGAAACGGGTCCATTGAGATACCAAGGCGAATAATAAGACGAGTGATCAGGGGACCGAATGGGAGATGGCCAAGGTATTCAAACTGTTGAAAGGGATAAAGGTGTCCAAACAGAATATGGCAGTAATCGAGAGGGACACCATGAACAACATGCTGCATTACCCAAAGATCTAGTGGAGTGACTCGATCAAGAAGGATAGTACGAGGGAGGAACATACGAGTCAAAAGATGGTGAAAAGTACGAAGGGAAGGAAGCAGGAAGGCAGCAGGCAATGTAAGGTAAGCATCAGGTTCATGACCAGTGAGGAGCACAAACTCATGGACTATGTCAAAGTTGAAAAGAGGAAACTCAAAGTCATTTGCTAGAATTTCTCCAAACCTAGGAATATTGAGTAGACGCCTAAGGTCCTCAAGAGGAATGGTGACAAGGTTTCCATAGATCAGAGTGGTGAAGGTGCGAGTATGAAGCCCAAATGACCTAAAATTCGAGTAAAACAGACGCACACCTTCAGGGCAAATGTGCTCAGGGGTGTCATCGATTAGGAAATCCCAACCCAGATTGTGGGCATACCCAGTGACATCCAGACCATACTCTATGAGGTCAGCAAATGGAACATGATGAGTAGGAATAAAAGGACGATTAGCAAATGATATGGAATGACGATGAGCATTTGCAGGAATAGGGTTGTGAAACAGAGTACCTGTGAAGGTTTTAGAGAACCCTAGCACCATGACTACGAGCAGAGAGGATATCTAAACCACTAAGGAAGAATGAGAAAGACCGAGAACCAAATTAGACTTAAATAGGGAACCAAAGACACACAAGAGGAAAACTTAAACATAGTAAGCTATTCAAAACAGGAAGGAAAATAAATGCAGCTATATACATAAGGAAACCACATTGTAAGAAACAGTCAAGTCAGATCTTCCAGATTATCTGGAGATCGCAGCCCTATCTCATAACAAAGAAAGGTAAATCTATCAGCATTTAAGGCTATAGTAAATAGATCTGCTAATTGATACTCCGTAGGAATGTGACTGATAGTTATAGTATTTTGGTGAACTAAATCTCTAATGAAGTGATACTTAACCTCAATATGTTTAGTTCTTGAATGCTGCACCGGATTTTTAGACATACATATGGCGCTGGTGTTATCACACAGAAGGGGTATTGAATTTATCACAACATTATAGTCCTTAAGTTGGTTTTTAAGCCATATGAGTTGAGTACAGCAACTACCAGCAGCAATGTATTCTGCCTCAGCAGTAGATAGGGCAACAACACCCTGCTTCTTACATGACCAAGAAACTAGAGAGGTTCCTACAAATTGACAGGTACCAGTTGTGCTTTTCCTATCTGTTAAGCTACCAGCAAAGTCTGAATCACTGTAGCCTATTAGAGAGAAGTTGTTATGTTTAGGATACCATAGACCTAGCTCAGGAGTTCCTTTTAAGTATCTAAAGATCCTTTTCACAGCTGACAAATGACTTTCTTTTGGAGCTGACTGAAACCTAGCACAGATACACACACTATAGTGGATGTCAGGTCGACTGGCAGTGAGATAGAGCAGGAATCCAATCATGCCTCAATACTTCTTTTCATCTACCAGAACACCTGATTCATCTCGATCTAACTTAAGATTGACTGCCATGGGAGTTGGACTGGGTTTAACATTGTTGAGATCAAACTTGCTTAGCATATTCTGTAAATATTTTGACTGATTAATGAATATACCAGAGGAAGTTTGTTTGACTTGAAGACCAAGGAAAAATTTAAGTTCTCCCATCATGCTCATTTCAAAAACAGATTGCATAGTGTTACAGAAGTCAGTGCAAAGAGAGGGATCAGTGGATCCAAAAACTATATCATCCACATAGACTTGCACAAGAAGAATTTTGTCATTCACATGTTTTATAAAAAGAGTTTTATCTGTTCCTCCTTGAGTGAATGAATTTTCAAGTAGAAATGTTGTAAGACGTTCAAACCAAGCCCTATGAGCTTGTTTGAGGCCATACAAAGCTTTGTTTAGCTTATAAACGTAATCAGGATGTTCAGAATTCACGAAACCTGGAGGTTGAGACACGTATACTTCTTCTTGAATGATACCATTCAAGAATGCACTCTTCACATCCATTTGATATAGAGGAAATCCCATGTGACTAGCAAATGCACACAGTAACCTAATAGATTCTAATCTAGCTACTGGAGCGAAGGTTTCATCATAGTCGATGCCTTCTTCTTGAAGATACCCTTGTGCCACAAGCCTAGCTTTGTTTCTTATTATGAACCCTAATTCATCTGACTTGTTTCTAAAAACCCACTTAGTTCCTATGACAATAACATTAGGAGGACGAGGAACTAGGTCCCAAACACGCAGATGCTCAAATTGAGTAAGTTCTTCTATCATAGCAATGCCCCATTCTTTATCATTTAAGGCTTCCTTAACATTCTTAGGTTCTAGTTGGGATACAAAAGCATACTGTCCAGGAGTGTACTTACCTCGAGTTTGCAGTCCATCACTCAATTTGCCAATGACTTGACTTTCTGGATGTCTTTTCTGAATGTGTGGTGGAGCTTTAGGTACTTCTGTAGACTTATCCAGTACAACATCTTCTTGAGTTATGGATTCTTGAGTGGATGGATTTTGCACACCTGTATTCTGCTCACAGGAAGAGACTTGACTAGTAGTAAGTTCACTTAGGTCTACCATCATAGTAGTGTCAGGAGTAACTGGGTCAGTTTCATTGAATATGACATGAACTGATTCTTCTACTTTCCTAGTTCTCTTGTTAAACACCCTATAGGCTTGACCTTTAGTAGAATACCCAAGAAACGTTGCAGGGTCGGATTTAGCATCAAATTTCCCTAGAGTGTCTCGAGTATTTAGAGTGTAACAGGGACATCCAAAGGGATGGAAGTAAGAGATTCTAGGAGCTCTTCCTTTTAAAATTTCATAAGGGGTCTTGTTTAACTGTTTTCGAACTAAAACTCGGTTGATTATATAGCAAGCAGTGTTGACTGACTCTGCCCAAAAAAACTTAGGCAGGTTATAGTCTAACAACATGGTCCTAGCACACTCAATGAGAGTCTTATTCTTACGTTCTACAACTCCATTTTGTTGAGGAGTTCTAGGAGCATAAAAAGTGTGTTTTATCCCTGATTTATCACAAAGTTCAGCAAATTCATCAGATATAAATTCTCCCCCATTGTCACTGCGAATAGTTTTTATAGATTGGTTATGCAAGGTAACAAAGGATTGAAATTTCTCAAATGTTTCATCTTTGGTTGCTAGAAAATATACCCAGGTATAGACCGTCATTTACACATGTTTTTACCCCCATTCTTACACCGTTTGAGGTGTTGATTCTCGTGTTTTAGGCCGATTTCACGCTAGGTTGTGCTTGTTTGTGATGTTTCAGGTCCTAGTACGTGAATGAAGGCTTAGGAGCGAGTCTGGGGTCGTTTGGACGAAGAACGGACGAATGTCGAGGTTTTTGGGGAGCTGCACGGGCAGACCAGGGAGGCTGCACGGCCGTGCACGTGAGCAAGATGGCCGTGCGCCTTATGCCGAGGACACGCACGGGCAACCCCTGAAGATTGCATGGCCGTGCAAAGTGCAACTCTGGCCGTGCGGTTTTGGACGAGGCCGAGCACGGGCTGGCCGAGATCCCTGCACGGCCGTGCACCCTGGCCGTGCGAGAAGCCTGAGGATAGAATTAAGTGTGATACGCCGCGTTTTGGAGCTGCACGGCCAGAATGGTGATATGCACGGCCGTGCACCCTGGCCGTGCGAGTCGGGAAAGCCTGGTTTTAGAGCCTATTCCGAGCCAAAAGTGGGAGAATCGTGTTTTGAGAGCAAAAACAGAGCCCTAGAGAGAGAAAGTGCGAAGAACACACCCTAGAAGCTGTCTTAGAGCTGGATTTCATCGAATCGAGCTTGGAGATCGTCATAGGAGTGGAAATCATCGTCCCGGAGCAGATTATCCTCATCGTTATGAGTATGACTAATCCGATTCTTGTTTTCTCTTCTCTCTCTATGGAGTAGAACCCTTCTCTCACTTGGGTATGAAGAACCCTAGTTCCTTGTGTTAGGGATTTGATTGTAATGACTTGGGATGATATTACTGTTTGATTTTAATCGAATGACGCATGCTTAATGAATTGATTTGAGTCTGATCAGCTTTTCTCAATTTCTGCTGCAACCTGAGATAGATAGAATCTGATTAGGTTGTTAGAGCCTCTTCATTCAATAGTAGGAGATTGGCTATACGAGAGTTAGCCAGTTTACTGCTTTGTACTGGTGTTCTTGGCGCCAGTAGTGGAGTTCTGTGTTCATAGCCTCAGCTTTCTATCCCGGTGAAGACTAGTCGTCTGCCGGGTAGTTAGACTGAGAGGGCTTGGTCAGCTTAAGAGATTCCAAGCTACTGTCGGATCTTCCGCAGTCTAATCAACAGTAAATCAACCCAGGGAATTGCAATTGCAATCAGAACACAAACACCACACAAAATCTCACAAAGGTTGAGTTATTGACTCTAAAATCAAAGAACAAAACTGACTCAACCGAAGAGTAATAGGGAAAGAAATGCAAACCGAATGGTTGGGTTGCCTCCCAACAAGCGCTTCTTTCACGTCGTGAGCCAGACGATGGCTCCTAAGTTTCGGTCCACCCCAAAACCTCCTTGAAGTTGAGGTTCTCGTCAATGAGGTGGAGTCTCAAGTCACGAGCATGTGGTATGACAGGTGATGTCCGGTGCAAGCCTCTTCCACCTTAACTCCGTCCTCAGCCTGGACACCAATTGCTTCTTCAACCTCCCTTTCTTCATGTGGTATCACCCCTGGGAAATGATCAAGAACTCCTCCTGCTTCACTTTCGTCATCCTCCACAACTTCTTTCTGCACCCTTTTTTGCTCTTCTTCTTCTAGCACGGATTGGAGAGCAAGTTGCCAAGCAATTTCTTTCATGAGATCTTCTTGCATCTCCTCACTCATGCCCGCCTCTTCAAAGCTCAGTTTGGGATGTGGGAAGGTGTGGTCGGCTACAACAGGACATTCCTGATCATGATCATCACGGGAGCTCTCCGTGACAACTTCAGTGTGCTCCACAATATCCTTGTAGCCTTCTTCTTCTTCCTCCTCTTCTAGTATGGTAGCAGAAGGGTGATCTGGAGCAGGTTGTGCACAAGATCGCTCAAGATCATCGACACTCTTCTTAAGGCTCAGGAGGATCTCCTCTGTTTCACGAAAGGCCTGGGTACAAAGATCCATCCTGACACATGATCTCTCACTGTCTCGAGCAAACTGCTCCATGATAAGCCTCAATTCATAGTTTGGATATGGCTGTGGAGTGTAGCATGGCTCTGCAGAATGGCCCGTGAAGGCCGCCATGGGTAACTCCAGCTCCGATGGCCCTTCTGGTTGTGGGAGGAATTCTTCTTGATAATGAGGTTGTTCTTGATATGCCCAGGGATCTGGTTGTTCTCCGTAGTAAGGGGGTTGGTATTGGAACTCGAATCCATAGTCTTCTCCTCCTTGATTGCTCCAGGGAGTCTCGGGGTAATACCACTCGGGTGGTGGTGGATACCCCCAATTGTTGGAGAAGCCATGAGGATCCATGATTCAGATCTGCACCAACAAAAACAAAAACACCCAAGTGAAAAGCAAGGGTGGAAAAGAAAAGAAAAGAAAAGAAAAACGCTAAAGTAACAAACTTCTGCCTTTCCTAATAATCTAGAAAGTCCCCGGCAACGGCGCCAAAAACTTGACTCGCTATGACACAACTCCAGACAAAGGCCAAGTGTAACCAATGAAAGGGACTGCAGTATAGTGGCTCAAGTAATAAATATCGAATCCACGGGTCTCTAGAGTTACTATTACTCAACTTCAGTTCATTATCTAGCAAACCAGATTAAGATGAAAGAACTAAAACTACTCTAGCAAACTACAGTTAAAGTTAATTTAATCACAGGTTGGGAACTCACTTAGGTATGATTCCCCCTAGCCACTAGCCGGATTAACGATTGATGATCTCTAACTTGTTTCGCTTTCATTCACAATGCGGAGAATCCTTGACTAGACCTTGAGTCTCGACTAAAGGAACAAGGCCCTCTTGAGTCAATTGCCTAGAGGGACGTATCCTTCTCTAGAACAACCCATCAAGGCGTTCTGAACTAGACTCCCTCTATCGAATGAGGTTCTCAATCGATACAAAGCAGTGAATCAACCCTCGACTAAAGCAATCGATCCACTACTATCAATCTATGGTGCTCTATTGACCTAATCAGGTATTCGCTCTCATAGGATCAAAGCAGAATCAATAATCTCGACTAAAGCAGAATTGAATCATGAAAACATGCATAGATTGAATATGAACTCAAGATTATCAAGTAAGAGTACTCATACAATCATCCAATCAAACAACCATAGCTAGGGTTCCTCAAAACCTAAGTGAAGGGAAGTTACTCCATAGAGAAGAGAGAGACTGCAGTAAGAATCTTCAGATGATCAGTCTTCAAGTCCGGGCTTGTTCCTCGAGCTTCCAAGGCGAAGAAATCCTCCAATTCCACTCCGAGAATGCCCTCAAATCGCCCTCTCTTTCTTTGGTTCGTCCCTTGGGTGTTTGGGATCCAAAACCCAGCTCTCTCTTGCAAAAACGCACAAAACAGGCTTTTAACAGCTTGCGTTCGCGATCCCCGGTCAGAATACCCGGTCGGGTATTTTGGGAACCGGTCGGGTATAAACAAAATGCTCCGGGTCACTCTTCCGGGCAAAAGGAAAAATACCCGGTCGGGTATTTTTAGTACCAGTCGGGTATTTTTGGTTCACGACCGGGGGGCCTTCTGATGCTGCCAAAAATCCCCTATCAGATGGCCAAAAATACCCGGTAGGGTATTATGGTCGGGTATTTTGCATTTCCGGGTCCCCTATCTTTGATTCTTCGTTTCTCCATCGTTCGGACTCCAAATCAGGTTCCGTTTGATCCCAGACGCTCTTAGTCTCGTCCTCTTTCTTCTCATCACAAGATTACATGATTATCTGGTCACAAACTGAGGTAGAAATCCATCTTCTTCAAGTCATACCCGAGTTTCTTCCCCCGAGTCGCCAATTGATCTCCGATTGACTTGAAACTTGCGCCTACCAGGGCCGTCCCATGATATTCGGAGGCCCTGTTCGAAAATTTAAAATGTGGGCCTAAAATTTTTCTCCACAAATTTATTAAAAATAAAAATTATTAAATAATTATAAAAAAATGCATAGTGTCAGAAAATGATTACAAAAGAAATAAATGATCACGTTTCTAGTTTGACGAAGAAACCAAAACCAAATTCCCAGGGCTATCTAATTCTTCGTGGGGGCCTTGTTCCAAAATTGAGACGTGGTCTAAATTGACTTTTAACTATAATAAAACTAAAATGACTGTAATATTTTTCTACATAGTTTAAAATAAAATTAGGGTAATGTCTATTTTTCATCCAAACCTTTTTCAGATTCTTTTATATTATCCAAACCTATTAAAAATTTATTAATTAGCCAAATCTTAATGCACCAAAATATTAGTCATTTTTACGTTATTGTTAATAATTCTGTAACTCTTTTCTTAGTTAAAATACTAAAATTTTGGAATCTTGACCTTCATGTGTCTCTTCCAAGTCAGTATCATGTTGTCAAGTCAATATTACTAACAAAAATGCTAACCGAAAGTTAACATTCGGCTAATTTTTAGTATTTCGATAGGTTTGGATATTATAAAAGAATCTGAAAAAGGTCTGGATAAAAAATAGACGTTACCCATAAAATTATCTATTATCTTTCTTATTTTCGTAGTCTTCATGATATCATTTTTAATTGTTATTATAGCTAAAATTATCTATTAAAATCGTTATCATACTCATTATCAATCAATCATATACTAAAAATACAATCTACAATGTACGATCGGTAACTAACGGATCTAAGTGGAGGCCCCTAATATTCGGAGGCCCTGTGCCGGAGGGTGTGCCAGCACACCCTCTAGGCCGGCCCTGGCGCCTACGCTTCACTTTATGTGCTAGGACCTGAAATGTGACAAAGGAACACAACCTAGCGTAAAATAGGCCAAAGAAGCGATAATGTAAGCTTAAACGATCAAGAAACAAAGGGGAAAACATGTGCAAATATCGAGTCATCACTCGGTAACATCGTTCCCCTTATCTTTCCCTCTACTCCATTGAGGGCAATGTCGTGCTTAAGTGTGGGGGGGTGCTTTGTATCGGTTGGAATATTTATGATGGTGCTTGGAGCCTAGTCCGCTGTCCGAATCTTACGATTTGAGGGCTCCAAGTACTGCTGTTTGCTCATATTGGCACTGTGTTTTGATGGATGAATTGATTGGTTTTCGGATTAATGCATGACAACTTGTTTGTGACTAGGACAACCTATGATGAGGACTGAGATGTGCAGTAGAACGATGTAGGGGTTCAGTTTTTCGACTGTTTGCTTGCCAACTGTGACTTGATCTGACTTGATCTGATTACTTGTCCTTGACAGTCGTTTATGCATCTAGTTCAGGGTATCAGAATGTGAGATAGAGCATATAGGTAGCCATGTGAGATTTGAGCCTGCTCGTTTCTTTCTTGTGCGATAGATCCCTCTTCCATGATGTGTAGCATTCACGTTGTCACTAGCTAAGATGATGGGGGCATAGGATTAGCCCACGCCCAAAACTGACTGTCCCGATGTGTCATATCCCCTAGTCAGCCCCTTTGAGCCGTGTGTTATCCTTTCTTTTGGTCTATAATGGAAAAAAATCACTCTTGTTGCATCTTTTAGAAGGTTCCACAGAGTGGTTTTTATATATTCTCTGCTGTTTCTGCTAAAGTCTATGTGAGTGTTGGAGGTAGTGCTTAAAAGTTGGGCAGGTGTTTGAAATTTATGCAGAAGTGGTGGCTCTCTTAGGAAATGAAAAGAAAAATGAAAGTGAAACAAAGAAACAAATTGAAAGCAAAAGAGAGCCACTACTAAAAATCTGAATAATGCCCAGTAAGTAGTGTCTCTTAGCAGTCTGGCTTGGAAATGCTGATGTTTATGCCTCCTTCGCTCTTGTGATCTTAAGATATTGAGTAATGCAGAATAGCAGAAAGAAAATACCGGTTTGTTTGACGGTGATCGTGTGTTTGGAGAATGTGGAACCTTTTGCTATGAATACTTCCACCACCTAAAAGGCCTTTTCCCCATGTCCAAGACCCTAGCCAGTCATTTGAACCTGTGTCTAAGACCTCCTGATTAGTTAGTGGTGACACCCCATATGTGAACTCTAGCATTTAGAGGCTGCCATCATGGTGAAGAGATGATAGGGATTGAGAGAAATAGCATGCGCATCTTTCGCATCAAATTGTCCTGACCCCACTGGTCGAGAGTGAGTGATTCATTTTCATTTTCTATATGCTCTTGTACCCCGGTGAGGACCTAGATTGCTCGGTCTCTATTCTGATGTCTTGAGCTGGATGCATGAGTTGACTGTTTTGAGTAAGTGGTTGAATCAAGTCTAGGTTGGCCGATGAACAGAAGGGAGACTCTTCCTTTACTCAATTTGCTGCACTCGAATGTCCTTTGTGGTGGTTGTCCAGGTTGTTATTGAGGTTGTGCATGTATTGATGTTTGAAAACCAGTGCGATTCACGTGTTCTGTGCCTTTATGACTTGTCCCCAATGTTGGTTGATTGAAATATGTAAGCTTACCTAGTGTCTGACTTGGTTTGCTTGGGGACAAGCAAACGGTTAAGTGTGGGGGAGTTTGATAGACCGTCATTTACACATGTTTTTACCCCCCATTCTTACACCGTTTGAGGTGTTGATTCTCGTGTTTTAGGTCGATTTCACGCTAGGTTGTGCTTGTTTGTGATGTTTCAGGTCCTAGTACGTGAATGAAGGCTTAGGAGCGAGTCTGGGGTCGTTTGGACGAAGAACGGACGAATGGCGAGGTTTTTGGGGAGCTGCACGGGCAGACCAGGGAGGCTGCACGGCCGTGCACGTGAGCAAGATGGCCGTGCGCCTTATGCCGAGGAGAGAAAGTGCGAAGAACACACCCTAGAAGCTGTCTTAGAGCTGGATTTCATCGAATCGAGCTTGGAGATCGTCATAGGAGTGGAAATCATCGTCCCGGAGCAGATTATCCTCATCGTTATGAGTATGACTAATCCGATTCTTGTTTTCTCTTCTCTCTCTATGGAGTAGAACCCTTCTCTCACTTGGGTATGAAGAACCCTAGTTCCTTGTGTTAGGGATTTGATTGTAATGACTTGGGATGATATTACTGTTTGATTTTAATCGAATGACGCATGTTTAATGAATTGATTTGGGTCTGATCAACTTTTCTCAATTTCTGCTGCAACCTGAGATAGATAGAATCTGATTAGGTTGTTAGAGCCTCTTCATTCGATAGTAGGAGATTGGCTATACGAGAGTTAGCCAGTTTACTGCTTTGTACTGGTGTTCTTGGCGCCATTAGTGGAGTTCTGTGTTCATAGCCTCAGCTTTCTATCCCGGTGAAGACTAGTCGTCTGCCGGGTAGTTAGACTGAGAGGGCTTGGTCAGCTTAAGAGATTCCAAGCTACTGTCGGATCTTCCGCAGTCTAATCAACAGTAAATCAACCCAGGGAATTGCAATTGAACCTAACTAAGGGGCTAGGGGGACTCAATCCCGAGTGACTCTTGCCTGCTTTAGAAACCGAACAATTTACTGCTTTCTTGTTGCTTTTACTTTTCACAACAATCACTAGAACTAGTTTGCTAGATAATAGAGAATCACGGAGTAAGCAGTAGATCTAGACCCCGGGTTGATAATTAAACTTGCCTGTTACTGCATTCCCGGACTGCGATTACACTTGGTCGCAGTTTGGTGTTGTGTTTTGGCGTGTCACCAGGTAAACCTGGAATAGTCGTCAACCAAGACAAAAACATAGTTTTTACCACCTAGACTAGTGACATTGCAGGGTCCAAACAGATCCATAAGAATTAACTCAAATGTTTTAATGGTAGTGATATCAGGCTTAGACTTAAAACTTTTTCTCTTATGTTTCCCTGCTGCACAGGCATTATAGAAAAACTCACCCTTTTCTTTAAGTTTCGGAATTCTTCTGGCTAGAAAAAGTTTGGACAGAACTGCCAACTTAGACATACTAACATGTCCAAGACGTTTGTGCCAAAGTACTTCAGGCGAAATAGAAGTGGCCTGGAGGCACTTAGCATTAAACATACTTAGATCAGAGACATCCACCAGGTACATATTGTTAACTCTTTTTCCAATAAAAAGAATTTTGTTTTCATTGACCTGTTCCACAGAACACTTATTGTTTTCAAAAATCACCCGATTTCCATTACTGCACAACTGACTTATAGATAGTAAGTTATGTTTCAACCCTTCTACAAGTAATACGTTTTTTATCACAGGTCCAGGTGATTTACCTATGTTCCCAGATCCTATGATAGTTCCTTGACTATCATCTCCAAAGGTGACTTTACCTCCACATTTCATAACTAAGGAATTGAACAGATAGTTCTTACCTGACATATGGTGAGAACACCCACTGTCAAGATACCACTGTGTATCTTCAGGAGTGTGGCAAGGTTCCTGATCTGACTGTTTTGTAAAGGCCATGAGTGCTCTTTCCTCTCCTTCCTCCTCTTCATTGTCAGACTCATAATCACTCCAGGTAGCCTTCATGGCTCTTTCTTTTGCCTTTAGTGTCATTGGACAATTTGCACGAATGTGGCCTGGCTTTCCACATTTGTAACAATCCTGTGTTTCGAAGTTTCATGTTTCAACATGTTTGGTCTGCGGAGCACGCAGCCTATCTTGAAAAGAACTTTTGACCTTGTCAAAAGGGTTAGTACGAAACGAGGAGATTCTATCAAAGGATTTCTGTTTCTGTTCTTGTTTGTATTTAAGCATTCTATGAAACTTACTACTTATCAAGGCAAACTCTCTATTAAACTCATCACCTAAATCAGTATCAGAATCATATTCGACAGCCTGAGAAGTGACCCAATCAGTTCATCTATGGGTAAAGTATTTAGATTCCTTGCTTCTTCTATTGCTGTTCTCTTCGGTAGCCATTGCTTAGGAAGGGACCTCAGTTAAATCTTTAAGAAGATAAGTTTTCCCTAGACCTTTCAGTTTGTTAATGAGAACAGTAAAACGAGAGTACATTTCATGAATTCCCTCACCTGGAGCCATTTCGAAGCACTCGTACTCGTGGACCAGAAGATCGATTCTGGTTTCCTTGATGTTTGATGTTCCCTCGTACGTGCTTTCTAGCGAGATCCAGATTTCCTGAGCGGATTCACAGTGCTCCACTTTATCCGCTTCGTCAGGTGCCATCGCTGATTGCAAAATGTGCATCGCCCGCTGGTTGAGCTGAGCGCTCTTCTTCTGTGCCGCCGACCATATATTTTGCTCAGCGTCCACCAACTCATCGGAGCGAGACGCGTTACGAATTCGTCCGATCCGAGTTGGGCTTAAATGGGCCGACAAGAGAAATCGCCTACTGATCAGTAAAGCCAACGACTGGGCTTGATTTGACCCGAGCCCAAACTCAAGCACAGAGAAGCAAGAAGATGATCTTCTTCTTCTTCACTGAACACGAATGAGAAGAAAATAGAGGAAGGTGAAACAGGGGAAGCAGAATGGAATCAACGAAAAGAAAATGCAGAAAGTAAATGGCACAGCGATTTTTAACGAGGTTCACCACAGGGTTACTCCTCGTCCCGGAATAGTAGACACTATTCCGAGAGACACTTTGATTTTATTGACTCTAATAGGAAGAACGAAAGGAACTCAAAAGTACAGACACAAATGTGAAAATCAAAGTGAAAGAACCTAGACCCGAATTCGCACAGGAATTCGTTACACCTTTGATCCACTGAACCTATTCCTCAGTTATGATCAAAGCCACTTTAAATTCCCCAACCCTTTGCCCTTTACCACAAAGAATCCCGAATTAGTACAAACACAGACTCTGTTCTTCCTTTAAATAGGCTTTAAGAAGATAGCCGTTGGACTGAAGCTTTCGAATTCATCCAGACAAGGTAAGTAGAAGATTTTTTGCCAGGCAGCATCTCCCCCTTGATTGCGGCTGCAAATCTCTTGATTTCTCCAATTTAGACCGAGCAATCTCTTGACTTGAAGCGATTGAATTCTTTCAAATCAACAATCAATACCCATTAAGCAACATAGATATGCTCATTCTCAATAAAGTAACCTAGCTTTTAACAACTTGGCTAACCCGAAAGATAGGAGATTATCTTGGTCCAACCTAGAGCATTAGTAACAATACACTTTTCAAGTTTCCAAGGCGGTGAGCGGACTGACCTGTGAAGAATTCCTCTCCAAGATCGAGAGGAAACTTGAGAAAAATCATAAATATTTGCCAAGATAGAGGAGGTACTTGTTAAACATCCCTGCAAATCACGTGAGAGAGACTAAGCAACATCAGGCAGTGAGCAAATTAAGGCTAACACAACCTGAACTGAAGAGCATGTGAATAGTCTGTGTAGTGGTCGTAGATAATAAATTCATTTTTGCAAAGTGCAAGAGCAGGATAAATCAAATAACAATCATTGGTCCTAAGTGAGAGAAAGCAGAACCCTACTGCTAAAGCTGGTCATTGCTAGTGACCACCATTCTGAAACCCATGGCTCGATATAGAGATGTAACCCAGTAAGGGAAAGGATGATGAAACAAAAGAGTATCAAGGTGTAAGGATTGGCATAAGGAGAAACACAGCACAACGTAAGTGTGAGAGTGACAATGTAGAATCTATATGAGAAACCAAAATATGATGAACTGTAAAGATTAAGACTATGGACATTGGGGTTTGTAGTAAAATGTTTCTATAGTTAACGTCCCTGGATGAAATCTACAACTTGTGGTGTTCCTTTCTTGAGGAAATAATTTTACATTAAAAATAGTCCCTAGCAAAATAAACTTCCTCTCCAGTAGTTTTCCCTAACCTCATTATGAGAGCGCTACAAATTGACATGATCAAAGACTTAAAAAGAAACTTCAAAAGAAAACAGAGGAACCAAAAACCATGACCAACTGAATGGATTGACAACATAACTTAATGAACAAAATCTAAATGCTACGATCATTCTCGATAGTCAAACACCAACCAAAAAGAAGTAGATGGTTTATGAGAGAATCATAATTCTCAACTATTTCATTATTCTTAGTAGGAGAATCAGCGAGGAATATAGCCAATAGCAACTTACAATCAACGGCCAAAATTGAAATGTGAAGGCGATTCAGTTCTGGTAGTTAATAGAATGTTCACTCAACCAAAATGAATTTAATGGTCTCAGTTGAAGCAACTGAAGATGTATGATCTAAATAATGGCGGTCCTTATACTTTATTTTATCTAACACTTGCAAAGATAATGAGAGGAGAAGTTTCCTAATTTCACAACCACTTTTAGAAAAATATCACATGGGGATAATGTGACACTACTATATGCTATCATGTTCGGATAACAACTAACTATCTATTTATCAGGAACAATACATAACAGTTGGAATCTCACAGGGGATAATGTCTCACTACTATATGCTATCATATTTTCATAATAACTAATTATCTATTCTCCATGAGATGTACAAACCAACTGGAAATCTCAAGATTGGGCACTTATGCAGATCATATAGAGCCAAACCTTTATGAATTTTGATAACATATTTTACCATTTTCTAAACACATTTCAAGCACCAAAAAAGCAAGAACTAAGATGTTTGAGAGGATGAATCTGTCTGTAGGTTCCACCTTGAGGGAATCAATATTTGCAATTATATAAACCCAAGACATTAGTGGTACAGATGCCAGTGAAGAAAGTCTAATCGAATTGCGATATGAAGGACTATATACCTTAATTTAGACTTCCCTTGTCCTGCTAACTTCTTGTTGGCTCGGTTCCCACACCCCAATTAGATGATGTTCAAAGTACTCCAAAGTTGAACTACTTGTTTTTGTGTACCTTTAACTACAACTTCATTTTAGAAGCAATAAAAATACATTAGCACATACCACTAAGAAGTATCCAATTGAATCCATCTGGCGCTTTACACATATCGACTACCCTAGGAACTGTTGCCGTTGCAGTATACAAATATTCATCAAGAGGTTGTAGTTGGGGGGGGGGGGGGGGAGATTCAAACCTAACTGGGGTACGTGTTCAGTAAGTGGAAGGTAGGAGAACAGAAGAAATTTGGAGTTACTGAGTAGCTATCATCGGGGGAGATGTGGCTGCAAAGTCTTGATTTTCCAGATGTTGGCTTCCTCTTCTCTCGATGAGTATTGAGCAGACCGAAGCTGTATAGGTGAGCTTTGACTGGAGACTTAGTCAAGTTGTAGGATCAACAACAGGCCCAAGTGATGGTAGAATGAATTCAGTAAGACCCATTACTATTCGGTTTAGAAAGAATATTTTGCCCCTCCGAGAAGTGCTCTCCGTGGAGGGTTTTCAAATGCTGGAAACTCTATTCTTTAAAACTCTTTATAGTACTGGTTGATGATTGATAATAGAGGGTAAGATTGTCATTTTGCTACGCTAGAAAAATATAGGGGTATATTTGTGCAGAATAATAATACAGGGGTACTAAGGTTAATTAGCAATAGTAAAGGGTACAAAATACTATCAACCCTTTTAGTTTCTAAGTTGGGATCGGGTTTTTTTAGGTTGGGTTGGGTTGATTTTGGTTTAGTTTATGGTATGCGATATATTTAATATAATTTCCTATGACATGGCTAGGGGTGGAAATCGGTACGGTATCGGTATCCCAATGCCAAATACCGAAATCCCAAATACCAAATTACACCCTAAAATCAATCTCAATCTCAATCCCTAAATAATTTCAATATCCCAAACCCAAACCCTAAATATTTCGGTATCCCGTATCACAATCGGTATTATCGAATACAAAATTAATTACCTTTGCAATTAATAATTAAATATATAAATTAGATTTTATTGTTTAATTTTGGGCAAAAAGAATAAGCAAAGAGCCCTTAGTTTGCCTAAAGCTAGGATATGGATAAAGAGAATGAAGGAGAAGTGACATCTCAAATTCTTGTCATTAATAATCTTTAATTTGACAAATTGGAGGTTGAGAGATGACTAATGCTCGTGTTTGCTTTTTGGTGTTATGAAAATAACAAGAGATTAGGTGAGAGACGAGAGTGACTTAAATTGGAAAGTCAAATTTGAGTTGGATGGGGACTTCTAAGTTGTGAAATAGTGGTGGAATGATCTATGTATAAATAATTGACATTCTTGGTGGTTGAGTGTCGTGTAGCAATGAATGAGAGTATAGTTGAGAGGATTAAATACATATTAGCTTATATTTCGGTGTTGATCCGTATTTTGGTATATACCGATCCCAATCCTGTAATCTCTAATACCAGATTACAATTTAAATTCAATCCCAATCTCAATCCAAAGAAATAATATGTGTATTCAGTAATACCAAATATAGATAAATTCGGTACGATATTCGGTATATCCCAAATGCTTGTACCAAACTTCCATACGTGGCTGTTGACATGGTAATTATGGATGAAAAGTGGATGGAGATTGACGGTTTGACTGATTTGTTAGTTAGTGAAAACATGAATGACCAATTTGTTAAAATCTAAAAGTTAATGACCGAATCGCTAATGACCTTTGACTTTTTATTCCATCAGAATTTTTCCTTTTATGCCTATGGCATAATGTTTCCTTTTATAAACCATTCCCAAATTCAGAAACGATCCCAGCAATCCCATCTCAGCCAAAAATGTCGAAAACAGAGCAACAGAAGTCAACGGCCGCCGACGAAGGAATCAAGCAGTTGGTCTCAACGTTGCCCACAAAACCAGACTGCAATTCCACCACCAATCTTCTCTACCAATACCAAGGATTTTGGTACCACCAATTTTACCTTGAACACCTAATCGCAGCTCAAACCCACTTCACCCCTGAACCCAACAGCACCATCCTCTGCAGCTACCCGAAAACCGGCACCACATGGCTCAAGGCCCTCTCTTTCGCCATAACCACAAGAACCCACTACCCGCCCTCTCAATCCCCTCTCCTCTCCCGTTTCCCCCACGATTGCGTCCCTTTCTTCGAGCTCGCCCCTTCGGTGGCTCGAAACAAGTTGCTCGTCGCGACCCACATCCCCTACACTTCCTTGCCGGCCGCCGCCGCCGCGGCTTCCGGCTGCAAGCTTGCTTACATCTGCCGGGATCCCAAGGACGTGGTGGTTTCTCTGTGGCAATTTCAGAGGAAACAGAAGAAGGAGGACGACGACGACGGCGATGCCGACATGGGGATCGAAGAGGCTTTCGAGCAGTTCTGTGAAGGCAATTCCGTTGCCGGGCCGTACTGGGACCATGTTCTCGGGTACTGGAGGGCGAGTTTGGAGTTCCCTGAGAGGGTTTTGTTTGTGAGATACGAGGAATTGAAGAGGGAAACGGAGAGGTGCGTGAAAGCATTGGCGGATTTTTTGGGTTGTGGGTTTAGCTTGGAGGAAGAGAAACAGGGGATTGTGCAGGGGATTATTGATCTGTGCAGCATAGAGAGCTTGAAGGGATTGGATGTGACCAAGAATGGCCGTTTCGCTCCGACGGAGAGCATGCCGTATACTATACTATACATAACAGCTCGTTTTACAGGAAGGGGGAGGTTGGTGATTGGAGGAATTTTTTAACAGAGGAGATGGGAGCTCGGTTGGATAAGATTATGGCGGATCGGTTTGCTGGGTCTGGGTTGGGACTCTGGTTTTCTGCTTCAAATCAAGAAACGACTAATTGAGCTGTATTGCGTTTTTCTCTGGGCAATTTATATGTATGGCATTATATTGTTTGATGATGCTCAGATCATCTATTTTGTGTTTGTTACTTTGTTTCCACTTAATTCTGGACAATTTGTACTAAACTGAATGATATTTTTTTCTGAAATTTGAGGAAAAACATGCTTTGTAAAGATTGAGAAAAATGTAAAGTTGATTAGACTTTATTTTCTTAAAACTTTTCGCCAAATATAGGTTTTAGTTCAAAACCTCTCCTCGCAATTCGATTTCCTAGCTTGGCTGATGGCTCCATTAACTTCCATCTGACAGCCGTCGGCCAGCAGTATAGAAATATGTTCAGAATCGACGTTTAGCTTCCAACAATCATGTCGAAACCGAGCATAAATGGGCACGAGATAAGACGTGGAAAATGGCTGGTGCCAGAGCTTCATCACTGATGAATGGAATTCTCATCATTTGCAAATGCTTTGCTTTGTTTCAGTTACATAGGGAGTACAGAAGAATACTACATGTCAAACGACTACCTTCATATATATATATTTCTACACTACTTAGCCTGGCTTCTTCCTACAATGCAAGTAACTCTCCTCCCTTTTGCCACAAGGATTCCACTGCCAGAACAATCTATGAATGCTACCAACCCGTTTTGGTTAATTCGGTTCAGATACTGTCATCTGAAGTTGCAGCAATGAGCCTGTCCTCTCGACAACTTATCCCATAGGCAAATCATCTGCCTCGGCGACTGGTAATGTGTTGTGTAGTAATCTTCCATGCATCGCCACCTGGTGGGTTGTTCCCTGCCGAGAGAAGTGGCGGCGCAGGGCTCCCGATTTGGATCGCCGGAGAAGAGGATGGTGGCGGCAGCGAGCGTCGCTTTGGATGACGAGGAGGCGGCGTCGGTAGCACGTTGGACGTCCCGTCGACGGAAGGGTTCGCCGCCGTGTCAATCGAAGTAGGCGAAGGAAGATGGCGCCGGCGCCTATTCTATCACAAACCCTAAGGGTTGCATTGAGCAGCAAGGCCTCGAGTGGACCGGGCTGGTTTCGGGCCGACTTCATCTGTTGAGCGGGCCGCAAGGAGACCAGGGTACGGGGCTGTAATGGGGAACTAAGTGGGCTGAATCAGTTATTAAAGATGGGGCACAATTGATAATAAAAAGGGCCGAGCGAGATATAGGTCGTGGGCCAATTCTCGGGCCATACATGAGCACCTTAACTTGGCCTCTTCTCTATGGTTCTGGGCCTAGATCAACGAACCCGTGGACAGAGGAAGACCGTGGGTTCACTGGGTTGGCATTGGAGAAGCTTGTTGAACCAAGACTTGGGTCCGGGTTGAAAAGAAACAAGACCAGATGGCTTAAAGAACATGAAGGGCTGCTTCACTGTAAAAGGCTTGGGCTTCAAATGAGCACTTTGGTCAAATCTCTTTTGTGCGGAGTGCACTCATTGCTTTGGGAAGGCAATTCTCTTAATTTTGCAGGTGGACTTATGGAAGAGCATGGCCCAAAACTAGTGGGAGAAGCAGCAAGAGAAGTTTGTGGGCTAGCTCCAAAGAAGATGTTTGAAGGCTAGGATGAGTTGGTACTTAAGGATGAATTCTTGAACAAGAACGAACCCTTGGGTTCCTTGAGTTGTTGGATGGTGATAACAGAGAAAGAGCCATTTCAATGCTTTGAGGACGCGAAGATTAGGCCATCATCAATGACATTCACAACTTGGGTGCAGCAGCACGAGGTTGAAGAAGGAAGGCCAAGTCAAGTAGTTGAGCCTGACCGGAAGAAAAGGAAGCGCAAGAGGTGGAGCAAACGGCGTGCATATTGCGTGAGTAAGAAAGAAGAGTGGGTCGAGTTGATCAACCTTGAGGGCAAGGTTGGTCTCAAGGGGGAGGGTATGATAGAAGCACGTTTCCTTAAGAAACGGGTCTTCTATCCTTATTAGTATTATTATCATTATTAGGAAATATTATTAATATGGTTAGTAGTATTTTAGTAGAATTAGGATTATTATTAGGGTTTTCAATATTCCTATAAGTATGTACTTTGTCATTCATTATGAACCAAGCAAGAACAATTATTCAGAAAGTATCTCTCCCAAACCCTAATCCTCTATCTCCTAATTTCTCGTTCTCTAGCCCTCTAAGGCTTCGGCCGATTCCATCTTTTATTTTTCTTCTTCCTCTAATTCCCAATCTCAATCCCTATCTCTATCTTCTAATCCCTAAATCCCCAATTCTCTTCTCCAATCCCTGAAATCCCAAATGTCGATACAATCCGCAAATCCGATAGAAATTATGTTTCTATCACAATGTCACCAAAGTAATCAGCCTCCTTCTTCAGCACAGCATTCACCTCTTTTCTTGGATTCTGCAGGTCGATATGGTGACAATTAAGATAAAAGAAGGTAAATGACTCAATAACAGAAGATGGAAGGCTATTTATCAACATAAATGTAAAATTTGGACTTCTGAAAATATGTTGAATACTTGGCAACTGGAACATGGAATTCTTACCAATGCCACGAAAAAACGAACTGCCACATTAGAGGACTTTATCGATGATGATTGCATCCATATTTTCCTAACTGCCATGCGTTCTGCAAAGTGGTTTGTGGCTGACAAAATCCCAATAAAAAGCCAAATAGGACTCTTTGAGATGGGACGAGCTTTCCACTTCTCTGACATTTCCAGTACCCTTTGAGGAGAGAAGCTCGGATGAGACTTGGGGAGCGAAGTTGCATAAACTGACTTAATGTCTACTTCTCCTTTTATTGCTAACCCTATAGCTAGGGGTGGGCATACGGTTCGGTAAAACCGAACCGAACCTAACCGAACCGAATATAAACCGAACCGAAACCGAATTAATGTTATTCGGTTCGGAATTCGGAAGAGAAAATGGCATATTTCGGAAATCAGGGTCCTTTCGACCGAACCGAATTTCCGAATTCCGAACCGAAAAACCGAATTATTATAATTGCAAGCTTTAAATGGTGGATTTTTATGTTTCTACTTATTATGAGACTTAAATATTTGAATCATGTTAGTGTTTTATGACTTATGTGTTGAAATGTTTGATTTTATTATTGATGATGCATATTTATTGTTTACATTATGGGTGAAAAATAATTTAAAAAAGAGAAGATACAAGCTAACCTCACTATTTCGGTTTTGTATGAAAAACCGAACCGAACCGAATTATAATTCGGTTTGAACCGACCGAACCGAATTATAATTCGGTTCGAATTCGGTTTGAGGTTTGATAGAATTCGGAGACCCGGTATGCATAATTTCGGTTCGGTTTGAACCGAACCGACCGAATGCCCACCCCTGCCTATAGCATCTTCAAGGGTAAATCCCTGAAAAATAACAAGAAGGTAAACTAATGGGACAGGCAAATACGGTACATAAGACAGTTTTCTTTTTAGGGCACAATAGAAGGGACATGCTTGAAGTGGGAAGATACCAGAAAGCATCAACTAGAGGCAATCAACAGCACAGACAAAAAATAATAGTATGTCGCTGGATAAATTAAAAAGCTAGATGTATGATACACCCTTGAAATATGGATAAGCATTTCACAAGGGCAAATTTGCAACATACTGGGCGGTAAGGAAATGAAGTCACATGGCGACCCCCAACACTGATGTGGTAGCCATCAACGCCCGCTCGCAATGTTAAGATGAACAACCTTCCCTCCACAAAAGGGAACGGCCAGGTTACTTCGGGTTTCTGTTCACGCCCTATGAATCTCTTGAACCAGGAGGTTGTCTTGGATTCTTTAGAGTCAGCAGAATCCCTGTGCATCCATTCCAAATAAAGATTGGGTGAGTATAATAAATAGGAGAGCACCTAAATTCATAGATGGCATCAATAAATTTATAGAGTTCTCGTTTTCTCATTCCAATCAAAAAATGGGTCGATTCCTCAAGGAGGACTTGAGCATTAAAAGGACCCCTTTGGTCAGAGCTCTTTTATATGGTGAGGGTTTCAAAGACAAAGAAGGTGAATCTGTGGGCTTAGTAAATGAGTTCTCAATGAAGTATCGGCCACAAGCAAGAGGCAAGTAAGCAATGTGATGGGCTAGCTCTAGGAAACATTAACTCTATTCCAGATTTTCAAACACTTGACAAGTATGGATCGACAATGGACAATAACGTGGAGTTCAAGATTCTTGATTGACTCATACCAATGAGAGATGAAATATGGAGGTTTACCATTTAAGGCCAGACCAAATTTGAATATCGATACCGGTTTGTAACCGCTTAATGGTTACAAATCGGTTATACTGATTTACCGCAAAGGAGAGGGAGAAGCATATTTTGGGTTAGGTTAATCAGGAAAAACCGATCTGAATCTCGACTGTGAGCAGACTGTCTAATTTTAAATTTTCTGAGTTTTTTTTTTACATTTTATGTAAAAATTAATAATTTAATTATTAACTCTTATTTACAATATTTTAATCTTTATACTTCCATTCATGTACTATGAATAATGGAATATGTCAACGGCAATTGTCAAACATTAAACCGATTTGTTAATTAATTTACCACTTGTTCTTTGTTCTTTGTTATTTTGGGAGTTTACCACTAACTTAATTACTCCTTACTCACCAATTAACACCCTTGCAAATTAGATAACATAACAATCTCTCAACCTTACTATCTTATCTTTCATCAAACATCATCAAATTCAAAGGGACAACAATCAACATAATCGCCAACCGACTAAAGTGCACAATGACAATGTCTAAATGCAACACAAGTTCAATTAATTCAAGATCGATGCGGAGTCGGAGAGGGAAGGCAGCGTCACGAAGAGGGGGAGGCGGCGTCGGCGTTAGCATCGGACAAGGAAGGAGGAAACTCGAACACGATACAAGGAAGAGGGAAGCTGCGAACTGGGGGAAGGTTGGTCGATCGAATGGTGGTGGCTGGGTGGTTGGATCGGTTTCGGCGATTAGCGCATTAGGGTTTCATCCTTTCATGTTTCATCCTTTCATCTGAGTCGTTATAATAATTAGTTGGTGGCTAGGTACGACCTCACCTTCAGGCTCAACCGCTACAGCTTCCACCGGTCCGTCGTCTTCAGAATCATCATTGTCAGCAGAGGTGTTGTCATCAGCATCACTGTCATCCTCAGTGTCCTCCCCCTCAACGGCAATCGCAATCTCGTCGAGGATATCGTCAGCAGTAAGATAGAAATTTGGGGTGACGATCCGAAACGGGTCCATTGAGATACCAAGGCGAATAATAAGACGAGTGATCAGGGGACCGAATGGGAGATGGCCAAGGTATTCAAACTGTTGAAAGGGATAAAGGTGTCCAAACAGAATATGGCAGTAATCGAGAGGGACACCATGAACAGCATGTTGCATTACCCAAAGATCTAGTGGAGTGACTCGATCAAGAAGGATAGTACGAGGGAGGAACATACGAGTCAAAAGATAGTGAAAAGTACGAAGGGAAGGAAGCAGGAAGGCAGCAGGCAATGTAAGGTAAGCATCAGGTTCATGACCAGTGAGGAGCACAAACTCATGGACTATGTCAAAGTTGAAAAGAGGAAACTCAGAGTCATTTGCTAGAATTTCTCCAAACCTAGGAATATTGAGTAGACGCCTAAGGTCCTCAAGAGGAATGGTGACAAGGTTTCCATAGATCAGAGTGGTGAAGGTGTGAGTATGAAGCCCAAAGGACCTAAAATTCGAGTAAACCAGACGCACACCTTCAGGGCAAATGTGCTCAGGGGTGTCATCGATTAGGAAATCCCAACCCAGATTGTGGGCATACCCAGTGACATCCAGACCATACTCTATGAGGTCAGCAAATGGAACATGATGAGTAGGAATAAAAGGACGATTAGCAAATGATATGGAATGACGATGAGCATTTGCAGGAATAGGGTTGTGAAACAGAGTACCTGTGAAGGTTTTAGAGAACCCTAGCACCATGACTACGAGCAGAGAGGATATCTAAACCACTAAGGAAGAATGAGAAAGACCGAGAACCAAAATAGACTTAAATAGGGAACCAAAGACACACAAGAGGAAAACTTAAACATAGTAAGCTATTCAAAACAGGAAGGAAAATAAATGCAGCTATATACATAAGGAAACCACATTGTAAGAAACAGTCAAGTCAGATCTTCCAGATTATCTGGAGATCGCAGCCCTATCTCATAACAAAGAAAGGTAAATCTATCAGCATTTAAGGCTTTAGTAAATAGATCTGCTAATTGATACTCCGTAGGAATGTGACTGATAGTTATAGTATTTTGGTGAACTAAATCTCTAATGAAGTGATACTTAACCTCAATATGTTTAGTTCTTGAATGCTGGACCGGATTTTTAGACATACATATGGCGCTGGTGTTATCACACAGAAGGGGTATTGAATTTATCACAACATTATAGTCCTTAAGTTGGTTTTTAAGCCATATGAGTTGAGTACAGCAACTACCAGCAGCAATGTATTCTGCCTCAGCAGTAGATAGGGCAACAACACCCTGCTTCTTACATGACCAAGAAACTAGAGAGGTTCCTACAAATTGACAGGTACCAGTTGTGCTTTTCCTATCTGTTAAGCTACCAGCAAAGTCTGAATCACTGTAGCCTATTAGAGAGAAGTCGTTATGTTTAGGATACCATAGACCTAGCTCAGGAGTTCCTTTTAAGTATCTAAAGATCCTTTTCACAGCTGACAAATGACTTTCTTTTGGAGCTGACTGAAACCTTGCACAGATACACACACTATAGTGGATGTCAGGTCGACTGGCAGTGAGATAGAGCAGGAATCCAATCATGCCTCTATACTTCTTTTCATCTACCAGAACACCTGATTCATCTCGATCTAACTTAAGATTGACTGCCATGGGAGTTGGACTGGGTTTAACATTGTTGAGATCAAACTTGCTTAGCATATTTTGTAAATATTTTGACTGATTAATGAATATACCAGAGGAAGTTTGTTTGACTTGAAGACCAAGGAAAAATTTAAGTTCTCCCATCATGCTCATTTCAAAAACAGATTGCATAGTGTTACAGAAGTCAGTGCAAAGAGAGGGATCAGTGGATCCAAAAACTATATCATCCACATAGACTTGCACAAGAAGAATTTTGTCATTCACATGTTTTATAAAAAGAGTTTTATCTGTTCCTCCTTGAGTGAATGAATTTTCAAGTAGAAATGTTGTAAGACGTTCAAACCAAGCCCTATGAGCTTGTTTGAGGCCATACAAAGCTTTGTTTAGCTTATAAACGTAATCAGGATGTTCAGAATTCACGAAACCTGGAGGTTGAGACACGTATACTTCTTCTTGAATGATACCATTCAAGAATGCACTCTTCACATCCATTTGATATAGAGGAAATCCCATGTGACTAGCAAATGCACACAGTAACCTAATAGATTCTAATCTAGCTACTGGAGCGAAGGTTTCATCATAGTCGATGCCTTCTTCTTGAAGATACCCTTGTGACACAAGCCTAGCTTTGTTTCTTATTATGAACCCTAATTCATCTGACTTGTTTCTAAAAACCCACTTAGTTCCTATGACAATAACATTAGGAGGACGAGGAACTAGGTCCCAAACACACAGATGCTCAAATTGAGTAAGTTCTTCTATCATAGCAATGCCCCATTCTTTATCATTTAAGGCTTCCTTAACATTCTTAGGTTCTAGTTGGGATACAAAAGCATACTGTCCAGGAGTGTACTTACCTCGAGTTTGCAGTCCATCACTCAATTTGCCAATGACTTGACTTTCTGGATGTCTTTTCTGAATGTGTGGTGGAGCTTTAGGTACTTCTGTAGACTTATCCAGTACAACATCTTCTTGAGTTATGGATTCTTGAGTGGATGGATTTTGCACACCTGTATTCTGCTCACAGGAAGAGACTTGACTAGTAGTAAGTTCACTTAGGTCTACCATCATAGTAGTGTCAGGAGTAACTGGGTCAGTTTCATTGAATATGACATGAAATGATTCTTCTACTTTCCTAGTTCTCTTGTTAAACACCTTATAGGCTTGACCTTTAGTAGAATACCCAAGAAACGTTGCAGGGTCGGATTTAGCATCAAATTTCCCTAGAGTGTCTCGAGTATTTAGAGTGTAACAGGGACATCCAAAGGGATGGAAGTAAGAGATTCTAGGAGCTCTTCCTTTTAAAATTTCATAAGGGGTCTTGTTTAACTGTTTTCGAACTAAAACTCGGTTGATTATATAGCAAGCAGTGTTGACTGACTCGGCCCAGAAAAACTTAGGCAGGTTATAGTCTAACAACATGGTCCTAGCACACTCAATGAGAGTCTTATTCTTACGTTCTACAACTCCATTTTGTTGAGGAGTTCTAGGAGCATAAAAAGTGTGTTTTATCCCTGATTTATCACAAAATTCAGCAAATTCATCAGATATAAATTCTCCCCCATTGTCACTGCGAATAGTTTTTATAGATTGGTTATGCAAGGTAACAAAGGATTGAAATTTCTCAAATGTTTCATCTTTGGTTGCTAGAAAATATACCCAGGTAAACCTGGAATAGTCGTCAACCAAGATAAAAACATAGTTTTTACCACCTAGACTAGTGACATTGCAGGGTCCAAACAGATCCATAAGAATTAACTCAAATGTTTTAATGGTAGTGATATCATGCTTAGACTTAAAACTTTTTCTCTTATGTTTCCCTGTTGCACAGGCATTACAGAAAAACTCAGCCTTTTCTTTAAGTTTCGGAATTCCTCTGGCTAGACAAAGTTTGGACAGAACTGCCAACTTAGACATACTAACATGTCCAAGACGTTTGTGCCAAAGTACTTCAGGCGAAATAGAAGTGGCCTGGAGGCACTTAGCATTAAACATGCTTAGATCAGAGAGATCCACCAGGTACATATTATTAACTCTTTTTCCAATAAAAAGAGTTTTGTTTTCATTGACCTGTTCCACAGAACACTTATTGTTTTAAAAAATCACCCGATTTCCATTACTGCACAACTGACTTATAGATAGTAAGTTATGTTTCAACCCTTCTACAAGTAATACGTTTTTTATCACAGGTCCAGGTGATTTACCTATGTTCCCAGATCCTATGATAGTTCCTTGACTATCATCTCCAAAGGTGACTTTACCTCCACATTTCATAACTAAGGAATTGAACAGATAGTTCTTACCTGACATATGGTGAGAACACCCACTGTCAAGATACCACTGTGTATCTTCAGGAGTGTGGCAAGGTTCCTGATCTGACTGTTTTGTAAAGGCCATGAGTGCTCTTTCCTCTCCTTCCTCCTCTTCATTGTCAGACTCATAATCACTCCAGGTAGCCTTCATGGCTCTTTCTTTTGCCTTTAGTGTCATTGGACAATTTGCACGAATGTGGCCTGGCTTTCCACATTTGTAACAATCCTGTGTTTCGAAGTTTCATGTTTCAACATGTTTGGTCTGCGGAGCACGCAGCCTATCTTGAAAAGAACTTTTGACCTTGTCAAAAGGGTTAGTACGAAACGAGGAGATTCTATCAAAGGATTTCTGTTTCTGTTCTTGTTTGTATTTAAGCATTCTATGAAACTTACTACTTATCAAGGCAAACTCTCTATTAAACTCATCACCTAAATCAGTATCAGAATCATATTCGACAGCCTGAGATTTAAAGGCTAAATTTTTCTTTCGTTTTTCTTCGTCCTTATTAACTTGCTTCAGAACATGTTCGTGACTGAGAAGTGACCCAATCAGTTCATCTATGGGTAAAGTATTTAGATTCCTTGCTTCTTCTATTGCTGTTCTCTTCGGTAGCCATTGCTTAGGAAGGGACCTCAGAATTTTTCTGTTTAAATCTTTAAGAAGATAAGTTTTCCCTAGACCTTTCAGTTTGTTAATGAGAACAGTAAAACGAGAGTACATTTCATGAATTCCCTCACCTGGAGCCATTTCGAAGCACTCGTACTCGTGGACTAGAAGATCGATTCTGGTTTCCTTGATGTTTGATGTTCCCTCGTACGTGCTTTCGAGCGAGATCCAGATTTCCTGAGCGGATTCACAGTGCTCCACTTTATCCGCTTCGTCGGGCGCCATCGCTGATTGCAAAATGTGCATCGCCCGCTGGTTGAGCTGAGCGCTCTTCTTCTATGCCGCCGACCATATATTTTGCTCAGCGTCCACCAACTCATCAGAGCAAGACGCGTTACGAATTCATCCGATCTGAGTTGGGCTTAAATGGGCCGACAAGAGAAATCGCCTACTGATCAGTAAAGCCAACGACTGGGCTTGATTTGACCCGAGCCCAAACTCAAGCACAGAGAAGCAAGAAGATGATCTTCTTCTTCTTCACTGAACACGAATGAGAAGAAAATAGAGGAAGGTGAAACAGGGGAAGCAGAATGGAATCAACGAAAAGAAAATGCAGAAAGTAAATGGCACAGCGATTTTTAACGAGGTTCACCACAGGGTTACTCCTCGTCCTGGAATAGTAGACACTATTCCGAGAGACACTTTGATTTTCTTGACTCTAATAGGAAGAACGAAAGGAACTCAAAAGTACAGACACAAATGTGAAAATCAAAGTGAAAGAACCTAGACCCGAATTCGCACAGGAATTCGTTACACCTTTGATCCACTGAACCTATTCCTCAGTTATGATCAAAGCCACTTTCAATTCCCCAACCCTTTGCCCTTTACCACAAAGAATCCCGAATTAGTACAAACACAGACTCTGTTCTTCCTTTAAATAGGCTTTAAGAAGATAGCCGTTGGACTGAAGCTTTCGAATTCATCCAGACAAGGTAAGTAGAAGATTTTTTGCCAGGCAGCATCTCCCCCTTGATTGCGGCTGCAAATCTCTTGATTTCTCCAATTTAGACCGAGCAATCTCTTGACTTGAAGCGATTGAATTCTTTCAAATCAACAATCAATACCCATTAAGCAACATAGATATGCTCATTCTCAATAAAGTAACCTAGCTTTTAACAACTTGGCTAACCCGAAAGATAGGAGATTATCTTGGTCCAACCTAGAGCATTAGTAACAATACACTTTTCAAGCTTCCAAGGCGGTGAGCGGACTGACCTGTGAAGAATTCCTCTCCAAGATCGAGAGGAAACTTGAGAAAAATCATAAATATTTGCCAAGATAGAGGAGGTACTTGTTAAACATCCCTGCAAATCACGTGAGAGAGACTAAGCAACATCAGGCAGTGAGCAAATTAAGGCTAACACAACCTGAACTGAAGAGCATGTGAATAGTCTGTGTAGTGGTCGTAGATAATAAATTCATTTTTGCAAAGTGCAAGAGCAGGATAAATCAAATAACAATCATTGGTCCTAAGTGAGAGAAAGCAGAACCCTACTGCTAAAGCTGGTCATTGCTAGTGACCACCATTCTGAAACCCATGGCTCGATATAGAGATGTAACCCAGTAAGGGAAAGGATGATGAAACAAAAGAGTATCAAGGTGTAAGGATTGGCATAAGGAGAAACACAGCACAACGTAAGTGTGAGAGTGACAATGTAGAATCTATATGAGAAACCAAAATATGATGAACTGTAAAGATTAAGACTATGGACATTGGGGTTTGTAGTAAAATGTTTCTATAGTTAACGTCCCTGGATGAAATCTACAACTTGTGGTGTTCCTTTCTTGAGGAAATAATTTTACATTAAAAATAGTCCCTAGCAAAATAAACTTCCTCTCCAGTAGTTTTCCCTAACCTCATTATGAGAGCGCTACAAATTGACATGATCAAAGACTTAAAAAGAAACTTCAAAAGAAAACAGAGGAACCAAAAACCATGACCAACTGAATGGATTGACAACATAACTTAATGAACAAAATCTAAATGCTACGATCATTCTCGATAGTCAAACACCAACCAAAAAGAAGAATAGATGGTTTATGAGAGAATCATAATTCTCAACTATTTCATTATTCTTAGTAGGAGAATCAGCGAGGAATATAGCCAATAGCAACTTACAATCAACGGCCAAAATTGAAATGTGAAGGCGATTCAGTTCTGGTAGTTAATAGAATGTTCACTCAACCAAAATGGATTTAATGGTCTCAGTTGAAGCAACTGAAGATGTATGATCTAAATAATGGCGGTCCTTATACTTTATTTTATCTAACACTTGCAAAGATAATGAGAGGAGAAGTTTCCTAATTTCACAACCACTTTTAGAAAAATATCTGTAACACCCTACCCTATACGTATTACCTAATCATATAGTTCATACAATTGCAGCGGAAATAATCTCGGGTGTTACATTAATTATCAAAATTTACCCAAATAAAATTTCGACATGAATTACTCGCGTAATGGGCTAACAGTTCTTGCAACTTATCCTGCAAAATAATTCATCACAAACATATATACTCACAACCATATGCATTGGCTTTTCATAGCCATAGCCACAGTTTCATACTCCACAACTGCATACCATACTGATACATGCCATAGTCGTCACAACTTACACAGTTACACAAATATACACATATCATCAACTTTCCACACCTGTGGATATCTCACACTACATCAGAAGCTAGTATGCACATGAAAAACGTTCTCAAAACATTTTTTTTACAAAAAGGTGTGGATCACTGGCCAAAATCCCGAGTAGTAGTCCAAGCACAGAATAGTTGAAGACCATACCTCATCCTGGCTTCAACTCTAGCTCCTCTCCCACCTAACACTTATCTACTGCTGCTGATGATCTGCTTACACATAGCATAAGCAGAGAAGAAGAATAAAAGAGGGTCAGCTCATAGCTGAGTGAGATAATCATAGCATCGTGAGTTCATAACAGAGTATACCCCCTACCATACATCTAGCAAACAAGCCAAAACACTAGGATCGGACCTCAGCCATCCTCATGTCCCAATGGGCAAAAGACTCAACCACCTTGACTTATGCATATGCGTCTTATCATGTTTTACTTATAGGCGCCTGGCTACTCCCATGCTAATTACTCTCCCGGGAATACGGACCAAACATCTCGTGGATGTGGTCATATCGGACCCACCACTGCCGGTGTAGTCATATCGGACCTGACACCACTATGGGTGTGGTCATATCGGACTCAACACCACTCTGGGTGAGGTCATATCTCATGATGAATCAACGGTCAACACCACATCAGGGGTGTGACATAACATATCATAACGGAGTAATAGCATGGGGAGCCCTAATTACTATGTAATTGACCATGAGACCAAATCACTCTTATTTGGTAATCTTATACGTGATCCATATCTCATCTTGCTTACTCATAATTCGTTACTTGTACATGTACTTGACCGGGCCATACTTGGCTCAACATAGGTAAAACAGGAGTCGTATAATTGCACTTCCTCGGGGTGAACCCTCGTGCATGTCATCCTCCTTAAACATCATAATATCACCATGAGATATATATTTTCCCACTTGTGCATCCAAATACAATAATCATGAAAAATCATACCTAATCACCTTCTCGAACCATCGTAAAGCATATTAACAGTCAAGCCCACAATTTGCAACATATACACAATCATCAGCATAAACAAGGTTCATATCGATTAGGGCAAGTCAATAATATCATACAGCAATCCAGGGTTCAACATATAGCACAAAAGTTCATACACCCCTAATCATGTCATTCTAGTTCACCTAGATCAATTCTAAGCATCAATATAATTATCGTGATACGACAAACCCGGTATGCCGTGCTAATCCCTCACCAGTTCTGGTCGTTCAAACACCGGTTCTAGCCTCCCGTACTAAAACGTCAATTTCACGAACGAACCCCGAATTAAAATTCGAGACCGCCCTAATATCCCCTGCAGTATCCCCGTCAATATTAGTTCCAGGCTCCGGGTCAAATTCTTGATAAAAATACCTCAAACCCTGGCCGGAGCTAAATTCAGCGGTTTGGACCCCGGCCTAAATAATTGCCGAAATTCAGGGATTAGAACTAGAGGATTGATTACCTCGCTGCAGGAAGCTCGTATATGAAATTTGGGCTCAATCCGACTTTCGGATACTCCAAAGCCCTAATTTGGCTTATCCGGAGTTCAAGAAATTCCTGAACCAAAAACTCGCTTTAAAGCTCTAAATCGATAAATCACGATGAATGGATGGATTAGGCATTACCTACGGGATTTTTGGATCACTAGAGCTCGAAAATTGAGCTCGGAGAATTCTTGACCGAGCGCTCTGTTTGCTCTGTTTCTCTGGTGCAGTTTGGAAATGGGACGGGGAAAGTGAAATGAGAAGGGGAAAGTGATGGACGGGTAATATATATGCCGACCGCATATATGTATGTATATATAATATAGATATATTATATTATATTATATATATAATTAATACGTATACTTATCCGATCGATCGATAATCCGATTTTCGTCGAAATAGTGTCGAAATGCTCAAATTTAAATCGCGAACTTTCTAGCGATCGAAATATGGGTTTTGCCGGAACGGGATGTTACAATTCTCCCCTCCTTAAAAGATTTCGTCCCCGAAATCTAACCTTGAGTCGTACTCTAACTCCTCTTACTTACCCTTAACATGGTCTATCATAGATAAACCATTACCTAACTCTTAGAATAGGCGATTCATAGCATAGAAGGTAACACATAACAGCTCAAGTTCTCAATATAAGATTTCAAAAACCTATACTGGGTTATCACAACATAAGCACATCAACAAGTTCAAAAGCATAATTCACTAAACCAAGTTATTAACCTACAAGGTAGGTTGCCACTAACACACGGTTATATCAACCTACAAAATGGTTACCACAACATTATCAATATTCATATCTCTATTCAAATATCTACCATCACAACTCATCATGTTAGCACAGCCTAAACCCAACTGCATTGCATAGCTAGCCACCATGCTTCTCGATTGGTTAGTAGTGACACCGGAAACTACTTCTGTGCAAACTACAAGGAAACATTGGCCTTAGTTTGATCCACACACAATTAAAAATTTCTGCCAAAATCATTACTTGGACAACAAGATAAAAACTCCACATATTTTCGAAAATCTCTTAAACCATAAAATTTTCAAAATTCCTTCAAATACTCAAAATCATGTTTCATATGCAACTGACTATGCAACACATCATCACCTTTGGTCCCAATCCCGGAAAGTTTAGTGCAGGTACAGGTATGGAGTACCCCCTCCTCTTTTGAGGGTGATCAGTCCTCAAGAGTGAAAGTAACATACCCATAATGCAGAAAACAAACCGGCTCTGATACCAAACTGTAACACCCTACCCTATACGTATTACCTAATCATATAGTTCATACAATTGCAGCGGAAATAATCTCGGGTGTTACATTAATTATCAAAATTTACCCAAATAAAATTTCGACATGAATTACTCGCGTAATGGGCTAACAGTTCTTGCAACTTATCCTGCAAAATAATTCATCACAAACATATATACTCACAACCATATGCATTGGCTTTTCATAGCCATAGCCACAGTTTCATACTCCACAACTGCATACCATACTGATACATGCCATAGTCGTCACAACTTACACAGTTACACAAATATACACATATCATCAACTTTCCACACCTGTGGATATCTCACACTACATCAGAAGCTAGTATGCACATGAAAAACGTTCTCAAAACATTTTTTTACAAAAAGGTGTGGATCACTGGCCAAAATCCCGAGTAGTAGTCCAAGCACAGAATAGTTGAAGACCATACCTCATCCTGGCTTCAACTCTAGCTCCTCTCCCACCTAACACTTATCTACTGCTGCTGCTGATGATCTGCTTACACATAGCATAAGCAGAGAAGAAGAATAAAAGAGGGTCAGCTCATAGCTGAGTGAGATAATCATAGCATCGTGAGTTCATAACAGAGCATACCCCCTACCATACATCTAGCAAACAAGCCAAAACACTAGGATCGGACCTCAGCCATCCTCATGTCCCAATGGGCAAAAGACTCAACCACCTTGACTTATGCATATGCGTCTTATCATGTTTTACTTATAGGCGCCTGGCTACTCCCATGCTAATTACTCTCCCGGGAATACGGACCAAACATCTCGTGGATGTGGTCATATCGGACCCACCACTGCCGGTGTAGTCATATCGGACCTGACACCACTATGGGTGTGGTCATATCGGACTCAACACCACTCTGGGTGAGGTCATATCTCATGATGAATCAACGGTCAACACCACATCAGGGGTGTGACATAACATATCATAACGGAGTAATAGCATGGGGAGCCCTAATTACTATGTAATTGACCATGAGACCAAATCACTCTTATTTGGTAATCTTATACGTGATCCATATCTCATCTTGCTTACTCATAATTCGTTACTTGTACATGTACTTGACCGGGCCATACTTGGCTCAACATAGGTAAAATAGGAGTCGTATAATTGCACTTCCTCGGGGTGAACCCTCGTGCATGTCATCCTCCTTAAACATCATAATATCACCATGAGATATATATTTTCCAACTTGTGCATCCAAATACAATAATCATGAAAAATCATACCTAATCACCTTCTCGAACCATCGTAAAGCATATTAACAGTCAAGCCCACAATTTGCAACATATACACAATCATCAGCATAAACAAGGTTCATATCGATTAGGGCAAGTCAATAATATCATACAGCAATCCAGGGTTCAACATATAGCACAAAAGTTCATACACCCCTAATCATGTCATTCTAGTTCACCTAGATCAATTCTAAGCATCAATATAATTATCATGATACGACAAACCCGGTATGCCGTGCTAATCCCTCACCAGTTCTGGTCGTTCAAACACCGGTTCTAGCCTCCCGTACTAAAACGTCAATTTCACGAACGAACCCCGAATTAAAATTCGAGACCGCCCTAATATCCCCTGCAGTATCCCCGTCAATATTAGTTCCAGGCTCCGGGTCAAATTCTTGATAAAAATACCTCAAACCCTGGCCGGAGCTAAATTCAGCGGTTTGGACCCCGGCCTAAATAATTGCCGAAATTCAGGGATTAAAACTAGAGGATTGATTACCTCGCTGCAGGAAGCTCGTATATGAAATTTGGGCTCAATCCGACTTCCGGATACTCCAAAGCCCTAATTTGGCTTATCCGGAGTTCAAGAAATTCCTGAACCAAAAACTCGCTTTAAAGCTCTAAATCGATAAATCACGATGAATGGATGGATTAGGCATTACCTACGGGATTTTTGGATCACTAGAGCTCGAAAATTGAGCTCGGAGAATTCTTGACCGAGCGCTCTGTTTGCTCTGTTTCTCTGGTGCAGTTTGGAAATGGGACGGGGAAAGTGAAATGAGAAGGGGAAAGTGATGGACGGGTAATATATATGCCGACCGCATATATGTATGTATATATAATATAGATATATTATATTATATTATATATATAATTAATACGTATACTTATCCGATCGATCGATAATCCGATTTTCGTCGAAATAGTGTCGAAATGCTCAAATTTAAATCGCGAACTTTCTAGCGATCGAAATATGGGTTTTGCCGGAACGGGATGTTACAATTCTCCCCTCCTTAAAAGATTTCGGGTCGTCCCCGAAATCTAACCTTGAGTCGTACTCTAACTCCTCTTACTTACCCTTAACATGGTCTATCATAGATAAACCATTACCTAACTCTTAGAATAGGCGATTCATAGCATAGAAGGTAACACATAACAGCTCAAGTTCCCAATATAAGATTTCAAAAACCTATACTGGGTTATCACAACATAAGCACATCAACAAGTTCAAAAGCATAATTCACTAAACCAAGTTATTAACCTACAAGGTAGGTTGCCACTAACACACGGTTATATCAACCTACAAAATGGTTACCACAACATTATCAATATTCATATCTCTATTCAAATATCTACCATCACAACTCATCATGTTAGCACAGCCTAAACCCAACTGCATTGCATAGCTAGCCACCATGCTTCTCGATTGGTTAGTAGTGACACCGGAAACTACTTCTGTGCAAACTACAAGGAAACATTGGCCTTAGTTTGATCCACACACAATTAAAAATTTCTGCCAAAATCATTACTTGGACAACAAGATAAAAACTCCACATATTTTCGAAAATCTCTTAAACCATAAAATTTTCAAAATTCCTTCAAATACTCAAAATCATGTTTCATATGCAACTGACTATGCAACACATCATCACCTTTGGTCCCAATCCCGGAAAGTTTAGTGCAGGTACAGGTATGGAGTACCCCCTCCTCTTTTGAGGGTGATCAGTCCTCAAGAGTGAAAGTAACATACCCATAATGCAGAAAACAAACCGGCTCTGATACCAAACTGTAACACCCTACCCTATACGTATTACCTAATCATATAGTTCATACAATTGCAGCGGAAATAATCTCGGGTGTTACATTAATTATCAAAATTTACCCAAATAAAATTTTGACATGAATTACTCGCGTAATGGGCTAACAGTTCTTGCAACTTATCCTGCAAAATAATTCATCACAAACATATATACTCACAACCATATGCATTGGCTTTTCATAGCCATAGCCACAGTTTCATACTCCACAACTGCATACCATACTGATACATGCCATAGTCGTCACAACTTACACAGTTACACAAATATACACATATCATCAACTTTCCACACCTGTGGATATCTCACACTACATCAGAAGCTAGTATGCACATGAAAAACGTTCTCAAAACATTTTTTTACAAAAAGGTGTGGATCACTGGCCAAAATCCCGAGTAGTAGTCCAAGCACAGAATAGTTGAAGACCATACCTCATCCTGGCTTCAACTCTAGCTCCTCTCCCACCTAACACTTATCTACTGCTGCTGCTGATGATCTGCTTACACATAGCATAAGCAGAGAAGAAGAATAAAAGAGGGTCAGCTCATAGCTGAGTGAGATAATCATAGCATCGTGAGTTCATAACAGAGCATACCCCCTACCATACATCTAGCAAACAAGCCAAAACACTAGGATCGGACCTCAGCCATCCTCATGTCCCAATGGGCAAAAGACTCAACCACCTTGACTTATGCATATGCGTCTTATCATGTTTTACTTATAGGCGTCTGGCTACTCCCATGCTAATTACTCTCCCGGGAATACGGACCAAACATCTCGTGGATGTGGTCATATCGGACCCACCACTGCCGGTGTAGTCATATCGGACCTGACACCACTATGGGTGTGGTCATATCGGACTCAACACCACTCTGGGTGAGGTCATATCTCATGATGAATCAACGGTCAACACCACATCAGGGGTGTGACATAACATATCATAACGGAGTAATAGCATGGGGAGCCCTAATTACTATGTAATTGACCATGAGACCAAATCACTCTTATTTGGTAATCTTATACGTGATCCATATCTCATCTTGCTTACTCATAATTCGTTACTTGTACATGTACTTGACCGGGCCATACTTGGCTCAACATAGGTAAAACAGGAGTCGTATAATTGCACTTCCTCGGGGTGAACCCTCGTGCATGTCATCCTCCTTAAACATCATAATATCACCATGAGATATATATTTTCCCACTTGTGCATCCAAATACAATAATCATGAAAAATCATACCTAATCACCTTCTCGAACCATCGTAAAGCATATTAACAGTCAAGCCCACAATTTGCAACATATACACAATCATCAGCATAAACAAGGTTCATATCGATTAGGGCAAGTCAATAATATCATACAGCAATCCAGGGTTCAACATATAGCACAAAAGTTCATACACCCCTAATCATGTCATTCTAGTTCACCTAGATCAATTCTAAGCATCAATATAATTATCGTGATACGACAAACCCGGTATGCCGTGCTAATCCCTCACCAGTTCTGGTCGTTCAAACACCGGTTCTAGCCTCCCGTACTAAAACGTCAATTTCACGAACGAACCCCGAATTAAAATTCGAGACCGCCCTAATATCCCCTGCAGTATCCCCGTCAATATTAGTTCCAGGCTCCGGGTCAAATTCTTGATAAAAATACCTCAAACCCTGGCCGGAGCTAAATTCAGCGGTTTGGACCCCGGCCTAAATAATTGCCGAAATTCAGGGATTAGAACTAGAGGATTGATTACCTCGCTGCAGGAAGCTCGTATATGAAATTTGGGCTCAATCCGACTTCCGGATACTCCAAAGCCCTAATTTGGCTTATCCGGAGTTCAAGAAATTCCTGAACCAAAAACTCGCTTTAAAGCTCTAAATCGATAAATCACGATGAATGGATGGATTAGGCATTACCTACGGGATTTTTGGATCACTAGAGCTCGAAAATTGAGCTCGGAGAATTCTTGACCGAGCGCTCTGTTTGCTCTGTTTCTCTGGTGCAGTTTGGAAATGGGACGGGGAAAGTGAAATGAGAAGGGGAAAGTGATGGACGGGTAATATATATGCCGACCGCATATATGTATGTATATATAATATAGATATATTATATTATATTATATATATAATTAATACGTATACTTATCCGATCGATCGATAATCCGATTTTCGTCGAAATAGTGTCGAAATGCTCAAATTTAAATCGCGAACTTTCTAGCGATCGAAATATGGGTTTTGCCGGAACGGGATGTTACAATTCTCCCCTCCTTAAAAGATTTCGTCCCCGAAATCAAACCTTGAGTCGTACTCTAACTCCTCTTACTTACCCTTAACATGGTCTATCATAGATAAACCATTACCTAACTCTTAGAATAGGCGATTCATAGCATAGAAGGTAACACATAACAGCTCAAGTTCCCAATATAAGATTTCAAAAACCTATACTGGGTTATCACAACATAAGCACATCAACAAGTTCAAAAGCATAATTCACTAAACCAAGTTATTAACCTACAAGGTAGGTTGCCACTAACACACGGTTATATCAACCTACAAAATGGTTACCACAACATTATCAATATTCATATCTCTATTCAAATATCTACCATCACAACTCATCATGTTAGCACAGCCTAAACCCAACTGCATTGCATAGCTAGCCACCATGCTTCTCGATTGGTTAGTAGTGACACCGGAAACTACTTCTGTGCAAACTACAAGGAAACATTGGCCTTAGTTTGATCCACACACAATTAAAAATTTCTGCCAAAATCATTACTTGGACAACAAGATAAAAACTCCACATATTTTCGAAAATCTCTTAAACCATAAAATTTTCAAAATTCCTTCAAATACTCAAAATCATGTTTCATATGCAACTGACTATGCAACACATCATCACCTTTGGTCCCAATCCCGGAGAGTTTAGTGCAGGTACAGGTATGGAGTACCCCCTCCTCTTTTGAGGGTGATCAGTCCTCAAGAGTGAAAGTAACATACCCATAATGCAGAAAACAAACCGGCTCTGATACCAAACTGTAACACCCTACCCTATACGTATTACCTAATCATATAGTTCATACAATTGCAGCGGAAATAATCTCGGGTGTTACATTAATTATCAAAATTTACCCAAATAAAATTTCGACATGAATTACTCGCGTAATGGGCTAACAGTTCTTGCAACTTATCCTGCAAAATAATTCATCACAAACATATATACTCACAACCATATGCATTGGCTTTTCATAGCCATAGCCACAGTTTCATACTCCACAACTGCATACCATACTGATACATGCCATAGTCGTCACAACTTACACAGTTACACAAATATACACATATCATCAACTTTCCACACCTGTGGATATCTCACACTACATCAGAAGCTAGTATGCACATGAAAAACGTTCTCAAAACATTTTTTTACAAAAAGGTGTGGATCACTGGCCAAAATCCCGAGTAGTAGTCGAAGCACAGAATAGTTGAAGACCATACCTCATCCTGGCTTCAACTCTAGCTCCTCTCCCACCTAACACTTATCTACTGCTGCTGCTGATGATCTGCTTACACATAGCATAAGCAGAGAAGAAGAATAAAAGAGGGTCAGCTCATAGCTGAGTGAGATAATCATAGCATCGTGAGTTCATAACAGAGCATACCCCCTACCATACATCTAGCAAACAAGCCAAAACACTAGGATCGGACCTCAGCCATCCTCATGTCCCAATGGGCAAAAGACTCAACCACCTTGACTTATGCATATGCGTCTTATCATGTTTTACTTATAGGCGTCTGGCTACTCCCATGCTAATTACTCTCCCGGGAATACGGACCAAACATCTCGTGGATGTGGTCATATCGGACCCACCACTGCCGGTGTAGTCATATCGGACCTGACACCACTATGGGTGTGGTCATATCGGACTCAACACCACTCTGGGTGAGGTCATATCTCATGATGAATCAACGGTCAACACCACATCAGGGGTGTGACATAACATATCATAACGGAGTAATAGCATGGGGAGCCCTAATTACTATGTAATTGACCATGAGACCAAATCACTCTTATTTGGTAATCTTATACGTGATCCATATCTCATCTTGCTTACTCATAATTCGTTACTTGTACATGTACTTGACCGGGCCATACTTGGCTCAACATAGGTAAAACAGGAGTCGTATAATTGCACTTCCTCGGGGTGAACCCTCGTGCATGTCATCCTCCTTAAACATCATAATATCACCATGAGATATATATTTTCCCACTTGTGCATCCAAATACAATAATCATGAAAAATCATACCTAATCACCTTCTCGAACCATCGTAAAGCATATTAACAGTCAAGCCCACAATTTGCAACATATACACAATCATCAGCATAAACAAGGTTCATATCGATTAGGGCAAGTCAATAATATCATACAGCAATCCAGGGTTCAACATATAGCACAAAAGTTCATACACCCCTAATCATGTCATTCTAGTTCACCTAGATCAATTCTAAGCATCAATATAATTATCGTGATACGACAAACCCGGTATGCCGTGCTAATCCCTCACCAGTTCTGGTCGTTCAAACACCGGTTCTAGCCTCCCGTACTAAAACGTCAATTTCACGAACGAACCCCGAATTAAAATTCGAGACCGCCCTAATATCCCCTGCAGTATCCCCGTCAATATTAGTTCCAGGCTCCGGGTCAAATTCTTGATAAAAATACCTCAAACCCTGGCCGGAGCTAAATTCAGCGGTTTGGACCCCGGTCTAAATAATTGCCGAAATTCAGGGATTAGAACTAGAGGATTGATTACCTCGCTGCAGGAAGCTCGTATATGAAATTTGGGCTCAATCCGACTTCCGGATACTCCAAAGCCCTAATTTGGCTTATCCGGAGTTCAAGAAATTCCTGAACCAAAAACTCGCTTTAAAGCTCTAAATCGATAAATCACGATGAATGGATGGATTAGGCATTACCTACGGGATTTTTGGATCACTAGAGCTCGAAAATTGAGCTCGGAGAATTCTTGACCGAGCGCTCTGTTTGCTCTGTTTCTCTGGTGCAGTTTGGAAATGGGACGGGGAAAGTGAAATGAGAAGGGGAAAGTGATGGACGGGTAATATATATGCCGACCGCATATATGTATGTATATATAATATAGATATATTATATTATATTATATATATAATTAATACGTATACTTATCCGATCGATCGATAATCCGATTTTCGTCGAAATAGTGTCGAAATGCTCAAATTTAAATCGCGAACTTTCTAGCGATCGAAATATGGGTTTTGCCGGAACGGGATGTTACAATTCTCCCCTCCTTAAAAGATTTCGTCCCCGAAATCTAACCTTGAGTCGTACTCTAACTCCTCTTACTTACCCTTAACATGGTCTATCATAGATAAACCATTACCTAACTCTTAGAATAGGCGATTCATAGCATAGAAGGTAACACATAACAGCTCAAGTTCCCAATATAAGATTTCAAAAACCTATACTGGGTTATCACAACATAAGCACATCAACAAGTTCAAAAGCATAATTCACTAAACCAAGTTATTAACCTACAAGGTAGGTTGCCACTAACACACGGTTATATCAACCTACAAAATGGTTACCACAACATTATCAATATTCATATCTCTATTCAAATATCTACCATCACAACTCATCATGTTAGCACAGCCTAAACCCAACTGCATTGCATAGCTAGCCACCATGCTTCTCGATTGGTTAGTAGTGACACCGGAAACTACTTCTGTGCAAACTACAAGGAAACATTGGCCTTAGTTTGATCCACACACAATTAAAAATTTCTGCCAAAATCATTACTTGGACAACAAGATAAAAACTCCACATATTTTCGAAAATCTCTTAAACCATAAAATTTTCAAAATTCCTTCAAATACTCAAAATCATGTTTCATATGCAACTGACTATGCAACACATCATCACCTTTGGTCCCAATCCCGGAAAGTTTAGTGCAGGTACAGGTATGGAGTACCCCCTCCTCTTTTGAGGGTGATCAGTCCTCAAGAGTGAAAGTAACATACCCATAATGCAGAAAACAAACCGGCTCTGATACCAAACTGTAACACCCTACCCTATACGTATTACCTAATCATATAGTTCATACAATTGCAGCGGAAATAATCTCGGGTGTTACATTAATTATCAAAATTTACCCAAATAAAATTTCGACATGAATTACTCGCGTAATAGGCTAACAGTTCTTGCAACTTATCCTGCAAAATAATTCATCACAAACATATATACTCACAACCATATGCATTGGCTTTTCATAGCCATAGCCACAGTTTCATACTCCACAACTGCATACCATACTGATACATGCCATAGTCGTCACAACTTACACAGTTACACAAATATACACATATCATCAACTTTCCACACCTGTGGATATCTCACACTACATCAGAAGCTAGTATGCACATGAAAAACGTTCTCAAAACATTTTTTTACAAAAAGGTGTGGATCACTGGCCAAAATCCCGAGTAGTAGTCCAAGCACAGAATAGTTGAAGACCATACCTCATCCTGGCTTCAACTCTAGCTCCTCTCCCACCTAACACTTATCTACTGCTGCTGCTGATGATCTGCTTACACATAGCATAAGCAGAGAAGAAGAATAAAAGAGGGTCAGCTCATAGCTGAGTGAGATAATCATAGCATCGTGAGTTCATAACAGAGCATACCCCTTCCATACATCTAGCAAACAAGCCAAAACACTAGGATCGGACCTCAGCCATCCTCATGTCCCAATGGGCAAAAGACTCAACCACCTTGACTTATGCATATGCGTCTTATCATGTTTTACTTATAGGCGCCTGGCTACTCCCATGCTAATTACTCTCCCGGGAATACGGACCAAACATCTCGTGGATGTGGTCATATCGGACCCACCACTGCCGGTGTAGTCATATCGGACCTGACACCACTATGGGTGTGGTCATATCGGACTCAACACCACTCTGGGTGAGGTCATATCTCATGATGAATCAACGGTCAACACCACATCAGGGGTGTGACATAACATATCATAACGGAGTAATAGCATGGGGAGCCCTAATTACTATGTAATTGACCATGAGACCAAATCACTCTTATTTGGTAATCTTATACGTGATCCATATCTCATCTTGCTTACTCATAATTCGTTACTTGTACATGTACTTGACCGGGCCATACTTGGCTCAACATAGGTAAAACAGGAGTCGTATAATTGCACTTCCTCGGGGTGAACCCTCGTGCATGTCATCCTCCTTAAACATCATAATATCACCATGAGATATATATTTTCCCACTTGTGCATCCAAATACAATAATCATGAAAAATCATACCTAATCACCTTCTCGAACCATCGTAAAGCATATTAACAGTCAAGCCCACAATTTGCAACATATACACAATCATCAGCATAAACAAGGTTCATATCGATTAGGGCAAGTCAATAATATCATACAGCAATCCAGGGTTCAACATATAGCACAAAAGTTCATACACCCCTAATCATGTCATTCTAGTTCACCTAGATCAATTCTAAGCATCAATATAATTATCGTGATACGACAAACCCGGTATGCCGTGCTAATCCCTCACCAGTTCTGGTCGTTCAAACACCGGTTCTAGCCTCCCGTACTAAAACGTCAATTTCACGAACGAACCCCGAATTAAAATTCGAGACCGCCCTAATATCCCCTGCAGTATCCCCGTCAATATTAGTTCCAGGCTCCGGGTCAAATTCTTGATAAAAATACCTCAAACCCTGGCCGGAGCTAAATTCAGCGGTTTGGACCCCGGCCTAAATAATTGCCGAAATTCAGGGATTAGAACTAGAGGATTGATTACCTCACTGCAGGAAGCTCGTATATGAAATTTGGGCTCAATCCGACTTCCGGATACTCCAAAGCCCTAATTTGGCTTATCCGGAGTTCAAGAAATTCCTGAACCAAAAACTCGTTTTAAAGCTCTAAATCGATAAATCACGATGAATGGATGGATTAGGCATTACCTACGGGATTTTTGGATCACTAGAGCTCGAAAATTGAGCTCGGAGAATTCTTGACCGAGCGCTCTGTTTGCTCTGTTTCTCTGGTGCAGTTTGGAAATGGGACGGGGAAAGTGAAATGAGAAGGGGAAAGTGATGGACGGGTAATATATATGCCGACCGCATATATGTATGTATATATAATATAGATATATTATATTATATATATAATTAATACGTATACTTATCCGATCGATCGATAATCCGATTTTCGTCGAAATAGTGTCGAAATGCTCAAATTTAAATCGCGAACTTTCTAGCGATCGAAATATGAGTTTTGCCGGAACGGGATGTTACAATATCACATGGGGATAATGTGACACTACTATATGCTATCATGTTCGGATAACAACTAACTATCTATTTATCAGGAACAATACATAACAGTTGGAATCTCACAGGGGATAATGTCTCACTACTATATACTATCATATTTTCATAATAACTAATTATCTATTCTCCATGAGATGTACAAACCAACTGGAAATCTCAAGATTGGGCACTTATGCAGATCATATAGAGCCAAACCTTTATGAATTTTGATAACATATTTTACCATTTTCTAAACACATTTCAAGCACCAAAAAAGCAAGAACTAAGATGTTTGAGAGGATGAATCTGTCTGTAGGTTCCACCTTGAGGGAATCAATATTTGCAATTATATAAACCCAAGACATTAGTGGTACAGATGCCAGTGAAGAAACTCTAATCGAATTGCGATATGAAGGACTATATACCTTAATTTCCCTTGTCCTGCTAACTTCTTGTTGGCTCGGTTCCCACACCCCAATTAGATGATGTTCAAAGTACTCCAAAGTTGAACTACTTGTTTTTGTGTACCTTTAACTGCAACTTCATTTTAGAAGCAATAAAAATACATTAGCACATACCACTAAGAAGTATCCAATTGAATCCATCTGGCGCTTTCCACATATCGACTACCCTAGGAACTGTTGCCGTTGCAGTATACAAATATTCATCAAGAGGTTGTAGTGGGGGGGGGGGAGATTCAAACCTAACTAGGGTACGTGTTCAGTAAGTGGAAGATAGGAGAACCGAAGAAATTTGGAGTTACTGAGTAGCTATCGTCGGGGGAGATGTGGCTGCAAAGTCTTGATTTTCCAGAAGTTGGCTTCCTCTTCTCTCGATGAGTATTGAGCAGATCGAAGCTGTATAGGTGAGCTTTGACTGGAGACTTAGTCAAGTTGGAGGATCAACAACAGGCCCAAGTGATGGTAGAATGAATTCAGTAAGACCCATTACTATTGGGTTTAGAAAGAATATTTTGCCCCTCCGAGAAGTGCTCTCCGTGGAGGGTTTTCAAATGCTGGAAACTCTATTCTTTAAAACTCTTTATAGTACTGGTTGATGATTGATAATAGAGGGTAAGATTGTCATTTTGCATGCCTTTTAATAGTCAACTAACAGAATTAGTAATAGAAGGGTATATTTGTTACGCTAGAAAAATATAGGGGTATATTTGTGCAGAATAATAATACAGGGGTACTAAGGTTAATTAGCAATAGTAAAGGGTACAAAATACTATCAACCCTTTTAGTTTCTAAGTTGGGATCGGGTTTTTTTAGGTTGGGTTGGGTTGATTTTGGTTTAGTTTATGGTATGCGATATATTTAATATAATTTCCTATGACATGGCTAGGGGTGAAAATCGGTACGGTATCGGTATCCCAATGCCAAATACCGAAATTCCAAATACCAAATTACACCCTAAAATCAATCTCAATCTCAATCCCAATCCCTAAATAATTTCAATATCCCAAACCCAAACCCTAAATATTTCGGTATCCCGTATCACAATCGGTATTATCGAATACAAAATTAATTACCTTTGCAATTAATAATTAAATATATAAATTAGATTTTATTGTTTAATTTTGGGCAAAAAGAATAAGCAAAGAGCCCTGAGTTTGCCTAAAGCTAGGATATGGATAAAGAGAATGAAGGAGAAGTAGGGCTGTTAGCGGTGCGGTTTCGGTTTTAACCGAACCGCAACCGCGGTTAACCGCAGCCGACGAGTACCCAAAAACAGCAACCGCCACCGACACCGATAGACTTATCGGTTAGCCGAAAACCGCCGTCGACGGTTTCGGGTCGGTGTCGCGGTTAGCTGAAGACCGACGGAAGGGATGGGTGGAAGGGATGACGGCGATTTCAGCTTCAGGGACGGCGGTGAGGATGGAACAAGGCGATGCAGGGGACGATGACGGCGACCAAGGATCGGCCTGCTGCGACTGCCGGCGACAGAGGATCGATCAAATCGACCTGCTGCTACTGCCGCCTGGCCTTCGATCTGGAGGATGAAGAAGGACGAGATGACGACGGGATGGCGACGACGACCGGCGATCGATCTTCACCACTGCAGCTACCCCTTCTCCTTCTTGGCCTTTGTTCGCTGGATTTCGATGGCGGACGGAGGGGTTGAGACTTGGAATCGGAGGGAGATTAGGGAAAAAAGAGCGCCGCCACAATCCCCGCGTCTTCCTCATCGTCGCAGTCGCCATCGTCGATTCGTCGCCATCCTTGAATCATCGTCACCATCGCCTCGTCTTCCCTCTCTATTTCTCTCCCGTTTCACTTGTTCTTGTTGTTGCATGTTTCGATCTGGGCAAGATCGAGACTGAGGGTGCAGATCGAAGGTGGTCTCAAATCTGATGGTGAGACTGAGAAGAGAGAGGGACCAGATCAGGTGTGATTGAGATGTCGTCGTCGTCATCGTTTAACCGGGTTGCATGTGCGGAGAGATGCTCCTCAAGGGTTGGGTTGAGATGTCGTCGCCTCCGACTGAGTCTTCATCTGCCAGAGGCTGAGGCGGCCGGAGGGAGAGCAGAGCGAACAAGAATTGGAGAAGAGAGAACGAGAAGAAGAGAGTAAGTGGCGCTGTGGCAGAGTGGAGGTGTCGCGGGACGGTTACTCGGTGCACCGAGTTTATCTCGGTTTCTCCACCTGCGGTTTTCGGTGAATAGAAATCACCAAAACAGAACACCGCCACCGCCACCGAAGGCAAGATGTCGGTTTTTGGTTCGGTTAATAACCGTTCGGTTTGGGTCGGTTTTTGGTTTAGCCGAGAAACCGCCAACCGATTATCACCCCTAAGGAGAAGTGACATCTCAAATTCTTGTCATTAATAATCTTTAATTTGACAAATTGGAGGTTGAGAGATGACTAATGCTCGTGTTTGCTTTTTGGTGTTATGAAAATAACAAGAGATTAGGTGAGAGACGAGAGTGACTTAAATTGGAAAGTCAAATTTGAGTTGGATGGGGACTTCTAAGTTGTGAAATAGTGGTGGAATGATCTATGCATAAATAATTGACATTCTTGGTGGTTGAGTGTCATGTAGCAGTGAATGAGAGTCTAGTTGAGAGGATTAAATACATATTAGCTTATATTTCGGTATTGATCCGTATTTCGGTATATACCGATCCCAATCCTGTAATCTCTAATACCATATTACAATTTAAATTCAATCCCAATCTCAATCCAAAGAAATAATATGTGTATTCAGTAATACCAAATATAGATAAATTCGGTACGATATTCGGTATATCCCAAATGCTTGTACCAAACTTCCAGCCCTATACGTGGCTGTTGACATGATAATTATGGATGAAAAGTGGATGGAGATTGACGGTTTGACTGATTTGTTAGTTAGTGAAAACATGAATGACCCATTTGTTAAAATCTAAAAGTTAATGACCGAATCGCTAATGACCTTTGACTTTTTATTCCATCAGAATTTTTCCTTTTATGCCTATGGCATAATGTTTCCTTTTATAAACCATTCCCAAATTCAGAAACGATCCCAGCAATCCCATCTCAGCCAAAAATGTCGAAAACAGAGCAACAGAAGTCAACGGCCGCCGACGAAGGAATCAAGCAGTTGGTCTCAACGTTGCCCACAAAACCAGACTGCAATTCCACCACCAATCTTCTCTACCAATACCAAGGATTTTGGTACCACCAATTTTACCTTGAACACCTAATCGCAGCTCAAACCCACTTCACCCCTGAACCCAACAGCACCATCCTCTGCAGCTACCCGAAAACCGGCACCACATGGCTCAAGGCCCTCTCTTTCGCCATAACCACAAGAACCCACTACCCGCCCTCTCAATCCCCTCTCCTCTCCCGTTTCCCCCACGATTGCGTCCCTTTCTTCGAGCTCGCCCCTTCGGTGGCTCGAAACAAGTTGCTCGTCGCGACCCACATCCCCTACACTTCCTTGCCGGCCGCCGCCGCCGCGGCTTCCGGCTGCAAGCTTGCTTACATCTGCCGGGATCCCAAGGACGTGGTGGTTTCTCTGTGGCAATTCCAGAGGAAACAGAAGAAGGAGGAGGACGACGACGGCGACGCCGACATGGGGATCGAAGAGGCTTTCGAGCAGTTCTGTGAAGGCAATTCCGTTGCCGGGCCGTACTGGGACCATGTTCTCGGGTACTGGAGGGCGAGTTTGGAGTTCCCTGAGAGGGTTTTGTTTGTGAGATATGAGGAATTGAAGAGGGAAACGGAGAGGTGCGTGAAAGCATTGGCGGATTTTTTGGGTTGTGGGTTTAGCTTGGAGGAAGAGAAACAGGGGATTGTGCAGGGGATTATTGATCTGTGCAGCATAGAGAGCTTGAAGGGATTGGATGTGACCAAGAATGGCCGTTTCGCTCCGACGGAGAGCATGCCGTATACTATACATAACAGCTCGTTTTACAGGAAGGGGGAGGTTGGTGATTGGAGGAATTTTTTAACAGAGGAGATGGGAGCTCGGTTGGATAAGATTATGGCGGATCGGTTTGCTGGGTCTGGGTTGGGACTCTGGTTTTCTGCTTCAAATCAAGAAACGACTAATTGAGCTGTATTGCGTTTTTCTCTGGGCAATTTATATGTATGGCATTATATTGTTTGATGATGCTCAGATCATCTATTTTGTGTTTGTTACTTTGTTTCCACTTAATTCTGGACAATTTGTACTAAACTGAATGATATTTTTTTCTGAAATTTGAGGGAAAACATGCTTTGTAAAGATTGAGAAAAATGTAAAGTTGATTAGACTTTATTTTCTTAAAACTTTTCGCCAAATTTAGGTTTTAGTTCAAAACCTCTCCTCGCAATTCGATTTCCTAGCTTGGCTGATGGCTCCATTAACTTCCATCTGACAGCCGTCGGCCAGCAGTATAGAAATATGTTCAGAATCGACGTTTAGCTTCCAACAATCATGTCGAAACCGAGCATAAATGGGCACGAGATAAGACGTGGAAAATGGCTGGTGCCAGAGCTTCATCACTGATGAATGGAATTCTCATCATTTGCAAATGCTTTGCTTTGTTTCAGTTACATAGGGAGTACAGAAGAATACTACATGTCAAACGACTACCTTCATATATATATTTCTACACTACTTAGCCTGGCTTCTTCCTACAATGCAAGTAACTCTCCTCCCTTTTGCCACAAGGATTCCACTGCCAGAACAATCTATGAATGCTACAAACCCGTTTTGGTTAATTCGGTTCAGATACTGTCATCTGAAGTTGCAGCAATGAGCCTGTCCTCTCGACAACTTATCCCACAGGCAAATCATCTGCCTCGGCGACTGGTAATGTGCTGTGTAGTAATCTTCCATGCATCCATATTGACAGAACTTCCAGCTGTGGGAGTACTGGACGGGTGTCGTGCTGTTGAATTGCTCAACCCACATTCCCATGCTCACATCTTCCATCTTGAATAGCTGCCAAAAAACCCATTTGCGGCTGATGAATTTGCTGATTGTGTATTTGTAACCAAAAGAATACCCATGCATGCTAGAGAGTTTTCTTAGAACTAAGGTTACCAAGGGTCACTTACCCTGAGGCTCCGATTGCTGTGTTGAGAAACGATAAAGTTGGCGATATCGCTAGACACTACATAGCCTGGACCATTTGCATAAGGTGGATATACTGATTCTGGCCACTCCTGTTAAACATTAGCAAATTACATGAGAAAGATGAAGGAAATCTTTCTAACTTTACTGGTAGTGACTGCAAGGAACAAATTTCAGATATGGGTAGGAATCATTGCTCATCTTCTCCACCTATGATGAAGATTTGGGAATTCTTATGATTACAAATGAAAAAGAACGTTATGGTATTACCTCAAAAGTGACTGCCCATTTTCCATTTCTCAGAGGACGATGCAAAAGATTCAGGTTTCCCATATAGAGAGGCTTCTTTCGGGAGACATGATCAATTTCTTTCAGAACTGTCTCCACCCTTACAAATGTGTCATCATCACATTTCATTATGTATGCAGCCGAAACATTTTTAACCTGGAATGACACATCGTGAGTTTGTTCCAAACTCAATTCCAAAGACAGAGAAGTACATATGTGTTTTGGATAAGAGGTTAACCATTAATATCTTTTACTTACCCCAAACTCACAGATGGCAATCGTCTTAAGAACTACGAGCTCGTAGCGATCCATAAATGGTAAAATCACAATGTCGCCAAAGTAATCAGCCTCCTTCTTGAGCACAGCATTCACCTCTTTTCTTGGATTCTGCAGGTCGATATAGTGACAATTAAGATAAAAGAAGGTAAATGACTGTCAATAGCAGAAGATGGAAGGCTATTTATCCACATAAATGTAAAATTTGGACTTCTGAAAATATGTTGAATGCGTAGCAACTGGAACATGGAACTCTTACCAATGCCACGAAAAAACGAACTGCCACATTAGAGGACTTTATCGATGATGATTGCATCCATGTTTTCCTAACTGCCATGCGTTCTGCAAAGTGGTTTGTGGCTGACAAAATCCCAATAAAAAGCCAAATAGGACTCTTTGAGATGGGACGAGATTTCCACTTCTCTGACATTTCCAGTACCCTTTGAGGAGAGAAGCTCGGATGAGACTTGGGGAGCGAAGTTGCATAAACTGACTTAATGTCTACTTCTCCTTTTATTGCTAACCCTGTAGCATCTTCAAGGGTAAATCCCTGAAAAATAACGAAGAAGGTAAACTAATGGGACACAGGCAAATTCGGTACATAAGACAGTTTTCTTTTTAGGGCACAATAGAAGGGACAAGCTTGAAGTGGGAAGATAGCAGAAAGCATCAACTAGAGGCAATCAACAGCACAGAAAAAATAACAGTATGTCGCTGTATAAATTAAAAAGCTAGATGTATGATACACCCTTGAAATATGGATAAGCATTTCACAAAGGAAAATTTGCAACATACTGGGCGGTAAGGAAATGAAGTCACATGGCGACCCCCGACACTGATGTGGTAGCCATCAACGCCCGCTCGCAATGTTAAGATGAACAACCTTCCCTCCACAAAAGGGAACGGCCAGGTTACTTCGGGTTTCTGTTCACGCCCTATGAATCTCTTGAACCAGGAGGTCGTCTTGGATTCTTTAGAGTCAGCAGAATCCCTGTGCATCCATTTCTCACATCTCACTTGTCCATCAACTGCAAATATACGGGAATCAAACCTCAAAACAACTTTTTACTGGAAGCACAATAAAGTAACTACTAACTTCCTTCAACACTTTCTTCTATATCAGGGAAAAATCATAAATATGAAGAGTCTTAGAAGTAGAAAAAATTTATGAACCATAACAAAGACCTTTGGCCTAGAAGGAAAACTCTTACCCAGCTGATCTTCATCTTTCTTGGAAGAAAACCCATCACACCTTTGAGCTACTCCCCACTGCATCCTATAGCAGGTGTTATGTTCAATGACTGGACGTTTACTCCAATCTCCTCTCAATCGAGGGTTCAAATGCAAAATCTTAGGGGGGTCCTCCCCATCCACAACCTTCAACCCTTGTAATTCAATGACAAACTGAGAAACCATCACAATGCCATTACCGTGCCTTAATCTAGCTAGCTGGGGAACAAACTCCGGATGTGCATAGTGAGGTTTCCCAACCACTGTAATGGAGGAACCGGCAGCTAACCCACAGGGAAGGAACACCATAGCATCCCCTCTATCCAACTCCTCTCCACTCATTGAAACCCAAAGAGGGCAAGACTCAGGTTTACCCTCAATTGCAGAACTCGGTCCAATATCATCGCCCTTATAGTTCTGCACTTCTTTCCATGCCCTTAAACCCAAGGTCCATGCTTCATCTGCCATTTTCTCGAGGGTGGAAAAACCACTAGTCCGATTCATCCGCCTCATGACCTCCCCAGTAATTCGACCGTAACGGTGCTGCAGTGGTTTTAGAGGTTTGGACTCTCCCTTCACTTCTTCCACCGGTTCTTTACTGGGCATGTTGGGTGCAGCCTCGTTCTCGTTATCCTCCAATTTGCGGTGAAATGTATCCATATAAGCCGAACCAGACAATGGCTTGCTCAAATCAGATCCCCGGGCCTCACCTCTGCTGGCCTCACCTGAATCCAGATAACTCTCATCTCCACTCAATGTTGCCGCGATTTCTAACAAATGAGGGACCTTGGATACTAAAAACACGAAGTACAATGCTGCTATCCCTAGTAGAAGATGGGACATTTTGAACCTTCTACCAGTTGCAGGTTCCACCTTTACCCTCTTCATCTTACAAACCCCCTCCGATCGAACAAATCAGCACACAGGGGGGAAACTACAATATATACAAATACCCAGGACGGCCTCTCTTCAGCATTACCTCTAGAGAAAGATATACAACAGCTTAGGAAGAGAGGGAAACCAAGGACGGAGATAGCCAGAGCTTCAACGTTCAACCAGTTTTTCGCGGCATTTAATTCAGACCCTACAAAGAGAAATTGATCCCGCAAATTTATCTCGTACCTGCCTGGTCTCCTCCTGACGGTGAGATTGAAGAAGACCCTTAATCAGGGAAGCTCGAAACAGCCAACAGAAACCGAATGTAGCACAAACAGGCAGACCCACAAAGCTGCAATAAATTCAAGAAGCAGAAACCAACCAGCGGCCTTCAATGGATTCGAGGGGAGATCAAGTTCACAACTCGCCCAATCAAGGAATGGGATCCAGGAAAGAGCATGAAACCCTGGATGGATGTTTCTATGAACACCCAACAAGCGTATGGCTCGAAATGGGTGGATAAAGGGGAAAGAAGGAAGCGACAACGGTTGGCGGGGAGAGGAAGAGAGAGAGGTCGAGCAAATAAAAATATCAAATTTGGAAGGGAAAAATAAACAGAGAGAAATGGAGAAAGTGTTGAGACTTCAATTTTTAGGAGTTGCAGAAAAAAGCGCAGGGGGAGGGATGGAGGAAGGACAGAGAGGGTGAAATGCACAGTGAGACTGTACTAATAATTAATATAATTAGTAATTATTGGTATTAATTAACAAAATTGATAATTACTAAAGAAGAAACAAGATAAATTAAAAAGAGTTCACACAAAATAAACCTGATAGGTTAGTAGGTTACTCTTAAATAAATAAAGATAAGTTTTAGTGGGAATTCCAGCCCACATTTTTGTCTCTCCCTCATATTGTTTTTGGAAAATCCAACTCATATACTTCCAAACAATACAATTAATCCAATATGAAATCTAGAATTTGTAATATAAAGATTTGTTACATGTTGATAGAATGAAGTTGTATTTATATGAGTGGGATGCATGAATCTAAATTTTAAAAGATAAGAGAAAATTATATGAATTATAATTATGCTAGTTTCTAAATGGATGAATGTGTGGAATTGCCTTGGAGGAGATTTATCTTGATAGTGTCTTTTTTTTTTTACTAGTTAAACAATGTACAAGTGAAGAACTGATAATAACTTTATCGTTATCTTATAACAGTCATGTATTTTGATAGTTTATTATATACTGAAATCTTAATCTTATTGGTTTGATTTTGATTATGTTTTCACAGAATCCTTTGGTCAAATGTTGATCAGTAAAAGGTAGTGTGATGTATTTGTTGTTGAAAACTTTAATAATCACTCATTACTTTGTTTATAGTAAGGTTTTCCGATTAGGAGGCAAATCTCCCTGAGACTTGATATGAGAAATTTGGGGACAACCTCTTTAGCTTTGTCTCGTTATATATATATTTCTCGGGAAAGAAAATAAATTGAAAGAGGGACAATCAGTGTTAAGTAAATGGAAAGCAAAGCTTTATTAAAAGGATAACACGTTTCCCAGAAAAATTAAACAAGGAAATGAAAGGCAAACCCACAAAATCCATGGAATCAATTCGTGTGGTCCCTATATCCGCGCGGCGCCTAATTCCCGGATTACCGCCTAAATTACATTTATAAGTTAGGCAGTGACGACTAAAGTGCAAGGGTTTACAGTTTACTCGATCCAAGGAAAAACATTTTAGTTTTTTTTTACACCCAGAATTGAAACAACGGCAAAACATCCGGAGCAGCACTAGCCCGTAAGGCCGTAACCGTTCGTGTATATAATTAAGCAGAATTGCTTTTTCATTATAATTTTCAAACCATGGTTTGGATGGTACAGGGCCGGTACTGTAATTTTGAAGGTCTTTTTGGAGACAAAATGTGGCCCAAACATTTTTTCAAATAAATTTAATACAATGAAGAAATATATAGAATGTGAGACCCATAAAAGCACAAAATGTTAGGCCTCTTGGTGCTTTAGTTTGTGCGTGTTTTTTTCCTACTAATTAACTTATTTTGGTCTTTAAAATTCAAAAAGAATAACTGATGTATTAGTCTACAAGATACATAAAGCTAAAATATGGGTTGAAATTCTCCCATTTTAAATTTCGTGACCTGAGAGTGATTCTAGGAAGGTTATTTTTGTCATTGCACCCAGTTCATGTTTATATATTAAAAATGTTATCGTTGGAGTTCAAACCTTGGTCACTTAAATGACGAAACAACATTATAACCAACTAGGCTACATTTTATTTATTGTTGTTTCTTTGATTAAACTCTAGGAATATGTTTGGTGATGATGCTTCTATATTTTTATTTTATCTTAAGTTATTTATATTTCTACATAATATATAAAGGCAAAACATGGGTTGGATTTTCAGGGACTTGAATTCTCTTGCCTGTGAGGGTTTCATGGAAGGGTAGTCTGACAACTTACCTGTCATTTTAGGTCATTCATTTTTTGCTATCAATCCGCAACGTGCCCTTTCAATCATTCAATTTCATATCTATAACCTGTGTCCTCATCAACAAATATAATAAATATTGGAAAATATTTTCATTGATATGTTGGACTATATCACAGATCAATTATATATGCTTTATTTGTAAACATGTATATCACTATCAGTTCCATATATTTTATATTTACACGCATTATAAGTAGTAACAACACATAAAAAAATGCATAATAATCTTCACTATTTACACACATTATAAGTGGTTACAACACATACAACATACATAATAATCAAACTCCCCAGCCAACAGGCGGGGCATGGTGCTAGGGATTCTCATATTGGTGAGGATGAAGAGATATGATTAGAAGGAATCGCTGGAGAACCCAAGGAAGATGAAGTGGAACTTTTGAGAATCTGAGATAGGATTAGAAACCAGAAGGGAGTCGATCGATTGTTGGTGAAGGACGGATACAACCTTTAGCTTTGGTTCCACTTCCCTGCCATTCAATATGGTGGCCCAGTATTTGCCCATTCTTTTGTGGGCCGGAAATCAATCAAAATGTTGGATTGATGGCCAAGTATTTATTTCCTATTACTTTTTTTTTATGTTCATCTCATATAACATTTTTTCAACACATTTTATTACGTTCATCTCATATAATATTTTTATTATTGTTTGTAAAATTACAAATCAATTCTTTTAATTTATCTTCATAATAAACATTAAGTTGCTCTATCCGCGTGGATAGTTTAATTTCAACTTCTCCCATAAACACTTCCATACAAAAAATTTTAGATAAAACTTTCACAGGTATTAATAACACATTTTTTGGGCAAATCTTTTGTACAAACACGAATTTATTACAAAAGTGATCAAAACAATGAACTATCACGAAAATGCCACTTGTGTCCTATTGTTTCCAATATTCCATTTGTGTCCTGAACTATGATACTTTGTGTCATTTGTATCCTGTTAATTTTGTTGACCGTTAAAGATAATAGTTGACCAAATGGCGGTCAACGCGAAGTTGACTTTTGTTGACGTTGCAAAAAATCAGGCTGCCACATAGATGCCACATCACTAACCTCATATTTTTTAATTTTAAATTAAATAAAAATTGAGTTAAAATTAAAACAAACTGTAAATTCAATTATAGTATTAAACAAACTAAAATTAAAACAAAATCAAAATGGAAATAGAACTCCATTGGCGGTGCTTCCAGATCTGCTTCTAGGGAAGAACACGGTCTGTAGATCTCCTCTCACTCCTATTTTCATATCTGAAGAGGCGTCATCGTACGAGGCGGGAGGCAGTACCCGGGGCGACGCCGACCTTCCTCTGTCGACCAACTCCTCCTTCTTTCTTCTTCTTTGCGGTGAAAGACAGGCAAGATCGATGATGCGAGACACTGCGAAATTGAAGCTCTACCTCTCGGCTTCCAACAACAAAACACCGTCGGATCCGCGCTCGCCGTCGCCATTTCCATCTCCTCTCCGCCGCTCCCAATACCCTCATCGATCTGTCAACGCCAAAACTTAGATCGGTGATTCCCCAATCGGCGACCCTGCTTCTCTAACCCTTTCTCTGACGACGCCGAGGGATTCAACAAATCCGCAACCTCCTCGCTCCCTCCTCCTTCATTGCTCCTCGATTGCGACAACTGGCGCCTCAAACCGGCGTCTCAGATGGGTGCGCCTTCCGCTGTAGAAGTGGTCAAGACAGATCTTCGACAACAAAGAAGAAGGGGTTGGAGTGGATCCCTGAGAGAGAAAAATCAAGCAGGAGAGAGGGGAAATCAGAGGGAGCGGTGGAGAGGAGATGGAAATGGCGACGGCGAGCGCGGATCCGACGGTGTTTTGTTAAAATGTAGAGATTTGTGTGGGTGGGACGAAGGGATTAGTGGGTTAAGTTTTTATTTTATTTTATATTTTAATTATTTCCTTTTTCTTATTTTATTAATATTAGATGGAAAAAATTAATATTAAAAATTTCACGTCAGATGCCACATCAGTGCTGACTAGATTTTCTGTTAAAAACTAACGGTCAACAAAAGTCAACACTAACGAAATCATAGTTCAGGACACAGATGGAATATTGGAAACAATAGGACACAAGTGGCATTTTCGCGATAGTTCGGGTGTTGTAGTGGTATTAGCCCTTTTTTATTTCCGAGTGAAATCAAGAGAGAATAATAGTTATACATACAAATCTACCCAGGGCCCCCTTACAATCGATACCCTAGTGAAGCCACACAATAAAGTCGAAAGACTCTAACTCTGGAAGAGACAAAAGCAATGTTTTTACGCGCCACTCTATGGGCAGCACTGTTAGCATATCTAGAAACTGCCCTAAACTCTATACAAACTAACAAAGAGTCTAGGATCTGGGGACACTCTCGTAGGATCGGACCTCCAATTGAATCTTCTAGGATGCCTTGTCGGACATGGTTGACGCCACTTTGGAGTCACCTTCCACTATCACATGAGTCAAGGACCTTGAGGCAACGATGTTGATAGCGTCTCGAACGGCTAGAAGCTCTGCCAGGTAGGGGTTGACTACTCTCTGATGACGCAAACTGGATGTCAGCACCACATGCCCGTCTGACACAAAGACAACAAGGCCATACGAACACCCTGACTCACAAACAGCTGCGTCAAAGTTGATCTTCAAATAGTCGTCCGGCGAATGGACCCATGTGACAGGAGGAGGGCTTGGGAGCGATCTGCGGGGTGGAGGAGGGGGAGAAGATTGGAGACTTCAAGGACATGGTTGTAGAATTGTCTGGCTAGGGAACGGACATGAGGTTGGAAGAATTTAAAATTCACTTTATTTATAGACTTCCAGATTCTCCAAAGTAAGCAGATGCACCGGAGAATGTGGAATGGGGAGGTCTCAGAGACCATGACATGTCGACACCATAGACTAAAGTTAACAGTCGGGGGAATCATTGAAGTTGCTCAGTCCCACTAACGTCCACAATTTGGTGGCTAGGAGGCATCTGGATAATAAGTGTTCAATAAAGCTTCATCAAGAGCATTAGAAGCATCATAATGGGTCCAAAAAATTTATTGAAAAAAGTTTCCATTAAAAATTTGGCAAAAACCGAATTTAGTATCTCCATTTAATAGAAAATGAGAACCGCTAACTATTGAAAGACTCGATAATTATTATCACCGTCAATACAAGACTGCAGGGGAAAAACACATATGTTTAATTTTAAATTTAATGCCCCAACGAAATGTTTAATATACTTGATTAACGGGTCATTGGCTCGCTAAAAAGTAATACTCCTCAATTTACCATGCTAAAAGAATCGGGTTAATTGCATGGTTTGTCACTAATATTACAAAAAACGTTCATGTTTGGTGACTGAAAATATTTAAATCCAATCTTAATCATTCAAATTTATTAATGGTTCGAGTTTGGTCACTCTCCGTCCACCTTAACTTCTGCTTATGTGGCAGTCAACTTTTAAAGTTGACCGCTAAATGTGTGATATAACAATTAAAAAATAATAAAATAAAGTTAATTTAATTTGTATATTTTCCACCTCATTTCTATCCGAAATAGGGGATGGTAAAAGTGGAAGACGAGTTTGTCATTTGAAGGGCCTTAAGCCCATTTCATTTCACATTTTCAGTCCAAGTCCAGAAACAAACTAGTGGTGTTGTAGAAGGTTGATTTCGATCAAACTCTACTTTTCGTGTCTCTTGTTGTGTTTCTGTTCTTTCATTTTTCCAGAAAAGAAGACAAAAGAGAGAAGCACAAAAAACAACTGCGCCACAGCTTAAATCGACAGCAAGCGTCTCGCTCTCGACGAACCAACAACGTTGATGGTATACTTCGAGCCCAAGAAGGGATGGAGTACACGGCGGTGGTGGAGGAGGAAATGCGGGGAACCTCGGGACTGAATCGGAAGGGGCACAAGACAATGGGGTTTCGATGAAGGACTATTTGGTGGAGAAATTGAAGCCGACGGAGGACGAAAAGGCGCTTTCCGATGCAATCTCCAAGCTCTGTTGTGGAGGAAGGCAGCTGGCGCTGAGGAACCTTAGCCCGACCATGGCGTAGTGGACGACGTCGATCTGGGCAAAAAGCATGTTGTCCTAGTGGAGATTGGAGGTAGGGTCGACCACTCTCTGATTGGGTTGGAACAGGACGAAATCGAGAGAGACCTTTTTAGGGCTGGCCTTGTAAGAGAAGTAAGGGTAGGCGTTGATTAAGAAGGGGGAAGAGGTGTTGGCGTTGAAATTGAGGACCTGGGTGAGACAACCGGTGAGATCTTGGTGGAACGCGTCGGAGGAAGGTGGCTAGGAGAATTGGAGGATGGCGGGGGAGTGACGGTCGGTCATCATTGTCACCCCTGTTTCACTTAGAAGAGGTAGAAAATCTAAAAACTAAATTATCTTTATTTTATTATTTTTTAATTGTCATGTCACACATTTAACGGTCAACTATAAAAGTTGACTGCCACATTAGCAAAAGTTAACGGAGTTGGACGGAGAGTGACCAAACTTGAACGTTTTTTGTAATCTCAGTAACCATTTAATAAATTTGAGTGACCAAAATTGGATTTAAATATTTCCAGTGACAAAACATGAACGTTTTTTGTAATCTTAGTGAGCAACCATGAAATTAACCCTAAAAGAATCCTAAGGAGAAACAATTGAAAACCACTGATTAGTCGGAAATCAAAACCGATCACAATAAATAGGGAGCGGATCAGGTCAGTAACCTTAGACCATCTTCACCCTAAAATTGGTTAGCAATTGCTAAATGTGGTCTCTACAGCCACATCGTCAATTTTAGCAATTCATCACTTAACAATTTTTAGTCATCTACATCCACAAATCATGTTAGCAATTTCTAATGTGGGTCCCAACTATTATTTTAATTTAACTCAACGCATTGCAATTGAAAAGTTAGTAAGTAAGAAAAACAAAAAAACAAAACAACAATTACCTATGTGGCATTGCTAGAAGACTTTCTAATTTAACAATCTTGCTAAGTTAGAAAGCACACCCATATGGCCATATCCCTAGCAATGGCTAGAAAAATGCCACATAAGCTCCACCTCACTTTAGCAATTGCTAAAGGTTGGGGATGAAGATGGTCTTATGGTAAGTAATCATGAGTAACCCGCCCACCTCAGCATGACATCAACATCTCTCTCTCTCTCATGGAAAACCTTTTTATCTTTTCTTCTTAATTAATCTTTAATGGATGATTTCTCTTTCGTTTTAAGTCAGAATTTAATTTTTTTTGCACAGATAAATCAGATAAATTATGCTCTTCAAAATGATATACACTTTGATATTTTTTAGAAAAAAAAATTGAGACATTTTTTACCAGTTAATACCATATGGTATTAAATAGGAACATACCATATGGTAAGAAAGTGTACCATGATGATATGAACATACCAATATGGCAGGAAAGTTGTATACACGATAGTAGGAGTATACTGTCATTTACGATTTTCATCATTGTTTACCACAAGTTACCACAAATTAACACTCTCATACCAGAGTGGTAAAGTATGGTAATTTTTTGTCCTGTTATTTTTTCACGCATAAATTTGTAGATTCAATAGATCATGATAAACTCATTCCTTCTGAGCAAACATTTTCAAAAACGACTTAAAAAAGAAGAAGTTACCATATGGTATAGAGTTGGTATGAAAAAAAATTTATAAAAAAATATTGAAAATTGATCTCATTTTGCGGAGCACAACGAACTCGTTCGATCTGTGCAAAAAAAATTGAAATCCGAGTTAGAACGAAGAAGATAATAGCCCAATAAATCTTAGATATGAAATTTTTGGACCCACTTAAATCTAAAAGTTCATATTAACTTACTCATGGGTGACCCTATCCTAGCCCAATAAATAGGAGTTGGAAAGTCCAAAAACTCCAAATTATTGGTGAATTAAAAGCCCAAAATGAGCCTTAACGGCACCTGCCGTAAACTCAGCCCGAAAACGGACGAAAGCAACCAATGGATGGTGATTAAATCTCGCCGGTGGAAAATTGAAGTCTCATCGAAGGACAATTGAATGCAACGTCCGCCGAACAAAGCGGGTCGCCGGAGTCATCAATTCCCTACTGATTCCATCTTCTCGCCTCCGATTTCTTTGACGACGAGCTGGGATTTTGTCTGGCGAGAAGGCGCCAACTTGGCCTCCTAAGCGGTTGCGGAGGAGGGGCTGTCGAGCGGATTGCGACACTTGTCGTAGACAAAGTTGGATCAGAACTGGATGAAACGATGGAGGTATTTCCACAATCACTAGTGATAGATCTTGCGTTGGCCCGGCCAGTAGGTTGCTTAAACTCATTCACCGTGAGTAGAGAACAGAAAGCTATAATTTGAGACCAACCAAGTCGCCAATTTGGTACGATCCATCTCTTTGAGAGAGAGCCAAGTGTGAAGACAAGATGCCCATGGGGATGAAAGGGTTACACCCGATGGCAAGATGCCCATATTCAGCCTCTCAGCAGTTTCAACAATCTCTTTCATATGTTTATAGGAGTAGACATTCCCACAAGGATTCTGTGCTTGGAAACAAGCCCCAACCGGTTGAAGATGAGGATTTTGGAGACAAATTGATGTCTGATGAATCGGAGGGTGAAGATGCGGAGGACGATCCGTTTTGCCCCACGATAAGGATTAAGAAGAAGACGGATGCGAGAGTTCGCCGTAGGTGGGGAAGAGCTGTAACCTTCAGAATCCTGGGTAAGACCTTCCCCTTTGCCTTCGTTCAACGTCGTATCCTAAGTATGTGGTCGAAGACTGGTGGAGTTAAGATGGGGGATATTGGGAATGGTTATTTTCAAGCCATTTTCGACTCCCAGTTGGACTACAATAGAGCTCTGTATGGAGGGCCATGGACTATAGATGATCACTATGTGGTTTCAGAGCCTTGGAGGTTTGATTTCGATCCAGATTTCGATGTTATCAACAAAACGGATGTTTGGGTCCGCCTTCCGCGTCTCCCCCTGGCCTATTTTGATGAGGAGATTCTGGAGGATATTGGAAGTAAGCTTGGAAGGGTTGAGAAAATCGACTACAACACCTCGAATGGGTTCCGGGGTAATTATGCTAGAATCTGCGTGGAAGTGGATATGAGAAAACGAATGGTTTCAAAATACAGAATTAAGAGGAGGGTTAGAAGAGTGGAGTATGAAGGGCTGCACCTTATTTGCTTCGAGTGTGGGCTGTATGGGCATCAAGAAGCGAACTGTTCAGCCAGAGAATACAATGAGCATGTGTCCCCAGAGCAAAGAACTATGGTATCTGAGCAGTCCAAATCCGAAACTGAAATTAGACCTGAAATACTGGAAGACTATGGGCCGTGGATGATAGCCACCAGGACAAAAAGGAAGAAACATCCTCAAAAGACCCAGACCAAGGAAGATAAGAAGAAAGGCGTGCAACAATCCAATGGTTCTCGCTTCAGTGCACTGGCGAAAGAAGTTGAAGGGGAAAACGCTGAGGTTGCAACAGAGGAGCAGTCACAACAGGATCTCGTGACTGGTAAAGAGAGTGCTCCAGGAGAATCGGAAGGAATATCAGTAGCGGAGGAAGATAATATTATGAACCAGACCAAGGAAAATATGATTGAAGACAGTAATATGAGCGAGGCGATGGTGGGTTCTCCTCACCCAACTGCAGATAAGGTTGATAAGAATAACCACCATAAGGCCTCATCGGAGCCCAGCAACATAAAAAACAAGATTAGCGCAACATCTAAGAAGCAAGGAGCCCATTTGGCCAAGCAGCCGAATGATCCTGGTGGGACTAAAGCCGAGTGCTACCTGATGGATCGACAGGCTGAACAGGGTCTACAGATTGGTGTTCCTAACCCAAAAAGCCCTACCAAAATCAGACAAGGGAAAGGAAAGGAGCATACAGGTCCGGCCAAAGTCAGGCAACAACCCAAGATGAGAGACCAGTCAACAACCCAAGGCTCCTCAAAGACGCCTAAGGCGAAGATTGGCAAGCCTCCAGATAAAGGGACAAGTTTCCACAGGAAGATTGATTTCGTCTCCAACCAAGAGGTGGGAGGAAGTAAGCCAGAAATTGCTTGTCACTCCAGTAAAACTATTGAAAGTCGTGATACTGGTGTGGAGGTGACAGCCATGGCCGTTGACCACCATTGAGTGTCGATCCCTGGATCGCGTGGAGTTCCTTCCCTTATTCAGATATGATTAAGGTTTTCTCTTGGAACTGCCGTGGTGCTAAGCACCACAAATTCAAGTCCTCTCTGGAGTTGTACAAAGCTACTCATCATCCCGATATTGTGTGCATTCTCGAACCACGTATTAGTGGGAAGGATGCTGAAGATGTGATTAAATCTGTGGGCTACGATTCAAAGCTCGTCTCTGAAGCCATAGGCTATAGTGGGGGGATTTGGGTGTTGTGGAACAAGGATAAGATCACCATCTCGGAGATTTTGATTGAACGTCAGTTCATCCACCTCTCTTGTGCCTTGCCCAGCAAGGAAGTGTGTCATCTCTCTATTGTGTATGCCAGCCCCAACGAGTACATGAGGAGAGATTTGTGGGAGTCCCTGAGGAGTATCAGTAGGAGAACTAAAGTTCCATGGCTTTGCATCGGCGACTTTAATTCCATAACTGGTGCTTCTGAAAAACAGGGAGGGGCCCCTTTCAGCTTTGCCAAAGCTAGAGCCTTTACGGAATGTATCGGTGACTGCGGGTTGATTGATCTTGGATTCACTGGACCTAGGTTTACCTGGTTTACTAGTGGGAGCAAGATTAAGGAAAGACTGGATAGGGGACTTTGTAACCTGGCTTGGCAGCAAAGATTCCCCCAATCTACCACCTTCCATCTTGTTAAAATCAAATCCGACCACCGCCCGATCCTCACATGCACGGGAAGTGAGCCTCTGAAGCAAAACTTGGTGCGTCGATTCCAATTTCTTGCTCCTTGGCTTGCTCATCAAGATTTTGATCCCTTTGTTAACTCTGCTTGGAATAGTTCACATCTGTTTCCCCTCTCTTTGCAGGAGTTGGCCTTGAAGCTTCAGAAATGGAACAAAGATGTTTTTGGGAACATCTTCAGGCGCAAGAAAAGGCTAGTTAAGGAGCTGGAAAGCTTGGAATTTTTAAATGAACGAGCGGCTACTGATCTCTCAATGCGAAAGGAGCAAGCAACAAGAGAAGAATTGGAGGACACCTTATGGAAAGAAGAAATCCTTTGGCTGCAGAAGTCGAGGACTGATATGGTGATTCACGGCGACCAAAACACACGGTTTTTCCATAACAGTACTCTCAGCAGGAGAAAAAGGAACCGGATCACAGGTTTAAAAGCTGCTAACGGGGAGTGGGTTACCAACCCGGAATCCCTTCTTGCTATGGCCAGAGACTTTTATGTCGACCTCTTCACCAAGGATGATGGGCTATCTACAACCTGTATCCCAGCGTGCTTCCCTGAAGTTGAAAACACAAGGATGGCTACCATGGGGGTCCCTCCGAGCCCCTATGAGATTAGAGAGATTGTGAAAGGGATGCAAGGACTGAAAGCTCCTGGAAAGGACGGTTTCCATGTGGTCTTCTATCAACGCTGCTGGAATCTCGTTGGAAGGGACCTCTCTAACTTTATCCTTTCTTGCTATGCTAACCCTGCGAATGTTCATTCTATTAATGAGACTTTGCTGGTCCTTATTCCTAAAGTTGATGCTCCAGTTTCAATGAGTCAGTTTAGGCCTATTAGTCTATGCAATGCAACGTATAAAATCCTTGCTAAATGCCTTGCTAACAAGCTTAAGCTGTTTATGAATCATCTTGTGGGAGCAAACCAATCTAGTTTTGTTCCGAATAGGCACATCACCGATAATATTCTGATTTTGCAGGAAACAGTTCACAACATGGAAAGAAGAACTGGAAGGAAAGGGCTCATGCTTCTCAAGATCGACTTAGCTAAAGCATATGATCGGATTGACTGGAGCTTTTTAGAAGAGACTTTGTCAGCTACCGGGATGCCCAGGAACTTCATCTGCCTTGTGATGCAATGTGTCACTTCCCTGGAGATGCAAGTGGGGAGACCGAAAGCTTCAAGCCAACCAGAGGCCTACGTCAGGGATGTCCCCTTTCTCCCTACCTTTTTACTTTATGTATTGAGCGTCTGAGTCATTGCATCTCTTTAGAAGTTAAGAATCAGAACTGGAAACCAATTAGACTTGCTCCGGGAGGTCCCCACTTGTCCCACCTTTTCTTCGCAGACGACCTGGTGTTGTTTGCTGAAGCCTCTCCTAGTCAGGCTGAGACCATCCTGGGCTGCTTAGACCGTTTTTGCGCTGCCTCAGGGGAGCTTGTTAGCAAAGAAAAGTCCATAATTTTCTTTTCTAAGAATACTAGGGATCAGATTAAGCGTAGTATCTGTAGTAGCATTGGTATCCAGGCCACGACTGACTTAGGGAGATATCTTGGTGTCCCGGTCCTGCATGGTAGGATTACTAGGTTTACCTATAGATACATCCTTGAGAGGATCGACAAAAAGCTCTCCACCTGGAAAGCCAGAACACTCTCCCTTGCGGGAAGAGTTACTCTTGCTCTCTCAGTGTTAAATGCACTCCCCAATTATGTCATGCAAACCACCTCCCTCCCTATCTCTGTTTGCGAGGATATCGATAGGAGAGTTAGGAGCTTTGTGTGGGGCTCTCATGAGGGGAAAAGGAAAGTCCATTTGCTGTCTTGGGAGACCATATGTAAACCAAAATGTCAGGGTGGGCTTGGGCTGCGATCTGCTAGAAGTTTGAACACTGCTTATATGATGAAGCTTGGATGGCAGATTCTGAACAATGCTAATGATTTATGGGTGCAGGTTATCCAAAACAAGTATTTCAAGTCAAAGGAAGGCAGAATAATCTCCATGAAGACTAGCAATCATTCTAACCTTTGGAGAGCAATCAAAAAAGCCCTACCTTTGGTGCAAAGTGCTGCTAGCTGGAGCATTAGAGACGGGGAAACGACGAGCTTCTGGAGGCATCCCTGGATTGACAGTGGTACTTTCCTCGAAGATGAGCTGCTGCAGGACATCCCCGAGAATGAAAGAGCCTCTGCAGTCTCGTGCTGGGTTGATGGCGAGGGTAACTGGGACTGGCAGAGACTCAATGGCCTTCTGCCACCTCGGATGCTTGCTCTTATTGCAGGTATGGAGGCTCCTAATCGCGAAATGGGCGAGGACAAGATGATATGGGGCATTGAAAGCGACGGACGGTTTCGACTTAGTTCAGCTTACAGCCTCGCTGCTGACCATCTTGAAGTGGAAAGTGATGAGAATTGGAAGAAATTGTGGAAGTGGAAAGGGCCAGCTCGGGTGAAACATTTTCTCTGGCTTGTGATCCATGAAAGATTTCTTACTAACAAAGAAAGACTGAAGAGGAAGTTGTCCTCGAATGGTAACAATAACCACTGTATGAATGCAGAGGAGTCTACTGAGCATATCATGCGTCACTGCCAGAAGACTAAGGGAGTTTGGGAGAAATTCCAATTCTGCGTAAATGAGAAAAGGCAGGATATCCCCTTCATGCAATGGATGATCAGCAACCTTAGTAGTGAAGCTGTTGGTGTCGAATTTGGCCTTATTGGCTGGCATATGTGGAAGTAGAGGAACGAGGAATGTATGGATGGGAAGGGGTTCTCGGAGGCCATGCTACAGAGCAGAATCGAGGCGTGGTTTCGTATTGTCAAGCAAGCCCAAATGAATATCAGAAAGTGTTTTGATCATGCTTCTAGACAGCGGGCTGATGTGAACCTTGCTTGGACTCCTCCTCCTGAGGGCTGGGTACAGATCCAATCTGATGGATCTGTCCTCTCTCCCTCAGGAAGTGCAGCGGCAGGAGGTTTAATCAGGGATTGTCGAGGGAGGTGCCTGGAAGCTTACATCTGTAACATGGGTACCTGTACGATCACCGCTGCAGAATTGAAAGGGGCGATTGAAGGACTCAGAATTGCTTGGGACAAGGGGCACAGGAAGGTTCAGCTTCACCTTAACTCTTTGACAGCCATTTCATTAATGAAGGAGAGCGAGGATGATAATCATCGGCACGGATTTCTTGCCCAACAGTTTCGTCAATTTCTGAATAGGAACTGGAGAATTAGTATCTCTCATATTCATAGGGAATGTAATTTTGCGGCCGATTACCTTGCTGGTAAAGGTCATGGGGCCACTTTTGGGACACATCTCTTCGATGTGAGCGATCCGGGTTTAAATCGTTGGATTACGTATGATGTAATGGGCATTGCCCAAACTCGCTCAATTAGTTATGTTAATTAGGACGCCTTTGCGTCCGTCTTCCTACCCAAAAAAAAAAACATCTTAGTCATGTATGTAAATGTAATATTCTCATTTATTTTGATGCCCTGTGCTGGTTGGCGTAGCAGGCGCAACAAATGTCTAAGGTTGTGTCATGGCATAGGAAAACCAACTCCATTGAATTGTTGACACCCCTAACTCATTTTAACCATAATAGAAGGGTAAGCATCTGAAATAGCTAATTTTTTTAAGTTATGGATAAAAATAGCCATAACCTTTCGAATATTATAAAATATTAATAACTTTCAATCATTTGAACAATTAGGCTAACTCCAATGTAAGTCCCCAAATTTGAAATCATCTCCATTTTCTCTTCTTTTGCTCCAATGCTACATTCTCCAAGTTTGGAGATCTCTCTTTTTTCCAGTTTTTCATTTACTTTAAAAATGTACTTATGGAAGCCTTAATATAATTTTTTCATGTTAATTTTTGTATAGTTCGTCATCATTTTTAAATAAAATATTTTCGATAGAATTTTTTTAAAATTCCGCGACCAATTGTTTTTTGGGCAAAAAATGATTGTCCTATTTTGGATTTACACACAACACTTGAAAATGTTAAAGCTGAAGGAGTTCACATAATATTTCAAGAACTCATTTTCATTTCAATAATATACATTTCATTAATATTTTTTAAATACAATGAATTCAATTTAAGTTATCTTATCAAATAAAAGAAATTAAATAAAATATTGAACACAAATTTAATACAAACCAAAGAAGCTAAAATACAAACATTAATTCTCCTTCTTACCGAAAAAACATTAATGCCCCTACCCCTTAATTAATCAAATAATCTTACCCTTAAACATAATTAACAATTAAAAAAACATAAAATTCGTTGGGCCCCCAGCCCCCCACTCTCCATAAGTGCCGCCATCGCCAAAAGTTTCGCCAAATATGGCGCCTCAAATGCCGAACCTTGCCATTTATGCCGCATGTCTCCATTTTTGGCGCTGCGTTGGAGCGGCCAATCCTGCACATATGCAGGCTCCTCCATACATGGGGTATACGTTGGACTTGGTCTTATCTCCATCCGTTAATTGTACTTTTTAATTATGTTGACGTGGCTAACAGAGATAGTGATGTGAATAACATTTTGTCACTTCTCATGAAAATATATTTTTTTATTAGGTAAATTTCCAGTTTATTCAGTGAGATCACTAATTTGATTCACGTTTGTCGTTTAAAATTGTTTATTTTGTCAATAGTTATTGAGATTAGCTCAACATTTCGAGCCTATTCATGCGGTGTTCCCGACAAACCGACGAGCTGCAGCTGAAATTGAAGTTAATCAAACTTTCTCCTCAATTTCGTAACACCCAACTAATCATATTCACACTTGTTTCCCACGACTTCATCTCCCACAAACCTAACCCCAACTTTCGTGAAAGCTTCAAAATGAATTTTGAGTAAAAAAAAAAAAAAAAGAATTTGATGTCTAGAGTTTGGTTGACTAGAGCATCATGAAGGTCAAGGATCTTGAACATTTTCTCTGGCGATCAACAACTAAAATTGAAGAGTTTGGCAGCGTAAATCCATCGCGTGATCTTGCGCCGGACATTGTCCCGCGCGGAGCGAGTAAAATCTGACATGCTCCATCTCTATCACTTCAATCACTTCCCCTTCTCCTTCTCGCCTGTATTTGAAGTTGAAGGTGAGCTGAAAGCTGAGCGATGTCTAGAAACTCCTCCCTGGATCCCTACTTTGGATCTTGCAGCTATGGCTGCAAAGCCAATCAATTCATGTTGTCCAACGATAGCAGAGGGGATGCTTGGGTGCGAAGGGAGTGACGGCGAGATGTTTAAGTCCAATTTGAAGAAGTTGGAGATCGAAACTCAAGTGACTAGACGAAAGAAAGAAGCTGCAAAGAAGTTCTCACAGGGAGTTATGATAATTAATTGGGGTTAGAGAATTGGGGATGGGTTTGGAACTGAATATAAACGGGGTTAATTGCATGGTTGCTCACTGGGATTACAAAAAACGTTTACGTTTGGTCACTGAAAATATTTAAATCCAATCTTGGTCACTCAAATTATTTAAATGATTCAAGTTTGGTCACTCTCCATCCATTTCCGTTAACTCTAGCTTACGTGGCAGTCAACTTTCATAGTTGACCGTTAAATATGTGACGTGGCAATTAAAAAATTATTAAAAATAAAAAAAATAATCTTTTACATTTTCCACCTCATTATTAAATTAATTAAAAACAAAAAAAATATTTGAAAAGCCCAGCAGCTGATCTACGAATCCACCGTCCTGAATCTCTTCAAAGCCCAGCAGAACCACCTCAATTACTTCTTCCGCCACCTCGATCTCTCGCAGGCGCTCTCCTTCTCCCACACCCTCCTCAACTCCTCCGGCACCATCTTCTTCTCCGGCGTCGGCAAGTCCGGCTTCGTCGCCAACAAGATCTCGCAGACCCTCGTCTCCCTCGGCATCCGCGCCTCCTTCCTCCACCCCGTCGACGCCCTCCACAGCGACATCGGCGCCCTCTCCTCCCTCGACGTCCTCGTCCTCTTCAGCAAGTCTGGCAATACCGACGAGCTCCTCCGCCTGGTCCACGACGGCGGGGGTTGTCACACCAGTTTCAGCACGCTCCTCCGCCGCGAGGGTTGGTGGACGAATTACGAGATCGGGTTTGGGAAAGGGAATAATTGCGCGGGGATTGGGTGCTGGGATGGGAAATTTTGGTGCTTGTTCGATACAGGGGAAGTTTTGATCTTCTAAATCGACGGCTGCGACGATGGATTGTGGAGGAGGAGGACGGTGATTATAATGGGAGCGGCGCGGCCACTGACGGCGGGTGGATTCTGCTGGGCTTTGAAGAGATTCAGGAGGGTGGATTTGTAGATCAGCTGCTGGGCTTTTCAAATATATATATTTTTTGTTTTTTAATTAATTTAATAATGAGGTGGAAAATGTAAAAGATTATTTTTTTATTTTTAATAATTTTTTAATTGCCACGTCACATATTTAACGGTCAACTATGAAAGTTGACTGCCACGTAAGCTAGAGTTAACGGAAATGGACGGAGAGTGACCAAACTTGAACCATTTAAATAATTTGAGTGACCAAGATTGGATTTAAATATTTCCAGTGACCAAACATGAACGTTTTTTGTAATCTCAGTGACCAACCATGCAATTAACCCGAATATAAACAAAGCTCAAAAGCGTACTGAATTGGGAAGGAAAGGTATCAAACACATATAGATCTGGAAAGGAAATGAAGCCTTTGTTTCTGTGATAGAATTGGAGGAGGAGTCGAAAAAGGGATTTTGCCTCTACGACTGCTCATAGAGTAATGTATATATGGCCTCTCAACCCTAATACTATGCATGCATCATTTACAATGGAACATGTACTACAACTGACAATAAAAGTACAACACATATACACATAGCGTCATGGACTCTCGTCATGAACTTCAAGAGGATCAAGTATCAACACTAAGAAGTGAGAACTGAGAAGTGGACTAGACGAAAGGAAGATTTCATAAAAATAAATAAGGAAGACCAAAGGAGGGGGACGGGACGGGACGGAGCAGGTTACTATTACATACCCATGCCCAATCTGTTCTTACCATGAGTGTGGTCGAGATTCGGGGACGAGATACGGTCACAACCCCCTTTGGGGTTGTGAGATTGACAACCAAGGGTATTTTAGGTATGACAAAATAATTTATTAATTAATAATTTTATTAATTACAGATTGGGAATTAAAAACCCATATTAATTACATGTTTTTTTTAAATTTTGAATCCCACAATAAATACAACTCTCTCTTCCTATCTCTCTCTTTCTATCTCTCTCTTCCTTTTCAAGCAGCCACTCCACTCCGACCAGCAGATTTTCTCCGGCAAGATCCTTGAATACGACTCGCTCCGGCCACCTGTAAAAAATTAAAACTCTGTCAGTACGTTAGTGGTACGCTACCACTACCACTGGTACCACTACCATCTGGTACCAGGTAGTGATAGTGTGCCTTCTGATACTTGGTAGTGGTAGCGTACCACTATCATTGGTACCACTACCATCTAGTACCTGGTAGTGGTATCATACCACTACTAGGTACCAGATAGTAGTGGTACCAAATGATAGTGGTACGCGTACCACTACCAGCTGCTACTCCATATAGTACCACTACCAGTAAGAAACCAGTACCACTACCACTAGAAAATCAGTACCACTAGAAAAAACCCAGATCTGAAAATCCAAAAATCACAGATATGAAAAACGAAGAGGAGTAGGGGAGCGGAGGTACAAAGAGGCAGAGCGACTCACACCGGAAGAGGTAAGGAGAGGAGGCTAGTGGCAGGGGTAATCGATGACCTCGTGGCAGGGGCAGAGGGGGGTGACTTGCGGCAGGGGCGGAGATCGCCGCGAGACGGCAGCAGCAAGGGCGGAGGCAACAGTGTGACGAGCCAGGGGGCAGCCGACAAGGGCGGAGGTTCTGCCGGACTGCTGTGGATGCGAGGACGAGAATAGGTGTCGGTGGGAGGAGGGCAGTAGGAGGAAGGCGGCGGCGCCGGGAGGAAGGCGGCGGCGGCGCCGGGAGGAAGGCGACGGCGGTGGGAGGAGTTTACGAGATGGGAGGAAGAAGAAGGAAGAACAGGAGGGCAGTAGGGTTTTTAGAGAGAGGAGAAGAATATTGAATTTAATATGGGTTGTAATCCCATGTGGTCATATTTTTTCGTTCAAAAATACCCTTGTACCAATCTCATCCATCAATTTAAAAAAGCATGAAAGAGAATGAATTTAATGGTGGATAAAGTGGGTTGTGAAAATAACAACCCTAAAAAGGGTTGTCACCGTATCTCAACCCCGAGATTCGTTCTGTTCTATCTCGGATCTCTTGCAGGTCTGATCGGGGAATATCCATTAGGATATATCTGCTTTGCCAACCCTCCTTTTCTTGATATTAATATATATATAAACCTAAAGCCATTTTACTGTTGCCTAAGAGTAATGCTAATTTGCACTACTGTTACCTAAGCTATTCTTAGGTTTTGATTAAAGTAGAGTACAGGAGTAATGCTAATTTGCACTACTGTTACCTAAGCTATTCTTAGGTTTTGATTAAAGTAGAGTACATGTTTATTTGATGGAAGAATGTGAACATACATAGTATTACAATATTGAGGAATATTCTATCTCATGAGAAGAATGTAATTGATCTTATTTGTCCAATTGTACAATCTCACAAGCAATTCAATTTTTGGCTCATTGACATTAAAACATATCTAGAATGGCAATCGATCGGGTTGAGTAAATAATATATATTCCATTATTTTACCTAAAATAGTTTGGGTTTTATTCATACGTAGAATATCAAATCATATCCTACGCGATCGGGTTTCAGCCTTTCAGGTATCCATAATTATTCATGTATAAATAGTGTGTATCCATTATCCTACTAAAAATAGTACGGGTTTTACCCATATTCATACTCACAAGAATCAGGGTAGAATATCACAATCATACTCATGCGCCATGGGATTTCGGGTATCCATGGTTATCCACGTGTAATAGTTTATCCATATAACTTTAAACAACAAGTTAAGAAATTCATGTATAGTGACATATATAAGTGAAAATGTATAATGATAAATTACTAGAACAAAAAAAAAATAGTTGAAAACTACACAATTTCATAATAATATTATATATGTACAATAAATATCAAATATATTGAGAAAATAATGATCATTCTTCAATCAAATACACATGCATGGGTATAATCGGGCGTATTAAGGTTGGATATTGAGAAACCCATGGTCATCCATTACCAGTAATGTTCGGTTTCGGGTTTAACCATGCCTATTAAAAACCTTCAGATTCAAATTATTAAAACAAAGAAAATTAGTTATAAACTACACAATTTTATGAAAATAATATTATATATGCATAATAAATATCAAATATATTGAGAAAATAATGATCCTTTTTCAACCAAATACATATGCATGGGTATAATCGGGCGGATTAAGGTTCGATATTGAGAAAATCATGGTCATCCTTTACCAATGATGTTCAGTTTCGGGTTTAACCATGCCTATTAAAAATTCTTCATATTCAAATTTTATCATATCCAATTTTATCGGATTTAGGCGCGTATCCACGCATATGATTTTTTTAATCCCTAAACATACCTTTATCAATGTCTATATAAAATTTATTGAAAACAATTATATGTTTGCTCCATAACTAGCAACAAATCATGAAAGAAAAACAAAAAAACCACAACATTACACAAAAATGAAAGGAACAACAATGAGATTTTTAATTAGAACTTAGCAAGATCAGCCGATTCTCACCCAAAAAAAAAAAAATCAGTCGACAAAGCCATAATGATTTTTGTTACTTCCTCGGTTGTCATTTTTAGCATTATAAATTGTTTAGTAAAAAACTGAAAAGGTTTACAGGAAATTAGTGGACAACCTAGATACAATCTGGGCTCCCACTCCCTTATCACCCATTCTTTATTTACATCTCTGCCTTCTTTGTCTACCCTAATAAGTAAATTATATTTATATGTCTTCTCATTTACAGTTATAAATAGTTATGAAAATAATAATTCAGCATTGGGTTTATAACGAATAACAATTGAACCATAATTACTCACTTTTTAGTTAATTGTCCAATCCAATTTGAAAAACAAACTTTTTTACTTAATAGTACGTGTTTTAAGATAAGTTTTACTTTTTATTTCCTATAATCACAATAACGCAAGTTGACCAGTCCGCCACGAAGTGCGGTCCTACTCTTTTTTTGGGTCGGAAAACGGAGCGCTTAAAGGGCGCCCCAACCTTTATTCATTAACAAGACGAGGAGTTTCCACCCCAATAATGTCGAAATACAACCAGTAGGCAAGAGTACTCGAAGGGGAATCAAAAATATGGACCCCTACAGGATAGGAATGGCCGATAGAAGCTAAGTAATCCGCAACACAATTTCCCTCTCTATACACGTGCTCAACCCGAACCTGCCAAGGCTTCAACAGCCAACGACGGATCTCCGCAATGGCCACGAAATGAGGGTGAAGCTCGGAAGCGTTATCTATGAGTGTCTTTGCTATAAGTGAGTCGGTCTGAAGAATCACCTTCCTAGCCCCGAGTTCCCAAGCAAGTTTCAGTCCCTGCCCAATACCAGCCAGCTCTGCACGGGTGATCGAACCTCCTCTCAAGTTCGCAGTAAAAGCTCTGATGAAACGGCCATCGCCCCCCCTAACGATGCCGCCAGCTGCCGTGCTAATCGGAGAGTGAATGACCGAACCGTCAGTATTGATGCATATCCAGTCTGATGGCGGTGGTTGCCAGCGTATCAGTCGGCTGGTTGGAGGCCCCCCTCCTCCAAATATCTCGTTCTCCTTCTCGAGTGCAGTCAGAATCTGCTGCTTGAGCTGCTTTGTGATCAACTGGATTTGAGCAGGGGACTGTAACTCGCCTTGGAACACGTGGTTATTCCGGTTCTTCCACAGAAGCCAACAAGTGCAAGCAAACAGGGTGCTATCCACGGTGGTGCTTTTCCCTGCAAGATAGTGAAGCAGCCGTTTTCTTAGAGGTTGGCCAAAAAAGAGTTCGTCGGGTTCCATGTCAAGAAGATCCGCCCAGGTAGCTCTAGCCATTGGGCACTCCCTCAAGATGTGTAATGTGGTCTCCGGCCCGCCATCGCAAAGTTTGCACGAGCTGTCTTCAGTAAGGTGTCGCCGTCTTCTCTCCGAGTTCGTAAGTAGCCGATCATGCGAAGCCAGCCAAAGAAAAGTTCTCGTGCGCTGCAAGGCTGGTGCACGCCAGATGGTACGCCAAATCGGGTGTGTCTCGGTCACGTCTTGGCTCCGGGCAAGCAGCTGGTACGCGGAGCTAATGGTAAACTTCTCGTCGGCGGTGAAGCGCCATATCCTCACGTCGGCTTCTTGCTCCTCAGGGATGGGGTGTAGTAAAACCTGCGCCACAACAGAATGGGGTAAGAAAGCACGAATATAATCAACATTCCACTCACCATTGAGTACGAACTCCGCCACGGGGAGATGCAAGGCTTCCTGGGGTATTCCTGCAGCATATGACAGTAAGGAATCTCCATCATTGAGCCACCGGTCGCTCCAAAACCTCGCTGTGCGGCCATTTCTCACATTCCACGCCGACCCTACTTCGATCAGGTTCCACACCCGCAGCACACCTCGCCAAAGGTTGGAGACTCGTCCCTGGGAGCGGAGCACGTACTCTCCCCCTCGTAGCCTGAAGTATTTAGCTTTGATGATACGGACCCAAAGCTCTTCGGGGTTAGTTAGCATCCTCCAGGCTATTTTCAGCATGTAAGCATCATTGGTACGTCTCGAATCACGGAGTCCGAGCCCTCCTTCCTCCTTGGGAGCGCAGATAGTGGCCCAATCCACTAGATGAATTTTCCTGGTGCCCTCCGTACTCCCCCAAACAAATCCCCGGATTTTTTTGTCAATATAATCATGAACACAGGCCGGGAGGAGGGCCGTTTGCATGGTATAGGTCGGGAGGGACGATAGCACCGACTGCGCCAGCGTAATGCGAGCTGCAAGTGACATCGTGGCTGCCTTCCATCCTGCAAGACGAGAATCTATGCGGTTAATCAAGTCAATGTAAGTCGACTTAGAAACTCTGTCGTGAATGACCGGGACCCCTAGATACCGTCCCAGGTTAGCCGTTTCTTGAATTTCCAACAAAGTAGAGATCTGGGTCCTCAGTTGAGAGGACACATTCTTTGAGTAGAAGATTCTCGATTTAGGCTTGCTCACTTGTTGACCCGAAGAGGCGCTGAAAGTATCGAAGCAATGATTGATTGCCTCCGCCTGATGTAAAGACGCTTCTCCGAATAGGATTAGGTCGTCGGCGAAGAAGATATGAGACAGCGCTGGTGCATTGCTCGCGATCCTGACTGGTTTCCATTGTCCTTGACGCACTGCATCCGTGATAATGTGTCCCAATCTTTCCATGCACAGGGTAAATATATAGGGCGATAACGGGCAGCCCTGACGAAGACCACGAGAGGGTCTAAATGAATCAGACAATCCCCCGTTCCACTGTACCTGCATCGAAGCCGAGGTGATACAGGCCATGACTAAATCCACAAACTCCGAGGGAGCTCCAATGGCATGGAGGGTATCCTTCACAAAACTCCACCGTATTCGATCATAAGCCTTTGCCAAATCCACTTTAACTACCATCCAGCCAGACCGACCCTTCTTAGCTCTCATCGAGTGAACCACCTCCTGAAGAATGCAAATATTATCCGTGATGTGCCTTCCAGGAACAAAACTCGTCTGAGTCTCATGAACAAGGGATGGCATCAAGGGCTTGAGACGCTCAGCTAAGCACTTCGTCAGGGTCTTATAAGCCACATTACAAAGACTGATGGGACGAAACTGCTCAATATAAACCGGGTGCTGAACTTTAGGGATTAAGACCAGGATGGTAGAGTTGATACCCTCGACTTGCCCCTTGTCAGCCCAGCTTGTCTGAACCAGACTAGATAAAGACTCCCCAGCGATATCCCAGCACTTCTGGAAGAAGATAGGGCTCAGTCCGTCCGTGCCCGGGGCCTTGAGAGGCCCCATGCTTCTGATGACGTCGCGGACTTCTTCCTGAGATGGAGGGACGATAACACCTAGCCACGTAGCTTCGTCAAACTGGTGAAAGGCGTGGCCAAGGTCAAGAAAAACACCTCCCTCATCAGTATAGAGGGTTTTGAAGTGACTACATGCTAGCTCCTGTAGCTCTTCAGGAACATCGATCCAATTCCCATCCAGACCCTTCAAAGCAGTAATACGATTCCTTTTCCTCCGCATGATAGTGTAGGTGTGAAAATACTTTGTATTTTGGTCCCCCCATTTAATCCAATCCTGTCGAGATTTTTGACACCACAAGACTTCCTCTTGAAAGAGAACCGATTCCAACTCTTCCCGGGCAGCTACTAGGCTCGGCATCGAGTTCAGACCCCCATCTTGCAATTCCAAGTCCTCAATTTTCCTTAGGAGCGCGTCTTTGTGCCTTTGAATATGTCCAAAGATGAACCTGTTCCATTGTTGGGCGTCCTGGGCAAAAGCATCGGCTGATTCCTTGAAGTCCCCCCCCCCCCCCCCCCCGCGCCCAAGCTGAACTAGCCATTCTCTTGAAGTCCTCATGGGTGAGGCAAGCAGCCTGGAACCGAAACGGTTTAGGCCCTCCCAGAGCGGTATGGTTCGTCAATGAAGCAAGCAGAGGCCTGTGGTCCGATCTCAGCCTGGCCAGGTGTTTGACATTCGACTCCGGGAACAAGGTTAACCAGTGGTTGTTTGCCAGTGCACGATCCAGGCGTTCCCGGACCCCTGACCGAAACCAAGTGAAATCCGGCCCCGAGAAACCAAGGTCCGCTAGACCGGCATCGTTAACACAGTCTTGGAAGTCTCTGACTCGGGTCGCGTCAAAGGGAGCTCCCCCAAGTTTTTCATTCGGCCAAAGAATGGAGTTAAAGTCTCCAATAAGAATCCAAGGATCCTCAGTTTCCTCAGCAAGCCTTCGGATCGCAGACCACAGCTCACGTCTTTGCATGGGCGCAGGGTTACCATAAACTGCTGTGAGCATCCAAGCATTATTTGCTGAGTTTGCGTACTGTACCTGCACATGGAGAAATTGCGGGTGAGAATCTATCCTTGTAACAGTGAGCTCCGAAGAGTTCCAAAGAATCCAGATCCCCCCCCCCCCCCGAGAAACCCACAGCATCAACTATAAGTTTGCTATCATAACCCATGTCTCGGACCACCTCCTCAGCGGTATTCCCACTGATACGAGGCTCAACAATCATCACAATGTTAGGACGAGTTCTACGTTTATACTCAAGGAAAGTACGAAGGAAGCTCCGGCTACCGGCGCCTCTACAGTTCCAACAGAAAATTTTACAATCCATAAAAAGAAAAAGGAAGAGGAAACTCCCTGGCACATCACTGACGGGTGGCTCCATCGCCATTCCCTGCAGGCAATAATCTCTAGTTTAGACCTTAAATTTATGGAGTTTGACATGATGATAGAATCTTAAAACTAGTTTGACCTCTTCATTTTTACTTGTCGAGAGTTTTTGCCCGGTATCCAAGTTGACCCAGCTAGACTATCTTATCCGTTTTCAACTTCTAGCTGGGTCCTTGGCACAGCCTCCTTTCTAGTTTCTACTAAGCTGAAGCTTAAACCCTGGAAGAACCTCCCCAAAATCCCTAAACATTGCCGATGGGAATTTCGGAGCTTGCCCATTAGAGTAGCGCGCCATCTATCCAAGAAACCTGCTTTAGCTGCAACAATGGTTTCTCTACCAACAACCTGGCTTTACCAAGGTCCACTCCCCATTCTCTGATTCACCTCCTCTCCTTCCAAAGTTCCAATTCCATCCCTAGTTTCTTACTCCGCCGCGGTGCTTAACTGGTTTTCCATTTCTCGTGTTTCTAGATCGAGGATTGAGGATTACAATCTCACCACACCGCGTCAGGAAACCAGGTTTGCCTTCGCTATTCCCGTCCGGCGTTTGTGCGATTCGGTCTCGAAAGCAGCCTCGTTTACTTCATCGGATAAGGTGCGAGAACGAGGACGAAGATGAAGGGATTGAACATGTATACGTCGAGCGTCCTCCGTACCATAGCTATTTCGACTCCACGTCCGGCCAACTCGAGCCGGCCTCCGGTGCCCGTGCCAGCATCCCGGGAGAAGATTGTTGGCCCGAAGGCACTTCGGATAGGGTTAGGGCTGCCAGGGCTCCGGCGCCGGCGGGGGCGATATCGGCTGGGTCTTCCTCTAACGGTCAAAATCCTGGAAGTAGGAGGAGGAAGCACAGAGCATCGGCCACGGGTCCTCGATCTTCAGATGCAATCATCGAAGTGAAAGATTTGGGAAATGTTGCTGCAGAAGAAACCATTGTTGAGGAGGAGACGGCGGAGGAGCCCAGAGATGAATCTTCTGAGTATGTGATTTATCAGATGGAACCGGAGGTGGAGGAAGAAACGGGGTTTGCATTGGACAAGAAATTGGGAAGGCCCCATCCGTTTATTGACCCCAAGGTGAAGAAGCCGATAGAGGGGACCCTTCCTGAGGAAGAACTATGGTGGAACTGGAAGAAGCCAGAGGAGGAACAATGGTCAAGGTGGCAAAGGAGGAAACCCGATGTTGAAACGGTCAGTAAGTCTGATGAGGAAAGGAAAATTCACTTTACTTACTGATCATGAGCCATATCTCTGCTGAAAGAAACTGTATTTGTCTATGTTGTAAGGTATTCCTCAAAGCAATGGCTGAAAATGGGGAAGTTAAACTCTACGGCGAGACTCCCTCGTTGACCGAGACTGCTCTCTACCGTGCCAGGAAGCATCTTTATAAGGAGGAAAGGTAACAGCAACCGGGGATCTTCTATCTCAAGTTCTATTTTTGACTCGATGGCTTAAAGTTAGCCATAGCTGTTAACATGGCATGGTGTTCTTTCTTTGGTAGATGTACTTCCTCATGAATATGATTCACTATCTAACATCAGTGAAGCAGAATATGATTCACTATCTAACATCAGTATTGCTTCAGCCCTTGTGGGTGTCTTTCACCTGATAAATATGATTCACTATCTAGAATCTATCTCTGATTGTAGTTTGTCTCCAATGAATGGGTAGGCTTCGACTTGAGCAGGAAAAACTGGAAAGAATAGGCCCGATGGCATACTATTCAGAATGGGTGAAAGCATGGCAGAGAGACACTTCACGCGAAGCTGTAGAGAAGCATTTTCAGGAGACTGGCCAAGATGAAACCATGCAACTAATGGAAATGTTCAGCTATCAAACTGATAGAGAATATCGTATAATGATGGGTACTGATATTCGCATCAAGAGGGATCCTTTAGCAATGCGGCTCAAAGAAGATCAAATAAAGCAAAGTAATTGATTCTATTCGGATTTGTCTTATGTGGATCCCCCATCCTGTTGATTAGAAAGTGATACTGTGTGTTTAGAACTGCTCAGTTCCATATGGTTGAAATGAACCAAACTGGTGTTATCTGTTTGATGCATCAGAGGAGAAACAAAGATGAGAAAGTGTTTGCTTTCATGTTTCTCGCTTTTGTCTCCTCTTGTAACTGACATTTTTATTGGTTGTGCAGTTTGGGGTGGAGATCCAGTTTACCCAACAATCAACTACAAGCAGGATCCAAATGAAATCATTGATTACAGGGGTCCAGATTTTCACGAACCAACACCCAATATGGTGGCATACCTAAAAGAGGTTCACAATCTTGTCTCGATATAGTGATGAAGTTACCTTTTATTATATATCTTCGATTAGTTTCTCTTTGCTGTATTGTGCGATCAGCTGTTAGAAAGTTGAAGCTTGACCTCTTAAGCTTACGTGCTTTATGACGGATTGCTTATGTGCATGATTTTCGAAACCTGATACGAGTAATTATCAGTGCTTGCTAACATCTGAATGGTTGCCAGTCTGCTGAAGTCTTCGTTTCAGGGCTAGATTTTTAAGTGGGGAACACTTGTAGTCTGATGAAAAATATGTACACACATCCATGAAGCATATGATTTAATAAATGATACGACTTCTTTGAGGCTAATAATGTATATTCAACAATTGAATCCTGTTAGATTAAGTGGTCTGACTAGTATATATGAGTTTGTCGGATGCAGAAATATTAGAAAAGGCAACATTTTTAAAGATAAACCACTTCATAACCCTTGCTTCAACTTTCTACGTACTAACCTGCTTGGACCTTCTTTGTTATTTTATCGATTGATTGATTGTGACGATTGCAAAGTGCTAACCCTCTGTTTTGATCAGCATGGCAAGCTCATATCCAGACACGAACTTGAACAAACTTTAGCAAAAGAGAAGACGGAACAAGTTGAAGTAAGTCATTCTGACCCTCCTCTTTCCCACATGACTTGTTTGCAAGAAAACTCAACTCTCATGCAAACCATCTATCGTGCTGTCATTTATTGCACCTTCCATGTGCTATAATTTCGTCCCGGAACTTAACATCTAATGCATGTTGTTTCCTCTTAATGTTGAATTAGCAGTTGACGGACATGGATGACGCCATGGCACGAGCGGTAGACATTGGTGAAAATGATGTGAGTTTCAACTTTTCTCTTCATTCCTACGAACAGCATTATGCATTGCGCAACGTGGAAACTATCAGCCTCATTTTATTACTAACACTAGAAAGCCGGTCACATTTGTGAAGGAGGAGGAAGAGACCAGTGATGTTGAAGAGGAAGACGAAGACAGCAAACTTCCCCGCAATTGGAGCGTTCTGAAAACCGCTCCTGAACTTCGCAAATCAAAGGTAGGTTGTCGAGCGAATCTTTTCTCCCGAACTACCTACTGAAGTAGGAGGAGAACTCAAGCCAATCATTCATTGTTGACTGGAAGAAGAACCCAAAGAACCCATTTTTCTTATGCTTTCCTTTTCACTAAAACATGCTGCTGGTTTTCCTTGCCTTTGCGGGGTTTTCTCATTCCTGCTCTCTTTTTGGTGGGACTTGCAGCCCAAGGCCAAGAAGGAGGGTGCCATGAATCTGGATGAAGCCATAGATGATTCTGAGAACTTGACCGACTTTCTAATGGACTTCGAAGAAGAGTGACTGTGTGTGTGTGTAAATTGATTCAGCAGTTTGTAGGCAGAGAGCAGCTTTGGTTTTGTAGTGATGATTATGAAGAAGTAGAGAGACCAGTCCAGGCGCTGTGAGGACTCAAGTTTGCTGGGCCACCATGGAAGCTTGCATAGGTCCAGTAGCAGAAGAAAGCCCTGGTCTTGAATAGGGCCCAAATTATAGAAGATTCTTAAGCTACTCTAGTAGGCTACGGGAAAAAGGGAATCCAACAGGGAAAAGTGTTTTTCCGGATTTTGGTAATCAGACTCCATAATATGGTGCAAGGGTTGAGGGATTGGTGGTGTTTGAATTAATCAGTAATTCCAAGGAACCTACCCCAAAGTCCAATCTACTCTTCTCAAAGAAAAGCCATCCAAATTATTCAGTCGTTTTTTTTTTTTTGGGGTCGATGTATTTGTAAATTGATATTATTTGCTATAACGTAAGATGTATTTGCAAATACATAATTTGGTTTCGTGCAGTTATGGTATTAGAGACGACACGGAGTAATTATTAGAACACTTGAATTTATCAAAAGGGTCAACAAAATTTGTATGCAATTATGAATTTTCACTCGTGTTAATGATGTCCAACCAATAGACTGCAACATACATCCAACCAATGTTTTGCTAGCAGAACTAATAATCGTTTACTGAAAAATTCCATCTTGATTAATGATATAAGATCATATTGTAGATTGCGGTAACTTCATAAGCCTATGAAGTAAGCTAGAACCAAATTGGAAAACTTCAACCAAGCTGGTCGCTGTGCTTCTGGGTTTGCTCCCATAAGCCAACTACCTTGTTGACACAGGAGAAGGCGTGAATTCTGGAGGGGATATTAGTTTTCTATACAGCAGCACCGCCTTTCCTCGTCTCTGTGCTTAAAAATTAAAAGGAGCCCCTCAACTTGGTCCTTTTTAAATATCTGTTTTTATGCAAACCAAAGTTCATCACAGTGAAATGAACCCACTCACTCACTGCTCACTTATATTTAATCATTATGGATATAAACAAAAAAATCATTATTCCCAGACCTCTCTTGATAAATACAGTTTGAACCCAAGAAATCACACAAAAAAAGAAAAAGAGTATAGTAATGAAAATGATGGGACCAAATAGAAAAAGGGAAACAATTAAAAGGAGGGCTGGGGGAAGAGGAATTTAGGGGGAAGGAGTGTGGGGTTTGGTTTGATTTTGATTTTGATACCTTTGAAAAAATGAAAAAAACTGGGCACCTACCATCTCAGCCAGCCAGCAGCCAGTGCAGCACTTATTATTAATAGCAGCAACTAGCAAGTTGCTGGGGAAAACAAAACTAAACAAAAGGTACATATCATTTCTGAGTTCTAAATCTGCAGAATGAAATGAATTTATTCTGGATGTTATTTATTTTCCACGTTATTATACACTTAGAGAAAAATGTTTTACCGTGCCACTTCATGATGCATCTCAATTGACAGTTCTTGCGATCGTTCTAAATCCTAACCGAGCTGACATCATCTGAAGATAATCTCAAAAAAATAGAATTGTCCACCACACTGGAAGCCATACCACGAGTGAGCTCAGGGGTGGGCAACGGGACGGGACGGGATACCCGTCCCATTTGAAACGGGTACCCAGTCCCATTTGGAGACCAAAGTCCTTCCCATATCCCAAACTCATATGGGAAACGGGTACCCATAACCCGTACGGGACGGATAACGGGTACCCATACTACCCATAAATACCCAAAGTTTAAACCACTAAAATTTTAACAAAAGTTTAAACTTAACTTGCACTTGCTTAACAATCACAAGACACAAAATCCATCCCAATCACAAATACTTGGTTTGCAAATTACACATTTAGTTATGAAGACCCCTGCCAACCTCACGAAGCACCAATTAAACCCAAAGGTCACTCCCGTAATCGCGAAAATGATGAGCGAATTTGCCGGGCCGAAGTGAACAGTTGTTGCTCTTGAGTTTCTTGATCGTTGTCCTTGTTCATATCATACCTTGAGCTTCGGTGTTGAACCCATTAGATCTGTGTTTTTGGGAAGTTTGAACTGAAGCAACTGTACATGGAAACATCTCCCGTGCCTTGGAGTTGTCACTCTGACCCCTTACAGAGAAGGAACAATTCGACCGAATCGTCTATAGGTTCTGCTTGCAGCTCTTAGAACTATGGTTGTTGCTCGTTTCGATTCACTCACTTCTGATTAGCTCCATTGATCGCTCTCGCGGTGCTCCTAGCTGGCTGATGCTGGTCTGCTATTGAATGGAGGCGGCGCAGCAGAGTGAATGAAGGAAGCCGCGGCGGTGAATGAAGGAGGAAGTCGAGCTAGGTCTCTCGCTTTGAAGACGCTGACTCGCTGAGTCTCACTGAAAGTGAAAGGGTAAGGGCCCGAAATGGAATTGAAAGGGTAAGGGCCGAAATGGCCAATGGGTTCTGAATTAGTGAATTGGGCTAGGCTGAAATGAATTTCTGCCTTTGTATTGAATGGGTATAACGGGTACCCATATTACCCAAACGGGTATTTGCGAGCAACCCGCGGGTACCCATATTAGGAATGTACAATCCCAAGTCCCATCCGTTTATAATATTACGGGTAATATGGGTACCCGTAACCCTTAAAAAACGGGACGGGTACGGGTATACCCAAATACCCGTTTCCCATTGCCCACCCCTAAGTGAGCTAATGAACCACCAATTTTGAGTCTCCCACAAGAATTATACCCTGCGAATAAAGGCCGGACATTAAGCGTATGATCACTAGGCTGGAACCAACTTCTAATGATATACTCCGTTGAATGTAGGATATCTTATTTCTTATGACAAAGACAAGTGTACGTGTGTGAAACACATTATTTGCAGTTTTTGGTTATTTCGTATTATTGTCGGTTTTTTATTATTGGGGGATTATTTGGGGTATTCGGGAAATAAACAGGGGGTCGATTGTTATGTTTTATTAGTTGGGTAGGAGATAGAAATTATGCGGATTATATAATCTGTACTAGTGGTATTATTTTCATTAAGCAATTACAGAACAAAAACCTAAAACCTAATCCATCTCTCTCTATCTCTCCCCTGCGTCTTTCCCCTCTCACTCTCCTCTCCCAAAAGCTGCGGCAGTAGCAAGCTTCTTCCCTCTCCCTTTGTTCTAAAATTGCCAATCCCAAATCCCTATCTAGGTCAATTCCCAGTTGATCTAGCTAATTTTCCCCAATCCCGATCACGTTAGAAACCTTGTTTCTAACATATGGTATCAGAGCCTGGCTCGAGAGTGAGTTCTTTTGGGCTCTTGAACCAGGAAAGGCAACGATGGTCTCGACAAAGTCAATGAAGGCGGCAGAGAAGGTGGCTCAGGCAGCTGAGAAAAGCACCGAGGCGGTCGACGTAGGGCTCAACAGGGTGGTGGAGGACGAAACTAAGCTGGAGGCGGTGAAGGTGGTGGTGCACGAGCACTCTGATGCGCTGGCTCGGTTCGAAGAAGGCCTGGCGAGAGTGCAGGCCGGCGCGAAGGCAGATGCTGATGATCTTCGTCAGAGGCCTGAGGACCTGATGCGAGCGGTTGCCTCGCTGCAGGCGAAGGGGAACAGAGCAGGGGGAACGCCGAACCCGGCCGAGATGGCGGTCGACCGGGGGGCGCACCTGGCGCGGCGGGCAGAGGAGCCACCACCGCGGGAACGTTCCCGAGCGGGGTCGAGGCGGCGGTCGGCGGGACAACCGCGGCAAAGGCGACGTCGGCGTAGGCTGGCGCGGCGATTGCGGTGGCCGGGGCGGGGCGCTCGCGGCGGCGGCGCAGGCAGACGCAGCGTCCGCCATGGCCGAGGGAGGTAGGGCGGCGGACACAAAGCTGCCCCGAGCTGATCGTGCGGCGGCGGCGGGGCGTGGGCGGGGTCGTGGGTCGCGACTGTTGCCGACCTCGTCGGCCCAAGAAATCGCGGTCATGAAGGGCAAGGCGAAGATGCCCGGGTACGACGATGTGGGCCCCCAGCTGAATTTCGGGCCGCACGAGTCCATGGGCCAAGGCAGGGAACCCAATGGGCTGGGGTGGCTGAGCCTGGACGAGGAAGAGGAGCTGGGCCCGGATCAGAGGGCCTGGAATTGGACCGAGCCCGGAAGAGGGCCGATGGGAAGGGGCGCGGGCAGGGGGTCGGATCGACCGCCCGGGTGTGGGCAGGGCCGAACCAGGCCGGGTCGACCAGAGTGGGTTGGACCGGGTGGGGTCGAACCGGGTCGAAACAGCGGGTTGAACTGGTCGGACCAGCTCCTGGGCAGATCAGGCGAACGGGAGTCGGGCATCAGAAGAGATCTCGGCAGAGGTTCGGTACCCTCCTACCCGCCAGTTCATGGTCCCCGTTCACCGGCAGAGCAATGGGATGCTAGTCAGGCGCGGAAGGCTGGTCTGGACGAGTATGCGGAGTACCCGTTCGAGGAGGAAGAGGAGTGGGGCCGAAGCAGAGGGCCGCCAGGACCGCGGGGCTATCATGACCGAGTTCCGGGGTACGACAAGTATGACAGCTATCCTCGCGGCTTTGATGGCGATCTGGTGTTTAGGGTCAAACCCCCTACCATTGAGTTCCCAAAATTCAATGGTTAGAAGGATGCAGGTCTGCGGTTGTATGCATCTGACAGGTGGTTCAAGAATCATCACACCAAGGAAGAATGGAAGACGCATCTAGCGTCCTTCTACTTTGAGGGAGACGCGTTACAGTGGCGGGAGTGGCTGGAGCGATCATGCGCAGCTGCGCAGACCTTGATCACCTAGCCCTTGTTCAAGGAAGAGCTGCGATATCAGTTTGGCAAATCAGAAGGGTGGGCGCCGGAGCAACTGCTAAGCTGCGCCAGACTGGGACAATAGTGAAGTACAAGGCGGACTTTTTCAAGCTGGGCAATCAATGCAAGGGAGTGTCGGAGGAGACCTTGGTTGGGTTGTGCATGGCTGGCCTAAAGCCAGAGATAGCCGCAGCGGTTAAGGTTTTCGAGCCCGACTCGCTGCGATCTGCCTTTCGTCTTGCATGTTATAAGGAGGAGGAGCTGGCAAGCTGGAGGAGCACGATTGGGCGGTTCCCAAAGGCAAGCGGGAGTGGAGGAGGCGGCGTTGGATCAGGCGGAGGAGGGGCGAGTGCGCCCACTGACACCGGGCTGTCGCCAGCTGGCACAGTCATCTCGAGTCGGCAAGCACCTAGGCCGCCCCCAAAAGGGTTCGTGAGGCTCTCCCCACAGGAGATCGAGCAGAAGAGGAGGGATGGCAAGTGTTTCAACTGCGACGAGAGGTTCACCGTGGGACACAAGTGCTCCAAGCCCGAATTGATGATGCTGGTGGGACGTTGGAAAGATGAAGCAGAGGAGGAAGCAGCCGAAGAAGGGCCGCCAGAGTTGGAGTAGGACCCACAACCTTGAGGACAAGGTTGTTTCCGAAGAAAGCGGGGATGTGGGAAACACATTATTTGCAGTTTTTGGTTATTTCGTATTATTGTCGGTTTTTGATTATTGGGGGATTATTTGGGGTATTCGGGAAATAAATAGGGTGTCGATTGTTATGTTTTATTAGTTGGGTAGGAGATAGAGATTATGCGGATTATATAATCTGTACTAGTGGTATTATTTTCATTAAGCAATTACAGAACAAAAACCTAAAACCTAATCCCTCTCTCTCTATCTCTCCCCTGCGTCTTTCCCCTCTCACTCTCCTCTCCCAAAAGCTGCGGCAACAACAAGCTTCTTCCCTCTCCCTTTGTTCTAAAATTCTCAATCCCAAACCCCTAGCTAGGTCAATTCCCAATTGATCTAGCTAATTTTCCCCAATCCCGATCACGTTAGAAACCTTATTTCTAACAGTACAATACTTCTAGTGGCCTGAGATGTATTTCAAATAACATCACTTCACTGTAAATATCACCAGAAATACCACTTCACTTCACATTTGTTAGGGCTTGGGACTAGGACAATATCAGTAGCGTCTTCCTCCCTTCTCACCTCTTGTCTGTATGAGAGAAAAATCATTCAACGAGGAACATTATTATGAATTTGGCCTTTGTGGCCCATAGTGCCTTCCAGAGAGAGCACTTTACCACCACCATTTCAATGAATATCCATGGGAGGAGGCATTTGCTCCATAAGAAAGAAAGAATGCCAGAAATTGTCCCTCTGAATTCAGTCTCCATCTACCCTTAATTTTTTTCAATTTTGCACCATCTCCTGCCTGCCCCACAATATCTATCTGATAAACTTTCCAAGATCTCAAAAGTGGTTCATATTACTACTTTATTCATTCAGCAGCATCCTTCCTTCTTCTTTCTTCCCTAGTAATCCCCCATTATTAAACAATTTCCTCCACAGTTTAGTTATTAATTAATAAACTGAAATGATATTAAACTCAATTAATTAAAAGGGCCATCATGCTGTGTTTTCTGAACCATACTCTGTCCACCTGAATTATTGTTCTCTGTGTATGTATTTGTTTATGGGAGTGGAGTGGAGTGGAGAGTGGACCCTTTTTCTTCTTCTCTTTGCATAGGTTGGAATCTGCCTTGGACTTGAAATAATTACCATCAGCTGAAGGGATTTTAGAATCTGTGTAGATTAGATCACTGAAGAGAGGTGGAGAGAGGGCTAGCAAGAACGAATCCTCCAGTCCAGGCACAGCCACGTTTGATGGCTCAAATTCTGCCTACTCATAGGGAAAGGATCTTGTAAGTTTTCTTTTAGAAGTGGGTGGATAGCAATGACCGAATGTGTTAATACTTAATACGTAACATGAGACGTTCGCCTCCTAAAATATTACGTAAGATTCAATGCATGAGAAGTTTATTAGAATTGAAAAACGATATGGGTGGGAGGGGGGATATAATTGATTGACTCAACGAACATATGTAAAATGTGACCAACGTGGTTAAAGGTTTAGGACGATGTCGTTACTCGACTAACAAATGAGATGAGCAAAGAAAGAGGTATCAAACATTTTGCAGTCCTAACATGTGACTGCAAGGATGATGTTGTACTTGATTATGAAAAGGGCGACTAAAAGCACACCAACCACACAAGTCCACAACTTATTGTGTTTAAGGCATGAGTTGAATCATATCTTTGGAGACTGGAGTGACTGTAGTAGAAAAGACTCCAAAGACCAAAGGGGGAAAAACAGATAAATGAAAGTAATAATTTTTTTATGAATTTTCTTCGGTTCATTTAGAGAGAAAGTCACGATTGACGTCACAATAATGTTAGCGACTGTGAAAACCAACACGACCACCATCGCGATTGTGGTGAGCCTCATATCAATCAAATTGTTCTAGTTAAATTGTAAAAAAATTGTGTCAAGCAATTGATGGTCTAACTCATGGATATTACCCATCCTGGCATATATACTATCACAACAAGAGCGTGACATTGATCATATCACCAATTATGTATATGCAAAGTTTCTTGAGCTTTTGACCTTAGGTATAGACATGAGCGTCATTCAGTATTTGTCCTCCATCTTGACCATGAAAACTATGTACTTAGAGCGTTTGATCATTCATTTGAACTTGCTCATCCTCTTTGGATTGGAGGATTGTCTCAAAGGAGCATGGCGACTTCTTGTGGGTTGTGGTTTAACTAGATGTAACTTGAAAAATATCTTGATAACATCACATTAATAAGGGGAGTCATTGGATTATTATAGACAAGCTACTTAGTTTGCAAGATAGTATATGAACCTACCAGATCGTCTAGATTGCGTGGTAACTTGTTATGCAAAATCGTTATTGACCTAAACTATTGAGTGCTCATCAATCCCTCTAACTCTAAGTGCTCTATTTTGCTCCATTACCCACTCCAAATTAGATCAAATCAGCTGGACCAGGTTGAAAATACATCCCTTCAGGACTCGGAAAAAGTTAAAATTAGTTTAAGATGTTAGCAAGGGTTTGATCGTTGTGAGTGAAGAAAGAGTAGTAGGGAACAAGAGACAGGCTTCGCATACCTCAGGGAGACCAGATTAAGTAGATGATTAAGAGTGTGGGTCAAGCTAATTTAATCAACACAATTTTTGTTACAAAAAACAATCATTTCTTTGTTAATAATGCGTTTGTTTATTTAATTCCTTTTCCTCGGTTCTGTTTGCTTCCCTTTGCACTCTATTTAGTGGGCTTGTCGCAGACAGAGCAACTGTTTTGCCACCTTAAACAAGGTCATCAAAACAACAACAATAACAAACCACCAGCAGAAAGAAAGCAAGACAAAAGGAGGGACAAGGAATTTTAGGGTTGTCTTCTTTTTTACCCTTGTTCTTTGATGCATCTGCTACACCAAAACTACATTTCTTTTAGACATGCTCTATTATAGTATTCTTCCTAATTCGATAGTCGAACATATACCCGGTTGTCATCTAAAGTTTCATTGTTTGTTACATATTAATTTTGGACCGTGAGATTCGTCTTTTATTGCACATAATTGGAGAGGCTAACTTTTTTAGCGGATTACTTTGCCTATCAGGATCATTTATCTCTTTGTCCACTCCATTTTTAAAGAGCCCATATAACGTTTCAACTTATTAGATCGTGCATGACTATGGAGGAGTTGTTGCCCCTTGTTTCATTGTTTACCATCAATTAAAGGGGAAAAATGAAATCCATATTTGAGAAACATATGGGTTGTTTGGATATTGGAGCATTTTGAAAATGAAACATTTGGATATAACATCTCAATTAACTAAACATTTTCACGTTTGCAGCCCAACTAAAACGAAACATTATGAACTAAAACATATGCCCATCATCAAAAGGGTGATGAGCAAAAACAAAGGCTTTTAAGTAATGTTTGTCGTGCCCTGTAATGAATGGTACTTCATGTTTCTGTGCTAAGCATTTGTTATTGATAAATGTCCAATTCTTCATTGAATGCCCAGTCATTATCGAATATCTCACACAGAGATAGTGGAAGAAAGTTGGCCGAGACTCGAGAACGTCCAATTATTTATGCTCCAATTCAAACCCCCACATTAGAGCTACCTATCTCCTTCTTTTCAAATGAGACGATTGCTTAAAATTGTGTTTAGACTTTAGACGCATTTTGTCTTAAATTTCATTGTAATACATCATCCAAATGAAGGGGGGAAAAGAATAGGAAATTATTACAAAACAAGCAATGTAAGGTCAACCCAATTTGTTTCCATCCCACGTTTTGTGTCTGTCTAAAACACAGCATGCCCCCAAACCCTACTTTAAACGGCTTGAAGCCTCTTCTCTAATCTCTTCTTCTGCATGCCTTATTCTCTCCCTCACTCTCTCTCTCTCTCTCTCTCCCTCTTGTTGTATGTGTTGTTTCCCCTGATTATCATTAATCATGATTAGTGGGCACCAGGCGCTTGTCCCTTAATGACTATCATCACCATCATCAATTCCATAAACAAACCAACACAATTAATTAACCAAAGATCGATCAGATCAGATCAGATCGTGGTCATGGGCTCCACTCTTAATTCAACCATCAATTATTCTCCCTCTCTCAAGTCAAGTGTCGTATTTTGTTGGAACATCAATAGTCAAGACAAACAAATATCCCTAATTCCCCCCATGCCCACAATTGATTGATTATTAGTGTGCCTAATTGTTGATTAAAAAAGCAATAAATATGGAGAAAATCTTAGATTGGTATGAGATTTTTTTTTTTTTAGGGTTGGGCACGTCAACATTAGGGGGTAGTCATCACAAGATAGCGTAGTGTTCAACGACGTCCTAATTAACGTGGAATTATATTATATATTATGGGCAGGAATTTAGGAGCGAATCTTTTAACTTTTTTGGCGGTGCATGCAATTGTTTATTGTCACGGGTAATATAATTGACCTTATTATTATTAGGTTTCTTAATTACTACAGTTAATGACGTGCACGTATTTGGTAACTTTATATATAGTTTTAAAATAATAAAAAGACCTAATCATATAATTAGGATAATATATGAATGTTAATCCACTATGGCTGGAAAGTGGAAATGTTCCAGCTGATCGAGCTCCACGCGCGTGCTAATTAGAAGTCATTACAAATACAAACTAATTGGATGCTCTTCGTGTAATTAATAGTGGATGCCTGTTCCAAAATTGAGATATAGTTCAAGTTGGATTTTAGATATAATAAAATGAGGATGGCTATAGCATCGTTATTTAAAATGTAATATATTTCTAGCATGGTGTAATATAAAATTATATATTAGCTCTCTGATTTTCGTATTCTTCACGATATTATTTCAATTGTTGTCATACTCATAGCTAATTCATGAAGTCTTTCTTGTGTCATTATTTAACATAAATATGTTTTCGACACACAAGCGGGACCTTAACAACCATCGTATGTGCCTCATATCTATATATACACGAGAATCTTGACTAATAATTAGCATCAATATATATTAATATAATTAAATGCATCATCATACTTATAATCAAATAATCTTACACCACATAAATACAACCTGTAATATGGGATCAATTAACTAACACGCTTAGTTGGAAGCGCCCTAATATTTGAAACCGTTGTTCCAGAGGGCCTATCAACACACTCTCTTTGCGGCCTCTGATGTTCTTATTGCATAGTACAGAGTTAGGTAGTATTGTGCATAAAGAAGAAAAACATAGTTCGATAGAAAGCTGGGAGATGAAAAAGGTCAAAATATTGTGTGCATAATCTTTTCTTCCCCAGGTTCAATGGAGGCGACACAACGTCTACAAGGAGAAAGTTTGTTGGGTTGGGTTGCTAGCTGTTGCATGCGAAGCGAGAGAAAATGAGAGATTTTGAGTGAAATCCATCCCGGATTTTAGAAATTGGAACATCATCATATGCCATACTAAATGGGATCGGAGCAGATAGTGTAATATTCGAACCTGGCCCATCTATGCTACCATATGCATATTTTGGGTTTCCCCATCCATGACTGGTATCTGATACTAGCGAGTTTACTCACGGGTTCATCGAGGTTGTGTGGGTGAACCCACTTTTATGTACCCATTGCCATGCCTACCTTTGGCCTTGTTTCCTCAAGTTTCTTCCTTGCATAACCACCATAGCACTAAGTAGTAAGTAGACCAATCCTAACAACTTCGCTTTAGTCACTAATCTCTCTTTGTAGTTACGCTAACTAACTTTGAGCATGACCAACGTTTATATTTCATAAGTGATGCGTACAAAACTTAGAAACAAATTCACCGTTGTAAAGACTAAAGACCATCGCAATTGCTAGCGATTTCAACTTCACGGAGGCGATTCTCCTCCACCAATACAAGTCTGAGGACAGGTTTGTGTAGTTAAGGATAGAAAAAAGGAATCAAACCCTAATGCTTTGCAACGAGAAAGAGTAGAATAGCAAAAGATGAGCCAGACAACAATGTAATGGCCCAAAAGTTGGAATGAAAAAAACTTTAGAAAACCAAACACCCATCGAACGAAATGAAATAACTGTGAAAGGAAAATCCCGTAAAAAGGTAAAAACCAAACAACAATAACAATGGCGAAGACGAAATTTTACACAAATAACAGTAAACAACCCCTTTCCCCTCTCCGTCTCTCGCTTCCTCCCAAACTTAGAAAAAAGGGAGAAAAATCTGACAGACACGAAGACACATTACTCCACTTTACTCTCTCTCTCTCTCTCTCTTTTCCCTCTTACCTCTCTCTCATTTTCTCCGTTTGTACAAAACACGGACTGCCAGTTCCTCCATTTCTTTCCCTCTCGCGTTAACTAGTAGCTAGTCCTTCCTCCTACTCTTTCTTACATTATTATTCTTCTTGGGCTTTCTCTGCATGTTCTTCTGCTTTCTCCGTTCGGATATGAACTGACGGCAGCAGCAGTAGAGAATTAAAATCAGCTGCTGAAGAAGCTGCTCAGAGCTCATCAATGGTTTTTAACCTTAAACCCCAAAAAGCCCAAAAAAAACCCCCCAAAGGCCTGGTCTTTCCTCTGCTCTAGTTTCCTTTATCGGAAACAAAACATAACCCAGTCACCTAATCTGAAAACAAAAGGAGAAAGGGGACCGTAGAAGCAGAAGAAGGAGGAAAGTCCTTTTCTTTTCCCTTTTGTTTTCCCTTCCCCTCTCCCTTCGATCATTGTGTATTGCGTTTATCTACGCACACGTATAGTAGCAGCTTGCCATACATCTTTAGATATGGAAGGAAGCAAGTAAGATCTATTTTCCATTAATAAATACTTTAATCAAACTCCATATATCTATTTTATATGTATATTCATATATGTATATGTAGCTGCTGCTGCTTCTCCTCCTAGTCTGCTCCTGCTTTGCATGTACAAGTTGCGGTCTCCAAATTCTGCTCCTTTGAAAATGCTCTGTACTCTCTGTTGAGAAGCCCCCAATACCCATAAAAGAAAAAGAAGAAAAAGAAAAACAGGGGAGCTTCTCTCTTTCCTTCCCTCTTTCTTTCCTTGGCAAGTTGTTTACCAAAATCGTACGGCGAGATCTGGGTTTCTTCTGAAGCTCAATTTCAATCCAGCAGCAACCAGGTGGTGGGTGTTTCTGTGGCGAGATCCGGGCAACTATTGCAATCTGAGGTTTGCTGCAGGGTGTTGAGGGAGGCAGGAACATCATCTGACAAAGTTGTGTGGTGCTTTTGGAGTTGAGGAAATGTGGGGGTCCAACTCTTGAAAGATTTATTGTTGGGGTTTTGAGTGTTCTCTTTCATTTCTCTTCCTGGTGGTCAATCATTGCAATAGAGTAGAAGTTGCTGTGGGGGAGTAATAAGGGTTTGGGCAAGATTGGCTGCGGATGAAGGTGAAATCGGTGGTCTTCTGTAGTAAAACCGGCTTCGGTTGAAACGAGCACTCAAGCAGAACAATAAGGAAAAAAAGGGGAGGAAAAGGTGGGGTTTTCTTGTGGGATTTGTCTTCCAAATGAGGGGCTGCATAGTGGTGGATACAGTAGTGTTGGCTTTTGTTCTCTTTTCGTGGGATAAAATCGCTTGATTGATTCTTGCCAGTTTTGGGGGGAGTTGGCTTGTTGAAAAGGCAAGGAAGGGCGGAATAGAGAAGAAGAGGGTATGAAGGTTGTGCTGTATTCTGGGAAGATGAAGAAGAAGGTGAAAGTTGTGTGTGTGGGTTGATGTTCGATTGGTAGTGGTGGGGTTTTTTCCTTGTTTGGATCTTCTGAAACTATTTGTGAGGGGTTGAATCCAGTTTGTAATCATGAGGCTTTCTTCAGCTGGTTTTAGTCCCCAACACAACCAAGAAGGTACGCCTCCTTAGCTTGTTTTCTACTTGTTTGAGGTTTTTGTTTTTTTTTTTTGTTCGTCTCCTCCACCTTCACTTGTCGATTTCCATAGCTATTCAGCAACTAGAAGCTTTACAATTTTGTGTCTGGCACCCCGTTTTTACTGTAAAGGCGAAATCTTGACATGAAGTTTAGCTGGAGGATAGATTGTGGCATTAGATTGATTCTTTAAGGCCATTCAGAGTTTCCAAATTGGTACAGATATCTTTATGATCTTGGCAGCAGTTGTTCTTCAAAGGGTTTTAAAGATGGCTATGGAAATGGTTTTTCTGCAGGTGAGAAGAGGGTTCTGAATTCTGAACTTGGCATGCTTGTGCCGGTCCTCTTGTTTCGCTCCCTGCTGTGGGAAGCCGGGTTGTCTACTTCCCTCAAGGTCACAGTGAACAGGCAAGTTAATTCTAACTGTAATTGATCTGGCTTAAGTGGTAAGTGTCTGTATATGTTTTCTTATTTGGATTTGTTCTGCTACATAGGTTGCTATATCAACCAACAGGGAAGTTGATGCTCAGATCCCTAATTATCCAAGCTTGCCTCCACAGCTTATTTGCCAGCTTCACAATGTGACAATGCATGTACGGCTCAAATGGTTTAAGCTCAATTATGTACTTCTACACTTCTCTATTGGCTTGTTGCTTAAAGGTCGAAAACTTTCCTTTATTTTAGGCAGATATCGAGACAGATGAAGTTTATGCACAGATGACATTGCAGCCACTGAGTCCGGTATGTATATAGCGTTCCGATGGTGTTTTGATTTGTGCTAGTCTACATTGCTTGTAGAAGATTTGACAACAAGGATGTTTTACTTGACATTGTGTTTTGCAGCAAGAACAAAAGGATATCTACCTGCCAGCAGAGTTGGGTGCCCCTAGCAAACAACCAACCAATTATTTTTGCAAGACTTTGACTGCCAGTGACACTAGTACTCATGGAGGCTTCTCCGTTCCTCGTCGAGCAGCTGAAAAAGTGTTCCCTCCTTTGGTAATAATATGATTATTATCGCAAATTTACCGACAATATACCTGTATAATTTTCTGAAGCTTGAGCTTGAGTAAGGTCACCCTTTAACCAATGATTCTGAAATTTCAGGACTTTTCCATGCAACCTCCGTGCCAGGAGTTAATTGCTAGGGATCTGCATGATAACGAGTGGAAATTCAGGCATATCTTTCGCGGTGAGTTTTTTATGGCTTAAAAACATAGGTTGGGTTAACTTTAGAATGTGTGTTATTCTGTTAAGGAATATTAATTATGAACTGCTCTGTCATTTCAGGCCAGCCTAAGCGGCATCTGCTTACAACAGGGTGGAGTGTGTTTGTCAGTGCCAAAAGACTTGTTGCAGGCGACTCGGTTCTTTTCATCTGGTATACTGGTTTTCTTGAATTTCTATTCATATATTCATTTATCTATGTTATTCCAATGCAACTTTTTTCACATTCATTTATCCAAGATATTTCTTTTTCCCCTCTTCCAATCAGGAACGAAAGAAATCAGTTACTCCTTGGCATTCGACGTGCTAGCCGCCCTCAAACCGTGATGCCTTCATCGGTCTTATCGAGTGATAGCATGCATCTGGGACTTCTTGCTGCAGCTGCCCATGCAGCTGCAACCAATAGTCGTTTCACTATATTCTACAATCCAAGGTACAATCTTTTCTAACTCAAATGCAAGAGCCAATTATATAGTATTCTCTTTAAACTTTTTCATCTCCCTTGCGTGCAGGGCCTGTCCATCTGAATTTGTCATTCCACTGGCGAAGTATGTCAAAGCAGTCTATCATACTCGGGTGTCTGTTGGCATGCGCTTTCGGATGCTTTTGAAACTGAAGAATCAAGTGTCCGCCGGTAGGTGCTACAAGCTATGTTTTTTTTCATTCTGCGCTTCTTAGCCAATTCCACTGTCTATCTCCAACTCTCTTCTGGTTTCTGTTTGAATGAATTTCTTGCCATGAAAAGCATTGCTCTTAGTCTAACATCTATGATTGTCTGTCCAGCTACATGGGTACAATAACTGGCATAAGTGATTTAGATTCTGCTAAATGGCCAAATTCCTATTGGCGCTCAGTCAAGGTAAATTGAGATCATTACATATGACTGTGTTGCTTGCTGAATGTATCTCTTAGAACTATTGTAAGTACTAGTAGTAATCCCCCAAAAACTGATGCAGGTTGGCTGGGATGAATCGACTGCTGGAGAGAGGCAGCCAAGAGTATCTCTTTGGGAGATTGAACCACTGACAACATTCCCAATGTACCCTTCCCCATTTCCCTTGAGGCTTAAACGTCCATGGCCACCTGGCTTTCCTTCTTTCAATGGTGATCTTCTGTATTATTTATTTTTCCCATAAAGGTTGGTGTTCCTTTTCAAGTGCCCTTTTGTAACTCTCTCATATTGAAATTCAGGAATCAAAGATGAGGATCTGGGAATGAACTCTCCTCTCATGTGGTTTCGAGGAGATGGAGACCGTGGACTTCAAGGAATGAACTTCCCTGGAATGGGTGGTGTTGCACCATGGATGATGCAACCAAGGCTCGACGCCTCTTCCATGCTTGGGCTTCAATCCGATGTTTACCAAGCCATGGCTGCTGCAGCTCTTCAGGAGATGAGAGCCGTGGATTCTCTGAAATCACCAACTGCTTCCCTCCTGCAATTTCAGCAACATGACAATCTTCCAGCTGGTAGGACCCCATCGTCTTTGATGCAACAGCCTCAGATGCAGCAGCAGTCTCAGCCTGGACAGACTCTTCTCCAAGAGAACCAACTCCATGCCATCTCTCAGGCTCAGGTTCAAAGTCAGTCAAACTTCATTCAGCAACAATTGCAGCATCAACAGTCATTCAACAGTAGTCAACAGCAGCAGCAGCAAAGGCCACAGCAACAAATACAGGTTGATAATCAGCAGATTCCAAATGCGGGTCATAATGGGCCTCAGTTTCGGCCTGCAGCAACATCTCAATACCAGTCACCACCATCCCAGCCCATGTCCTCACTGTGTCAGCAGCAGCAGCAGCAGCAGAGCTTCTCCGATTCTAGTGGGAACCACGTGTCAGGCCCTGTTGCTGTCTCTCCATTACACAGTCTCCTTGGCTCATTTCCCCAAGATGAATCATCATCCCATCTACTCAACCTGTCTCGAACCAGTCCCTTGATGAATTCTCCTTCTGATTGGCCGCCGTCCAAGAGAGCTGCCATTGAACCTCTGGTTTCGTCCGAAGCTCATCAATTCTCCCAGAATGCTGTTTCATTGCCTCCATTCCCAGGGAAGGAGTGCTCTGCAGTGGACGCAGAAGGTGGCAGCGATCCACAGAGCCATCTTTTGTTCGGTGTGAATATTGAGCCCTCATCACTTTTGATGGCTGCCAATGGAATGTCTAGCCTTAGGGGAGTAATTGGCAGTGATGGTGGTGATCACAGTGCTGGCTTGCACTTCTCATCTAACTACATGACCAACATGGGAACATCAGATTTCTCGCTTAATCATTCTGCAATGGCGGCCCAATCGAGTTGTGGTGTTGATGAGTCGGGCTTCATGCAGTCATCGGAGAGTTTGGGCCAAGTTAACAACTCATCAAGTGATACAAACTTTGTTAAGGTAAGAGTATTATAATATGCAGATGATGCTACTCTTGGAATTCCCTTTATGCATGATGAGTTTCTGCAACCCCAAATTTGAACACCAATGGGGAAATTTTTGCTGCTAGGTATACAAGTCGGGGTCCTTTGGTAGGTCACTGGATATCTCCAAATTCAGCGGCTACGACGAGTTGAGGGGCGAGCTGGCTCGGATGTTTGGGCTCGAAGGACAATTGGAGGACCCCCTGAGATCAGGCTGGCAGCTTGTAATTGTTGACCGGGAGAACGATGTGCTTCTTCTTGGCGACGACCCCTGGCCGTGAGTGCTTCTTTCATCACCTTGAGTATTGTTTGCTTCCCATTACATACCGAAATCATACATGTAAACTTCTTCTTTCGCCAAATGAACAGGGAATTTGTGAACAATGTGTGGTGCATAAAGATACTGTCACCACAGGAAGTGCAGCAAATGGGCAAACAAGGGCTGGAGCTACAGAGCTCGGTTTCAGCTCAGAAGAGGCTCGCGAATGGAAGCTGCGACGAGTTTGCAAGCCGGCAGGACGCGAGGAACTTGACCACTGGTATAAAATCTGTGGGTTCTTTGGAATACTAGATCAAAGAACCAAGAAGAAGAAGTCCATGTGTAGTAAGTTCTCTTTTTTTCTTCTTCTCTTAACTGCTTAGAAGAATGGGTTAATCCTCTCCATGCAGTGTAATATCTAGGCGCCGCCACTGTCACGTATGTAGTAGTAGAGGCCATGAGTAAGAGAATGCCTGATCTTCTTTAAGTCTATTGAGATGTTGTTACTGTAAGTCTGTAACTAAGTACACAGGATTAGGACACCCTGTCCCCTTTTCCCCCGTTTTTTTCATGTCTATGATGGGAATATACTTGCAAAATGGATATATTATGCATATCATTAGCAGGAAAAGGCTCCTAATTACATGCTGCTAAATCGAAAAGTAGCTGGCTTTTCATAAATATCTGGATGTTTGTTTGATTGCCTGTTTTTTGCCGACACAAGGGTACAGTTGGATTCATTCATTAGGGTGGTCTCAGTCTCAGTAAATGAACAGTTGAAAAGGATGTTTGAGTTTGTCGGGATCGACTTGGGAGCATATGAGTTTAGGGTTCGTGACAAGGACCTGCTCTACACGGCCACATGTCTATTATTATTGTGTGTGAATTGGGTCAGCAAAAGAGGGTGTGAAAGCAACATCTCGCTTTTCACAAGAGGAGGAGAAGAAGAAAGGGCGTGGCTTTAGGGTATGGTAGATAGTGGGTGTGTGGTATACACGGGCTGATACTAAGGCGGGGATATCGGTTTCGGTTTAAATCAAAACCGAACCTATAAGGACGTTATCAGTTTCGTTTTTTATTATCCCAAATTGGTTCATACCGTATCGGTTTCTTGTTTAAAGTTTAAACCAAGCAACAGATAGGAAATCGAAAATATTGGGCGGGAGGTGAAGGGGATTCCGGTTTTTGATTGGGGGTGCAGGAAGTTTGATTTATGGTTTGTTCTAATCGAACCTGTTACGGGTTTATCAGTTAACCAAAAATTGGTGAGTTCTTAATGGGTTCGGTTTTAGGAAGATAACCTAATTCAATTGCAATCAATCAGTGGTTTAGGTTTGGTTAATTGAACCAACAAGCTTAACTGATACAGTTGGATTATCATACTGCATCGTCTTGAGGGACTAATTTCAGGCTATCATGAAGATAGTGAGGAGGTTTGCGGGGGCTGATTCCTTCCGATCTGAATCAACACGATGGGACGGAATCAGTCCGTGCAGAGTGGGCCTCTTTTTTTCTTCCCTTTTGGTGTCCTTAGCTGGGTTGGGTTGGGTTGGGTAGGGCAGTGCAGTAGGGAATGGAGGTAATGTGGGAAAAGTGCCAATGCCATGTGTGTGGGGGCTACTTAATAAAAGGGTTTGGGGAAGTGACAGAAAAGGTGGTAGGGTTTATGGGGCAGGGAGGGAAGTGGTAGTAGAGACTAGAGAGGGCACTATCTCAAACCCATCCTTTTCAAAATTTTGTCAATCTTTGGGAGCTGAAGGGCACTCACTCACTATCCATCTATTCTCTCTTTCTCAATCACCCACCCATTACATAATGGAGGTGTGGTGTTAGTCTAGTGGCATCTGATCCAAATCCAAGATTGAAAGTTTGTGTGTAAGGATGGCAATCAAATGGGGGAAATTGGCAAATCTAATAAGCAAGCTATTTTACTACCCCTCCACCCTTTTTTTCTTCTCCTTTACACACTTCCCTCCCACAAGGCCAAGGGCCCCTTTGTGCTTTGGCATTTTCTTTCTTGCTTTTGGTAGTCAAAATGTTTGAATACTTTCCCCCCTTCCCATTTCTGCTTTGCTTTTCTTCTTCGGGTCGATGAATAGTGGGATTCGTATTAAGCGCGTCTCATCAGACACGATACGAGAGGTAGAAAAAGTAAATTATTTAAGTCAATGTACTAGACAAGATACGGGATGTAGAAGAAGTAAGTTGTTTAAGTCAATGTACTACAAACCGTAGTCTTAGCTACAAAGCGAACCCAAACTGAAGGAGGCAGGGACAAAAAGACAAACGAAACTTAGCTATCATTAAGTTTCGAGTGACCGAAAACAAACGTCCTCGTGGAACTTACCATACTACTAGTGCACGTGAGCGTACGACCAAATGCATGACTACATCGTTCGCACCAAATAATACTCAACAACAATTACCAAGTTACCAACAAAGGCATCAAACTCTGCAATAGAGCAACACCAAATGGCTAGCACAATCGAGAGTACTCGTCCAATTCTGATTTGATCATCGTGGTTTAAAACATTCTAGAAGTATGCAGTTCAATTTGAGCATGCTTTCCTAGCAAAGTTGGATGCAAGCTTGTTATGCACGATTTGACAATGTGCATTATTTCATTTGCCATTGTTCCAATCTCACTTTCTGAGGTTTGATTTGCTTTGATGTTGTACCACAAAGTAGGTCACTTGCATCATGACATTATTGCATGATCGTATATTGACATTACATCATTATAAAAGTTCTCCATTTTGTTAGAACTTGAAATTTGAAATTATGGATCACAGTTGTGATACACGTTTGATGGGTTACAAGTTAAACGAATTGTTTGGCAACAAATATTTCATTCACAATCCCGATT